>JAPCWY010000011.1:1246363-1862045 GCA_028455895.1 Rhodomyrtus tomentosa | reverse complement strand
GACAACCAGTCGTTGACTCAGCAAAGACATTGCGGCTTTAGAGACATCGCCCGAATCGGTAATCTCTATGCTTGACACTTTCAATTCAATACTATGAACCTGTTTGGCTAGGAATTTTTATTCGTGTTGGTCGCTATCGCATGGACCCCATTAAGGATCCTGACAAATTCGTGAATGGCTGGAAAGAAACGCTGCTGATGAGACTCCTTGCAAGAACGGATTAGCTTATGAAGGACAGGGTCGTCATTTCATTTAATTGCACGAGCAAAATTCTTTCTTTGTCTTAACTATTTGTTCAGAAGCAGTTATGGATCACAGACTCGAAGAGCCACATCTGATGCGCCATTACGAAGTGCCCGACCTAGAGCAGACAAGATGGCTTACTCGTTCTGGGATTCCTCTTATTCAATGCTGTTTATGTTTTGGTTAAGAGACGCGACTGATAGTCATTCTAGCTCTTCTCCTTGCCACAGAAAGAATTCAGGTTCAACCTGCGAACGCTGCTACAGTCCCATTCACTCGACCGAATGTCAAAAACCATGGGGGAAAAAAAAAGACAGTAATTTGCAATTCAGGAAGATTTGAACGCACGATAGTTCTCAAGACTCCATCTGAAAAATTATCATTTTGAGCCCAGGCACCAGAGATTACCCAAGCTATGTGAGGTTCACATCAATGCTTGAGCCCAATCCCCCGGAAAATACCTGCAGAGAGTATTGGTCAAATAACTCTACTTCCACAGAGAGATTAGTGGCAAGCTCTTGCCCCAATGAAAAACAAATTCAGCATCTCTATTCCAGGCGACATCACTATTCCAATAGAGTTGGTGTTTCGCAGAAGAAATGGTTAACTATAAAATGACGGTACAAAATTCATCAGACGACAAAAGAAGAAGCCAGTATCGCTATAAACTCAAAAGGCATCTGCATCTGCTTCAAAACCTTGCGGTAGACCGAATAATTCCATAACGCTCATAGCATGCCAACTGACTTCGCTTGGAGTCCCTTATCAAAGTGTATGCTAGTAATCGACCGACCAAAGTACATAATTATCAAGAAGCTTCTATAAACTGGGGCCATAGAAAACTTCCATGCACAGAGCCCCTCTGTACTGATATTGCCTATAAGGTATGTCAAAAATGATTCCTCAGGAAAAAATGCTCTTCTCGCGTGGGACAAGGATTTCAGAAATTGAATTCCCGCCATGAGAAGAGAAGAATATGACCTCACAGGGGCACATACAGAGACGGACTATCCACTTCTATAACTCCGGAAGGGGATGCGGCACATTATACCGTGCTTTTCTTGCTTCTGAAGTTCTCCTTCAGCAATGCAAATTTTTTCTTGCATTGGTTCAGAGTCTTCCCGGGAACTGCAGCTGCAACTCGCTCCCATCTCTGATTGGTTTCCTTAGGGAAAGTCTTTAGTGCCTGTACTAGTGCCCTTTCTTGAACAGCAGACCAAACATCTTGTTCCGAACTTGAAGCATTGCCGTTTTCAGAGACCAAATCATCGGGATTCTGGTTATTCACAAGGTTTCTCGAAGATGCTTCTCCATTGTCCATCTTGACGGTAGGGCTTTCAGTTGTGTGGGTAACTGTTCCTCCTACTTCTTCTCTAGTTGTAAGTGGAGATACAATTGAATGCGCTGGTTTCCTTTTCTCAAGAAATGAATCAAAAGCTTTGGAAGCATCTGGCTTTTGGAGAAGCACCGTTTTTGTTGCCTTCAGAATTTCTTCCACTGATCTTCCAGTGCCTATGTACTCTGATATGACCTCCCACCTATGAGATGTTCCTTTGGGATACTTTTGCATCCCTTTCTTCAAGAGCTCGATCTCTTCTTTTCCCCAAGGTTTCTCCTGTTTCTCAAAGTTGCTTAACGAGACGCTGCCATTCACCTCCATAGAACTATTCCGTTGCTCATTCTTCTTGTCGCCTTGTTTTTTATCCTCCAAGTCAGGATTGCCCCCTTGTGCATTTCTGAGAATTTCTGCACGTCCTAAGCCTTCTCTGCCTTCCATCTGATCACATAAGCTCCTCAGCGCCTCAATGTCAAGGGACATACAAAGTGTTTCCACATCATCTTCAGAGAGACCAAGCAAATGCTGGGATGTGATAGGAGCTGAAATTGTACGAAGGCGTGTCCTTTCTTTGCGTAACAACTTCTTTTCTCTCTCTTTCACCTTCTTCTGCTGTAACACAGCTTCAGCAGCCCGCTTTTCATCCTCCTCTTTCCGGCGTTTCTCTTCTTCAGCAACTCTGGCAGCTTCTTCCTCCTGCAACTTCTTTGCCATATACTTGGCCTCTTTTTTCCTCTGCCTCTCTGCTTTCTGTTCCTCCTTTCTCCTCAGTATCCTTGGATCTCTCTTGTAGGCATTATCAACAAGAGTACGTATGCGTACATATTCTTCCTTTCGAGCTTTTTCTGAGAGCTTTACATTCTGCCTCTCCATCCACCTCCTATGGTCACGAGATTCTGCTTGCTCAAGATCGAACTCGTCAGCATGAGGAAACTCTCTCCAGCTTCTAAAAGAGTACCAAAAGTCATAGAAATTGTCCACCTCCTTAATTGGTGTATTATCATCACCTAATGATGGGACTGGCTGGTTTACTGACCATCGACCATTCCTCATGAAAGCAGGAGAAAAGACCTTAAAGAAGTCCTGCGGAGCACAATCAGTAGGTATTTCATCATCAAACTCATCTGTAGAATCATAGATTCTCCTCTTCACAGGATCAATCAAAACCTCATACGCTTCTTGGATGGCCTTGAAGTGGCTTTCAATTTCATCCCTCTTAGCTTGTTTTGCAGCTTCAGTTTCTTCAGCTAGAAGCAGTGCGGCCTGTTTGTCAGGGTGATACTTCAGTGCTGTCTCTCGGTAACTTTTTTTAATTTGATCTTCTGTTGCAAGATACCTAAGATGGCTCAAACCCAATAAAGCATAATGATCTTGTTGCTTGCTCCCTGAACCAGCTTTCTTTTTACCTTTGCTGCTATATGAATCAAATGAGGGCATGCTCGTCTGCTCTTTATCCCCGACGACTGTCTGATCAGAAGCATCCACATCTTCCTCCTCACAACCGAGGAGCTTCATTGCAGCAGCATGAAAGGCATGTCCAGCAGGTTCCAATTTTAAAGCCTTCACAGGAAGGCAATTTGAAGCCACATAAATTGGCAGTCCACCAATAATCTCGTCTGAGTAAGAAATGAGCCTGCTTGTTTGAATCGCCATTTGGCTGGATATGAGATGACAAAAACTGTGGACAGAAGTTGTGAGGATTGATATCCCCAAGCAGATCTGTTCAGGTTTATGCTCTAGTCCTCCAGCAATTCAAACTGCATTTGCAATAAAAAACTGCATCAATATTGTTCAAATAGAAACATCAAATAATAAAGAATTAAACCAAGATTCTAAATCTAGGATAGGCTAAGCCAACACGCCTATGAAATGCAAATATCATTTCTTTCTGAATGATGAACAGAATTATTAAGAAGTTAGCAACTGCGTATGGCCCTATACACAGAATGGCTTCAGGTAGAAGCCACACATACACAGAATTATGCAGCAAAGATTGTTTTTAACAGTTCAATCAAAATAGAAAAGCAACGTCATTGTAAGCTCTTAAAATATTAATCGGAATTAATAGCAGAAACTAGGTCAAAATTGCAATCTAACCATTACGTCCAGAAGAAGGGATAGGATTATTATTTCACTAATCAGAAAGTGGAATAAGGGTTATCACTCTTCAATTCTGCATAATAAAAAAAAACAACACTTCACTGGAGATTAGCAATCGTGAATTGCACTAATTGTGGTAGGCCAGCTGGCTGATACCTAATTGTATTGCTTCCATTCTGCGCAATTACTCAGTGAATCTAGAAGCAAGTCTACAAGTTTGTTCAAGCTTGCAACTGTAACGCCTTATGACACGCGACCTCAGACACTCAAAATTAACGAGTTGAAAGGGTGAAATTGCGGGAAATACCGGTGAGAACAACTAAACAAAAGTTAGAGAGCTGAAGAAATCCGCAGAGCCCAAATCCCCCACTTAACACATGCACACGGCACTCGACATGGGCCACGCCACGAGGCAGACCACCCCCTCCAAAGGGAAATCAAAATTCAAACTCACCAAAAGCAACTATCGGAGAATCCCCAAGGACCAGCCAAAACACAAAATAACAAAAGGGCACTCCGCAGATTCCTGGAATGGCACAGCCACTGAACTTTACTTCAGCCCCAACCGCTTAACAATCACTGCGCAAAACACGACTTAGAAAAATGCATACCCACCGTCATGCGAGTCCGTCTTATCACAACCAAAGCCGTTCCCCTAAACGATGATAGCAGCTACTTCAATATCAGGAGAAGCCGTACACGACAAATCAAGCAAATACGAACCGAACACTAAATCAAGAAGAGATACATCCAGACAAAGCCACCACAAAGCAACCATGCATCGAATCCAGCTAGCGTAGCGGCGTACCTTCCAGCTAGGGTTTCGACAAGCTCAGAGAGGGAAAGAGACGGTGGGGGGGAAGGGAGGAAGCGAAGCGTGGGACGTATGCGATTCGAGGGATCAAATTGCACTTTTCGTATAGGATTTGGCCCAACCCGTTCTCAAAACCCAATAACTGTGGACCCGGGTAAATCATAGTGTTGACCGGATTTACTTTCTATATTTTAAATAATCATTTCGATATTGATTAACGTGCCTAAGATTCGTTGGACTTATTTCAATTTCATGGAATTCTCCATATAGAAATAATAAAAATACTAACTAATTTTTTTTTTCCAATTTGTGTCTATTTCGACCAATCAAATTTATCGTATATGTAATTGCCCGTTCAAGATCTTATTTTGTGCCAATTTGAATGGGAGCGAAACACGAGTTTTGTATATATGCAATGCGAAACATCCTTTTCTCTAATTTCACTACGTCGAGTGCAATACATTAAATAACTTATTACATGCGAAACGAAAAAAACATAATTATACGAGAAAAATGAGCTATTTATTAGATCGTGCATCAAATAACATGTACCAAAAAATAAGTCAATCATACGATGAGTTTTTTTGCAAATTTGAAATTTTTTTCTAAAAATAATTATTTATATTGCTTTAAAAATGAATGAAAGAAATATATTTTCACCATCAACAAAAATATCACAGAAAATATTTAAATATATTATTGATTAATTATTTCAATTAAAACGATTGATTAATATTAAATAATTTTTTTAAAGATTTTTTTGTTCGAAAATGTCTTAATTTTGTCCAATATAATCGTTATTCGTTACGGAAAAATAAAAAATAATGAATCTCCCTTTACATATTTATATGTCTGTCGACCCTTCCGCAGTTTACGACTCCTTGCTCTTTCAAATGCTTCTCCTGCAAAGAATCTCCTTCCTCTGCATCAGCCTTCCCAAGCCTCAGGTACTTCTTTCTGCTTCCTCTCTGCATTTCGTACGCGGATATGAATCATCGTTGAATTCCTCTTCGTTCGATTCTCTATCTTCGGAATATCCTCATCGGTGGACGTAAATCGTGGTTCGGAACTCTATGTCGATGTCGATTAGTTCATCTCCACAAGCGCTCCAAGGGCTTCCGCAAGCGTTTGCTCGGATAACGTGAAGGTTCTCCCCGTCGGTCGGTGCCGGTACCGACGGCTCTGCTCGGTTAACGGCGATGGCAATGTGAGTCCTGCTTTTGCTAGTAGTGTTTTTTTCAATCTCACGGAATGAGCACGAGTCGTGACTGACGTTATGGTTCGCCGATGATGACACGATGATTAGCGAGGATTTGTTGGCTGTCTCTGAGGTCAATTTCGATTAGGACATCCGTGGCACTAAGAGGATTGTGTTTCTGTATAGTCTGCAGTCTGCACAGTTTTTTTTTTTTTTTTCAATTGACCGGAAGCCAAGTCCATATGCGGAGGACAGACAGAAATGCTAGAACATTTGTTGCGGTCGCATGTGATTATGGCATGGAAAGGGGAGAGAACAAGTATTGATGGACGGGCAGATGAAAGATACGCAGGATAAAGGAGACTGCTGAATTTTCTCGTTAAGGCATAGGTTTGAGTGATAGAGAACAATTTTCGAGTAGGAAAGCCGCACCTGACTATCATAGTTAGGATTATCGAAATACTGTTTGCTCTTAACCGATAAGATGTAATCCATTAGCTTTTATCTGAAGTTGATTGCCCTTCTTTGGGGAATATGAGTCTATCATGTTCTCAGATATTCTTCCTCATTTCAGGCTTACAGTCCGTCAGAGGCAGAAAGTAGCTGCCCCAATGAAGAAGGCACTGATCATGGTGGAAGACGCGATGGAGGACGGCTGGCGTCGAATGAGTACTTTCCGCCTCGCTTATTATTTGGGATATGAGCCTGTCATGTCGATCTGCTCTATGATAAACAAAATACGAGTCTATCTGAAACTGGCTATGTAAGAGCTACTAATTAACTGTTCAATTGAAGGAGGAACAGGAACCACAGGATGATGACCTTGCAGTGTTTGTTTATACTGATGGGCACTAGTTGTCAAAATGGCACTCAGTTTTAATAAAAACAACGTATTAATTGGTCATTTCAACTGAACAGGTTGAAACTTCCTCCCATCCTTGGGATGCTCTATGATTACTTTTAGTGATTTCATCTCATTAGTCGATGCTGCAGGACAGAACGACTCGTCTCATGTGATGTGGGGATAATACTAGCTCTTCCATATTTCATGTGAGATTGTTTGATTTTAGCATCAAAGATGTTGGACCACTTTAGATATGATGGAACAAATGGATATTGATATGAAACACAAGGTCCAATGAGTTTCTTTGCACTGCTTTATATAGATTTGCTCTTCTAAGGATGAGAATAAGTTTGAGAGTTTCTCTTAATGCACCTGGCTTCCAGATGCCATGGCTAATTTATCTGGCCAATGGGTGGGTCGAGGAGAGAGAGCAGAGCATGGTTAACATGAAGGACGGTCTTATGAAGTGAATAACTTAATGGGACGGGATTTTCTCAACATGTCGTTGATGGCTTGCATGAAAATCTTATTACACTGACAGTGATAGTGCTGTTGTTCTTTTTATCTAGTTTCAGCGCACTCCTTTAAACGTAAAAGCTAATTATGATGACATCATAAGAGTTCTATATGTTTGGGCCTTGATGTGTAAAAAGTGGATTCTGCTGGATTTCAGAAAATCTGGATGGTCTGGATCCCTTTGTTTAAGGTTTTTAAAATAGGATTGCGTTTTTCTTGCTCAAGAAACGCTGGTGACAATGGCCAAACAAACAAGAAAAGAAATGACGGTATCTTTCGGGGTTAATTGAACACTATTCTTTTGAACACTACTCCTTAAGCTTTATGTTTTGTTCTTCAAGGCTCTCAACATGTCATGCTTAGAGTTTGGTCTCTTTGTTATTCTAGCCTTCACTAATTTCACCTTCCTAAAATGTTGATTTTCTTGGAAATCATCTATATTCTTTAGCATGCGTAGTTTTATCTTTTCTTTCGAAATGTTCCTAGCGTTATCTTGAATGAATAGTTTAATCTTCTTTCTTTTTTGGGTAGGACACTGAAGAAATTGAAGAGATATGGAATAGCTGGGATATTGTCCTATGGGTTGTTGAACACTGCTTACTACCTTTCAACATTTCTTCTGGTCTGGTGAGTGATGGACTTACATGTGGCATAAGTGCTTGTCTTTTAGTCAGCACTGGAATCAGCATGTCTTGATATTAAATCCTTAAAGATGAAGATTTTCCTTTAGGGGTGTAATGGCAGGCATATAGTTAGTGGTGTAAAGTAAGGTAGTTTGTTTGAGCATCTGGCTTTTAATTTCCTGCATATGCATTGATAGATGAAACATAAAAGATGCAGGTTCACTCTATTTTGAAGGAGTATTTTACTTCACCAATGTCCATTGATTTTTTCTTTCATATATGAGAACTATTAGCATCTTTACAAGCAACAACTTTTATCTGGATTTAATTCAATAGGAAACACCACTTAAATATACTAATTGAGATGAAAAAGGCAAATAATATGTAAAGGTAGTCGAATGCCAGTACAGCTGCAAAGATCCGTGTTCACAATATGGGTGCTGGTGAATGGTATGACACCTAATCATCAACTGTAATAGCTTCCGCTAGTTCATTGTATCTATCTTGCTATGCATCTTTCCTCGGCGGAGAATAAGATTCAAATCAATATTTATAATGCATTCGTGACAACATTGAGAAAATTCAATTTTCTTGTGATCTCAATACATGATAGATATCATATGCTAATCTAAACGGTTTGTTACAGGTTTTACTTTGCACCGGCACCAGGAAGAATGGGCTACCTTGCTGCGGTTGAAAGGTATGGATCCTTTTGGTCATTTGGTGAGGATTAGTAAGGGATGTCATCATGTAAGGAACTTGCAGATTCTTCAAGGTAATGGCCATGGTTTGGGCTGGAAGCCAAGTCACAAAGGTTATAAGAGCTGGGGGGTAAGCTGCTAGATTGGTATATCCTTTTATGCAACTAATCCTTATATGCTGGCACGGCATAACAGACCTCAGCAAGACAAATGAACTGTGCGAATGATGATTCCCCGGGATTGTTTCTAAGCTTAATGATTATATGAGTGGTCTGTCTGTTGGCATTGTCCATTCTCATTCACAACTGCGAGATATTAGGGAACATTGTTCAGTTGCTTCTCCTGCAGGGCCCTCGCTCTTGCGCCTTTTGTAGACAGAGGATTGTCCTGGTTTACTACAACATACAAATTTGAATCTCAGGATAAGGTAGCTGAAACTTGAGTTTTCTGAACTCTGGCCATTTTTTTCTCCCGCAATTCTCCCGGATCAACTTAAGTTTACCTATGCACATGTTTGTCTTCTTAATTGTTTACAGGCATTCTTCGCAATCGTGAGTTTTTGCTTTGGCCTTGCCATCTTGCTGTTTTTGGCCGTGACACTGATCTCAGGGGGATAATGCATTCTTTTTGTTGGGGACATGGTCGGTTTGTGGGCTAAGTTTCTTGTGGCGGGGGCAAGCGTTGCCAATCTCATGTTTGTACTGCAACTTTATTCAGGATGGTCCATAGTTCAAATGCAGCTTTATGATAGAGCCCCCCAAAAGACGATGCAATTCATCGATTTTGATTGGATGCAGCCAGACTGATACGTCTATCCTGATGAAATTGAGAAGCGTAATTGGCTTCTTTTGCAAATGTTAAAGCTCAGAATTGTGCCATCGGCTCTTTCATTTTGCCGTTGACATCATAAGCCCACCGATGCATACACTTTCTGTTAATTCCCTCGGTAACCAAGACAAGGAAGACTAATCTGTTATTAGCACAGTACGGAGATACTTATAGTCGAACTCTTGGGGCAGTCACGTACTTCACAAACGTACAGCCGACAGATGTGACACAAAACATATCGAAGATTCAGATCAAACCATTTTAATAAAAGCAACAATTTGAAAGGTAGGTAACTTCTTGCTTTATTCTAGACTCGGAGAGGAACTGAGGACTGTCAGTCAGCCAAAAGGGTAGCCTGGAGTAGACCTTCGAGCTGAATCAATTTTAAGAGCTCTTTGAGATGGCAAGCCATGAGAACATGACAGATGGACGTCCAATTGACTTTTGCCCCTCGTGCTGAATCTCTGTCACCTGAAGATATCAAATGGCCATAGAAGATCCCACGCTTTTGAATTCGTCTTACTTGCCAGCAATTCAGAGAGTCCTCGAGCAAAGTTAGCCCCAGATAAATGATCAATGTTCAGACGTTCTCTTCAGCTTCGCTTCCCCTAATATAAGATAGCCCCCAACGTGATTATCAGCAACAGAATTTATACTAAATCAAAACTAAGACACCTAAACTTGCGGATAAAATCTCCATAGCAAGAAGAAATGAACCTAAAAATTTGTCAAATTCCAAGACTCAATAAATTCACCTGCAAATATTTTTGAAACCCGAAAAGCCATACTTCCCGTGTCCTGCCTTTGGGTGATTGAAGGTCGGCTGTTTGGTGGGTAAAACCTTATTTCCCTGTCCATCCAACGAGGTCTCAAGGCCGCATGCATTGCAGAATGACTCCACCTCTGATTCCTAGGGAAGTAAAAATTATTCAATAAATTCATGGCGGAGAAAAAACCCAGATAAAACAGACTCAAGAAGAGTTCATTAGTTAGTCAATCTATAAACGAGGAGGTCATACCTCCATCATCAGGAGATTAGACAGATGCGCTATCGGGTATGGATGAAGCTTGTAGCCGCCATTATTAATGAGCAAAACAGCCAGAGCTCGAACCTTACATAATAAGCAAATCCATTACCAACAAAACGTTCAAAGGGGGTTCAGTGACAAAAATAAATACTATAAATAAATTTACACGATAGATCATAATCCAAATGCAACTCATTCACTACTAAAGAGAACTGCTTTGCAAAACAGGTCAATTCCAAAAATTATGATGGTGAGCAAGAAAAGTTGATGCCACGACCTCTCCCTAGGTTAAACAAGCAAATGAATGAAGCATATGGTAGGCCGGTTTTAGTTTATATCACTTCAATGCCAAAAAAGAAGCGATAAGAGAAAAAGTATAGTTGAACCACCTTATCTATATAAGGTTCAAGGGCACAATACTGTAGATAGGAGGCCTCAGCTGCTATGGTACTAAAGAAGCGTTTATAATTGCCCGTCCTGAAGTATCTGCCAAGTAGAAATTATTTCTGCAAGCTCAGCTTATGCTATTTACACACAAAAGCATCATGCGAAGCAGGGTTCAACAAATAATGAGGTTCCAACCTTACCCAAAAAAAAAAACAAATAATGAGGTTCCAAGGTAGATAGGAAATAAAATACCTCAAAATTCTTCTGGCAAAAGACATTTCTTTAGACTTGATAACAGGTGCAGGCACACGACGGAACCACAGAGAAAGTCTCTCACCCTGTCAGTGAAGAGGAAGTGGCTCTTACTCATCCAGGGCCCAAAAATATGACGAATTAACAGTACAAGACAAAATCAACTTATATTCAAACCTCTGGAAGGCTTTCGGAATTTAGACAAAGCAGCACATAAAGTGAGCGATACTCTGGTTCATTCTTGTGCATAGAGTTATGATCTCGGTTCAGATCATAAAGATTGTATAAAGATGTCAAAACCTTTGCTAGCTGCTCCATATTGAGGTGGTGCAATGAAGAGATATTGAAACTGTTGGGTCCACTGCTGCAGAGTCTAAGCTTGTGGTGAGAAATGACATGAAAATTAACCTGCAAGAACATAAAGACAGACAGACAGGGAATCATGTCATTCTAAAGCAAATCCCAGAAAGCTTTAGATTGTCAATTGCAAGAGGAGTCACATCGCCGCATCATCTTTCCATTAGATTAGATACCAGCATCTTGGCTGTGCCTAGTATAATTCTTATGTGTTTAAAAGTTTAGTTTTGTTCAACTTTCATGTTCTCCAAGCAAATGCTTGAAACATGAGTCAATCGGATGGTTTACAGCCACAGGAAGAATCAGGGAAACGTGCAGAAGTCTCACCAAGAGGCCGTACCATTTTCTCAAACATATGAATCGCTCTCTTGTCAAGAATATCCTGCATGCTCAGGTCTTGTCTTATGGACCGTGTTCTGTCAAACATGAAGTCATGAACTGTTTCAAAAGGCTCTGGTGTGGAATTCATCAAGTTCATAAGGTAGTCTAGAGTGCTTCCCAACACTGAGAGAGGTCGAATATCCGATAACTGCACATGCCTCGTGGATATTGTCCTGCAAAACTAGAGACATTGATGCAAGGCAATTTCACCATTTAGGTCACATGAGTTCTATTTCTGGAGAAATTCCCTGAACAGTTCTTTAGTATTTTTCAAAGAAGAAGTAACAACCTTCGCTGGAAGTAAAAGCGAAGCAAAGTTTACCTTTTTGACAGCAAGTTCGGGAGATGTTTTAGCCGGATTACCATGCAACCTTTCAAACACAGCTAAATCGCGTAACCGTTCACGCTGGACCATCTCCCCCACTGCAATATGTGCCAAAGAAATCGCACCAAATATAACACATTGCTGAACAGCCATACAAAATACATAAGAATCTGAACCCCAGACAAGGGTAAAGCTTATTCACACACCCAGTCCTCAGCTCCCCTGCACTCGTGCAAGAGATTTCATCACTGGGACCATTTAAAAGGCACCTCAAAACTCGACTTGAGGAACTTGAATAGGACTAAAACACGCCATGCCGCTGAAAACTGCGACCAAGCGTTTCGCCGACCAAGTCATTGGCCTAAATGGAGTAGCAGAAGGCAGCAATCTTCCGATCCTAAATTTCGTATCTCATCTGACGACTTTGACGCTAAGGGATCATGCCACTGATTTAGCCCGACCCATCGTGCAATTACTAAGGAGAGTGAAACACAGCAATCAAAGATGACCAAAAGCAGAGACTTTTACAACTACCAGGGCACATGTAAGGGCAAGTCCCAACTGCGGACGCGAATTCATGAGAGTCTCGCTCATGCCCTCCATCCTGATGATATTGATGCTGTTCTTGCTGCTCCCGAATGCCCACTGAGTTTCTAGTGCCGGCCTCAGAGGCACGCCCATCGATCGATCTCCCGAGACTCCGAGGAGGCTCGTCGCAGGTCGTCGTGTCTCCGGAATCGAGGTACGAACCTTCGCGATGACGCTCTCGAGCATCGCCATTAGCCCTGTTAGGAGGTCGATATCGCGACTTGCGGTTGGATGAGTGGCTTGAAGAAGAAGACGACAATGGGTTGCGACGAGGGTTTTGCTGCTGCCGGTGGTGGTTCTGCCTTCTCTCCATGGTCTCCGACAGAATCTCTCCCTCGATTGGGATTGAATTGGAACATCAAACAACAACAACAAACGGGGTTTCCAGAATAACAAGTCCCACTTTCGACATTGCACTTCCTCATTTTATAAATCAAGATGCTTCGTTTCTAAATCTGATTAATTGGAGCTGATTTATTCATCGGAGTCAGCAAGGACATGACATGAATAACCTTCAATCAACCAGATAAGAATCTCCGACCAAAAAAAAAAAAAACACCAGATAAGAATCTCATTAGACAAATAAAAAATTTAGAGGCTTGATCGGCAAAAACATGCAAATTTAGAGATAAAAAATGGAATTTTACGCAAACCATCTTCACCATAAAAAAAATCCTTAAAATAAACATATCCGAATAATTAGATTTACGTTTTGATGCTCTTAATATGCATATATCTCAATTAACATGATCAACGAGACTAACATGCACAACATTCGACATCGAAATCCATACTCAATAAGTCGAGTATTCTCGACGCACAAAATGACTTCTTGTTCAGCCATTGCATAGTGAGTTTTCTATCATTGCCTCTAACGACTAGATGATTCTCGAGAACGACGACCCCACTTTCTTAAGTGAGACTTTATGAGTAGGATATGATGATATACTTTCACATATTCAAGTTTGATTGTAGCGTGAAAACTATTAATCCTTTCTTTATTCTCTATGGAGATTCAATTAATGTGATATGAATCACCTCTCAAAATTCTCCATTTTCCATACTAAAAAAAAAAACCTCATATTTTTGTCTTTACCACACAAAATGAAAAAAGAAGGTTACTTGAACTTCATGTAGAGCAACGACTTCAACAAAATTAAATGGGTGTGATTCTACTCAATACCTCAATTGAGAGCTTATTAATGCCTTTATTTGTTTCGGGAAAAATAAAATTTTAAAAATATTTTAAAAATATAATTATTAAGATTACAAAACGAATGAAATGAAAAATATTTGCACCGTTCACGAAAATATTTAAATATGTCTTGTTTATTGATGATAAAATAATTTGTTAATTAATTATTTCTATTGATAATCAAGATCATCTGTAAATATATATATATATATATATATATATATATATATTCAATTATTTATTTTTGAACCCAAGGGAAGGAAAAAGCTTGGAAAATCAGAGGAATTGCATCATCAGCTTCACCTTATTCCATCTATGGGTGTTAAAAAATCCCGCGTCGGTCTAGTTCGATTCAGCCTAAAAATCTACAGCCTTTTCGTGCCATCCCGGGCAGGGTCAGATAGGCAGGTCGAGTAGGGCCGGCCCGCCGCCCGATTTTTTTTTTAACACCATTATTTTCATTTTAATTTAATTTATTTTTATTTTTTATATTCTTTTATTTGATGAGATTATTAATTGATTTTGAATAAAAAAAATCTCTATTAAAAAAAAAAACACCCGGTCCGGCCCGTCGACACCCCTCGGGCTAATGCGAGATTCCCAGTAACAAGCTAACCCGTTTGAATCTCGATTTTGATTCCCACAATGTTCAGCTTTGTCAATGGAAATCTCCACTCCGTCTTCCCCAGACGCCTTTTGCTAACATGGTCTGCACTTCTTAAAGTTCCATATTCGTCGTCGTCGGCGTCGTCATTGCTTGATCGCCTCGTGGAATCGCTTGGTCTCCCTTTAGGATCCGCTGTTTCGATCTGTGAGAAGCTCAGAGTCGACGGAACGGTCTAAGACTTAAACCGAGAGAGCCGGTTCCGTGGGTTCTTGAAATCCTGTGGCTAACGACGAAGCGCGGCTCGCGAAATTGATCACGAAACGGCCGTCGCTTCTCCTATCGAATTTGGAATCGACTCCTCTAGCCGCAGATGCAGTTCCTCCGCGAGAGCGGAGTATCGGATTCAGTCTTGCTCAGCGCGATATGGGTGTGAACCCCGCAGTCCTCAACCAAAGCGTGGATTCGTTCTTGAGACCGGAGATTGATTTCCTCAAGAAGTATCTCAGGAGCTCGGATGCGTTCGATACCGCCGTCAGGCGCAATTTGTGGCTCTTGACTGCTAAGTTGCTACTCACAGGCGTGATCTGGGACCGAACATCAAGCTCTTGATGAGCGAAGGGGTAAGCATCGACGAAATCTCGCTGTTGATGATTCGGCAACCCGAGAGCTCTAATAACGTGATTAAAGTCCTGTTGTCCGAGGGCTTGCTCGAAAAGGATAGAAGAACCGTTAATCTGTTCAAACTGTCCGATGAGTTTGTTCCTGGAGTCTCATGTGACGAGGCACTTGGAGCGGGTTCCCCATCCGATGGAGATATTCCGAGGCTCCGTGACTTACCCCGTAGGAGAACCGAAGATTGATGGACATTTGTTCGCTGTCTACATGAGCTGATTGTCGGGGTTGGGGATCCCCGTCTTGTCAATCTAGGATGCAACTTGAAATGGTCTGGTGAGATTGTGAAACTGGGACTTTGTTGAATCTGCTGCGCCTTATCGGCTGATACTTTGCTAGTCGTTTCCTATCTCTCATTTTACTCGGAAAAGACCGGTCCATGTCTCCTGGCATCGGGAATGCCACTCTGTCTCGAGAAGCTTTGGAGTTTTCTGTCTCTCATGTGTAGCAGTGTACGTGAATGCGACGTTGGGCACCATGTAAACGATGATCTAAGTCACTCCAGTTGGCTGCGGTGATTGGAATTTGGAAATTCTGGGTTCTCACTCTTTTTTCTGGCATTTTTATGGGGGGAAAGTGGTAAATTAAGAGATCCGAGCGAGGTTATCATCGGCAATGTCAAGTGTCCTAAGTTCAATGTTCCGTCGGGCTTCAGCATTGTTGAAGAATTGCTCTGCATCTGAACCTGCTAAAAACATCATTCTCTGGACGCTCCGGTCGTGCAGGCATGCTTGTGAATGAGAACCACGGCAGTCTCCAAACGATGTTCTGTCTTAAGGACAGGATGTAAGAACTCCATTTACTTCGGTTAGATTCGAGGAGAAACTCTGTCGTTATGACGTTTCTTGCAATGCGGCGGGGCTCGCCCTTGAAAGGGGAATCTCATTGCGTTCCGCATCGTTGTGTATCGCGCATGACATGTATGTTCAGCAGTGGCCAATCCTCTTGCAAAAGTCGTGCTTTTTGTGAGAACATTGTCGTCATTCTCTGCAGTAACAAAAGCACAATCCACCAAAAACCTTCACCGTCACCGTTCACAGTCGATGAAGAAATCCATCCCATGCCATTTTTTTCTTTTTACAAAGCTCAATTAGCCACCCTAGATGATACCATAGCCTTCCAACGCGAAGTGTGGTCCTCAAGGCCGATGTGCCCTTCTACCACGACGCACCTCATATCAAATAGCCAAGATGTTCGGTTCCGACTTGCCTATGCCTTATCTTGCATGTTGATTTCGACGATTCGATCTTAGGTATTGCTTTTTGTCCCATGGTCTAGGATCGGAGATTCTTTTGTCCTCAAGAGTCGAGACCCGGCTGGTATGCAAAATGGTAAAGAGAAGATACAATTTTCGCTCCGATTTCACACAATTCAATGAGAAAGTGGCAAATTAGATCTCAAAGCTGAGTTAATAAAATTTAATCAAATAAAGATAAATTAGTAAACAAGAATGCATTGCGATTCACATGGCAACGGCACTCCTCGATTCACTCACCTTATGTAAGTAACACTAGGTAGTGGGATAAATTCCCAAAAAAACCTCAAACATTGAGGTTTGTCTAAAAATATTCATAACTGTTTTTTGTCTCATAAAAAATCTTTAATTTTTTATTTTATCCCCAAAAAATCTTAAATTTTGGTCTGTCCCAAAAACATCCACAACTTTTTTTGTCTCTTAAAAAACTTTCAATTTTTGATTTTGTCCTAAATTTACCACAGTTATTAAAAAATAAGAGTGTTTCGCGCCCAATTGAACAGAACCCATGATTGTTTGATAAAGATCAAAATGTATTTTCAATTATTTCAAGAAATAATGTTTAACACATTGCAGCCGCATTCACTCATTTCGAAATATAATTGAGTTACTCGAGATTCACATACAAATTTTGGCAGCATCTTGTTGTCACAGATGCAGAATCGGCACGATGTTCCTCGATGGAAGGCTTGATTGGTATCGAGTACTATCAATAGATAAGGAGCCGATGATGAGGGTTGTTATTGTCTCGTGATAAGGCCACACCATTGGGCGACAGTTAAGAATCATTTGGAGTTTCGACATAAGTTAAATGGTCGATGTCGGGAATTCTACGAAATGGGTTTTGAAGGTTTGTTTTTTTGTGATCGGATCGGTAGATTTGGGATAAATTCAAAAGTTGAAGATTTTTATGGGACAAAAAAAGTTGTGGATATTTTTGGGACAAAAGCTAAAGTTAGAGGTATTTTTGGGATTAGATTGGTAGACTTAGGATAAAATCAAAAATTGGAGATTTTTTAGGAGACAACAAAAATTATGGATATTTTTGGTATAAAGACTAAACTTTGAGGTTTTTTTTGGGATTGTGCCGTAGCTAGTGAAACCGAAACGCAATTTTTTGACCCTAAATTGAAACTTTGGAACACATTCTAGATGTTCAAAAAGTCCAACGGCTATTGATATGATAGAAGTTGCACGTTTTTGGCAAAACCCTAGAACAGAACCCGACCTCCGCCTTCCACAGACTCAGAGAAAGCAGATGAGGAGGCAATGGCATCTCACGGCCGCCGACTGAGGTGATTTCAAGTTTCCATCCGCTCGAAACGCATGACCCTTTTCGCATTCCGCCCATAACCGTGCTTCGACCCCTTCTGATCCCACAAATGTTCAGAGTTTCAGCTAAAAATCTCTTCTTGTTCGCCCAAAAGCGCTTTCTTGAGACATCGACCGCGCTCCTTAAACCTCCGAAATCGCCGTCGCCGTCTTCGTCTTCCTCGTCGTCGTTGGTTGATTGTCTTGTGAAATCGCTCGATCTTCCTTTGGCGTCCGCTGTTTCAATCTCTCGGGAGCTCGGCGCCCACAAGAATGCCGTTGAAAAGGCTGATTCCGTGCTTAGGTTCTTGCGTTCCTGTGGATTCGGCGAAGCGCAGATGGCGAAATTGGTCACTAATGGACCGTGGCTCCTGCTGTCGAATGTGGAATCGAATCTCAAGCCCAAATTAGAGTATTTCCGTGAAATCGGATTATCGGAATCAGTCTTGTTCGGTGCAATAGCTGGGAACAGTAAGTTCTTTAGTAGAAGCTTGGATTCGTACTATAAGCCACAGATTGATTTCCTCAAGCAGTATCTGAGGACCTCCAATGCGTTGGATATTGCGATTAAGCGCACTTCCTGGCTTTTAACAGTTGACCGTAGGTATTTTCTGGAACCTAATATCGATCTCTTGATAAGGGAGGGAGTGAGATTTAATGATGTAGGGGTTCTGATGCTGTATCAACCTAGGACATTAGTGATGAAGGTTGAGAAGATGGCTTCTGTTGTTAAAACCGTCAAAGGTCTTGGAATGGAACCGTCTTCCGTGAACTTCATACACGGTGTTAGGGTGATGTCGTCCATGAATGAGTCGACTTGGCATAGGAAGGTAGAGAATTTCAAGAGTTTGGGATGGTCTCAAGAGGAATTCTTGTCCATGTTTGTGCGTTGCCCACACTGTTTGGCTCTTTCCGAGAAAAAGATTAGGAGGACAGTGGATTTTTATGTGAACACAGCATCTGTTGCCCAAGAGGTTATAGTCAGCCAGCCTCTACTTCTTCAGTTTTCAGTCGACAAAAGGCTTCTGCCAAGGCATAGTGTGATTACAGTTCTGTCGTCCAAGGGCCTTCTTAAAAAGGGCAAACCCGCAACGCCGTTTAGACTATCTGAGGACTTGTTCGTGAAGAGATACATCATGAAGCATGGGGAACAAGTTCCGCATCTTATGGAAATATACAGGGGCTCTGCCACTCCACAAAAGTGCTCAATAGAAAATCAGGGGTCTTAAATTGATTGCTTCCCATGAGCTATGGTCGTGTTTGGCAATCCTTTCTATCTGATCAGAAGCCTGATTGAGTGTTCAAATCACCGCAGGAGGGGGCTTGAGACTTCTGATATACTTACAGCATCTATTGGGTGATTCTCCTGCCTGTTGATTCACAATAATTTGGCGCATTCAGATATTGAAACGCTATGAAGACATTATTTTGCATTTAAGAACAGAGTTTCTAGAAAAACGGTATGATTAACTGCTTTCTGCTGTTAAATAGCGCAGTGAATCTGAATCTGCTGACATCATGCTCTGGGCACTCTTGTCATGTCGGCATGTTTGATGAGAATTACAGCAGCCTCGGGACGATGTCCTGTCTAAGGACTAGATGTAAGAACTCCAATTATTTTGGTTGATTCAAGGAGAATTGTCATTATGAGGTATCTCTTGCAATGCAGTCTCTCGCACTTGAAAGGGGAATCCCTTTGTGTTCAGCGCATTGTTCTTTTGGGAATTCATGCTTTTTGGCAACATAGCCAACATTCTCTGCAGTCACAAGCGTTTGGTCGTCTGTGCTACCCCCATAGGGAAAGGTCCTTTCCCTTTTGGGACGGTTGTGGGTGAGGATATATTTTATTCTATCCTGTATTTGGTAGCTCCCCATGATAGGATAAAGTAGATATAGACAGGATAAAAAAAATCCTGGGAAGGGGGTGGGATAGGCCAGGATAAAATTTCTCTTGTCCAACTATTTCTAAGAAAACCCTACACTCTTCTTTCCCTTCTCCTTCGTTCACAGGCATGACTCTCTCACATCGTAGTCAAAACGTCTTATTCTTTGTAGCACTAATCGGACGAATTCAAGTTCCATCTTCGGCGAGGAGCCATAGGCAATTTTGCTTCTTCGCGAGACTGGCATCTCTCTCTCTCCCTCTCTCTCTCTCTCTCCTCTCGGTTTTTTTGCTAGTGAATTCTCGTCTTTGTTGGAGTCTCGCTGTTCGGTTCTTGACGAATCGAAACGTAGTTTTTCTTGTCGTTGCCCTGCCAATTGAGAAATAAGTGCATCTCGTCTCGTCTCTCTTATTACTTTGCTTACAAACACTTCTGACAATTACTTGCTGTTATTAAGCTTCGTATATCTAGCTATTATTATACCAGAAAATTTCTACAACGATTGAGATCACTTCATTCAAGAATCAATGCTAAGCAGAAAGAATTAGTCTGAGCAAACAATCTACTTCTTTTTGGCCATAGAGTAAACAATCCACTTAGCTTGAGGCAGATTTTGAACTTTGGAATCTAGGATAGTCTTAGAGAGAGATGGGTAGAGTTCGTTTAACTACATTTGAGGATCTGACATTGGATTAATAATCTATTGGTAGTTCCTGATGGGGTCTTCTTATGGTGAGAGAGTTGATGATTTATACACTCATGATTTCTGTGGTACGTTGTAGTTCATCCACGCTAAGTTATTGATGATCTGTTGCTACTAGAAAAGTAAGAAATTTTAGGGGTGTCAGGTTTGGGGTTGCTTTATGATGATCCGAGGTCCATGATTAAGTCAGGATAACAAATAGGATAACTAGAATGTTCTACTCTGCGTGGTCCCTTTAATGTGTGAACTTCATGCATTGAGTTGCTCTTTTACTATTAAAACCTGCAATGTTGGTTTAATGCAATCAAAGTCTTTTTTTTTTCATCTTTTGAATGATGAACCAAGGGGTACCCACCCGTGTCAAAATTGCAACACTTAAAATAGATTGCATTTAATATTCTAACGAACTAGAAGTATAAAATTGGTCATTCGTGCTATACCGAAAGAGAAGGGTGTGTGAAAGAGCTTTTTAAAGTTGCTTCAATGATTGTTAGCTACCTAAACATGTGGTGCTGCAGGCTCTCTCTTGGCTTTTGGTTCCTGATTCATCCTTAAATGGTTGTGCTCTCAATGTGTTTATATTGCATTTGTCCTTTCTATTTCATATGGAGAAATTCTTTTGATAGATAGCTTGTAGAAATTTGACTTAAATTTGTTGGATTCATGTTTGTGCCTGCTGTCCATATCCATTTGTTATTCAAACAACAATCACCAAAGCTTGTTTATGTTTAGGAATTGAAGGTAGGGATTTTAGTCAAACTCAGTGGAAGTGGAACGAAGTGTGTATAGACAATTGATGAAGAAAATGCACTTCTAGATGGTTTTGAAGAACTAGTTGCGCGAAGAATGAAAGATGATAACAGCTTCAAGAGTGGTTGCATGATTATGTTGGAGAAGTGATTTGAAGAAAAGTTCCCTGATTCTAGCATCAGTAATCTTCACATAGAATCGAACAATTTCTTGTGAACTTCTTGTGATTTGAGAACATTCATCTAGTTCTTGGATTTCAAGGAGAAGATACGAAGATATTTGTGGAACAACTACTTCAAGAGATGATTAATGGGAAAGACTGATGGTTTGTTTTCTAAATGTGCAACTTAGTGTGAAGTTTGGAGCTTGGTTTATGGTTTGCGCAATATTATGTGAGTTAGGCAAGGTTGGAGCGATGAATCACAGTACACTTCTGCAAGTTGGAAAGGGAAAGCAATACCTAATTTTGTTCTATAAGTAATTGCTATGTTGTCTTTGTTGTTATATGAAAATGACAACGCTGAACAAATGTTCTTTTTGTTATTTCTTGGAATCATATATGTTATGAATGTGCTATTTCTTGCGAAGTGTAGAGGATTTTTTTATAGTTGTTGTGGTGTTTAAAGAATTAAGCAAGGTTGATATTTCTTGGAATAATAAAATTAATATTTTTTATGGGCTTTGCGTAGGGGCATATATGTCATTTATATGGATATTCAATTTATACCAAACAATGGATGTGATAAGATATAAAGATATCCAACTTTAAATCCGTAATTCACAAAATAGTGGGCAGGATATGACAAAATCCTGAAATTTCTTATCTTATACTATCCAGTCCTATCAACATCAACAATACCTTTATCCCAAATTAGTTGGGGTCGACGGTCAATGAACCTCAAGGAATCATAAAAATAAAAGCAGAATCAAGCGAGGGAAAAGAGATAAATGTATAAAAGTAAATACAAATATTATATATATATATATATATCTATCTATCCACTACCTCTCCATAACACTAATAGTCTTCATCCATTCCATCCTAAGACAAATCGTACGCCAATTTATTTCCCACTCTATTAAATCTTGTTTTACTGCTTTTCCCCAAGTTTCGGTCGTACGCCAATCTATTTCCCACTCCATTAAATCTTGTTTTACTGCTTTTCCCCAAGTTTCGGTCGATCGCTTACTTTCTTTGTGTTATACTTTCGATAGCAAACTTCTGTTCGTACCGGTGCATCTAAGGGACTTCGGAGGATATGCCCAAATCATCTCAATCTATGCTCTCTTATCTTTTCTGCTACCGGTTCTACTCCTACTTTTCGTCGAATCTCTTCATTCCTTATCTTATCCATCCTTATATGACCACATATCCACCTTAACATCCTTATTTTCGTTACTCCCATTTTATGCTCATGTTTACTTTGTGCTGCCCAACATTCAGCTCCGTATAACATGGCAGATCTGACTACTGTTCTATAAAATTTTCCTTTTAATCTAAGAGGAATTTTGCGATCACACAAAAATTCCGATGTACTGCGTCATTTCATCCAACTTGCTCTGATTCTATGGCTTACATCCTCATCAATCTCTCCCTCCTTTTGCAATATTGATCCAGATATCTGAAAGTATCTTTATTGGGTACCTCATGTCCGAGCATATTTACGGCTTCTTGATCTTCTCTTCCTGCCGTGTCAAACTCACACTTCAAGTATTCCGTCTTACTTCGACTTAGCGTAAATCTTTTAGACTCTAATGTCAAATGCAGCCTTAGTATCACCGGTGGAAGAAGATACTCATCCCTTTCTTTTCAAAATCTAATTGGTTGCCAGAGATAATGCAAAAGCCTTCCAACGTGAAGGACGATTCTGAGGGCTCCCACAATGACTCACTGCATATCAAATAGCTAAGACACTCCATTCCAACTTCCCTAGGATACTAATCTAGCATGCAATGTCAATGATCCAAGCTCACCTGGAATGTAGATATTGAGCTTGTTGCACGGACTAGGATCAGAGGTTATTTGACCTCCGGAATGTCTGCTGGGGAGATTAGCAAAACGGGAAAAAGAAGAATGTCTAGCAATGCAAGCATGACGAGGACTGGGAAATGCTCTTGGTCAAAGTGAATCTGATTGCAGTTGCACATATACCGTTGCACCTTTCAATCAAAACATCCAGGTATTAGATTGTAACAATAGATGGTGGAAATCTAAATGAATTTCTCGATGTACTGCATCCGAATTGAAACATGATAGAACCCGATTGTATGAAGATTAAACTTTGCCCAGCTTCTTGTTTGCAGCTTTGTTTAGGCAAAAACAAGAAATGTCTAGCAATGGAAGCATGACCAGGACTGGGAAAAGCTCTTGGTCAAAGTGAGTCTGATTGCAGTTGCACAGATACCATTGCACCTTTTGATCAAAACATCCAGGTATTAGATTGTAACAACAGATGGTGGAAATCTAAATAAATTTCTCGATGTACTGCAACCGAAATTGAAGTACGAAAGAACCCGATTGTATGAAGATTAAACTCTGCCCAGCTTCTTGTCTGCAGCTTTGTTTAGGCAGCAAATAAGGGTATGTGCCCCAAATTCAGTTGTTTATTGATGAACAAGCAGACACAGTTTCGGCGACATTAGCTTCTCGTTTCCATGAGATCTCAATGAGATGCAAATAATACTGAGCAATACTGGGTATCTTTAGATTTTAGTCAATGCGTTCTCATGCAAATGTTTCTATTTTTATTCACTTGCATGGTCGATCTATCTATATCATTTAGCTGTTCATCAGAATGTTACAATGAGGTATAAAGAGAGCTTTAGAACAGAGTCGCATTGATTTGAAAGATTCTCTTTTCGCTCTGATTTGTCACAAATCAATGAATTTGAGTTTTAGCAAGGTCAGAGCAAAAAATTTATAAGAAAGGACGAAAGTGTAATGTGATTCCAATGGCAAGGCACTACTCAAATCAACATCTTATAAATGATAGGAGCAATTACATTCATGTTTTTAGCAAAACCCAAAAACAGAATTCTAACTCGGAAAGTAGAGGATGCAATCACGTCTCATGGTCTCCGACTGAAGTAAATTCAATTCCCATCTGCTCGAATCCCGCAACCCTTTTTCACACTGCACCGGTCACCGTGCTCCGATCCATTCTGATCCAACAAATGCTCAGAGTTTCAGCTAAGTATCTCTTCTTGTTCGCCCATTGGCCACTCTCCTTAAACCTGGTGAAATCGGTTCATCTTCCTTCGGAGTCTGCTGCTTCTATCTCTCAGAAACTCGGTGCCCACCGAAATGCCGTTGGGAAGGCTGATTCCGTGCTGACTTTGGAGTATTTCCATTAAATCGGATTATCGGAATCAGTGTTGCTCAGTGCAATAGCTGGGAACAATAAATTCTTTATCAGAAGCTTGAATTCGTACTACAGCCGCAGATTGATTTCCTCAAGAAGTATCGGTGGACCTCCACTGTGTTGGATATTTCAATTTAGCCATGTTCCTGGCTTTTAACTTTTGATAGCAAAGTATCTTTTGGAACCTTATGGATCTCTTGATAAGAGAGGGAATGAGATTTGATGTCGTGGCTCTGATGCTGTATCAACCTAGGACATTAGTGATGAAGGACATTAGTGATGAAGGTTAAGACGATGGATTGAATCCATTCAAGGTCTTCGAGTGGAACCATCCTCTGCTGATTTCATACGAGATGTCAGGGAGAGGTTGTCGACGAATGAGTCGACTTGGAATGAGAAGGTAGAGAATTTCCAGAGTTTGGGTTGGTCTCGAGAATTTCTTGTCCATGTTTGTGCGTCACCCGCGCCGTTTGCTCTTTTCAAAAGAAAAATAGGACAGTGGATTTTTTTTTTTTATCTAAACACACAGCATCTGTAGCCCGAGAGGTTATAGTCAGCCAGCCTCTACTTCTTCAGTTTTCTGTCGACAGAAGGCTTCGGCCAAGGCATAGTGCGATTACAGTTTTGTGATGATATGCAGGGCCTCTGTCACTGCACAAAGGAGTATTGAATAGAGATTCAGGTCCTTAGCTTGATCTAGAGATTGAATTGAAAGATTCATGGATATGTCTTAAGCTCTTCACTAGACTTTGAGGACAGTCTTCGGCATCCATCACCTCCATCTCGCTCCTACGGTGCTAAGCAAGTTTTAGCAAAACATGTCATTCTATGAAACCTAGTTGAATGGGCAAGTGAGGATTGATGTGTCCATCATGTGATTCTGCATCAGCAACCTTCAAGGGTGGAGTTGCAAAGGTTGAAGTTCGCATTTGTTATGAGTTATTTTATTATTTATTATCATGTGTGGGAATGTACACCGTATTACTATGTACCATCTTTATTATTATAAATATGAGAGTATGCTAAGAGTATATAAAACAGAAGATAAGGAGATCTCATTGGAAGGTCGTGCAACTCCATGTCCTTGAACTGTTACAGATGACTCGTTCACAATAGTAATATGGCGTTACAAAGATGAGAACATATATGCAGTAAGAATACCTATATTACCCGTCATGTGAGCACCTGCATCAGAATCAATAATTCAATCGGCGGAAGAAAGAGCTGCACATGCTGAGGTAGATGAATAATCAGATGACTGTTGTAATTTTGCAATAGAGGCAGATGCAGTTCCACTCCCTGAAGTCTAAAACTTCAAGTAGCGAGTATACTCGTCTGGACTCATTGTGATAACTTTCTGGTCCATAGACGCAATCTCAGATGCAACATGAGCAGATGTGGTTCATGAACTAGAAGCTGTCTGTACAGCTTGTAACTTCCAATAATAGTTGCGAAGATGTCCAACAATACCACAGTAATTGCAAGTACGAGTATCCCGACCGCAACCGGCAATGCTACTACGACCTTCCCCTCGGTCACGGACTCCGTCACCATGGTCACTTCCTCTGTTCATATATAGAGCAGCAACCTGTTTACCAACTTATGAATGAGCAGATCTAGCTTCCACACGACTTTCGGTACGAAGAACACGACGATGAACTTCTCCAAGAGAAGGTACTCAAGCATCTGAAAGAATTTGTGACCGAGCAGTATCAAACTAAGCTTCTAGTCCATTAAGATAGCAGATGACCAGAAACTGATTCATTGTTCTTAAAAAGTAGCTCGATTATATGTAAATAAAACTGATCGATCAAACTCATCAGCAAATGAGTTAAATTCCCCATAATATCCATTCAGAGGCCGACCGGTATGAGCGGTAGGAGCCAACTTTAATAACTTACAAACGACATCATAGAGTCGCGAAAAATCGTTCAAAGAGGAGTTTAAATATATCAAAGCATCCCATAACTCCTTAACAGCATCAATATTTCTAACAACAATCTCTAAACAGAAATATTCATATCATTCAACAATTGACTATAAATATCACAATCAACAGTGTACCATTCATAATAAGTCGGGTCATACTCGTTCAGAAGAAGTTGGGTAAGATGATGAGATAGCTGATGTTCGTGCAAATTCTTGAAGACATTCTTCTTTCAAAGTGTGTACGTATACGCTCCTGTCAAAATACGTTCGACGATCTTAAATGAATTAGATATAAAAATCGGAGCTTGTGATCACATCACATCATATTCAGTCGTACCAGATCTATTCATGGCTAATCTAGTCTCACCGGATCCAATAGCAACAGCTATTTGAGTGTCTGTATTACTCATGACGCAATACTTAATTTAGGCACTAGATTAATAAATAGATGGTGTCTGATTGCATCTCATTTAGAAGCCAAATAGGATGTCGTTAACTATGAAGCTTTTGACACCTTCGAGATTTGAGATTTGAGATAGGTAGCATATCAATCAATTAAATTATTTTTTTAAATTAATCATTCGTGTGGAAGTTTTGAGGAGTAGAATAGAAGTTAGAATTAAGTCGCACAACACTGAAACCTTTTCTTCGTCCGACAAACCGGAGCCTGGAATCGAGTTGATAGACAACGAGATGAAAATGGCGCTCCTCAAACTCGATATGCAGTTAATGCCAAGAACCGATCGTATGGTTGGTATTCTTAAGATTGTGGAAGAACATGGGTTGGAACATGGAACCATGGAGGTTGATGTTTTGGCTCGACACTCAGGCCTTGGCTTCAGCCTCTTCAATGCAGAGTTTTGATCGTGAGAGCTCAGAATGTAGGTTTGTTTGAAATGGTGCGGACTGCGAACTAGAAATGTAAGTTCATAAATAGAAAACCCAAGCTTCTTATGTATAGAAGGACTTCACTCAACAGGACAATGATAATTCTCTGGTTTCTCAAACCGAGCGGTTGGAAAATCAAGTCATGAAAAAAATGTCTAACCAAAAGAATAGAAGAATGACAGAAGCAAGACCCGAACAAACAATTTCTTTAGGTCGAAATGAGTCGATTAAATTAACAGAGACACCATTAACCTTTTGATCAAAACATCCACATATAAGATTGTTACAACAGACGGAGAAACTTTATATGATTGGTTGAGAAAAAGGATGGCTTCAGAGACAAGATCTGAAAACCCATGAAGAAACGGAGAGGCTACTAAACCCAACTAGACCAAACGAAACTTAATTCTCAGTTGGTGAGCTCCATGATGGCGGTAACGATATCTCCATCCGCAGCTTTGAGCGCCTTTACGGCCCTCGACCTCGAGACTCCCGCCTGCGTCATCACTAACTCGATGTCCTTGGGCTCCACATCTGTCTCATCCACTTCTTCATCATCCTGAGTCACGGCCGATGACTCGGGCTTGGAGATGACATGACTGAGATCAGGGGCCTTGAACTGCTCAGCCGCTTGAGACTGCAACTGTGAGCTCAAGTCCTCAATCTTCGCTTCCCCAAAAATGACATATGTGTCTGATGTCGGGCTTTTGAAAACATCTGGCTTGGAGATGACGAACAAGATCTAGCAACGCAGAGAAGACTATATCAGCAAGCAAAATTCTTAACAGGCAGTGATAATAAATAGAGCAATGCAAAGAGGAAGGGTACTCACATTCTTGCTTTTCTTTACAGTGACACGACTGACGCCAGTAATGGGTTTCATTCCAAGCTTCAGCATAGCTTTTCGACTCTTTTTTTCGCTCCTGCTTTGTTTTAATCTACCAGTACCATCTCCTTGTCCTGAGGAAAATAACACAAATTCACATTGCAGCAGGACTAAACTATCTTGAGATATTCTGTGACCCAAGTTATAGTTTTATGGTTCTGTCCTGTGCATTACTCCTAGAGTACTAGACTCTTAGTGCTGTGTATTATTGTAGATTCCCCTGAAGCACAAGAGACAAAACCAACAACTCTACGGTTGTCACTAAATATTTTGCACGAACAACAGCAGTAACCCCACCACATTCAGCACAGCCAATATCTTAGGAAAAATGACGCTAGAACACATAATAAAACTACAACCTTTTTTGAAATTCTAGTCTCACCTCAGGGAAATAAAAGAAAAAAAACAGCAACATCCAGAGATTCAACTCTCTGAAGACACCTGATCAGACACCTTGTATTGCAAACAATGTGCATTGAACTCATAACCCAAACATGCATCTTAAATTTCTGGAAGAAAAATTCAACTATGTTTTTGGCCTGAAAACAATTGCTCAGATTCTCATATCCATATTAAACGCCAAACATATTTACTGAAAGCAATCACATCCACATCATTTACAGTTTCAAGAAGTAACGAACCAATGAATCCATCAATTTCTCCCAAGAAAGAGAAGAAGATCAGTGATCAGTAAACCGGACAAAAGTTTGAAAGAAACAGAGAAAAAATTAAGGGAAAAGCAATCAGGATTTGCTTAAGATTTCCGTAATAAACATACCCTCTACTTCATCATCATCTTTATCGTCATCCTCATCCTCATCATCCTCATCCTCATCATCTTCAATGACAGGTTCATCAGACTTCAAGAGGAAAAAGATGCAGAGAAATCATTAGGAGAACACAAGTAGTCAGAATAAGGTAATGAAAAGCTGCAGAACCATACTGGAACCAACTATTGCCTTTCCATCAAGGGTGTCATTAAAGAACGGAATAAGTCACACAGCCATTGCATCTTTTGTCTAAGAATGAAATGTAACTTTCCGATGGGGGCTAGAGGAGGGACATAAATAAACATTGGTTTTCAGAGAAACATGGGTTCCATTTCTAGACATAGTTTTGTTTTAAAAAGTGCATCGTTATCATCATTTTGATCTTCTAGTTGATTTGTACGTGACCATATTTCTTCCAATACCATGATTGAGTGGATGAAATTGTAAACTGTCGATTGCAGAGCAGATTTCTCCCAAAATATTATTCATTATTTGTGGGGTTGACTTGTAATTTTGGATCTGCACATTCAAACCATACTGCGGCAATAAAATCTTCAACAGCGGCATATGCATTTACAACTTCCAGGATGCAGATTAGAGCTCATAAAATCACACAAGGTAAATCTCCTGATCTTTAATATTATTGAGTCCAGTGAATGGAAGTCTCCATGACCGCATTCCTCTGGATAAGAAACGTCCAGATGACCACACTGTGACTATTGCGTTCATTGCATAATCATTCCTTAAACTTTACCAGAAAATACAACTAATCAGACAATTTCAAATTTTCACCAGCAGTAAGATTCATGCATAACTAACTCGACTACACACAACAAATATTAAGTTAGAGAAGCCCAAAATACACACGACCATGATAATGTCTGCAAACCTTCATGCAAATTAGGAATTTCCAGAAACTGCCCGTCAGTGGCTCAGGATCACTTCTATTTTACGGAGGGGGGGGAAAAAAGCAAACACGAATAAAATTCAGCAGCAATAACACGTAAAGTTTCAAGTATGGCGTTCAAGGGAGCTCCAGTTCCCATTAAAAAAGTTGAAGCTTGAACAGTTCAATTCTATAGAAAACAGATAATTTAGGATAAAATTGAACCCATTGCTCAAGCAGCGAGACCAATGAGATGGTTCGAATCCGAACCATGACAACTCGCACGCATTTCCAAACAGACGCCATTGGACAAACTAACCCAACCTGGATCGCATGAAGTAAGCGAAGCAGCTCGAGATAATAAACAGTGAGAGGAACTCACGTCGATCTTTTGCTGCTCCAGATGAGCTGCGAGGAACTCCTCCCGTGTCTGAGCAGTCATGATTTCAGCCTGGATGGAGAGAGAGAAAGAGAGAGAGAGAGTACTCGTAAAAAACCCTAAAACCCCCGACAAAAACGAAGGAGCCAACTTTTTAAGCAGCAGACAATTGCGCACCCCATTGGGCCTGGGTCTGCTCTTCGAAGCAGCCCATCCACGAAAATGGGCCCATTAAGTCAACAATTACGTGGCAATTCCTGATAGGGCGTCATGGGAGATCCGGTGACCGTCAGTTCACGTTAGCGTCTTTCTTTTTTTCCCTCTTCCCCTCGCTTTTGGTCTTCGAGAAAGTGTGCGGCGAGAAAATTTCTCGTTTCATTTTCCCGAGAAAAACCGGAAACCCTAATTCACACCGGAAATGAACTTTCACGACCTCCTCCTTCGATGTCCGTCCTGACGCTGTCGCTTCGTTTCGTCGGGATCCGACGCATTCTTCAACGGCAACCCGACCGGCGGTTGATTTCTGCCAGCATTGAATCTGACATTCGATAGTGATCTTCACAGGCATTGACCTCTTTCTGTTGTCCCTTTTCTTACTCGTATTGAACACTCGTATCTTTTACTTTTGTTTTTGTGATTAATAGCTTTTGCGGTTATACGAAGTTGAGGTCGATTGGTATTTTGCTTCGGTACTTGTGGTTTGTATCTTGTGCATTGAATCCAATGTTTTGAAATGGTCAATGCCAATTTCTAGTTTCTTGCTCATTGGAGGTTGAGATAGTGCATTTGGGTTTCTTGATGAATGGGATTAAGATCACTTTGTCAGGAGCTACTGCTGAAAGAATCTGTTTCACAGAGCTAATGTGTTATGATCCCGAAAGTGCATCTGGTTAACTGTCTTTGCCATTATTTGAACGTTCTCAGCTTAATTTGCCTGATGCGGAGATGCATTTAGTAGAGGTACTGGAAATTAGTATGCATGTTAAGTGCACTAATGCTGAATTGTTTTCTGATTATATTCATCAGGCTTCTTATGTTTTCGCTTCAGTTGTTCGACGCCTCATTGCTTGTCATTCATCATTGTGTCTCTTAAATACCTTGGTATCTTCAAAGCCATGCTGAACAGCAGAGCATGGACCTTCTGCTATATATTGGGTTATGTCATGAAATGATGTTAGTAGTCTATGAATCGCTATAAAAGATGTTGTGTTCGGCGTGTTTTTTCTTTTAATAGCTGTTGCTTCATCTAGGAAAAGATCGTCAAAGTTCTAATCCTGGCCCTTCGGTATCAGCAGGTATGGACCAATATGACTTGCACGCTCAGAGAAGGGAAATGAAGCACAAGGGAAGAAATGTTGTATGGTCCATTGCAATGGACAAATGTCTGATTGAAGCTCTTGCTGTTCAGGCAAGAAATGGGAATAAAATCGACAAATGCTTCAATGAGAACGCCTATACTGCTGCTTGCGTTGCTGTGAACTCTCGTTTTAATTTGAACTTGAATAACCAAAAAGTAATTAATCGCCTCAAGACCATTAAGAAAAGGTACAAAGTGATGAGAGACTTGCTCAGCCAAGATGCATTCATATGGAATCCGAACACGAAGATGATTGAGTGTGATGATGATGATCTTTGGAAAAGATACATTGCAGTAAGTTGTTGTTTGATAGGCAATGAATTGTCATTTCTTCTGATTGACTACTGCTTTTGTTTATTGGTTTATGATATACCTTAGTGAATTAACTAGGCACACCCAGATGCAAGAGTATTTCGAGGAAAGCAGATTGAGATGTATGATGAACTAAAGATTGTTTGTGGGAACTATCAAGCTCCTAGTCGTTGGGCTAAGATGAAGGAAGAAAGCTATGCGAGTGACTTGAAGAATTGTGAAGAAGATTCTCCCTCATTTCTTTCACCAAGTTCAGAAGAACCTAGTGAGACAGATGGAACAGAGTCATACACAGAATCTCCGGCATACGTGCAAGATGGTAATCCCGACCCTCCTCCTTTTCCGCAGCCTCTCAGAAAGCATCCAAAACGAGCTCGGAGCTCAGAGACAGTTGAAGAGGCATTGCTGACAGTTGCGTCAAGCATTCAGCGCTTGGCTGATGCAATGGATCGAAACAAAAATGCAATTGATGCCTCAGAACTGTTGCAGGCTGTGATGGAGATTGATGGGTTGGAAGAAGGGAAACAGATGTATGCCTTTGAGCAATTAAATGCCGATCCTATCAAAGCTCGAGCCTTCATGGCATATAATGCTCGTATGCGGAAGATCTATTTATATAGACAATTTTGGTGGTGGAAGTGATACCGATCATTGCCCTTGCATTGTTGTTCAGATTTCATGGGACGATGAAGCCTACTGGATTTTTTTTTCTTTGCGGCCGAAAGCCTTCTGGAATGTCATGAATCTGAATTTGGCGTGCTTGGTGGAGATTGTATAGTAATTAGGTGAACTAGTGGATGAACGTGTGTAAAAATGCACGTTTTGCTTGGCCTCTGCAGCCCATTTTCTTTGTGAAGGTTGCAGTAGGTGGAGAGATCCTTTTTGTGTTTCTTCTACAAGTTTGTATGAGGTTTTCTACTCCTTTCTTCCGAAGACCACATCTCTCTATGCACTTTCTTCTTGCTGTCCGGTACATTTCTCACTTCAATGATTCAGATTTGAGTGAGCCCGTTCCTTCTTTCCTTTGGCCGAACAAAATGGAATTTTTATATCCAAATTCAAAGCTTTTTGCACTTTTCACGTGTTACCCAAATTGCATGGATGAGATTAATGCGCCCTTTAGAAAGAAAATAAATAGCAGAAGATTTTTTCTTGCAGTAGTTTAAACAGAGGAAAAGGTAGAAATGAGTGATTTTTTTTTTGTAAAGGAAGAAATGAGTGAGTTTATACAGTGCATGTAGAATAAAGCTTAATATGAGTTTTGTTTTTTTTTTTTTCCCGAAAGCTTGATATGAGTTTATTGAGGTACAAAATTACATATTTCGTACGAATGTGACTAAAAGGGAAAAGAACACGGTATAAGTCATTAAGTGAATATGTGATCAGGGCCATATCCATTTGAGTGACTGCACAAACTACAAAATAGGGATGCTACTCACTGCTGTTTTCCCTTTACCATCCAAATCTGCAAAGTGTTTTTCAGACAGCATCCTGCTGTCTGACCATGGAAGCTGATCAGGTCCCTCCGACATTCCAGTGAAACCTGATGGATCAGCATACAAATTGCAAGACTTCCTCACTAACTTGCAGCGACACTTCCAAATTCCCAACTATCGACTCTTCCTAAACACAAGTTTCACCAGTAATCTCCACAAGAGCATGCTCCATTCTTGAAGTGGTGAAACCGTTGCATGTCACGCACGACTATTTCTCGTCCTGTCACAAGGGAAATGTATTTTGTTGCATTGTGGCAATCCCCACAAACTCTCAAGTTCTTGCGGATGTGTATCGTGGTGCCAGCGCTGGTATTGAGAAGCCCAAATGCAATAGCCAGCCTCTCACTGTGGCTGTTGAGCAGCTGCTTCTTCACATCATCCTCCACATCGTGGATAGAATGGGTGTCGGGCACATAACCAGCAGCTTTAATCTCATCAATAAGAGTTTCAAGATATGCATAGATCTTTTTAGACTGAGGATGATCTGTGCTTCCAGAATAGAAACTATGGACCTCATTTCTCAACTCCACTAAACTACAACCAGGAGTCTTTTGAAGCCCTTCTTTCTCCATGACTTTTCTCACCTCGGCCACTTTACTCCACATTGAGGCTGTGGCATATATATTAGCAAGCAGCACATGGTATCCGCCCTCTTGTGGGTTCAATTCAAACAGCTTATTTGCAGCCTTCTCTCCCAGTTCAACATTTTTATGAATCTTGCAGGCACCCAAAATCGCCCCAAAGACGGAAATTCCAGGTTCGATAGGCATGTTTTGGATAAAATCCCAAGCTTTTTTGAGACGACCAGCTCGACCAAGAAGGTCAACCACAGAGCCATAGTGATCCATTGTAGGTTCTATGCCATAGTCTTGCTTCATGCTGTCGAAGTAACGGAGACCCTCGTCGACCAAACCCGAATGGCTGCAAGCAGAAAGGATACAGAGGAAAGTTATATCATTTGGCTTGACGGTCCCCTTCTGCATTGCTTTGAACAATTCTACAGCAGACTGCCCAAGTCCATGTGTACCATATCCGTCTATCATAGCATTCCAGGCTATGACATGCCGGTCTTCCATCATGTCAAAGAGCTTTCTGGCAGTATCAACAGCTCCACATTTTGCATACATGTCAACTAAAGCAGTCATCACATAAATGTTCTTGTCCATGCAAGATCTTATGACCAGTCCATGAATCCACTTTGCTTGGCGGGTCACAGATAATTCCGCAAGAGCAGGAATTACACTCACCATTGTGAACGTATCTGGTTGTACATTTTGAGAATGCATCTGGCAAAAGTGATTCAGAGCGTCGCTCACATGCCTATTCTGTGCGAAACCCAATATCATTGCATTCCAGGAGACGAGGGTTTTTCCCCGTAAGTTGTTAAATATTTCTGCAGCAAGATCTACTCTCTTACATTTGGAATACATGGAAATCAAAGAATTAATCACGGAAACATTAGAGTCGAGTTTCAGACTAGTCAACAACTTGTGAACAAACATCCCTCGCTCAAGATCAGCCAAATCAGCACAAGCATGGAGTGCTCCCATTACAGTTACATTTGTTGGCTCCACCTGTTCATCCAACATCTTTTCAAAAATAGCAACTGCTTCCTCAGAATTTTCATTTTCTACATAACCATCAATCATAGAATTCCAAGTAACCACAGTCCTCTTCTCAATTCTATCGAAAATTACTCGAGCAGTCTTCACTGACTTGCACTTCGAGTACATATTCAACAAAGCAGTCGAAACATTCACCAAACATTCGAATCCAGCTCTCACAGCATAACCGTGTATCGATTTGCCGATCCTCAGGGACCGAACATCAGCAACAGCAGGCAAAATCGTGACCAAGGTGATGGAGTCAGGCCTCTGTCCTTCCTCCTGCATGTGCAAAACTAACTCCAGCGCAGGAGCCGCCCAGCAATTCTGAGCATAACCAGAAATTATCGTATTCCAGGAGACCAAGTCCCTATGTGGCAATCTGTCAAACATCTTGTACGCTTCCCCGATCTGCCTACACTTCGCATACATATTCACTACCCCAGTCATGGCAAACACATTGGAGGCGAACCCATTAGCCACCAGCTGTCCATGAATCTCCTTCCCTCTCCTAAGGTCCGCAGTGTCCCCGCAAACTTTCAACAGGTAAGTGAAGTTATACACAATGGGCCTCACATCATCATGCTTCATCCTACAAAAGAAAGACAACGCCTCGTCTAAAGACGAGTTCTTTGCGTACCCTTTGAGCAGGGTGTGATAGAGCGCGTCGAGCTTTTCCTCGATGGGCTCGAAAACGCGAGCCGCGTCGGACACGCTACCGTAGTTGCAGAACAAGCTGACAAGCTTGGTTTGGAAGAGGGGTTCGTTGCAGAGGCCGTTCTTGATGACGAGAGGGATGATTTGGCGGAGCTTTTTTGTGGAAGTGCAGAGCTCGAGGAGGATGGCTGCTGGATGCTTGTAGACATGGGAAGGAATGTGAATTCTTTGGGACAAGGTGTGGCGGACGGGAGGTGGCGATGGCTTCTGCGAGAAAGGACGGGCACTAGTGTTGGTGAAGGCGATGGTGGGTGTGAGCATGGAGCTCATCTCTCTCTCTCTCCCTCTCCCTCTCTACATTCGTGAAATGCTCCGGAGGAACTAGAGCGCAAGAGAGACCTGTTTTAATATTGACAATCATTGACAGCAATTGCCGTTCGCTGCTTGCGTTCTTCACGTCGCGCGGGCAAAGCCCAGAGAGACTCGCGGACTAAAAATCAAAACTTGACGAAAAAAATCTTGTTTCGTTTGACTTATCGCATGGCCACATGAAGCAATTCCTGCATGTGCTTTCTACTTACGAGCCCATAAATAGTTTTATTTAGGCTTTGATTTATAGGTGACTCGCGCTCATCTACGTGGATAATGATCAACTTTTTGCAAGGGGAGCACTCTAGAAAATTTCCAAATAAGTGCTTTGTTTGTTTTTTTTTTTTGTCTAATAAATAATTGCTTGCTATGAATTTATCAAATAAAAGCACGAGGGGATTTTGTTTCAAAAAATGGCATGAGGTACCCTCATTATTTAAAAAAAAAAGCTTGGGCAACCGGTCAAGGATATTTTCATCTTTACTAGTTTATTTTTTTCTTTTCTTTTTATTTTTTTATTTTCTTTTTCCTTTTTCTTTTTTTCTTTCCACTCCCACGGCAATCGTCGGGTTCAGGCAAGTGCCACCCACGGTGCCGTCGGGTGGAGGTTGCCCTCGCCTGGGCCGGCGTCGATGACCCTAGCTTGAGGTAGCGTCACCCTCATTCGCTGGCCTCACCAAATTCGGTAAGAAAAGCCCTCGCCCAACGCCGGCCCAAGCGAGGGTGACCCTCAGTTGAGGCCGACGTTGGCTGGGGAAGGGGAAAGAAAAATAAAAAATAAAAAAGAAAAAGAAAAGAAAAAAGAAATGAAGAAAGGAAAACAAAAAAATGAAGAAAAAAATAAAACAGTAAAAGATTAAAATGCCTTTCGGCTTTCCTTACCAAAAAAAAAATGCCTTTCGGCTAGGCTTTTTTTTTTTGAAACAAAAATGATACTTTGAGCCCATCTTTAAAATAAGGTCAATTTCAGGCTTTTATTTTGAGAAAATCAAAGCGCTTCATATCATTATTTGAAATTTCCTCTTGTATGAACTGTTTTGCAGCAAAATATTTTCACTGAAATTCTTTTCAGTCCTTCTTATAAGAGAAGACAGATCTTATGGCAACTTTGGACATAAAATATCATCGGTACACAAGGAAAATAAATAAGTCAAGATATCTAGAAATTAAGCTAATATATAAGAAATGAAAGATAATTAAAAGATACCGTATTTTATTTGTTTGTGTACGAAGCATTCAATACACAGAGGCTAGTACGGAAAAGTGTTAAAAACTCCTAAATCTTTTGCATTAATGCTAATTTAATCTTAAATTTTTTTGTACCAATTTAGTTATAAACATTTTGCATTGATACCAATTTAGTCTAAATCTTTAATTAGTGTCAATTCAGCCCTAAGTTTTTTGCATTTGTGCCAATTCAGTCCTAAATCGATCAATTAAATTAGCAAAAATACAAAATGTTTATGATTAAATTGGCACCAATGCAAAAGATTTAGGACTGGATTGGTACCAATAAAAGGTTATGATTGAATTGGCACCAATACAATATATTTAGGACTTTTTCGACACTTTTTTCATGCTAGGATGTGTATTATTCACAACATAATTGCCTATATGCAGCTTTTGAACAGTTTTGACCATGCTTTCAAATCTCCAAAATTTCTAGCCACGTACCTTGAAGTTGCCATGATTTCTCATCCATGGATGGTTAGTCCTTAAAATCGCATCTTGATCCTACACTTTGAATCCCCTCCGAGTCGGAACTTCTGCCATCCGTCGTGCTTCATTGTCTTATCCACAAGCAATTTTAGATTCGGGTATCCCCAAACATGAATTCAACACTCATCAAAGGATTAATTTTAGGACAGTCTTTCACTCGGCTATATGTCAATTCCCCTTGATCGGTATCTCTGTCGATTAGTTTTATCACGATAATTGTCAGTCAGCTGCTATCATACATTGATAGTTGATTATGGTTATTGATAAACATAAATATCGATAAGGATTCTTATGGCTGATATTGGCCACCAATAAGAGTTCGCTGAGTCCCACTGCCCAGTGCCTCATCGATAGCCATTCCTCCTTTTAAGTCGTGTCTGTTGGAACCAACATCACGTCATTTTACAGGACTTAGTCTTTTTTTTTTTTTTGTGCAAACACTAACATGGTTGGAAATCAAACGTTAGATGAACGAGCACCCTTTGCCGTCAGATTACTCGATCACTGAATAGGCCCCGACAAGATGATACTCATTCGTTTTCTCAACCCACGAACATGTGAAAAGTTAGGTATGTGATTTTTGAGGCGGAGAACACAGTTAAAAATGATAGATAAACCATAGCCACTGAAGTGTAAATTCGTGTAGAGATCGATTAGCAAATTGGACAAATCGGTCCTCCTGATTCTTCTAAGTTAGTCCATCATATGCCATGTTCGTGTCGAGCCTGGCTTGGAAAGTTTTTCGGACCATTGCTAGATGCAAATCCAATGCCATGAGTTGTTTAGACATGGCATCATGGCATTCGTGCGTATGCAAGTAGTAGATTCTTATGGCTGCTTTTAGTTGCTCTCCTTAGTTCAGCGAATTATCTATCTAGGCATCCATATACTACGAAAAAGAATATCCGACCAACCGTTTTAGTCGATCCAGATTACAGTTAAGAGTCACAAACCCGGACACATTATTAGGCTTGGACACAGAGCATAATGCAAACAAAATGCACATATCTGTATCTGCAGTTCTATCTTTATGCAGCTAAAATGAATTGACCTTCGGTCCGTTAGTTAAGATATCTATGTCTTGATTTTTGTATTTTCCCATATATAATGGAGGAGTCTAACCTGGAGTCTACGTTATAAACTGGATTTCACTCATCTAAAGCATTGGATCGATGGAAAATCACAGTTACCTCACTCAATTCTGACTATTCACCCAGCAAATACTCGTCACACAGCTGGTCAAATTGATCAACATATATCAACAGCCCTGCCCAACCTCATATGCTACCGACCATGATTATCACCACCACCATCAATTTACGAAGTTAATCGACGCAAAGAGGAAATAAATACCAAGGCCAGATATCACTAGCGGCAATTTTAATAGGGAAACCAGAAACAAACACACACCAACTCATCCATTCAACCCACCACCAGGGCTTTTGTTCAACTGTTCTATTTTTCTTTTCCCATCTCCTAGACCAAGACCTAGGGAGATGGAGAGGTTACAAATTGCCTGGGCAAGCTAAAGATGTCTTTTCCTGCAAAAGGAGAGGTCCACTCACATGAACCACCTGGTGATGCATCTGTAGCACGGACTCTGTTGGCAGCTCCAAGCATCATCATGGAATTGTTCCTCAACATTGACGAGAGGTGTAGCCACACTCCACTCGACTTGGACTGTGCCAAATTGGCATCCAGGGTCCAATCTATTCTGGTATAATCGAACTCAGGCATTGCACTGCTGACATTCCAATCCACCTGAGAGGATGAGCCCAATGTTCCTGTCGACCTCCAAGTAGAAAATAGTCCAAGAGACGAAGAAGGAATTGTGTGTGAAGCTGCAGAGGTGCCCATTTTGTTCCAAGAAGCTACAGGATCAGATGGAATAGGATTAGGAGGAAATCTGTCCATTGTGTTCCATGAGCTACCAAACTCAGCCATCATATCCAATGCACCAAGCATTGATGGACTCTCCTTGTATACGGGTTGATGGTAGAATTGTTCCAACCCCTGATTTTCTAGGCCAAGGCTTCCCAATCTCTGAGCATGAAGCAACTTCATGTTTGACCTTAAGATCTCAGCACGAGAAACATCACTTGGATGGTAACCAGTTGATACTGAAGGTGAGGAACCTACGCTTGAGACAACAGCTGACCTGGGTTTCGTGGACTGGGGACGCTGCATCACTATTACAGGTTCCCTATATGCTGCATTTTGAATTAGTTTTTCTTCAGCAACGCCAAGATGAACATCAGACTTTGTTACTGCGGGCGAGACCTGTGTCCGCATTGCGATACTTGATGAAGGTGAAAAGCTTAATCCTGAAGGAGGCCATCTCTTATCCGCTAGTGACGTTTGCTGGTTTATCTTTGAAGATAGCAACTTGGAAGTGCCAAGCTCTAAGTCTGTTGGTGTGATGGGAACTGCCTTAGTATAGTTCAAATCTCGTTCATTCCTTCCCTGCAACATCGTCGTAGTAGCTGTATGCTTCTCCCGCGGTCTGACAAGGGTTTGTCGGGAAGGCATAACTTCGGACGTTGTCGATGTAACTTGTGGATCCTGTTTCTGTGCCCTCAAAGACTCTTCTGCCTTCACAAGATCACCTTCACAAGCAACCACGGCTCTTTCCACCTCCTGCTTAGAGCACTTGTATTTCACCTCCAGTTCTGTAATCCTAGCAATCTCCTCACTTATGTCAATCTTCAAGTTACCTCTGCCACAGTCATGACCCTTGTCAAGAGCTTCCTCTTCGTTCCTATCAAATAGCCAGGATATTGAATCCTCCAGCCTACCTTCGTTCATCATAAGAGCTAAGGTTGCCCGCTCTGAAGAGAACCCCATGCTCACAAGTTGCTGAGAAAGTGCTTCCAATTTTCTTGACATTAAGTAGCCACTGCAACGCTCATGCAATTCTTGTGATCTCCTCTCTCTCTGCCTCTGGTGTTTCTTTTCATTCTTCAAGCGAATCTTCTCTCGCCTATCGTTGTCAGGACCAGGTACCATTTCCCGCTGAGGAGTGGAACCTGCCTTATCTTTGAGGTCTTCTGACTCACCAGACCAGCTACCATTGTTAGAAACTGAATCATACTCCGAAACAGTTCCATGCGGACTACTTGAGTGCTCATCTGTGTCATCTATAGTTTGAAATCGGCCATTACCCTGTGAAGGCAGTGAAGAATCAAATGGCAAGGTCTCCAGCAAATGGAATGTGCCAGAGACTGGATTGTAAGCACTCGCAGAACTGCCATTCCCTCCATTTGAAGACCCAGAAGTCTTAGATGCAACCTTTTGTTCATTTCCCGCCCTTGCAGAGGACTTATTCTTGGACTTTGACTTGGACTTCGCCGGAGACATATTTGCAGATATACAATATGTCGTTCCTCCTGCAAAAATACACAGCAGCAACTTTACTTAATGCTACAATCCTCAAAAAAGAAAAGCATGAAAGAAATAAGAACATACATACAAAAGTAAACCAACGAAGGCTAGAAGACATCATCAACATCAACATCAACATCAACATCAACAACACCTTTATCCCAACAAAGGCTAGAAGACGATTGCTTTAAAAAAGAGGTGCTTAGCAGGAGAAAAACTTTCCCATCCATCATAACTTTAAAAGAAACAACCAGAAAAACAATGACTAGGCACTTGAAAGTCCTGTAAATGGGGATTCCCCCAACTATGCACGCCGTGCAACGAGGCATGAATGGTATGAGTAAGACATCTCCGAAACAACAGAGCAACTGTTCATGCTTGATAATACAATGATATAAGAGAATGAATCACTCAGAGAAAATGAACTTAAATGAATTCATCCAAACATCGAAGTTTCTCAATGCAAGGAAAAAGGAAAAACCGTTGCAAGCGACTCCATCATCATGCTGCTTCTACAACATCCTTTAAACCATTCCAACCCATCAAGAAAATAAAATCACAGACAAACGATCGAAACCCAGTATAACTATCCACCGAAAGAGAGACAAACTCCTAAACCGAATCAAATCGAGGCAATCCACCCTACAAACGCACGCACGAAGGCATGTCTATGCGCATATCAACAAAGAACACAACCGAGACATCCCAAACACAATAGATCAGAAACCTGCACGCACAGATACAGGAAAACCAGTTACACCGGAATGCGATCTCGCGGAGCTCGTCCTCCTCATTTCCTCCATAAAAAAACGGGGATACGACACAAAGCAGGGAACCAAAACGAGGAATCCCAATCGCGCTCGAACAACGATCCGCCGACGAAATCGAAAGAGAAAGCGACGAGAATCAAACAGATGCGATCGCGAGATCAGACGCCGACCTGAAAACGGAAAGATCGATGGACGATGGCGAGGGGGAACGTCGGCTGTCGCTGTCGCTGTCGCTGTCGCGCGCGCTCTCTCTCTCTCTCTCTCTCTCTCTCTCTCTCTCGCTCGCTCGTGGGGATATGATTCAGCTGATGCTCTGGCGTATTTTATTGTTCTTCTCCTCGCCGTGGGTTTTTCGATTTCGGTGCTAATTATGCTGACGCGCAATTTTCCCTTTTCCCATTTCGTCTTAATTTTTTGATTTGCTTTTTTTTTTTTAATCTGTCTTTTTTCTTGTGTGTGTCTGATTAAGGCCACGTTAATTAATTAATTAATTAATTAAAAAGCGGGATTACGCCATCGCCTTGCGGACATGAGGTCATAATTAGGTTGGATTTAATTGTGAGGTTCGGGTTGGGTTTGTTGGTTTGTTCTACGATTTGCCTAAATTTAGGATCTGGGCCTAGAGAGAGAGAGAGAGAGAGAGAGCTGATTTTTTTTTAAGGTTTTGTGCCGATAGTGACGGGGATTTGAGCGGATACAGGGGTCGTTAGGACATGTCCTCCTTTTTTTTTTTTTTTTGTTCGAACGTTAGGAGGTGTCGGCACCCCGAGATACACCGACTTTTAGACTTAATTGCGATTTATTAAACATGGGCCGAGCCTTAGGATAGTCAATGGGCCCAATTTAAGAATCTTGGGAAGGGCCTTGTTCCAGCCCATGCTTTGGGTGTACGGGACCACCGGAAGTTGGTACCGTAAGTTGACAGATCGAGCACCCGACGACACACGAAGTCGATAAATTACACCATCAGTTTCGGATTTCCCTGTTACGTAACTTACGTAATCAATTTCGTCTATAATCGTTATTGCTCAACACAAGGAATTATCTGGAAATGGAAAGTGATTCACCACTACTAACGAATGCTAACTACTCAGTCAGTCGTCAATGATCGGCGATCTGGCGCCCGATTCTATCACTCCAGTATGAACTACAGACGGACTGTGTACACCTCCACATTGGGGAGACGACTTCATGAGACAGACAAACCCGAACTCCAGCATCAAGTTACACAGAAGGAATTTGCCTGAGACGTGCATTTCTTAAAACTGGTCGATTGGGAAAGCATTCAAATGCCACTCAAGTCATCCTTTGGACAACCAGCGATCGATTGCACGGGAAACGAATGACTGCACAAAATTGCATCGCATCCACAAGAGATTGATCACCGAATGACCACTCTATCCAGCAAGAAAATGCACTCCACCGACGCAAAGTGCACCTGCAAATTTTAAGAAGATTACTGACCATTTCAATCTCACTAGAAAGGGAACAATCAACTTGCATGGACAGAAACCTTACATCCTAAAATAAGTAAATAGAAAAACTACTTCCAAGATATACATCAGAAGGTCAAGGGTCAGAATGTAGCATTTTCATGAAAAAAAAGGAAAAAAAATGATATCAATTTCCTAAAACAATGTCATGGAAATCAGTAGACTTTTAGAAATAGTAAAAAGCACACGATCAATAACCAAAGAGCAAACAATAAGTCCAAGGTTCATCTTTAGTGAAAAATGACAAGGCAGCTGTACCTGAAATTTCAGTGCCATCAGGCATATGAAGATTCCTCAAGTCCTTCATACCTCTAGAGGTGATGCATAGGCAACAAACTTACTATTCCAAGCATCTTTTCCTCCTGTAAGAAATCCAAATCAGTTATAAGACACCAGATGAAAAAAGAGAGAAAAAACAAGCACATCCAGGATTCGTTCATAACTCACGAGCCAGATGATCATGCCTCTATGTGCATGTAAGTGAAAATCAGTAGGTTAAGACCAAAGGAGTTTGTGTTATATGATGGAACAAAATCCTAACAAAGTCCATAAAAAAAACAATTTCAAATATGCAGACCCAACGCAACATTGGTACACCACACCAACTCTAGCATAATGAAAGGTTTTGTTCTGCTGTTTAAAGCACAATCTCCAACCACTCTCTAGTTAATCTTCCAGATGGAACCCCTAAACTTATCAACCAAAGAGACTCACCGATTGACAGCTTCCCTGCCCTGCAAGGCTGCAATGTGAGCAAATTTAGATATTACACTGAGATTGCATTGAGCCATTGCGTTTTTAGAGAATATGGCATCTGAGAGGACAACTGCGGATGCTCCTTTAGCAATTTATTCTCCAGCTAAACCTGAACCAAGGAATTAATTATTCCATCAATGAAAGGTGGATTACTGGAGGCTGCTTCAAAGATTGAATAAAAAATTCTCGCTAGAAGCTTAGAATGTAGCTTTAAAATATTTGGCCTATGTTGGACGGAATATTGCGACAGTAACTGCTGATCCACATAAGGTTATGCAAAAGGTCCGTGAGAGAGAGAGAGAGATCCCATAGATTTTAGGTGTAAACGGTTGGCATCTGTTTCTCATAATGATGGTTAGGAATAAAATGAGAATCATTCAAGTAATGCTACGGCTGTTTAAAAATATCTCATGCATTGAAAGACCAAAGTTAACTACCCAGGACTAACAATCATCCATGGCCTGACTAATAATGACATATAATCTTCATGCATCTTATGCAAACTATTAACACTTTTAACCAAAGGACTTGGTTCAAGAAACACACCTATTGGAATGCCTTGAGAAGCAACCATGCGAATGTGAGGAAAAGGCTTCTTAAGTGCTGATATGTAGTGAGTTCCACCTAATGTTGAAACAGGGTATACCTATAAGAAAACGTAATGCCAGAAAACATAGGAATCACAGGTCGATTCCGGAAACACGTTCAGGATTTACATAAACAAAGCAAGATACTTTGTCTCAAAATAACAATTAAAAGAAGCGCTGAAGAAAAACACGGCTCTCTGACAGACATCAAAACCCCATAATTTCAGTTTTTCCCTATCAGCAGGGATGGCACAGATTAGTGAAGAACAAATATACTGAGATGCATGCAGAAGAGGCTTCCCTATTACATGATGATTGGAAAGTTTCATGACTAAGGTACAATGGATTTCTGCCAAACTCTACTCAATCAAGGGCACAGAGAGTTATGCCATTACTTACGAAGTAATGAAAATGGTGTCAAAGAATGATAAACAAACTGGTGCGACATAGGAGGACTGCATGCCTACCTTCACAATCTTGGCGCCAGCATCATATGCGGACAATATCTGCAAAAGATGTAGAATGTAACTAAAGACACTTGATGTAGATTAAAATGTTCTGAAGTTTCAGCAAAGAAATGCTATAGTACTGACACAAGAGAAAATATGCATTGATGGTTGCAGAAACAAGCAGTATACTATATCATTCGCCAATTGAATACTTCTGTGGGGGTCATCACTCCAGGAATGTAGAGGACTCCACAATCTTGTGAGTCAGACAAAATGTCCTTGCAACCAGAAAAAGGATTGGAGTAAACATAGGAGCAATGCTGGAAGGCAGATGTACTGTATAAGTTTTCTTTCAGGGAGCAGAAACTTGAAATAGGCTTCAATACTGGTTAAAATATTAAAATATGCCTCCAGTAACGTAGCAGATACCTTAACCATTGCAGGACTCATCAGGAACTTGGCTCTGGCAACTATTGCATTTTGAGCATCCTCAGCATTCAAAACGGTCCCAACCTGACCAAAATTATCAGATTTAGAACACACAAGAAAGTATCTGATACAAAGCATCAATATTTGCATCCGTGTATAAGCAACACTCATAAATCAGGAGAGTTTTCGAGAAAACCGACACGTTAACCTAGCCAACTACAAAGTCCATTGCAACAGTAAATGTCAACAAGAGAATTGTTAAAAAAAAAAGGGAAAAAAAAGAGTTAGAGAAGCCCAATGGCTGTAAAAGCTATGTGAGCTACTCTTTATCAAAAGCTATGCCTGCATGCGCAAACCAATTGAATGTTCACACAGAACAGAAGCAAAGGCAGGCAAGGTCTAGAAAAGGTAGGTGAATTACTCCAAGGGTTGCTGTAGGGTGATCTTCAATCAGCTGACGCAAAACCTGTGCACAATGCTGTGAGATTTGATGAGACCACTTACCAAGTGGTCTAAAAGCTAAATTGTTAGAAAAAGCCGTGGTTTAATATTTATATATTCCAACACTCCCCCTCATGCTTAGTCCGGTCTTTTGCCTAGTACTAAGCGTGGACAAATTCATTGGGGAACCAAATGGGGGCCTAGAAAGATTTGAACTTAGGACTTCCTACCCTGATACCATGTGAGATTTGATGAGACCACTTACCAACTACTCTAAAAACTTAAGCTGTTAGAAAAATGTGTGGTTTAATATTTATATATTCCAACAAGAGCCAGTGTTAATCCTTTTCGCGTATGTGGGCCAACCTCCATTAATTAATTTCCACGTGCAGATTGCTTACACATGAGAGGGGGTGTTGAAGTTGTTGTTGTTGTCCCACATCATTTGTGAATGAGTGTTGTATGCTCTTTATATTCATACGGTCTCCCTCCATCTAACAACTTAAGCTTTTAGGTTGGACTTTCTAACATGGTATCAGAGCCAGGTTTCGATCCTGGGACCTGTGGGTTAATTCTCTAGTAAGTCGTCCAGGAAAACTGAAATCTTGCAGAAAAATGAGAATCCAGACGACCTCAAACACACCTGGGGTGGACCTGACTATTTCCAGCCGCAAAATACAACGAAAGCACAGTAAAAAAAAAAACACGCAGCATGAGTCATGTGCTATGACTACAAGCAGACAATGTCTACCCTATTCTCCAATGCGCACTTCATTTTTTTCATGAGTTGTTAATTTTATAGTTCAAAAATTCAAATCTGGGAGGATTCAATCCCACTCAACAACGAGCAGTTCTTTGCCAATATTATGCAAAAGCTAGCTAATGAAGCAAGAGAAAACATACCCGATCCTCTCAACCATCAGTAATCACTTCAGGATAACTCCAATTAAGAGTAATCGTTGATCGCGCTCTCTCTCTAACTCCACCCATGCATCCGTACATATGAGTCTATAAAATTTAGTGGCCAGTGATGTCGACTGAACCACGTGATTCGTACGAGTCATGATGCAATTTAGAGAATTCAGTTCACAGTCTTAGCAGGAAACCTAACAAAAGAAAAAAGAACTCCGTACGAAAATTCCTAACGGAAGGCTAGAAAGGAAGACTAGCTAGCATATAAAAGACTCTAACAACAACTTCGTTCAAGCTCAGGAAAAGTCACGGGGAAGAGAAATCACAACCGTAATGCCAGCTCCAAGCGCAGCGCAGGCAGCTTCAAATGCCAGCTCCGGACCATCAAGTACACCGGCTCCGAGTAAGATTCAAACACATTGAGCAAAATCGTGTCGATCGAGAGAGAGAAGGGAGAGACCTATTGGCGCGAAGGCAAGCGATGATGCCAGAGTTCTCGATGTGCGAAATGGTTTGTTGAACAGGAGATAGAGACGATCGACTGGTGCAGGCGCAAAGCCTGTGTCGTCGAGAAGGAGGGGGAAGCGTCAGCGGCGGCTGCGGCGGCAGCGAGATTAAAGGCGGTCTTCTTCGCCACAAGCAGCAGCAGCTCGCGCTAGGAACGGCCATGTCCAAATAGCCAGATTTTTTTCATTTAAAAGTTGCACGCCATACAAATATATGAAAACATTCCAAACCTTTTCTCAAGGGCTCAAAATATATCTTGTTTTATTTTAAAGAATTGCCTGAATAGTCAGAATTGGCAAGATATTCTATTTTCAGATTTTACTTTAGAGTAAAATTTAAATTTGCAGCTTGTGCTTCAGGATTTGATTTCTGATAGAGAAATAATTTGACAACGATAAAAAAAAAAATGTTCGATGGTGACGACCGATGGTAGCAGAGGTGCGGCGACCGGTCCCACGAGAATGAATTCTCAAATCGATCAAAAATCTTGTCATAAGTCAATTTTTTTACTAAACGGTTTTCTACTTCAGATTGAGTTTTATCAAATCTGGCAGAGAAATGGAAAAAAAAGTGTTGTCATGCAAACACATAACAGTCAAACGACGACAAGATTATGTAATTTAAAAAAAAAAAATAGCCTAGTCTCAAGAGCATTTTCGTCATTTACTTTTTTAAAAAAAAAAATCTTTTTCTATTTAAAAAAAAATAAAAATGATGAAAGTTTATATAAAAAAAAAATGATAAAAGGCCTAGCCGCAGTCACGATGAATTTAACTTTGACAAGTCGGAATGAATCAAATCAAAAAGTCTGGACAAGACGTGAGTAAGTCTCACAGGATCAAAGATATAAGCAAGATCGACTGATCAAATATTATCAATACGTTCGGCCATTGTATGTGCATTTTTCCCAGCAGTGCCGAGGCTAATGTATAGTGTGTATTCCCCATCTTTCTTCTTCTCTCAATTTTAGGAGAATTGGTCATGATGAACGAAGAGTCATCTTCAATGAGCTCCATTTCATCCTCCGAAGAAAAAGCTCTCGCTTGTGGTGGTCGTCCCACTGTTAGCGGGACGTTGGCGATGGCCGACGACCACACCGACTAAAGGCAAGCGTCAAACCCTCACCATAATCAAAAGAAAGACTACAACCCTCGTCCAAGTCTGGAGTGAAGGCTAGCAACCCTACCCAGATTTGGAGGAGGGTCGCAGCCTCTCTCTGTTCTAACGAGGGCCAGTAAGCATTCGCCGACCAAAGGCAAGATTGCCGGTCCTAGGCAGGAGAGGCAACCCTCTCATTTGTATTTTTTTTTGCTTTTATTTTTTTAATGTTAAAAAACATAAAATGAAAAGGCAAATATAGAAAAAAAAATGCCTTCAAGGTCATGCCTTTTTGTTTTGAGAAAATTATTTTCAGGGAAAGTGTTTTCTGGACTTTCGTCCGTTTGGTTCGCGAAAAATGATTTGGTCAACGGAAAATATTTTTCAGTCAACAAAGATTTTATTCATTAAAATAATAAATTGAATTCCCCAAAATAAAAAGGTGAAAATACTTTCTCAAATTTAAATCTATCAATTTCTTTGAAAACGGGGTTGGAGCCTATTCCGGGGCCGGGACCGGCGACATGGATCGGGGACCGAGAGCGGGGCTGAGGTCGGCGTCGGGGTAGGGACAGAGGCGAGGGATTTGGACCGGGGGCGGAGGTCGGGGGTCGGGTACCGAATACCAGGGCCAGGGATCAGGACCAAAACCGAGATTGAGGATCGGGATTGAGCCGGGGCCGAGGACCAGGGATCGGAACCGGGGCCTAGGCCAGCGACTGGGGCTGAGGCCGAGGACCGCGGATTGGGGCCGAGGATTGGGACCAGAGTCAGGACCGGCGACTGGGGTTAGTTCACGTCAGTTCTCTTGATTCTCTACCTCTCCTCAGTAATAAAGACAGTTCCATTGATGATATTGAAATAGTTTTCTAAATGAGAACCAAACATCGAAAAATATTTTCGGTAACATATTACCAAACAAAGGAAAACAAATCGTTTTTCGAGAAAATGGTTTCCACAAAATCACTTTCCAAAAAACAAATTTCCGAAAATCGCTTTCTTTGAAACAAACACACCCTACATGTCAATTCATAAGCTTATTTAAAATAATGTTCATTTCATATCCTTATTTCAGGAAAAAAAAAGCTTCATGTTTCTTTTTTAAAATAATGTCCATTTTAGGTCCTTTTTTGATAAAATGATTGCACTTTGTACCCTTATTTGGAATTTTTCCAAACATGTTTATACATATGTTTACTTTTACAATTATTTAAGATTTATAAAAATATGTTATTTTAACATGTGATGTTCGTAATTTGCACGCATTCTTGGGTGTGTTTGTTTCAAGGAAATTGAGTTTCGGGAATTCGCTTTTTGGAAATTAATTTTCCAAAAATCACTTTCTCGAAAAACGATTTGTTTTCCTTTGTTTGGTAATATATTACCGAAAATATTTTTTGGTATTTGGTTCTCATTAGAAAAACGATTTTAATCTCATCAATGAGACTGTCCTTGAAATTGAGAAGAGGTAGAGGGTCGAGAGAACTGACATGAACTAACCCCAGTCGTCGGTCCCGCCTGATCCTGGTCCATGGCCCCGGTCTCGATCCCCATCCTCGACCTCGATCGACGGTCCCCGGCCCCGGTCTCGATCCCCTGCCCCGGTCTCGATCCCCGGTCCCCTGCTCCGATCCCCATCCCCATCCCCGGCCCCAACACCGACCCCTGTCTCAGCCCCGGCACGGTCCACGACCTAGGCCCCGGCCCCGTCCCCGATCTCCGGCCAGGGCCCGAGCCCTGATCTCTTTGGCCCCAGCTCCCGTCGTCAGCCCCGACCTAAGCCCAGGCCCCATCCCCTAGTCCTGGCCCCGGCTCCTGTCCCGATCCCGGCCTCGACCCCGGTCCTCGTCTCCCGCCCCAGCCCCGGCCCAGGTCTTAACCTCGGCCCCGGCTCCCATCCCGATCCTAGCCCCTGCCCCGCCTTGGTCTCTAGCCCCGGCCCCTGCCCGAGCCTTGATCTTCGACCCTGATCTAGGCTCTCTGTCCAGGCCCTGATCTCCGGCCCCAGCCCGGGTCTCCGACCCCGATCTCCTGCCTCGGCCTCGGTCTGCGCCCCTGCCCCGACCCCGACTCGGGCCCCCGTCTCCGGCTTCGACTCCCGTCCCGGCCCTGGCTCTCAGCCCGAGCTCCGATCTCCGGCCTCGACCCCTGCCCAGGCCCCAACCTTAGGCCCGGGCCTCTATCCCGGCCCTGATCTCCAGCCCCGGCCAAGGCCTTGGCCAGGCTCCAGTCCCCAGCCCCTTGGCCCGACCTCAGCCAGGGCCTTGGCTCCCATCCTGGTCCCGGCCTCAGCTCCGGTTGTGACACCGACCCCAATCTCGACCTCAGCTCCTAGCCTGGGCCCCGATCTCTGGCCCCGACCCCGTCCCCCGTCACCTGCCCCGATCCCGTTCGTCGGCCCCGGTCTCGGCCCCGGACTAGGCTCCTGTTCTCGGCCCCGACCCATGTCGTCAGCCTCGGCCCCGGGATAGATTCTCGGGATCGGCCCTAGCCCCATTTTCAAAGAAATTGAAAGACTCAAATTAAGGAAAGTGTTTTCACTTTTTTATTTTGGGGAATTCACTTTCCTATTTTAATGAATAAAATCTTTGTTGATTGGAAAGCAATTTCCTTTGACCAAATCATTTTTTGCGAGCCAAACGGAGAAAATTCCAGAAAACATTTTCCCTGAAAATACTTTCCCTCGAACAAACACACACTTTATTTCTTTCTTTTATGGGCAAATGTAGAGTTAATTTAATTTATGATCTCACTCCATGAAGTTTCTCACTACATACTTCAGGTATACACCAATAGATGTGGACACAAAGATAATTATTTGTATTATGAATAGATAAAGTGTCTTGATTTCAAGGTTGCGTCGTTAATTAGATAAATGAAAATTTTAATTCCACATTGAATCTAAGATATTTATTTAGAATATGGATGGACATGTGTCTTACTTTCAAAATCGCGATGTTAATTAAATCTAAACTCTAATGCCGTGACTTTTTAAGACTTGCTAAGCTTTGATTTGGGATTTCTTGGAGATTAGGTGATCTGAGTTAATGCCATCGGCCCATGGTTAACATTCTCTAAGGAATCAATAGATTAAAAAAAAAAATTGGACCAAAAAAAGAACAGATGAAAAAAGGAAAAGAAGCCGCAAAAAAAAAAAAAACTTTGATTATACCCACTATGGCATAATTACCCTCAACTTGTCTTTTTATGATATGATCAAAGAGACACATTTACCCTAAACTTTTTTCTTAAACTCGTACCTAAATGATACGTTTATCCACAAAATTTTCTTAAAACTCATACCTATGCGATACATTTATCCCCCGTATTGATTTTTTAGCCAAAACGTCGTCTTTATTATTGTTTGCTTTCTGAAGTCTATATAGGCAGATTTTTAATGGGGATCATTGACATAATTTTAACGAAGGGTGAATGTGTCATATAAGTACAAATTTGGCATTTTTTGTATTGCAAAAAAAAATAATAATAAAGTCACGAGGGGCATAATTTAGAGTTTTTTCTGGCTTTTGCCCCCCCAAAAAAAACAAGGGAATAACACAACTACAAAACATGTTCCTCCATAACAATCACTGCTTTCTGATGAAGTCAACTAATCTTAACTGAAACCCGCTTCAACTTCAAGTTCCACATCCAAAACCAACACCTTGAACAGTCTCACCAAGCAAATCCCCAGAATATGCAATTCAAAAGCAAAATACAGAGCAGAAGCACAAAAAGTTCAGAGGAATTATTGATGATGGATATCCGTATTCTACTCATGCTCTTAAAAAGAAAATGGCAACATTCAAAATGATGCTCGGCTGACGATCAAAATCTCAAAATGAGTTGCGTAGCTCGATGGTCTTGATTGCAGAAAAACTATGTTTTTGCCGTATTGATTAGAAATAACAGCGCTATTAAATAGCACTAGGCTCAAAATTAGCAGCATTGTTCCCAAGTTCCATATTTGGAGCTGAAGCTGCCCCCGCCACTCTGCTGCGCGAAATCCAAAATGACAGCTCGAACGCTCTCTTCCCAACTCAACGCTATCCCTCCAAGCGACATGGGTTGTGGAAGCATTCTGAGAGCGCGGCCGAGCCTTGATTTTGCCTTAGCTGAAAGATCTTCAGCCTCTTTACTGCAAAAGGACAGAATTGCGAGAAGAAATTCAGACATTAAGCAGAGGTTATTGTAAATACTAAACAGACCAACAACCAGCAACAATGATATATAATATCGGACTTGAAGTGGCGGTTCTTGAAAAATTCAAAAGAATGAGATCGTTAACCACACCTAATTATGTTCTACAAAATCTCACATGGTACCCAAGCAAGAGGTCCCAAGTTTAAATCTTCCAGGCCCCTATTTGCTTCTCCAAATAAATATTTCCATGCTTAGTATTAGGCAACAAAAACCAAACTAAGTGTGAGGGGAGTGTTAGAATCTACCAGCTTAAGCTTTTGGAAGAGTTGGCAGTGGTCTCACAAATCTCGCAGACGCTACAGATTTGCAAAATTTGACTAGAACTATATGGTAATGGTATATATCCACACCGTGTCATATCCGTATGCATCCCATATGGTTCTTCCAGGTTTATGTTTCAATGATAGGGAAGAAAGGAAGAACACCAAATGTGGGATGTGGAAACACTGCCACTTAATTTTATTTTTTTTTGGTTAGGAACACTGCCACTTAATTTGATGTCTATTAAACACAAAGAAGGCAAGAGATTTTCCATGGGCAATCACTAACCAGTCAAATAAGAAAAAAAAATCAAGAGCATAGATACGAAAGGGAAATCGGCATTTGGACCTCAAGGTTTTTCTTTTTTTGGTTCAAAATGGACGTCAAGGTTGATTCCCACAAATGCAAATGAGAATGCTAGAGAAACTCTCACCTGACATCAACTGGAAGCTTGTCCAGAAGTATGGGAGAGCAGTTTGGATAGTTCATAGGCAGAAGCAACCACAAAGGCTGAATCAGTGACTGCACAACAATCAGAGAAAGAAATTGGTATGAACTTCAGAAAAGCAGGTATATTCGACGAAATCCCATACAAACATCTCACCGTTATCAAGGAGGTGGTCTGTGATCTTTGAATTGGACTTACCCCCACCCCGGTGAAAGAACACTTAACCATAGTTCCTTCACCTACTTTAGAAAAAGAAGAAGCTGCATGAGAATCAACTTCTTCATCGCTAATATCGACCACTGTGAGTATAAGTTGCTGGTTAATCTGCTTTATTTCTCCCCAGAGGTCATAATTAACCTGAAAAAATGCATATCATTCTGCTGAATAGACTGGCATCATGTAATAAAAGCCAACTGGCTCAATATGGACATAGCAACTCTTTCTAGATTATGAAAAAAAAATAATGACTTTAAAATCCACTGGCTAATCCCATTTGCTGGAAAAGGTCCAGATGCCCGTGGTGTTTAGAAGTGTGGTCGTCTGGGAGATGACTGCACGTGCTTACTTTAACACTTGCTATGTTTTCTCTTTATGCAAAAAGAAAACTTGCTTCGTCCATCACGAGTTTTCATTTCAGCAAACCAAATAGAAGAAAAGGAAGGGCACTCTGAGAGGCATAAGGCAGCAGGCAAGAAAAGTTTGAGAAGGGAAGACATATGAAGTTAACCCAGTACATAAGGGCCCTTTCAAACATCAGCACTGTCAAGATTACCAAACATGGACGTCACAAGGAGACAACAATCACAGAGAAACAAAAGAAGGGATAGACTACACACCCTGAGGAATGGAGTAAGATGTTCGACTTAGAAACCCTACAGTTCAAGTATCAAACACAACGTCAACTGGATCTAATCTTTTATATTGAAGAAACATAAATTGGTCCTAGCAGCACTACTGGATTGACTTGAGATGAAAACTGTTGTCAGAAGTTTTAGAAAACGGTATCCAGGACAACTGAAAAATAGTTCTACGCTGACTGCACTCAAGAAATGTAAGTTAATGTGAGAAAGAGCAACTATTTGGTTTCAGTAAACAGCAAAACCAAATACCTACAGGTTTTGGTACACACCACAAATAAGCTTAGCCTAGAGAAACAAAAAATATCACTACTCTTCAACAAAGAGTTTGAGAGTAAGCCTTACACAATCTCCACGATCTTTTTTATTTTACAAAAGACTATAATGCACGAAAAAGTTATGGCCCTTATGCCAAAGAAATATCAGAACCTCATATTTCGGCCTTTTGATACTAGATGATGCTGTTGACTCTATATCGGAAATTTCTGAACCAGTCCTTTGCGCAAAACTATCATTCATGCTTCCTGGAGATGGCACCAGGTTCAAAGGCATGGCACAAACATGGCGTTTCAATTTCCTTGTGCCACTTATTTCATCTTGCAAATTGGACATTTCTGATTGCAAATGGCACTTCAGTGTTGCAGCCAAGTCCTCACCAACCGCAGTCCTTGAACCACTTCCTTGTGCAGTCCCAGCTAGACAATCGCTTCCTCTGGCCACTGACATAATGTCACTTACGGCAGATTGAAAAGCTTGATGTGAAACTGAGTTCACCTGAAACAAAGACGGCAGAAACAACTTACACCTACAGTTTATTCAAGGGGCAAATCTCCATCATGATATAGTATAGTATGTAGTAAAAGCATTTGAAAGAAATCAGCCAGACCAACCGCTCTAATCAGACGCTCAACTGGCTCCTCAGTAACACTTGATTTTCCGGAAAAAGTTTTTGCCGATTTCCACGGAGCACCATCTGGACTACATAATTCAGCAAGCAGTGGTGAGACTGAAATTCCTGGAGTCCCAATAGAAACTGGTGGTGTTGATGCCGGCGCGTCATCTGCTTGCACCTGTCCAATATTTCCACCATTGGATAGTGATGAGAGACCTGAAATAGATTTCTCGGTATCCGCTGGCATTGGCGAGAAGCCCAAAGGAGTAGCAGGGGATGGAACCATAAATGGCGCGTTTGCATATTGTAAAAAAGTTCCACTTTTTGTGGAAGCCATCAACAGCTTATGCTTATCAATGTCTGGAGAAGGGTGTTCTGAAATTTGAATGGAAGCTGCTGGGATAAGCTGCTGTGAAGACTTAGGCAATGAAGTTCCTGATTTCAGTTGTTGATCTAAATGAGCAGACCGGTATCCAGATAAACGATGTTGCTGAGAGATTGATCCTGGTCTGACACTAGTTCCTAGTCTCATCTTTGAGTCATTTGGATCGCCCATTTGATGAGGCTGTGACAGCTGATAAGCCTGAAAGCATGCAGGTAGCTGCTGTGAAATCTGTTGTTTCAGCATCAGCTGCGGCTGCACCAGACATTCTTGAAATTGTTGTTTATGTTGCTGATTTTGCAGCATCCGTCGTTCCTGATGTTGATTCAGATAATTAAACTGAAGCATGTTTGGGTTGCACTGAAAATTAACAGTGGTTTCTGACATATCTATTCCAGACAGGACAGGAGGAAACTGAGCTGGGGATTGTCCAGGCGGCATGGACTGCACATGAGGTGGGGGTGGGGGGACTTGTGGTTGCTGCAGCAGAATTGGCCTCCCTGTTCTACTTACATTGATGATATTCACAATGTTCTTCTCGTATGAACTCAAATTATCCTTCATACTGGGTGAGATTTTGCTTTTGGGAATTCGCAGCAAAGAAATGTGTTGAGCCACCATTTTCTTATACCTTTGATATTGCCCTGAGTTGGGTGACTGTGGAATAGAACCATTCTGGGAAGACATAAATACAACTTGTAAAGAGAAGAACTATGCAGGCTTAACTTTGTACTTGCATGTTTTCTTAAAATGAGTACTCCAAATATGACAATGTTCGTTCCAATACTTAAGTACTGAGGACACACACCTGCTGCAGTATCATAGAAACTCTGCTGTGTATTTCCTCTAATTCAGATAAATACAGCCTCTTCATGTCATTAATCTGCAATCCAGAGGAAGCTAGTCAATATAATTAAGGCAGTTTCAAAGAAAGGCACACAAGAGTGCTTTCTTCTCATTTTAGTCTGTCCAACCCAAGAAGCCAAACTACTGAAAGTTCGCCATTCAGATTTGGTAAGTGGTACAAGTTACATGACCATTTTACAGTAATAAGTAGAAGAAACATTTAAAAGTGTTCTATGGAATTACAACAAGAGAAAATTCAGCAAACAGCAATCTCTCTAAGGATTTGACCTCATCAGATCCTATGACATCACTAAATAATCAGAAAAATCACCAGTCTTTTGGTCTTTTGGTCCTCCTGGTTTTCAAGATGCAATCTCACAAGCCCATGCATCTACTCATTTTTTCGCAGTTCACAAAGGTCCACCACTGCTGTTTATCATACTAGAAAGTTCCTAAAATCCATAACTTAGTAACACGGTGAAGACCCAAGGGCATGACTGCAGCCATCCATTTAGGTCAAATTATGCTCAACAGACTAAATCACATTGAACTACCTTTTGAAAAAATTCCTCTTGCCAATTGCCAGCACAAGCAGTATCTGTTTGGGAGATGGAATCAAGAGATTCTGCAAAATTGAAGGCAAAACTCTTCATATCTGAAATCCAAACTAGAGGATGTAGATATTCATTTGCAACAGGTGCACTCCAAACAAGGCTAGGATGATTCGCACAATGGTAAATAACATACTTGATGTTCCTGGAAGGGGCATTTGTGATGGGAATGACTGCTTTTGTTGATTTGTCATACTCTGGTGCTGCATTGATGATCTTGACGCTTGTAAACTTCTCTGCATTCCAGGATGGTAGGAACCAGATGGTAAATAATCCGTAGGCTCCTGCACACACCCCTGTTTGCTAGAGCACCCATATTGAGTCCGCACAAATTGCTGCTGCACTTGCTGCTGCTGCAACCCAGAGACATCAATGTAAGCCCTCAACTTCAGTTTATTTTCATTGGAGAGAATGTTTTTTTGTGCTACTAAAGAATGTTGCTGCAACACCTGGTTTGGATTGTCATTCTGCAGTTGTTGCTGCATATTCATCAGGCTGCTATGCTGGTTGATGAAGCTATTTTGTGGCATATTCAATACAGTGGCCTGTTGTCCTATACTCTGCTGTTGTGGAGGCACTGGGTAGGCACTTGTATGTTGTGTTTGATGTTGGAGCCTGGCAACTGGTTCTTGATGTTGCTGAAGCACAGATTGTTTTGATTGCTGAGTATAGGACATTTGACTTTGATGAGGGCTGGACAGAGAAGATGACTGCATAACAATTTGTTGTGTGATAGGGCATGATGTCTGCAGAACAGATTGCTGAGGAGGTTGAGATCGAGTGGCTGGCGACAAATTACGAAAGTTTTGCTTCATGGCCTGACGCTGCCACTGCTGGTTGTAAAGATGCTGCTGTGGACTTTGAGATTGCTGCTGCTCAGGTCCACGAATCTGCCTCTGAGGATTACAAAACATGCTTGAGGAGGTATCTCTTCCCTTCATACCCATCTGTGGCTTGTCTGAGAACACCGGAATTTGCTGCATGTTGGAGTTCAGTCCACCCGCACTTGGTGTGGAATTCCAGTTCAAGCTGCCAGGAGGGGGCATGGATGATAAATTGGGAGGACATTGTGTTGTATGTTGTGCTTGAGACTGATTAATTGCCGCTTGATTGGGATTTGATTGACTGTGATTCTGAATTTGGGTCCAGGTACCTACAAATAACGTGAACTTGATGAACTGACAAAAATCATGAAAGCATCTTGTACAAAATCTTGTGCAATGGTTGAAAGAAAAATCTAGACATAGAAAAACATGAAATTGCAAGTAGGTAAACATCATGCATCTTGATTTCATCACATGCTGGCAAAAGAAATTTTTAGACCAGACTGCCTTGGTCATTATTTAGATGTCAAATACATCTGCATTGTATATTCACCTCCCCCGTCCACCTCAAGGCAGAACCAACACAGAGACTGAGCATGCAGTGAAAGATGTCTACTGAGATTAGTACTCGGCCCAAATGTATGTTCTCAATAATTCTACTGTATTTGGCTCAAACCAACTTTTTGCATCACATGGTCATCGACAACCTTAAATGCGTACCTGGATCTGAAGGTTTATTGCTTGTCCCACTGGTGTTGGCCAGCAATGAATTGGCCCCTTTATTTTGCTGACATCTCTCGATCTGTAGCAACTTTAGAGATATCCTCCGTATATAATCTTGCTGAAAGGAAAATGAAGGAGATGCTCAACATGACGACAGCCAAATCCTTAAACTATGCTATAGTTTTGCAAGTAAATTTCCTCATTCTCTCCCAATACCACTGATGCATAATTACTCAAATGCATGACTTACTTTAATCCAAACAGCGGATGTATGTGAAATAAAGCTGTAAATCCACCAGCCAAGATGCAATGACCAAGACTCCATAACTGTAAACATGTGTCCGCCAAGAGAGTATGTTCTTGTCTTGATATTACTTCTATATCATGCAATCTTATGGAACCAGCACTACTGTCAACCTGGAAAAAGAAAAGATTATTCATGTACCTGACTCGAGGCGGCAGTATACAGCCTATCCTCCAAATGCATTGCGACGTTCTGCGCTTCGAGAAGGCCCTCTTGCCCGCAATGAGGAACATACTTCATCAGGTTCTCCATGCTTCACGTTAAAACCATATATTCGTGAGAGATTGAAGCTGTTGGACATGAATGGCGAACACGTAGCAATCGACATGAAAAAAATCTAGCAGCCTTCGCAGGCAAGAAATCACAAAAAGGCAATCTTTTTTCCTAAAGGCAACAGAGTCAGGACACCGAAAACATAGCTAACGTGCCTTGGTACATGATCTTCCCAAAATATTCACCCATCAAACTCCTCACCATGCCCGCAACTTGTTAGTTTAATCTCGATGTGCCTCTGCCCCAGGCCCCCCTCCCCCCCCCCCCCCCAGCCCAGCCCCAGCCCCACCCCAATCCCAACCCCAACCCCAAGAAAACAAATACGTGATAAAGAACTCACATGTTGTTGACGACCCGTTTGCGGGATTCCGGCGTCCAACTCTGCTTCCACTCGACGCCTTCGACGGCAGGAGCGCCGCACTGTGCCTTTGCCACCGGATTGTTATTGCTTTCCATCGATTATCTGATCCTTGTTCTCACCAATCCATTGATGGTTTCCGATGATCGGCGACAATCAGCCGAGAGAATTCAACTACAACGCCAGGACTCTACGTATGGCGATCGCGAGAGTAATGCGAGGCGGAGCTATGCTCCAGAGTCGTCAATTATGGATTACTTGGAGAAGGAGGAGTTGGAGGACATGGAAGCAGTTCACGAGATCTTCTTGGGGAATTGCGCGATCGTCACCTTATTAACTCGTAAGATTTGCTTTGGTTACGTGCTTCACAGAACTCCGATGCGCCTATTTATACAAGTCCTAAAACCTTTTTACGAAATTGCTATTAAATCCTAATTTTTTAAAAAATTAAGATTGTCAAACTGATTCAATTATATACTTATTGTAACTTTGTACAACTAAACTAACAAAAATGCTGATGTATGGTGTTTTATTATTTACTTAAGGCAAGTGGTGACCACGTGGCGTCCACCAAGCGCTACATCATAAATATATTAAAAAAAACTTAAAATAAATATAAACTAAACTAGATTTTTTAAAAAATGAAAAGCTAAGAGTTAAAAAAAATTACAGGAAAAAAAAGACAAATTGACGCTTGGCTAGTGGATATCGTGACGAAGGTCGCCTGGGCCTCGTCGATGGCTGATTAGGATTGCCAGAAGCTATTTTCGGCAATAAATAGATTTTTTTTATCCCTTGACAAGTTTGTTAATCATACAAATCTTATGTTTCTAAATAGAAATTTATTTGGTAATAGCATAAAATTTTTACAAATTGTTGGCAAATGGTGGCCGGCGGATGCAACTGGCGACGACCGGTGGACGGTGATGATGACACGAGAGAGAAAGAGGCTACACTCGAGAGAAAGAGAGAGAGAGCAATAAAAAAAATTCTTATTCATGTTCTTGTTTCTTGAATAATAAATAAATAATTTACATATTATTTATGGACTATTTTTTTCATAAATAAAAAAATAAAATTGCGTTACCAGACATATTATATTCCAAACCTATTCCTAATAACAGAAAAATAAAGGCTAAACAAAATTTGCTGGTCGAGGTTTATTAAGTGTAAGGCCCCTTGTCACTTTTTCATTGGTGGACCAGCGTTTGTAAATGCGGCGGAAGTGGAGGTTGCTTGGTTCGAATCTCTGGGCTCTAACTTATTCTTTTATAAATTGTTTTTATTTGTCTTTTAATCTGTATGGTGTTCTGGCAAAAATGAAGTCTTATCTTTTATTTATATTTTTCTCCTTTGCATGAATAATAGATATATCTATATTTATATTTAATTAGACTATGTGCGAAACTTTGAAAAAAATTATTTTTATGCCATTATTTAGTTTTTTTAGATATCGATGCTTCAGCGACTATTCGATATATAATAATATAGTAGCAAAACATCATCAGATTTCTTATTTTTGGCCTAATTTCTCGCATTCCATGCCACATAATAATAATAATAATAATTTTTTTAAAATTATCAAAGTTCTTTTCATTTGTTCATTTGTCAATAACAACAAAAAACACATGCCTTTTTGTTTATTTTTTATTTTTAATATCTGGAGAGGAGTAAAATTAACAAAGATAAAGAAAGATCTTTAGGTTTATACTAAAATTTTTTTGCCCTATGGTTTCTAACAATATTTTAGATTTTATAATCTCGAAGAAGGATAGTCATCCGTGAAAAATAGGAAAAAAAAAATAATTATTCTATTTGATACATTAGAATCTTAAACGCAACTAATTGAAACAATTGGACATTGACACCGAAAATCGGATTGGGCTTTTGAAATGATCGCGAGGCCCGTGACAAGGGAGCGTTGTGCAAAAGCCCAAAAAAAAAAAAAAAAAAAAAACCTTTGTTGGTTAGCCGAAACACGACAAATCGATACTTGATTTAGATAAAATGTCAGTGACGCCATAAAATCGATGGCTTACACCGATAGTTACACGAAGCTGACAAGTCAAACACTTTAAATCGCCAAAACAATAAGAAGAGTAGTTATCAAAAACCAGTCTGGGAATTTTGTGTAAGGTTGAAGAAGCTTTGCCCAGAAAAGATAGGAAGAAACGAAGGTTTTCGCTCTTTGAAAAAAAAATAAATGAATGTTTTGAAAAATATTTTCTAATGATTTATATCATTTAAAGTAAGGCCTAAATCCCTAAAAAACACACAACTTTAAATCTAGTTAGGAATCCATCTCGAACTGTTTTATGTCTAAAAAAAAAATCCCGAAATTTTAAAGCTAGTCCCAAATTTATCCCGAGCTTTTATTTATTTCAGAAAAAACAACAAACTTTAGATCCAGTCTCAAATTTACGTTGAACTCTTTCTCATTTTTTTTAAGAGAAAAATAATCAATTTTTACTCTAATCTCAAACTTGCCTCTATTGTCCCTCAGTTAAAAAATTGTTGTTAGTCGTTTTTAATTTTCATATCTTTCAAATGTTTCATTTTGGAGAATTTTGACAGTTTTGTTTTGTGGATTTGTTATCCACATGAAAATGCCACGTTGGTCCACATCTATCATCCCATTACTTTTATGATGTGGACTTTCTATCGACATGGAAGTGCCACATCAAGTCTGGATTGTTTTCAAGATAGATTTAATAATAAATTGAAAGTTTGCATGTTTTTAGATAAAACAAAAATAGATATAGATTTGGGACTGTATCTAAAGTTTGAAGATTTTTTTTTAACAAATAATAGTTTGGGCTAGATTTAAAATTATACCTAAAATTGGAGGATTATTATATAACGAAAAGAAAGTTCGGGATAGATTTAGGGTTGAATATGATTCGGTTATTCCTATTTTGAATTTTTTTTAGGAAATTAGGTATTTAAAGTAATTCATCAATCGAAAGTACTAATTTCATTTATTTTTTTATTTATCTTTATTAGTGATACAATTAATAGTGTAAATTATTTCTTATTTTCGGAACTAACGTGGCCGAAGCCGCACAATTCATTTTAACAAGTAAGACGGTCGATGGTTGCATGAGAATACAAAGAAGACCGCCAATCAGAAAACACCACGTGGACATTTCCTAGCCAACCCCTCTCCCCAGTGCCCGTCACGCTCACCGCCGGCATTTCACCGTCTCGGTTCACTATGTCACGGTCCGTCAGGGAATCCCCAACACCTATTTTCATTTCATCTTTTTATTTTATTTTGTTTCCTTGATTAATTAATTTATTTAAAAAGTCGTTTTCTTCAATTTCGTAGGGACGGATATCCCGTCGAAGAGCGTCTCGGCTTCGATCTTCGTTTCCGATTTAGAGGAAGTTCTTGTTCGTTTTCCACTTTCGGATCTGTGATTCGTGCTGGTTGATTCTGCGTGGAACATGATGGTTTGTCGATTATCGTGACGTTTGGCGTTCGAGAGCACGATCTGATTTCTCTCTCCAGATTTGCTCTTTTTCCCCCCCTCTGTGAAAAAAAGGGGTGGAGGGAGGAAAAGGGGGAGGTTTCGTTTGATGCTGCGGTTCTGACGCCATGAGGAAGAAGCTCGACACGCGATTTCCAGCTGTAAGTTCACTTTTTCGATCTCTCTCCCATTTGATCTGGTTCAGGCGAGTGAATTAGAGGATTTTGAGCTGAAATTCATAGGAAGACGTGATCCGTCTGAAAATCCGACAGGGGATTGAGTCTTGGGGTTTTTTTTTGGTCTTTTTCTGAATATGTGGGAGCTAGGTCAAAATTAGTTGCTGGAGTTTGCTGTTTCCTAGATCGATGATCTGAAGACCCTCCGCCGTTGACTTTCGTGATTTGTTCTTTGTCTAAGTTGCGGCGCGATGGCCATTTGATGTCAATTTGTTCTGAATATTGCTTCTAGGGCAATTTCAGGGATAGGGTCGAGATTTTATACTTCAGTTAGGAGGGTGGCTCCTTTTTTCCTGGGTTCCTTGTTAGAGTGCTAAAAACCTGTTGCTGTTTTTGGCAGATCTCCTCTTTTCTTTATTTAAAGGTTTTGCCCTTGCAGTTTTGATCCTCAGCTAATTTGGGGTAATCACCACAATTCACAAAATTGTCCCTTTACATAGTTCATACGCTGAAATGGGGAGTTCCTAATATTGGGACATTGGATGTATATAAATCGCCATAATTAGAGCTTGAAATGAAAATTTTTTAACCGCCAAGATGATATACTTAATCGGACACTTGATCGTTTATCATGGACTTAAGCTTTCCCATCCTTCTCCAGTTGCTTCTAATCACTGGCAGCTAGCCTTGCTAACAGTGTGCCTTAAAAGTCGAGAAAAAACTGAGGAGAAATCATAAAACTGGAAGGGACATGTGAAAGGAGGAGACGACCCATTTCTGAGCAGCAATAGTTGGTCATTAATCTCTGAGATCAATAATTTTTTCAAGATTATGGCTTTTGAGATAATCCAGAAGGAGGATGTGAAGTTGCAGAGATACCGATTAAAGAATACTATATTTGAGATGCAGAGATCCGGATTAAAGAATACTATATTTGAGATTGATAGACAAGATTATAAGGCTCATGTATAAGAAAGACCAGCATGCAAGTTGTCTGTTTCATTTAGTTTCCTAACAAGCACATAGATGGCTTGAGCTGCTCAAGATTGGTGATGTGTTTATCTACTTCTTTAAATCGCTTAACACAGTCCTTGTTCCTTTTTTCTTTTTCTAATTTGGAGCCTTATGACTGCCTGTTCCTACTTTACTTAAAGTTAATTGACCATTAACCTTCCACATGATTTGGTTCTTCTCGAGTCTAATGTTAGTATGGTACGTCAGTGCATATGAACAGTTGTGTTTCTTGTTGTCTATTTACATGGGATGTGAAAAGGAAAATGAAATAAAAGAGAAAAGGAGTTTTTCCCAGTAAAATAATCTTTTTGAGCTCTTTATTCTTCCTGATGAACTTGGGGCCTCAATCAGAGTTCTGAGGCTGAAATGCTTTCATGTTGTTGTAGTATTTGACTTTTATTCACACGAGCTTGGCACGAGCATTAAAAAATCTGGAGCTATTCGCCAAAATATGCGTTCATGTGTTATAAGAGAGTGTGATCAGGTGATCAGGTCAATGTAGGTGGGAAAGAAGAGTTAAGATGTTTAATTAACATGTGTTAATTCGTTTTAAATTTGGTTTGTACTCGATTTGGGGATCAGTTTCTGCCCATGTTTGAGTATTTGATGAGAAAGTATTTCTAACATTAATACATATTGGAGGTTTTCACGTGCACGAAGATGATAGGAAAATGATGAATCTTGCCATTTTTAGGGTCAATATTTCCTCCTTGTGGTTTGTTTGAGTTTTTCAGTTATAATGCTGCAGGCAAGGATCAAGAAGATAATGCAAGCAGATGAAGATGTAGGGAAAATTGCATTAGCAGTTCCTGTTCTAGTCTGTAAGTACAGAAGCGCACATGCTAGTCACTCTGCTGGTTTTGCCGGATCACTCTGGTGCTTACGGTTGTCCTGGATGTTGTTGCAGCTAAAGCATTAGAATTATTTTTGCAAGACCTTTGTGACCGTACATACGAGATAACTCTTGAAAGGGGGGCAAAGACTATGAATTCGCTGCATTTGTAAGTCAAAGTAGACTTAATATTTTTCTTGGGATAATGGTGCCTTTGGACACTTGTGCAAGTAATTGGAAATTTTGAACTATTTCCTTTTCAGTTTTTCGACACACATCCACTCATCTCTCTCCAGAAATTCTCATCAACTTTAACTTCATGACATTTCATTCTGGATGCTTGTCCTTGTGATGCTTTCACGCGTATGCACACACATGGCAGTAAATCATGCATTATGTTATCAGTGCTAATGAGGGCCAATGATTTTCCCTTTTATATTGACTTACAGATGTTTTACTCTCAATCTTTTTTTTGGTCTTCTTTGCCTCCATGATCTTTAGTTTTTGTGAGATAAAGCAGCTTTTTCTATTAGGTATGTCTACTGTTCTGTGCAACTCTTCTATGGATGGGCTAACGCAAATTGGTAAACTAAAGGTGATTTATTTGAGTGATGACCATCAATCAAGCATGTGCGTCCTGAAATGCAATTGTCACTTGCACTTAGAAGTGCGAATGTGAAGGACAATCAGATTGATGGCTTAGATGATTGTTGCCTCTTCTAGATAATACACTTCATCTCTTACCTGTTATTGGTGTGGATGATCTGCTTTTGATTTCCCTCAATCATCCTCTCTCATCTTTTTCCCCGAAAAATAAAATTTCTTGTTACTTTTAGAGCAGAGCTGAATCTGATGCAACAAATCTGATTTTCTGCAGAAAGCATTGTGTGCAAAGCTATAATGTGTTTGACTTCCTGAGGGACATCGTCAGCAGGGTTCCTGACTATGGTCATGGTCATGGTCATGGTCATGGTCATTCAGATGCTGTCTCCGATGATAGAACAGTATCTAGGAGAAGGTTGGAATATCGTTTCCATCCATTTTTTGAGCATTCGTATAGGTTAGCTAATACTAATAGGATACTCTGTTGTTTTGGTAACCCAGGAAGGCCACCATCGAAGATGGTAACGACACTGACGAAGAAGCCAAGAAGAGCAGGATGGTAATGCCCTTTTCTTTCATTGGGATCGCTCTACCTCTCACTTCTTGGATAATTTGGATAAGGTTTAAACAGTAGAGCTGTTTCTACTCTTTGAACTGCAGCTTGAGATGGGCCATAGCCATACTGGCAGCAGTGGCAGAGGAAGAGGCCGTGGCCGAGGAAGAGGCCGCGGGCGTGGTGGCCGAGCAACTGAGAGGGAGACTTCACACCATGAAACTGAATCATCTGAGCCAACCACATCTGTGCAGCCTCTCAACAAAAATATTGCCAATCAAGGAACAATCTTGGATCCCAGCTCTGAGCCAAAGAAAACTGCCAAGGAAAGTATCACAGCCACTGATGGTTCCAAGCTCGAGGCGCATGGTTTTGATCTGAACGCTCAAGTTACTGAGAACGAGGGCACCCCAGCCAAAGTTCCAGCGGCTGGTGCTTCATCTGAGGAACCTAATACTGATGAGGCCAAACATGAAGAATATCCAGGGTGGTCGCTCTCCGAGGTGGACAAGATGGCCATTGACCCTCTTCAATTAGCAAATCTGGGTAGCCGCATTGATGAGGATGATGAAGACTATGATGAGGAGGGCTAAAACCAGGAGCCTCATGTAGAAACTCTTGATGGGTTGGATAGCTGGGAGATAATGGGTAGAGTCCCTGAGGCGCAGAAGAGGTCCAAATCATCACCAGACAAGCGGTATGCATGTGGAAGAAAGTACCCTGTTTGGTGCTCCCTGGAAAGAGTTTAATTCCTCGCTATGCATTTGGTTTCATGTCGCATCTGAATTTTACCATATTGTAAGCTAACATCATCATTCTCCAAGAATGTCGTCCTTTGCCGTTAGATTTTCTCAAGGAATGTAGTCTCAGAGAATGTTAGAAGAGTCCGCTTCTACTCTTTGTCATCCATTGTTGTAGTAAAAATTTGGCAGTCTTAATTAAGCAAGGGTTAGGAAGGTTTCTCTCTGCATTTTCCCCGGTTTCTCTTTGGTTATGGATTGGACTCAGCTCAAGTTCTCCGGCGAGCTTGCTGGGCATTGATGTGCTCTCAAGGTTCTGATCTCGTCCCATCCGGAAGGAAAAGAACGGAGAGAACAGCACTGAAAGACGATGCGTGCTTAATCGGTGAGGCGAAACAATTAACACTTTTTTTTTATTTGTATGGTTCGTTCTTGTGATACTTCTGTTAGCGAAGTAATTCACTGTCATCCTTACTTGTGAAAAAAGAGAGGGCGAAACTGTAAAAAGTAACGAGGGACAACGGAAATCCTAGAACAGAAATCTTCCTATACGGCATGATTCCGTGTGAGGACCTCTATAGGCAAAGCCCATGCATCGGTTGCCCCAACTTTTCTATTATGTCGAGCCCAAAAAACCTCAGAAATTCACCGAGCAAAAGCAACCTTCTTAGATGATAGACTTACGGATTACAGCCAACCTTGGAGTGGGAACTGCTTCAAGAGGAGTCCTCGTGTATGCAACGAATCCCGGGTTCTCGCCCATGTCGATCTCTTCTGGCTTCGTCCCGACGGCCAGAGCCCAAAAAAAGTGGTGTAAGAGATGGCCCAACATCGACGTCACTAAGATTATTCCTAATTGAGCTCCAGGGCAAACCCGTCTCCCCACTCCAAGCGGTAAAAGCCGAGAGACGTGGCCCTTCATGTCCACATCCTCCTCCTTGAACCTCTTCGGGCGGAACTCCAGCTGTCTTTCCCAAACGGTCGGGTCACAGGCTATGGCCCATACGTTTATGTGCACATTCGAGCCCTTCGGAATGTCGTGGCCGCCAATCTTCCATTGGACATTGGCCCGGTGGGGCTGCATCAGTGGTGAAAGGATCACTTGCCATGAAGTCAGGTGACATGGGGGATCCGAACCCCCAGGGGGCAGGTGATCCGGATCCGCATCAGTGGTGTCGGCAGGTGTAGCCGGAAGGGAGGGCCTCTTTGGCAGCCAATGAAAATAGGGTAGGTTGGCGATGTTGCATTCCGTCATGACATGGGCGGGTCCAATTACGCTATCCAATTCTTCCCGGGCCTTCTGTTGGGCTCTCGGGTTCCTAATGAACTCGGCGATGGCCCGGTCGACAGATATTTGCCGTGGTGTCCATGCCACCAGTGATCGACTCCTGCTCCTATGGGATCATGGCTTATGCATTGCAAGTGAAATAAAGAAAGGCGACTCTAAAGAAATGGGCCAAAGCCTGAATTTCTTAAAACTTAATGCCCTCACAATCACATTGGCTCCCATAGGCCTAAAATCGTCAAACTTCAATCTCAAACGACAATTGGTAGATGTAGAGTTTTGACCATACCCAAAGGATGCCAATAAAGGGGAAAAGAGTTTAAAAAAAATTCATAAACCTTTTGTATTGATATCAATTCAATTATAAACCTTTTATTGATGATAATTCAGTAATAGACATTTTACATTGGTGCTAATTAAATCGTAAACATTATGCATTTGTGTCAATTAAGTCAATTGAGCCAATTTTGAACGTAAATCGTTGATGTAGATGTTGGTAGTCCTATGTTGCATATAAAAAATGGATGGCATTGACGTGGATATTTTTTATATTTATTATTATTATTTTCCTTCTTTTTTTTTTTGCATTTCTTTTTTCTTTATTGGGGTGGCGACCTAGCTATGGCCGGCAAGGGCCACGAAGCTCTCTCCTGGGGCCGATAGGGAATCGGTCGGCGACACTTGTGGGCCCCCCATCAAAAGAAAAAAAGATGAAAAAGCCAAGAAAATTGTTAAAATAATATTAAAGGTATTGAAAATACTAAAATGATATTAAAAATATATACATTAGCGCCAGCCGTCCACGTATGACATCGATGTCCACGTCAACGATTTTTGGCAATGATTGGACAGATTGACTCAACTGATAATGATACAATGAATTTAGGACTGAACTAGCAGCAATGCAATAGATTTATGACTTTTTTGACACGTTTCCTCTCAATAACGGTGTACTTGATCAGGTCATGACTTCCTTGGAGAGTAATAAGCAACGCATCCCACAGAGTGCTGCTCGGCTCCACCGTTTTCAGGGAATTCCCCATGGGCTTAACACCCACAGTCTGCCCCGGTTTCCTTCTTTGATTCGGATTAGTGAAATCTCGTAATTAATCATTGATTGGTCCAACCCAAGTCAAATTATTTGAACGTTTTGCCTTTTAATAAATTCGTGATTTGTTATTAACTGGGCCTGTCAAAACTTTATCGAGCTTAGTCCGGCCCGACACTTCGGATCGTGTGAATTGGGCCAAGACTCGGATACAAAAACTTCATTTTCGGTGGAGAGAGTTTCACGAGATTTCGGTGAAATCAGGATTTTAAGAAGATGCACATCTTAGCATATTTCCAATTAAATATAACAAATTGTCCAAAAAAATCCTCAACTTATTGTACAGCACGGTAAATTTAAGAAAAAAATACCAAAAAATTTATAAACGTATTGCAATTGTGTCAATTTAGTCATAATTTTTTTGGCCAACTAAACTCTAAAATTTTACAATTATGCCAATTCGGTTCATTTTGCCATCAATGCTGAAGCGCATAATTTTCAATAATGTTTTGATTTTTTTTTTATTTTTTCTCTTTCTTTTTATCCATTCTACTACTATTGTGGCCAGCTAGGGCTTCACGACCCCCACGCGACTCAATATTAAATATTAAATTATTATTAAAAATTATCCACGTTAGCATCAGCCGACATAACGGACTGAATTGACATAACGGACTGAATTGACATAACTGTAAATTTTTATGACTTAATTGATAAAAAATTTATGATTGAATTGATACAATTATAATATGTTCGTCAATTCAGTCCTAAACCTTTGATGATCTTTTAATGAAATTCTTCTAGATAATTATTCAAATAATATGTTCAGGACTAAATTGAAAAATATTCAAAAGTTTATGGACTAAATTAACATAAATGAAAGGTTTATGACTAAATTGACATAATTTATAACTGAATTGGTCATCGTATAGTAGGTTTGCAACTTTGTTGATCCTCGATTAATTACATAGTTTTCTTAGACCTATCTTTGTCTGTCCTCCGGTAGTTGTCGAAGCATGAACTTGGACATCATATGAGCTTCTGAAATGGGGAAGAATACTAAAAATTCTTTACCTCCTGTCTTCAAAATTACTTAAAATTTTAATCCCCCACCTCCTTTATTCCCCTTTTATCAACTTAGTAGTCTCAATCACACCGGCTCCGTGACACGACACGATAAAAATAAAAAAATTTACCTTCTGCCAAACCGAGATTTGAAACATCACAAATGTTTGTGCAACTCGAATCTCTTATTAGGTAATGTTTGCTTAGATTCGAAGGCAAGGGGCCTTGCTATCCGATTTTACAAATTCGATTTTTGTCTGACATTCTATGTTCCCATTGTGGATGTGGAAGTAAGTTAACTTTCGTTAGTGCACGGAGCATATAAGGCATAGGGAAAATTTCTTAGGACAATCTAGAGATATTTAAGATTTTTATTTTCTTAAGACAATGCATGCAACCTTGATTAAAGGCAAAAATATCTCTTGGGAAGGAGAAGATAATGTTGTCTAATCATGACGGTTGCAAGTCATCGTCATGCACGATCAATGATTACTGACTTGTTTAATTGAATTAGATTAGAATATTCACAGATTTTTCAGTTTTAAGTTTTTTATTTTTTATTCTTTTTGGTGGGGTTAGACTTTAGTGTGCTTGGTCAGAGGCCATACTATGAAAGCACAATTATTGGAGATACACCTCAAGCTTCCAAATCATGAGTAGTGTTATTAGAGATTAAGCCCGAGGCATAATCTTGTTTCATTAAACACTACTAAGTTAAGTTTTGTTACTAAAGTAGGCATCTCTGTAATGTTGGGTGAATCTCCAAAGATCAGAGAATCCTCTGCTAGACAAGTGCATGCATAAGCAAGGAGGTATAGATGTGGATGCTCTTTGGTGGGGGTGCGGGGTGGGGGGTGTAGTGTATGCAACGTCATGTGAAGAGAATAAAGGGTATATGTAATGAATGTACAGTGGAAGTGATCTTTTTCCTTATTTACATCTCGTGCTGTTACCTCGCAATTAGCTTATCCTTTAAGGAAAGACTCTCATCTCTCTCTTTACACGAGAGGGTACAATCCGTCCGACGTCGAGCTTTATCCTCGTTCTGGTGGAATGAGATAACGTGACCCGGAGATTCCGTAAACTGTACCTAACCGATAAGAACTCATGTAGAAAGATGGTTGTACGTTAGATAGTCGATCCTCTTACAGATTTGTGCGAGGATTACGTTGAAAAGTTTAACCCATAGAAATGAAGTAAAGTACACGTGAGGGAGCCATTGTCCACATATCGTAACCCTTATTATTGACTAGGTTTTTACCAAACAAATCACGTGTTATGATTCTGAAATCAGTTGCCAACTCCTTATAGGATTGTGAATGGAAAGTTGTCCAACCAGTCCTAAACCTATCGACCAGATGTTGGTCGAGTTATGAACTCTCCACTTTCGCCAATTTGGTCTGCTCAAAATTTCAGTATAGTCCTTTCGGTGAGTCATCGTTGAAAGTCGCCGATGCAGGGGCGCGCCATGAAGGACAGCCGGCGATGGCTGGCAGGCTGCTACGAGATAACGAGGCATCTTAACCGTCACATACATAGGAAATCACAGGATAATCAAGAGCATCTATGCTCATTCGGTGAGTATATAAATGTCTCCTAGAGATGCGACAAGTGCTGGGGAAAAAGGAGGCAAAGTGAGGGGGAAACTAAAGACAATGTGGGGAATCGTTGTTGCAGAGTCTAGCTAGATAACACTCCCACACATATTTTATATAATACATGGTATGATTGCTAATCAAATTTGTATAGTGGTGTCCATGCAGATATGAACTTGCTTTTCTTCAAGTGGGCTTAATATGCTGTGACGACGACGACGACTTCATGAATGAGACAGGCCACTACAGAAATTGGCATTCCTACTTGGCCCAATTGGATTTTCCGGATGAGACAATTTAGTGAATTCTATGTCGAAGTTTCGTTCCAAGGAAAATAGAAAATTCGAGTAACAAAGAGTTTTGGATGAGGCATGGAATAGAATGAAATTTTGGTTTGCACTCGGTCGAGAAACATTGACCGATGCGAGGATGTATGGTCGTATTGGGTGGTTCGATTAATTTATCATTGATGAATCGTCTCCAATTCGAAAGATATTGTGTGCAAGGTGAAATCGAAATGTAACATCCGCAAGAAGCATTTTCCATTTTTCTCCCCCTTTTTTTTTTTTTAAAGAATTTGGTTTCGAGGTATTTTGTTTTTCCAAAAGTTTAAAAAAGATATGAAGTTAAAAAAAAAAGGATTTATTTTGTTGCGTTTTTTGTGAATCTAAAGTCGACAAATTGTTGTGGAAATTGGATAGCAAACGCATATAGATTAGGTCATCTCCCTCCTAGTTGGCTTTCTAAGCCGCCCAACTCCTTTGGGATATAATTTTTCTAGATGTTAGCTCTATTTGTTTTTCTATAGTAATTAAAGTTAAAAGATACTAGGTTCTTTTTCGAACAAAAAAACAAAAAAGTCGACAAATTGGAGTGTGAAATTCTGTGCGGCTGATACGAATGTTGGGCCACCTAGGAAATTTCTATCGAGGAGGGATTATTCCTCAATTTAAGGAATGAGAATACAAGAGAAATTTGGAGCATTCACATTCCTTTCCTAAAGTTAGGCAATCACGAATATATGATGTTAGCCTCAGTTGGATAGGTTGTACTCGGAGCAGAGATTTGATTTTGTTTATCCTATCCGTTTGGGTGTATCATTGGAGGGGATACATTTCAATGTACTTTGGATACGGTTTGGACATAGATACTCCACTCGGAGCGTGATGAGTCCGAATAGGATCACTTCGGTCTAGACAACATAAGAAGAAAAAAATAAGGAAACTTTCGGGCTCCGTTTCCTTCTTGGAAATCAAATTTCAAGAAAATATTTTTTTTCCCGGATTTTTCAGCTTTTGGTTGATGGAACATAAATGGAAAATCGTCTTCAAAAGTGAAAAAAAAAATGATTTCCTCTTTTTGAATAAAGGAAATCATTTTTTGTGGAGATTAATCTCTCTTCTCTCTCTATCTACATGCTCCGAATTTTCTACTAATTTGTTCTTTTTTTTCTTTCTTTCTTTCCTTTTTCTCTTGTCGTCGGGCCTCAGCCATGACCATCAATCCACTGACTGGCTATAGATGCGGCTTAGCAAGCCTTAAGCTTACCTGTGGCCGTCGCTGGTCAATGGCAATGGAGGAATGAGGAAAAAGTTAAGGAAATAAAAGAAAAGAGAAAAATAAAAAATGACTAAAGTTTTAATGTTTCAAAACTAAAATAATAAAAAAAAAGAATAGGAAACCATTCAAAGGAATGCATGGAAGAAAATCAAATATGATTTTCTATAATAAAATGATAGAATATAATTTTTAGCTCATTTTTTAGGTTTTAGCTGAACATTGAAAAGTATTGTTATCTTCTTGAAAAATGACTGCTTAAAAAATATTTTCCAGAAACATCACATTTTTTGCGAAACCTACAAAGCCTCAAAAGAAAATACATAAGATGCGACCAAGTCCATACCATTTGCATTCGGAAAATGGTCCAAAAAGTTCTACGTCTATTGTGTTGTTGTCAATTTAGTAAAAACTTTTAAAATATGTTTACCAAAAGTCCTAAAACTAATCACAACAGTGTAATTGAGTACCAAAACTTGTAAAAAGTGTAATCGAGTCTTAAAACTTGTTTAATTGATACAATGGAGTCGTTCCATTAACACAGTCAAATTTGACTAGCGAAAAATGCTTAGGTGGTATTTTTAAATATTTTTCTCTTCTACGTGGTGATGAGTGGCTAAAACGCCTTAGTGTAACTATAATTTTTAATATACTTAATTTAATTTGATTTTAGAAAAATAGGGTAACTTAAAAAAAAAAAAAACCAGAACCAAAATCAGAACAACGGCAAGAGTTGGACGATGATTGTGGGAAAGGTTGGTGGGGGTTGCTAGACCTTGGTCATGGGCCGGTGGGCCCTTTCCCAGCTCTGTCTCCTACCCCAATCCTAAATTCCTCAACTTGACCACAATCCTCTCGATCGCATTTTAGCCTCTATCATTACCAGAGTACCTAGGCTCAACCTCGCTATGAATCGGAGTCAGCAACCTTACTGGGGAGATTTCTTGTCGATCTCATGGCTATTGACTCTTAATTTTGAAAGTAGGTCGCAATAGCGGCTCGAAGGTGGCGGCCACCTGTTGAGCCACTGAGCGGAGTGCGACTTGTCATAGTTTCTTCGTTGGGAGGAGCTAGTGTTTTAAGGGTTGGTCGTGCGGAGAGATTGGCAAAAATAGCTACTCGAGAGCATGAGGCTGCGACAATCTCAAAGAGGCAAAGAGCGGGCGGGGAGAGTTGTTCCCAGAGCTGGAGGCTACAACCCTCGCCCAGATTTGGATGAGGGCCCCCTCGCCATTGATCACCATCTCCACTAATCTGATTTTTTTAACCTTGATTTTCAAATCAATCTACACAAAAATTATATCAAAAGTCAAATTTGGACGAAAACGACGTCATTTAAACCGCGTCATCACCACGTAGAAGAGAGAAAGTAGTAAAAAAATTACGTTGGTATTTTCCTTTAGTTAAATTAGACGGAGAAAATGGAAAGACTCGATTGCACATTTTGTAAGTTTTTTAGGACTCAATCGTATTTTTGTGACAAGTTTTAGGGCTTCTAATGAATAAATTCTTAAACCTTTTAATTGTGCCAATTAAACCTTACATTTTCACATTTTACTAATTGACTCTATCCGGCTAATTTTATCCAAAAATTCTCTGGTATTGTCACGTCCCGACTCTCAAACAAGCGACATTCCTTGCCAAATCGCCACCAGGTTATAAAGGATAGCGTCCCAAACAACTGCTATCGACCAAAAAATATACTGCACATGCAGAACGTGCAACTTCCATATGGTAAAATCAACATGTGATAGATAAGTAGAAAAGCCAGACAATCAAACACAACATAAGAGTGATGAGAATAGATGATTTATAACCTTACAGAGCTAACAACTAATATACAGAACCCCATGCTTTGGGGTGGCCCTTTATGACTCTCAAAAAGATACACGAGTCGGTAAGGTTAACTCTCATATACTCCAAAAGGGTACTCCCACAAAAGATACTCTCAGCGACCCCAAAAGATCACGACGAAGGCTAGTGATTGCCATAGCCCGGCGGAGGGGCCGGGTCATCGAGGTCATCAGCAGAACTTTGGCTGGAATGTACAGAGGGAGCTACAAATTGCTCCAGCTTGGGCTCGGGCTGCATACCGGGTTTGGGATCCACTACTTCCTCGTCAAGCATATTAAGGTCCATCGGTTCCTAAGTAGGGACATTAGGGACTCCCTGAATGGGTGGCCCCTCAAATCCTCTAAGCGGACCGAAGAGATTTACCCCGTCATGAAGATACCAGGCCTTGAAGAGATGCGTCACCAAAAGTGGCATCCCCTCATCGACCCATATAGTCATGACGTGGCGTTCCCACATCTGGTTCGTACCTGGCATCGGGTGGAGCGTGATATCATGTGACAAGTGAGTAGGGGTACCGAGTAGCACCGGCCGTTCCATTACTTCGGACCTGAAAAGTTATCCCACGAAGTAGTGAGAAATAAATCTCAGTGAATCAAGCCTAAGTTCGATTAAGACACTAATTCGCCTAGGATATCCTAAGCACAACAGTCAACATAAGACATAATCACATATATCAATAAAATATAGCCACCAAATAAATAACCAATCAAGGCATTACCACTCAAGCGTACATAGTACACCACACAAGTTCGATTATTAACAATGACCCACGCGACTGAAGTGATTGAATCACAAATAGTGCAATCATGCACTCATCTGGCAGCATCAGGCTACGTCCACTTTTACCCTCTTAGCAACAGCTACTACAAGCGGTGTATCCAGTGCAGCTGGCATGGCACGACGAGTAGGCATTCCTTAAAAAGGAGCTTCGATCCATCACAAGCTGCGATCGTCATACACCCTTAAGACCGTACGACTGGCACGGGCATGAATTATCGTGCTTCTGACAAGTCGCGAGGTTCCATATATTAAGCACGGTATGAGTACAAATAGTACAATGTGAGTTTGCTAGGTAACGTCATTTGTCCCTTATGTGACCACGCATTTGTCCCTTATGTGACACGCATTTGTCCCTTATGTGACCACGCAATTCACACTTGGCAATCAATTCATCGATTATTTCGATTAATGCCTATGTTCAAATAGAAATGCACACAGACTCGATTCAAGGCCAAACAAAACTCTTAGTCAAGCATTTCAGCGAGGCGACCAAACCAAAAAGACAAATAATTCACTCACGAGCAGTCGATCCAATCAAGCAATTTCCAGCTCGATTCATGCTATAACTGTTATTAGCCAGTCAATTTATAACCCCAAATCGCTCGCTTGCAAGTAAACACAATCAATCAATCAATCAATTGATAATTTACCACAAATAGCCACAGACAATATAATCGACCAAACTCACCTAAAAGATCGACCATTTAACCTAATCATCGTTTCTACCTAAACCGGTCCCGATCGTGTTTCTAATTTTCATAATTAACTACTCCTAAGAAAAATTAGCACCTTAGCCAATATTTAGGGTCAACTCACAAAGTGAGTTAGCTCAGACTGCCTAGACGAACAACGGTGGCGAACTCGGCAACGGCGGACTCGGCGGCGGCGGCGGCGGTCTCGGCGAACTTAGGGTTTATTGCGCGACGACTGGAGCCAAAACTTTGGGAACACCACTAGGAGGTGCGGCGAGGTTGCCGGAACAGGTGGTCGGCGGCGAACCTCCTGCAGAAGGCGATCGGCAGCCTGAAACAGTAGCGATCAGAACATGACCGGGGTTGTTTTGGGCGATTCTCGACGTCATGGGCCGGGACAAGGTCGACCGAGGCTTGGAAACTCACCTAGCCGTCGGAGGGGGTCGATTGGGACCGGTGCAAATCGGCGGAAGAAGGCCGAAGGCGACGAAACAGCCGCGAACAGAAGCTCGCGAAATAGGGGTCCTTCGGTACCGAAATAGCGGAGGCGGTCAACGGCGATTTTCGGGCTCCACGCACTGTGGCCAACGTCGATGAGCTCCGAGGGGGTAGTGGAGGATCTGTGGAGGTGATTAGCAGTAGTGGTGTACAGCGATGGCGGTCGTTTTGGCTGGATCGAAGAAAAACCAAACCGACCTCAAAACAAGGTGATTGTCGGCTCGGGGCGATTTGCGGCGGCTTCGGCGAGCGTCGAGCGGCATGGCTGAGTCTGGGTGATAGGGAAGAGGGTGGTGGTCGGCTGTGGGGTGGTGGTCGACGCTGGTGGCGGACGGAATGGCAGGAGGAGGCGACAAAGTCCTTGGGTCAGTAGACTCGAAAATAGGGCACCCTTCCCCGAGTCATTTCTCGGCCGTCCGACGGCGTACGGCGGCTGAGCTCGGGTTAGGACGGCTATAGAAGGTTTCTGGGGTGGTGGTCAATGGCGGTGAGGCGATGATTGTCGCTCAAAAAACCAAAGAGGAAGAGGCGGTGTTCGGTTGGGAGGGGAAGTTATCCACGGTTGAACAGAAGCAAAGAAGAAGAAGAAAGAAGAACGAGAAGAGAAAGAAGCAGAGGGAGGTGGCTGACGTGAGTGGACATGGGGAAGAGAGATGGGGTGGGTCCTACAAAGACTTTTGTGGTCGAATTTTGTCTCAGATGATTTAATGAATTTTGTCTTATAACAATAAATAATTGAGGGTATTTTGGTCATGTAGCGCGCCGGGACTGGAACGAAATTTTGGTACACCGGCGAAGGTAAAATTTTGGTAATTTCGCATGCCAGGCTCGGTCAGGATTAAGCTCGAGCGCGAAAACTGAAATCCTAATTTACGGCAGCTAAAATTCGAAATCTAATTTAAAATAACCGAAGCTTTAAAATTCACCCAAATTTTATCTCTTTAGTCCTTACAGTCCAAAATATCCGTCGACTGTGACTAAATTTTAATATCCTTTCCGGCGCTTACAAAAGTTAAATTTCCAGGTCGTCACAATTCTTCCCCACTTAGGAAATTTCGTCCTTGAAATTATAGCACAGTCCTAACTATTCAAAGAGATAAGGATAGTCACTCTTCATGACTTCCTCGTTCTCCCATGTAGCTCCTTCAGTACCATGGTGCTGCTAGATCACCTTGACTAACGGGATAGTCTTGGTCCGGAGCACTAGCTTTTTCCTATCCACGATTCTGACTGGTCGCTCTACACTCGCTCATCCAAATCAATCTTCTCATAACTTGGCACATGCGCGAGGTCCGGCTCGTACTTCCTCAACATCGACACGTGGAAGACGTCATGCACTTGAGCAAGTGTGGGTGGCAACGCAAGACGATAAGCCAAAATTTCAATTCATTCCAGGATTTCAAACGATCCAACGTACCTCGGACTCAACTATCCTTTCCTGCCAAATCGAGATGTTCCTCTCCTAGGCGACACTTTCAAAAAGACATGATCGCCTACTTGAAACTCCAAAGGCCTGCGCCTTTTATCATCATAACTTTTCTGGCGGCTCTAAGCTGTCTTCAGTCTATCTCTAATCACCTTAATTGCTTCCATCGACTATTCCACTAACTCGGGGTCGGTGATCTTCCTTTCGCCAACCTCATCCCAGCAGACTGGTGTTCTACAAGCTCTGCCATACAATGTCTTGAAAGGTGCTATCTTAATACTCTGTTGATAACTGTTATTGTAAGCAAACTCAACCAAATGCAATTGTTCCTCCCAACTACCTTTGAAATCCAGAACACATGCTTTCAACATGTCCTCCAAGGTCTGAATCGTTCTTTCATACTGACCATCTGTCTGCGAGTGATAGGCTGTACTAAATTGCAGCTTCGTCCCTAAAACAGTTGTAAACTCTTCCAAAACGTGGCAGTGAACTTGGGGTCTCGATCGGAAGTGATTGTCACTAGCACACCTTGCAATTTTACAATATGCCTCACATACAATTCTGCATATCTGTCTAAGGCGAAGTCATTTCTTACTAGAATAAAGTGTGCTGATTTCGTCAACCTGTCTACCACAACCCAGATTGAATCATGCCCTCTCTGACTTCTTGGCAATCCTATCATGAAGTCCATCGTGATATGCTTCCATTTTCACTCTTGAATTTCTAAAGGCAGCAACAGTCCTTCAGGTTTGCAGTGCTGTGCCTTGACCTGCTGACAGGTCAAACACTTAGCCATGTGCTTGGCTATATCTGTTTTCATGCCGTTTCACCAGTAATACTGTTTCAAATTCTGATACATCTTCGTACTCCCAAGGTGGATACTATAGTTGCTTCGATGTGCCTCTGTTAAATTCTCCTCCTTTAAACTTTCATCAGCAGGCACAACCAAACATCCTCTGAACTTCAGTATCCCATCCTTGGATACTTGGAAGTCGATCCTTCGCTTAGCTGAGTCCTCTTGAAGAATATTCTGAATTAAAGGGTCTATAGACTGCATGGTCTTAATTTTAACTTGCACTTCCGGCTCAATTCTCAAAGTAACCACGAGACTCGACAGGTGGCTTATCTCCAACTTAAAGTCTGAGTCTCTCACTTGCTCAAGTAAACGCCACTCATGCACCTGGAATTGAGCAATCGCTGATTTTCTACTCGAGGCATCAGCAACCTTATTCACCTTACCCGGATGATACAGAATCTCGCAGTCATAATCCTTAGTAACTACATCCATCGGCGCTGTCTCATGTTCAGCTCCTTTTGCGAGAACAGATACTTTAAACTCTGGTGATCGGTATACACCTAAAAACTTTTCCCAATCAGATAGTGTCTCCAGATCTTCAAAGTAAACACGACTGCAGCTAACTCCAAGTCGTGTGTGGGATAATTCAACTCATGCGGCCTTAACTGACGAGATGCACACGCTACCACCCTACCATGTTGCATTAAAACACAACCCAGTCCTCTAAGCGAAGCATCGCTATAAATCTCGTAACCATCAGGACCGGGCGGAATTGTCAGAACAGGAGTCGTACTTAACCTACGCTTAAGCTTCTGAAAACTACGCTCGCACTTGTTTGTCCATTCAAACTTCATGTCCTTCTTCAACAATTTAGTCAAAGCCGAGGCTATAGTTGAGAACCTTTCCACAAATCGTTTGTAATAACCCGTTAAACCCAAGAAGCTTATAATCTCTATAGCAGTTGTCGGTCTTGGCCAATCTATAACTGCCTCATTCTTAGTCGGATCCACCGCAATACCTTCATCAGAAATCACATGGCCTAAGAAGGCCACGCGAGCTAGCCAAAACTCTCACTTTCTGAACTTGACATGCAACTGATGCACTCTCAGAGTTTCTAGAATTGCTCTCAAGTGTTGCTCATGATCTTTAGAATTCTTCGAGTACACTAGAATATCATTGATAAATACGATCACAAAGCGATCCAAGAACTCCTTGAATACTATGTTCATCAAATCCGTAAAAGTAGCAGGAGCATTCGTCAAACCAAATGGCATCACAGTGAACTCATAATGTCCATAACGTGTCCTAAATGCCGATTTCGGTATATCGTCTTTTTTGATTCTCAACTAATGGTTTCCTGTCCGTAGATCGATCTTAGCAAATATCGATGCGCCCTGCAACTGGTCAAACAAGTCATCAATCCTTGATAGTGGGTACTTATTCTTGACCGTTACCTAATTCAACTGCTTGTAGTCGATACACAATCTCAAAGACCCATCATTTTTCTTGACGAACAACACAGATGCTCCCCAAGGCGATGCACTAGAGTGGATGAACCCTTTATCTAATAACTCATGCATCTGAACTTTGAGTTCCTTCAACTCTGACAATGACATTCTATACGGCGCCTTAGAGATCGGCTTCATCCCAGGAGCTAACTCTATCACAAACTCAATTTCTTTTTCTGGCGGCAAACTAGGTAATTCCAAAGGGAAAACATCTGGAAACTCACATACAATCGTAATATTCTCCAACTTCAATTCTTCAGCAGACGTATCTACCACAAAAGCCAAATAACCTTGACACCCATTCTCCAACGATCGAGTCGCCTCTAACAACGATATCATCACAGTCGAGGTTCCTCCTCGATTATCCAAAAATTCAAAGCTAACACCATACATCGGATTAAACCGAATCACCTTACTAAAGTAATCCATCGTGGCCCTTTGCTTCGTCAGCCAATCCATTCCCACGATTAAGTTGAAATCGTACATCTACAGTACAATTAAGTCTATTTTACTCTCATGAATACCCACAACAAGTCGACAATCAGGACTGCTTACTATAGCCACTACATTATCCTTTAACGGCGTAGACACTTTAAACACAATATTTAAAGGCATCAAGTTCAACTCAAATAATTTAATGAACTGATCCACAACAAACGAATGCGTGACACTCGGGTTAAATAAAGCATATGCTACTTGGTTATGCAAGAAGACCGTACTTGTGATGATCGGCAAATCCTTCGTCGCTTCCCGAGTGACAGCAAAAACCTTTCCTTGTGCCGGCGGACGATTCTGAAAGTTTGGCGACACAGCTCCTCTAGGAGTTCCTTCCTGTTGTGGCAGCGCCTGTCCATCCTGCCTCCGCGGGCAGTCCTTTACCTGATGGCCAAGCTGATCACAACCAAAATAGGCATCACCTCTATACGGGCACGGGTCAGGCTTATGCCTCTGACGGCACAAACTGCATATCTCACTCTGACAGAACGATGGATTGCTAATCGCCCCTCGGCGATTAGGTGGAATGTGACTTCTGTTTTTAAACATGGGTTTCTTCCATTGCCTCTTGTCAAATCTGCTTGAAGACGTGAACCACGATCCAGATGCGGTAGTCTTTTCAGCCAAGTCCTGCTCCACTATCAGTGCCCTCGCGTAGATATTGTCATAGTCCTGAAGATCAAGCGGTGCCAGCACACTCTTAATCTTGGGCTTCAGCCCGTCCTCAAGATCCTCAATCATTCTCCGTGCATACTTGGACAGTTCAGAAAACTTTGCTTCATACTGATCAACTGTCATCTGGTTCTAATGGAGGTGGAAGAATTTAGCAATCTTTTGTTCACTAGCTGTCTTCGAGAAGTATTTGTTATTAAAAACTTCCACAAAGTATTCCATACCGGAACTGCACCTTCAGGGAAAATCCTACCCCTGACAGCTCTCCACCAAGTACTGGCGTTCCTTTCAAGTTGATGGACTGCCAGAGTAATCTTATCCCCATCAGAACATCTCAGCAAGTCGAACGCTTTCTCCATCCCTTCAACCCATCGAGTAGTAGCTTCAGGGTCTCCACTTCCAGTGAACTGAGGCGGTTTTAACTTGAGGAACTGTTCCACCAGCTTTTGAGCCCTACGCTCCTCACTGCCAGGTGCAGGTGGTGGATTTACTGGCGAAACTGCAAGTAGAATAACAGATGAGGTCCCAACAGCAGCAATAGTAGCTGCAACTTGATTCCTTACTTGCCGTCCCATGAAATCTCCAATCGCCCCTAAGGCTTGCATAACTTCAGCCATAGTCGACTCCCTTCCAGTAGGTCCAGTAGGTTCAGCAGAATAGGCTGCGGTAGGGGGCAACTGAGGACACCGCAGGCTGTGTTCTTCCAACATTAAGTAATTCTTCCACTGGTCTCACAGTCCTCCTTCGAGGTGCTTGGGGTGCTCTTTTACCGCGCTCACTCATTTTACAAAAAGATACGGAGTCCTGCTTACCGCATAGCAAAACACGATCAGAAGACAACCCTAAAATCTTACCACACAATTAACAATCACAGGCGTAGCAATAAAAATCCTACTAACTATCCCATTTCTCAACGCTCCTTATTACTCCAGTCCAATGACTATACGGATCAGGCTAACCTTGCTCTGATACCACCTTGGGCAGGGATGTCACGTCCCGACTTTCGAACCCGTGTCATCCCTTGTTAAATCGTTACCAGGTCATAAAGGATAGCGTCCCAAGCAATTGCTATCGATCTAAGAATGTACTGCGCATGCGGAACGTGCAACTTCCATATAGTAAAATCAACATGGAATAGATAAGTAGAAAAGCCAGACAACCAAGCACAACATAAGACTGATGAGAATAGATGATCTATAATCTTACAGAGCTAATAGCTAATATACACAATCTCATACTTTGGGGCGGCCCTATATGACGGTCAGGTAAGGTTAACTCTTATTTACTCCAAAAGGGTACTCTCACAAAAGATCCTCTCAGCGAACCTAGAAGATCACGACGAAGGCCAGTGATTGCCATAGTCCGGCGAAGGGGCCGGTCGTTGAGGTCATCAGCAGAACTCTTGCTGGAATGTACAAAGGGAGCTACAGATTGCTCTAGCTCGGGCTGCATATCGAATTCAGGATCCACTATTTTCCCGTCAAGCGTATCAAGGTCTATCGGATCCCAAGCGGGGACATTAGGGACCCCCTAAATAGGTGGCCCCTCAAACCCTCTAAGCGGATCGAAGAGATCAACCCTGTCACAAAGATACCAGGCCTTCAAGAGATGCGCCACTAGAAGTGGCATCCCCTTATCAATCTATATAATCGTGACGTGGCGTTCTCATATCCGGTCCTTACCTAGTACCGAGTGGAGCGTGATATCATGTGACGAGTGAGTAAGAGTACCGAATCGCACCGGCCGTTTCATTACTTCAGACCTGAAAAGTTATCCCACACGGGGTGAGAAATAAATCTTAGTTAATCAAGCCTAAACTCGGTTAGGACATTGATTTACCTAGGATATCCTAAACACAACAATCAACATAAGGCATAATCACATATATCAATAAAATATAGCCACCAAATAAATAACCAATTAAGGTATTACCATTCAGGCATACACAAGACACCACACAAGTCCGTTTATTAACAATAACCCACGCGACTAGCGTGATTGAATCACAAGCAGTGCGATCCTGCACTCATCTAACAGGACCAAGCTACGTCCACTTTTACCCTCTCAGCGACGGCTACTATAAGCGGTATATCCATTGCACCTAGCACGGTATGGTGAGTAGGTATTCCTTTAAAAGGAGCTTCGGTCCATCACAAGCCGGGACCGGCATCTGATAATCCCTTAAGACTGTACGATTGGCACGAGGCATGGATTATCGTCCTTCTGACAAATCGCAAGGTTCCATACATTAGGTACGGTATGAGTACAAATAGTACAGTGCGAGCTTGCCAGGTAACATCATTTGTCCCTTATGTGACCACGCAATTCACACTCGACAATCAATTCTTCGATTATTTTGATTAATGTCAATGTTCAAACAGAAATGCACACAGACTCGGTTCAAGGCCAAACAAGACTCTCAGTCAAGCATTTCAATGAGGCGACAAAACCAAAAAGGCAAATAATTCACTCACGAGCAGTCAATCCAATCAAGCAATTTCGAGCTCGATTCATGCTATAACTGTTATTAGTCATTCAATTTATAACCCCAAATTGATCACTCGTCTCTAATCCGTCGCTCGCTCGTAAATAAACACAATCAGCCAATCAATTGATAATTTACCACAAATAGCCACAGACAATATAATCGACCAAACTAACCTAATCTATCGGTCATTTAACCTAATCATCGTTTCTACCTAAACTAATCCCGATCGTGTTCCTAATTTTCATTATTAACTAATTAACTAATCCTAAGCGCAATTAACGCCCCAATCAAGGTTTAAGGTCAACTCACAAAGTGAGTTAGCTGGGGCGACCTCGACAAATGGCGGCGGCGAAATCGGCAACGGCGGACTCGACGGCGGCGGTCTCGGAGAACCTAGGGTTTATCATGCGACAACTTGAGCCAAAACTTCGGGAACGCCACTGGGAGGTTTAGCGAGGTTGCCGGAACAGGTGGCCGGCGACGGAGCTCCGGCGGACGGCGACCTGAAACAATAGCAGTTAGAACAAAATTGGGGCTATTTTGGACGATTCTCGACGTCACGGGCTGGGACAAGGCCGATCGAGGCTTGAGAACTCACCTATCGGTCAAAGTGGGTCGATTGGGATGGGTGGACGGCGGCAGAAGACGGCCAGAGGCGGCAGAATAACCGCAAACAAAAGCTCGCAGAACAAGGGTCCTTCACCGCCGAAATAGGGGAGGTGGTCGGCGGTGGTTTTCAGGCTCCACGCACGGCGGCCGGTGTCGGCAAGCTCCGAGGGAGGCAGAGGAGGGTCTGTAGAGGTGATTGGCGGCGACGTCGTGCAGCGATGGTGGTCGGTTTGGCCGGATCGAAGACCAAATCGAACTGGCCTCAAAACAAGGCAACTGTCGGTTCGGGGCGATTTGCGGCGGATCCGGCGGGCAGCACGGCTAAGTCGGGGTGGTGGGGAAGAGGGTGGTGATCGGCTGTGGGGTGGTGGTCGGCACCGGTGGTGGCTGGAATGGCCGGAGGAGGCGGTGAAGTCCTCGAGTCAGGAGACCCGAAAATAGGGCACCCTTCCTTGAGCCGTTTCTCCGCCGTCCGACGGCGTACGGCAGCTGAGCTCGGGTCAAGGGGGCGGCGTGGAGGTTGGTGGGATGGTGGTGGACGGCGGTGAGGCGGTGGTTGTCACTAAAAAAACCCAAGAGGAAGAGGCGGTGTTTGGTTGGTAGGGGAAGTTGTCCACGGTTGAACAGAAGTAGAGAAGAAGAAGAAAGAAGAACGAGAAGAGAGAGAGAAGCAGAGGGGGGCGACTAACGTGAATGGACATGGGGAAGAGAGATGGGGTGGGTCCCACAAGGACTTTTGTGTCGAATTTTGTCTCAAATGATTTAATGAATTTTGTCTTATAACAACAAATAATTGGGGGTATAATGGTCATTTGGCGCGAGGACTAGAAAGAAATTTTGGTACACCGGCGAAGGAAAAATTTTGGTAATTCCATAGGCCAGGCTCGGTCGGGATTAGGCTTGAGCACGAAAACTGAAATCCTAATTCACGGCGGCTAAAATTCGAAATCTAATTTAAAATAACCGAAGTTCCAGAATTCGTCCACATTTTATCTATTCAGTCCTTACAGTCCAAATATCTGTCAACTATGACTAAATTTTAATATCCTTTTTATTGAATTATGGCGTTTATAAAAGTTAAATTTTCAGAACGTCACAGTTACGGACGTCAGTTTTCCTACATGACACAATTTATGCTGATGTGGATAATTTTTAATATTTTTTATTTTTTATTTTATGTTATTATTTATTTATTTTATCATATGTGCTTGACTAGGGCGTCACGGCCCTCGCCTAGATCAAGGCGAGGGCATTGTTGCTCTCGATTCCCCCGTCGGCCACAATTGTAAAAAAATTAAAAGAATAAAAAAATTAACAATATTAAATACTATAAGAAATTTCCAACGTCGATACTGGTCGTGCCACGTGGACAATCGATGTCCACGTCAATGAACTTATGTCGAAATTAGCTAAATGGACTCAATTGACAAAATATGAAATGATTTAGGACTTAATTAACACAATTAAAAGGTATATATGATTAAATTAGCAAAAGTGCAATAGGTTTAGGAATTTTTGCACTGTTTTTTCCTTCTGCGTGTATAGCATAACTTGCATGTATAATTGGCAGAACTCTATTGTTCTTTATCCCAAATATAATTTTTTGTTTTCTGTGCTGGTAAATTTCAATAAGTATTGGTGAGTAACGAAAAACGACTGGTAATTTGCGTAGCAAGGTAGTAACTTATCAATACTTTTATGGAAAAAGAAATATTTTTTTGTGTAATTTGCAAATCGGCAATTTTTGTACTAACTCACTAACTTTACATGAAGTTATTAACCTAGTTGGAATGATTTAGCAATCTAGCTCTAGAAGTCTATGAATAGCCTGTTAAGGCTACGTTTGATCGTCCAAATTTTTAGTCGGAATAGGATTTGATAGGATAGTGTAGGACATGAAATTGAGGCATATCATATCCATTATTTGGTGAACCGCAGTAATAAAGCTGGATATGTCTGTATCCTATATTATTCATTGTTTGGCATTTTCGATAAATCGATGTAAATGAATGTAAAAATTTAAACAAAGACTATAACAATCTCTTGTAATTCACTGTCTAATCTAGTAAGAGAGAAAAAATATAGTCATTCACAGTTGCGACGATGAAAGGTTTTGTCTCTCTCGTTATTTTCATTAACTTCAACATGAATCACAAAACTACGGAGGAGAAAGATTTTGACTCTCTTTCTACTTTTATAGACTTTTGACGTAAATAAAAAAAACTAAGAAGGAAAATAAGTTTCAACTCTTTCGCCTTTTTTGCAGAGTTTTGTCGTAAATTAAAAATCTACAAAAGAGTCATGAAACTTCAGCATATTCTAGAGATACATATTACATAAGAGATAGAGATGCAAGTGTTTTTTTTTAATTTATAGAAATTTCATTACCCCTCATTCTTCGAGAATTAGAGAGATAATTTTCAAGTTTGAATATGTTCACTTAAAATCTGGGTTCTTTTACCTCATTTTTTAATTTTAAATCTTTTTATCATTATTTGTATGCCCTTCGATCAATTCTTAATAATTTTTTTATGAAGTAATAAACTATACTATTGCACTTAGAGTAAGTAATGTATATAGATACTAGGGGTTTGTCGTGTGTGTATGTATGTATGTACTTTATATTATAAAGTAGAGAAAATTAATGTATAAAATAAAAAATAGAATAAATAAAAATAATTTTTTTTATCATTTTGAGTTTTTAACATTAGAATTAAAATATAATTTGAATGTAATTATTTATTTTAAAATTTAAAAATTTTATAATCCAAAAAAATAGATTTCATACCATGAAAGAAGAAATCATTCTTTATCCTACCTCCCACAGAGGATAAGTTTATCCAGGTTATATCACTCTTATGCCCACTTTATCTTGTCCTAGGCATGTACCAAACGTAGGATGTAATAAATTTTGTCCTATCCTAACTACCAAACGTAATCTAAGGGTTTTATCAACATGATGATTCTATATCCGACCGCTGCTATTTTGTGTAGCTTGTCGTAAAATTTTGGGGGTTTTTTTTTTTTTTGCTTTTTAGGTAGAGGGCTTTATCGTTTTTCCCTTTCATATTTCGAGTTTGATAAAAGACAATCAAAAATGTCATAACATTCGTATGACGCTCACTGCAATGCCATAACTTTTTTATCATTTGGATGCTACATATAAAAAATCGATCACTTAAGTATATTAGGCGACTTATTGTCAAGTGTGGCAATTTCAGGTCATCAATAAATTCATGTAGCTTGCTGATGTGGATTTAAGGCATCATCTTTTTAGCACGGATTGAAGTTGTTCATCTACTTCACTTCTGACATAACTTAAAGGACAGTGGTTAATCTATTCATCGTCTCCTTTATATCACCCGCAAACATTAGCTGTCTAACTGGAATGCGAAGTTGTGTAGCATCACCTACGTAGAGATGCCATGGACGAGATCCGCCAAGCTCACTATTAAAGTTTTATTTTTTTAACAAGCCCAACCATACCCTCTCCCCAAAGAGGATGAACAACTTCATATTCCATGCCAATAAGATGCTTAATAGCATCCTAAATCCATGTCAATAAGCCATGTAGATTTATTGATGTAATGGGTCTAAATTAAGGAAGGCCGAATTTGAGACTCGAATTAAAGTTTGTGCTTTTTCATGAAATGAAAAAAAAAATGTTAGGGCCAGAATCATCATTGGACCTAAAGTTGGTGTTTTTTCATGAGATTAAATAAATTTCAGACCAGAATCGTCATTAGACATACAATTGGTGCTTTTTTAGGAAATTAGCTCAATACTTTTATAGATCCTAAACGTTTTTTTTTTCCTTCACTTGGAACCGGGCTCACGTGCTTAGGTTCCAGGTCCAGCCTTAGCATACTCGAGCTCTAGTGTCAGTGTCCTGACCCAACCATGGAGGAGCTGGGCTCGATTGTCGGGTTTCATGAGACTTGGGCATAATAACCAAAGACTAGCCAAAGACCCTGGCACCAGACGAAGGTCTTTGACCAGAGTGCTGAGGACCTTGGCTTAGCAGGAACGAAGGTCTAAGGCCTCAGGGGACTTGGGCCTGACAGCCGTGGTCCCCAACCCAGGCGTCGGGGTCTTGATCGCGCTAGTCATGGTATCTCAAGCCCAACCATTGGGAACTAAACGTGGGTGCTAGGGACCTAGGCCGGCCAGTCTCAATGGATCCACGCTCGACCTCGAGATAATCGGGCATGGCTATCAAGGACCTAGCCACAAGTGTTTTGTTTCCCGTGCTCCAAGCGCCTTGAAAAATAATTTCTAATTTTAAAAGAACAAACAACAATTTCTTGAGTTTAGCATATATTTTTGGATAACAATGAAAAGAATTTTCTGTTGACTCATTTTTCTAAGTGATTCAAACAGCGAAAAATGATAAAAATGTTCCCGATAGAAAATATTCTACAAAACAAACGAAAGCCAGTTGTCCTTTCCAATTTACTAAACCGAACTTAGAATTTTTCTCTCTTCGACCTCCGATGGTGGTTCCACAGTGGTGAGAAGGCGGCGATCTTCTCCGAAATAGAGAGAAAGAGATATGTGACTATATATAACAAATAAAGAGAGGCTGATCACAATGCAATGTATAACCCCAGTTCTTTTGTTAATTATAGTGGGTCCAGCCTCTTGGAACAGTGTTATCCATATAGGGGATCTTCTGATCGAGGCGATGAAATATCTCTCCTATATATGTGATCCATTCCATGGCATGAAGGGTCATAGTCCAAATAGCAACAAATTTGTATCATAGATTCATACCATAGTGCCATTACCATGTTTCTCATTATCATTTCAACCTTTACATATACTCGAACACTTAGATTTCAAAGGACTTCGAATCTAGTAAAGGAAGGAAAGATCAAACATATCCGAACGTGACTGTGGGTTATCATTTGCGTTTAGATTGATTTTTCAGATCTATCTTCCCAAGGAATCACCTTTCACCTTTCATATCTCACTTGAAGAACAATCAGCACTGCCAAATCTGCATCCCCTAAGGACAGGACAAGCGAGAGTGATTCACACATCAGCATCCACTTCGCTTCATTTCCGATGCTCAACCTAGATTTGCTAGTGGAATCCAAATGGTATCTCCCCTTACATCACATCCCTCTCTCTCTCTCTACTCAATCCCTATCTCTTTTGCTGCTGTGAGAGAGAGAGAGAGTCTTGCCTTCTGCTGTTTTTAAGGGGTGATCTTGATGGAGAGAATATGGAGGCATCAGATGCAATTTTCCAGATTCTATTCCGACGACGTAGGCCAACAAAGAACTATGGTTGCACGAACATTTCTGCTGATTGAAGTCAACCACTTAGCGCATGCAGATCCCTCGTTGGGAATCTGACTCAGACGGTCAGAAAACCTGACGGGTACAAGACATGATGATATTCCAAATAAAGACCGAGGCCAAATTGGGAAAAACTATTTGGGTGGGGGTGCAAAAGAGATTCTGGGATTCTCTCAAATCTTCATTAGTACAAGTAGTCTTGGAACATCTTCAGCTTATATGTTCGTCGTCACATTCCATTCCAGCATCAGAAAATTAAAGAGGAACAGAAAAGAGAAAAGTAAGGAGAATAAAGGGAAAAAAAAAACAAAGAAGGAGGAGGGGAAAAAAGGCTAGGAGAAATTGGGGGTAGAAAGGACAAAAAATCCCGGAACCCTCCCGAGAAGGTCTCTATTTTGGCATCATTTGGGAAGCTTTCATGGGCATGGTGATAACAACAGCAGAGAGCTTCTTGGCCTCGGCCTTCTGCGGCTCCCCGCCGTTCATTTCGATGTCGTCTACGACGTCGTTTTTGGGGGCTCCGGTGATGACATGATTCCCATTTTCTTGGACACCCTTCGCCGCCTCCAGTTTATTCTCCTGTTTCTCCAACCTCTCCGCCTCTTGCTTCTCCTTGTGTTTGCCCCACAGGACGGAATAGAGCCCGATCACTATCAGAACTGCACCAAGCACCCTGCAACCCAATTATAAAACATAGAAGAAAGTTTAGTGGGTTGTGCTTATCATACTTTAAAACGACTTCAATTGTCAATTATTGTACTTATACAACTGCAAAGTTGTTTCCTTTACGCAACTTGTAAATGTGAGTTGGTGCGCAAATTCTTCCTTTAATACTGAATATGTATCAGCTAATCATCTGTTATTACAAAGGACAAGGTTTTTGAAGCAATTAAGATTCAAGGACTAATTACCCTCCGAGGTAAATCTTTTCTGCAAGGATGAAAGAGCCCATGATGGCAACGATGATCATCATCAAGGGGCTAAAAGCGGTTGCGAAGACCGGCCCTCGTTTCTTGATCACCAGGCCTTGCACATAGTATGAAATGCTTGATGTCACAACTCCCTGAATACACAGAAACCCAAATTTAAAGTTAGTCGATTCTTTTTTTTTTTCCCTTATGCGACTCGTTCATATGCGCTTGATCTAGAGAGAGGATTATTACAGCATAGGCGGCGGCAAGGAGGTTCATGTCCCAGCCAACCTTCCAGACACCAGATCGGTGCTCCATGACGAACGTCACTGCGATCGCTTGTAGAGTTCCCACGAAGCACACCAGCGAAGTGAGCGAGAGCTGGTGGTTTCTGTACGTCTCCAAGGCTTTGGTCTGTCGATTAAAAATGGTTACTGAAAATTGTTATTCTTTCCATCCGAAGCATATAGAAAAACTAAATAGTGGATAGCCAATGATCGTAGGATAAAATCATTAGTTAGAACAATGACTTTCATCTATAGATTAATTGGATAGATTCAGTGGATCACATTCGAAAAGGGCAGGTAAGGTTCACGTCGAGATAACTTGCCAATTAGACTATCGTACACACAGAAGTTGTGTCCTTCCTTCAGGGCGAGTCTTAGCATTTGTAGATGTGAGACTGATATGGTCCAGAAAAGTGAGTTGCTAAGTTTGCTACGTGGTAAATGACTTTGCTTTTACTTAATTATCGGAAGTAGTTCATCGACTTACTTGGAGGACGAAGAGAGAAGCCCATGCAAGAGTGGCGATGATGAGGAGGATGGAGCCGAGGAGCCAGTCCTTGTCGGAGGTGCCGCCGCTGCCGCCGCTGCCAGAGGTGGCAGATTGCCGGGGGTGGACGTGCGGCCACACCATCTCCATGAGCGGACCCTTGTACAGCGTCATCAGCATGGCCCCCGCTACGGTCACGGCCGTCCCTATGATTTTCGCTTGGCACTTCACTCTCCTCACATCGATCTTTTCCATCCTAATCAATGACAAATTAAAGAAGGGAAAAAATCAGCTTTAATAACTCTAAGAAGCTATGTTCGTACGTCTTTTTCTAAAGTTGATGAAAAAAGATCATCGCCTGTAACTTTCAAATTACCTGAAAATGACAGCCATCACGAACGTCATGGCGGGAAGCATGTTGCTCATGGCGCACGAGAATGTTGGAGAAGTGAGCTTCAGCCCGGCGTAGTAGAAGTTTTGATCGATCACCGGCCTATTAATTAGACATAAACCATGATTATTACCTCACAATTTTTTTATTTTTATTTTTGGTAAGTGCATCATCGTATTTGTCGACATTAGATGTAGAGTGTCTGGGATTATTACGACAAGAAAGGGGCCTCACCCAAGTAGCGCCAGGACAAATATTTGCATGAAAACTGGGAACGTGATCTTGGGTTGCTTCTTCCTGCAACAAGTAATGTGGAAAGAAATTTAGGCAATTTTTTGAAGAAAGAGAAGAGGAGGAAGGATCATCGCGCGCGCGCCGGGTCGAGATAATGTTTCGAACCTCTCGAAGATGAGGGCGAAGGGGGCGATGACGGCGGTGGCGAAGGCGTGGCGGTAGACGACGAGCACGTAGTGGCTCATGCCGTGGTTGAGGGAGACCTTGGTGATGATGTTCATGCCGGCGTATCCGAACTGCAAGGAGATCATGGCGAAGTAGGGTTTGGAGCTCTCTAGGAACCTGTTGAGCTTGTCCATGGTGGGAGCCTTTCCTCTTCTTCCTTTCTCCCCTTCTCTTGAGGAAGAAATTACAGATACGAGAAGATGAAGAGAGAGAAAGAAGTGAAGTGTGAAGGGGTGTAGAGAGAGAGAGCGAGAGAGAGGATGATCTGCGTCGCTCCCTAAGGAAGAAGGAAGGATAAGATGGGTTATTTATACGAGTTTCTGGGAGGGGAGGGTCACGGGTGGTGCTGGCCCTGCTGGGACTTGGAATTGTGGAATCTGACGGAATATTTTAAATTGTTTTTTCTTTTCTTTTTTTTTTCCTTGAAAAAAGGGGGAGAATGTGGAAAAAGAAATTATTATTATCTGTTTATATATAAACTCTGTTTGTTTTGTGAAATTGAATTATCTGAAAATTATTTTTCTAAAAATGATCGCTTATATTGCTTAAAACAATCAGTCAACTGAAAATAATTTCATTATCGACACCAAATTAAATCTAAAAAATATTTTTGTTTGTTTTTTTTTAAGGGAGATAAGTAATATTTTTAAGAATGTTTTAAAATTATTCAAAGCCGGACAAGGGCTTGTATTATTTTCCTTTGAGAGAGAGAGATTGAAATTGCATGGCTAAAGAAAGCAGAGGGGGAGGGGGTATAAGGTTAGTGGGATTCAGCTTACGCCACTCCCCTACTTGCTCGGTGACTCGGATCTTCAACAACTCGAATCCTCCACGCGTAGTCCACCTCTCTCTCTCCTCTCTTCTTTGTAGACATCTGCAATTGCGATGGCTGGCCCGTCACGTCACGTCATCAAATTCCGATTAAATTTTCAAATTTCGATAGGAGATTCGAGATTAAACTAACAAAATTGAAAAGTTTATGACTGAATCGGGATTTAAAACTAATTAGGTAATTCCCTCTTTCGATTTTACATGGGCCATATAGTTCGTGACACCTACGATCTCGTGATAAGAATGCTCTCGTTTACCAATGAGCCTCGCGTAAAATTAGCTTCTAATTTATATAGTCGATAAAATTACGGGGCTCTTATGTTCCAAGCGCACGAGTGCTCTAACCAAACAAAAGGTGACCACACTACGTATACGAGAGCAATACATACGTATGTACGTACGGATGTTTGTGTATACTTGACAATATATTTTTCTTAATGAAGACGAGATTGTTAATTAATTTTACTTGGTGCTCCTTCTAGAGAGCTGACGCTTCATCCAGGAATGGATTGAAAGTTAATGTAAGAATATTCCTAATGAGTTTTCCTTTTGCAAGAACGCATCGTGCATGTGTTAAAGTATTAGCCTTCAGACAGCAAGAATGTACGGCTTCGAGAGAAAGAGTCGTTCACGTGCTCGGTGCACTTCATCTTAATTAGTTATAATTAAAACAAGTTTAATGTCACAAGCACAATTAATTTCAAAAGCGATTCTCTTCACCACCGTCCACCCTAATGTATTTCAATCATTCCTAATTAAAGGAGGGGGAATTGTCCCAAAAAAAAATCATAAACCTATTCACTAATTCAGTCCAAAACTTTTTAATTACGTAAATTGAGCCTTAAATATTTTCACGTTTTACCAATTGAGTTCAACATGTCAAATTTGGTCGGAAATCGCTTAAGTGGAAGTCATCCGTCGTAAGTGACTCGGTCGGTGTTGATGTGGATAATTTTTTAAAATAATTCAATATCTTTTCAAATACTTTTCATTTTTGGTTTCTTTGTTTATTTTTCCTTTTCTATGCTTTTTTTAAAAAAAAAAAACCGTGGTCTGCAACTACGAGCCTCACTGACCAAGGGCAAGGCCCTCTGCGCCCTCGCATGTTGGCCTGCCAGGGCTGCAATGCCCTTGCTTGCGCTGCGTGAGGCCTGTGAAGCCATCGTCTAGATCTGTATAATGCCCTCACCTATGGCTAGCGAGAGCCGCAACGCCCTTGCCCACTGGGCATAGTTGTACAAAAAAAAAAGACAAGAAAAGATAAATGAAAAAAATCATAAAATATGTAAATATTCTCAAAAGTTGTCCACGTCTGCACCGGTCGTGTCATGGAATAACCGACATGCACTTAGCAATTTGTCAGATGGGCTCAATTAACAAAGTATGAAAATGTTTGGAAATGAATTGGCAAAAGTGTGATAACTTTAGAACCTTTATACAATTTTCCCCTCAAAACCTCAAAAGCGTTGAAGCTGTCATAAATAATTTCACAATCGAACGCATCGGACTCTGTTAAACAACTGATCATATGGGTAGGTCATCTCAAATTATAAAATGATTAGGGTTTGAAAGATACATGCAAGCATCGCCAAAAATCGAAATGGGGACTTGTTTTACTCTCGACGAAAAGAATAAACGCTCGTACGAGGTGGCTCGTGGCCTCGCGAGAGCGATGATGCCTCGCTAAGTTGGTAAGCACTGTCCATGTCTAATTAGATTTAGTGCTAATCTAAGTTTGTTATTGTTGACTTTGCTTATAAGATTCTTTGGGTCAAATATCTCCCCATGAGACTCCTTAATTGTTATCGTAAAAATCAACGTCAACCTAATAACCTTCTCATACTGGCATCCCCTTAAACGATTCAAATAGATGTTGTTTGGACTTCTTTCCTACTCCTAATTCTTACAATTCAAATTTTATCTGACATAAGATACGTGAAACCTTTCAAATTGTATAAATATTTATACCGACATGTAAAATCATGCTTAATTTTCAAAGCGATATCCATTTCCGGCATGCCGAAAAGAAAATTTATCCTAATGAGAATTTCCATTTTTGAGGATGCCAAGCAAAAATAAAGGGTTCGGACAAGATTCGACAAGCGGAATTCACAGGACGACATGGACAGGGTTTTGTTTTTGGTTAAGTTTGATCGACAAAATTTTTTTAATTATTATATGAAAGTTTTAGTGTGATTTGCTCTTTTTGAATTGATGGAGAAAGGCCTTTTCCATAAAGTGGAGACGCCAGCAACGGATGAAATCGGGCGGGGATTGGCCGTTAATGCTAATCACACGCAATTCCAAATTGCCTCCCACGAGTCGTCACGTCAAAATGCAAAATCCCGCAGCAGGGGGAGGTGTTTCCCAGTTCTTTCAATCACTTCTAGCCTTCTAGGGATTGATCAATTTTAGATTCGGTTCAGATTTCACTTGGAATTGATACATCGAAATCGATTTTTTAATTTTTAGGACCTGAAATTTAACATGTTACTCATTTCAGGATCTATTCATGTTGTACTTATATTTTTAATTGAATATTTGTAGTAAATCATCGTCTGTGATGATCACTATTTGCTGCTGTAATCCACAGATCATAACTCACATTTAGATATGCGAAATATATGAAACGTAAACAAAGTAAAAATCTCAATCATAGATATCAGCAAAAATAGAAGTACAGACTAGTGATTTCATATCACACTCTCATCTTCGAACAATGTTGATTACCACAGGATCGCGAAAATACATGGAACAAGAAAAAAAAAAGGCCTTGTTGTGGAATCTGGACCTTCTAATTCCTCAATTTCTAGAACCTGAAACTTACCCCTGCAACCTAAAATCAGATCGGTTCTCGGTTTTTCATCAAATCGTGTTCACCCCTAATCTCTTCAATTCCAAAACTAAAATATATTACTGAAAAGAAAATTTCAAAAAAAACTTACAAAAAAAAAGAGAAATGAAGAAAATAAAGAAGGAAAGAGAAAGAAATGTCAGAAAAGACACTTTGCATCAGACCATGACTTCTGGCGTGTACCACTCTTGTCCTTGCAATTGTTTGGTCGAAAATGTTAATCTACCAGACACGAAATCGACCGCCAACCATGCGAGGCTTGCTCGATTATGTCATGACAATCTTGTATGTGAGACATTACTGTGCCAATTGTTTTTGTTTTTCCATTGTGAGGATTTGCTAATTGATTGATGAAGGAAAAGCTAGACCACCACAACATTAAAACGTGCCAAACTTCACCTAAATTTCATTCCATCTCAATCTTTCGTTATCGAGTTTCATACGAGCTGTGCATGGAGATAAAAGCCAGAAACAATTTCGAGCTGGATGGATGGTTCATTGAATCAGTTCAATCCTAAACGACTTCACTGGTGAGAAAATGAAAAAGAAGAATGAGCGGGCTCAAATGATTAGCCAAGGTCAACAAGCTAACGCATCGTAAGCATGAGGTAATTTAAGACAACACCGAGCGCGAGCAGCAACACGAGAAAAATTTGAGCTCAATAGCATAAGAGTTCGTCGCATCAATTTAGTCATGCTTTGACAGGTCGAGTTAAAGTATCACGCTTCCATCTAACAATTTAAATTTTCAGAACAATTGGTCAAGATTCGACAAATCTTTTACGTTATCAGAGAAGGAGGTCACGAGTTCAAATTTTTTCGACCCATGTTTACTTCCTCTACTTATATTCAAATATTCAGATCATGCATTCATCTAGCAGCTTAAACTTCAAAAGTGGTCGGTACTACAAAATCCTAGGGACTCAATCGTTATTTGATAAAGTAGATCAGATTAGAGTAAACAATTAGCTAGCAAGTTAGTTTTACGAAATTTCCTTCCTGTGGTGGGACTGAAAGTGGAAAACGAGGAGAGAAGGGGGAGTATAAATGACCCACACGCTTTGTATGGCTATGTTGGAACCCCAGCAGGGCAGTTTGGCAAAAAGCTGTTCTGCTTCCTTCGTCTCTCCTCATTTTTATTTTTATTTTTTTTAGTTCTTATTTTTCCGTCTTTCATTCATTTCAGTTTGGGCCCAGCTTTTCTCGTAAATCTCTCGTGTTTAATTTGATTTTTTTTAATTAAATGAAGCTTATCGTTGTTTGGAAAAAAAAAAAAAACTTTATTTCATCTACCATGTTTCTAATTATTACTAGGGAGGGTTTATCAGCTGATGAACTTATGGTCGGTGTTTTCGTCACGGAACTTTTCCGCCCTGGATTTTTACTTTTAGGGTAGAAGTAACTGGAGTAAAACCCCGACCTGCGGATCCTTACTTTCATGGTGGAAGTGCTGCAGTTTCTTTCCATGCTAGGGTTTGTGTAAGAGACCGACAGCAACTTTGGTGGGAAACATGGAGCATGGGGACAAAAAATGAGAGACATTAACAATTCGAGTGGTAAATAAACTAAGTAACGTCTGGCATCATATCATCCAGCACCAACTTTCTCAATTGTCCAACCCAGATTCCACTAAGATGATGCACTGCCCTTTGTGAAGAAACCCTAGAGATGTGCAGAGATCTATTCCAGGGTGTGTTTTCCATCATGTCTCGAGGACAGGGTACTCGGCCGTGGATTATTTGTCGGGTCCCCATCGATAGGAAAGCATGAGGGGTGTGAGGATGTTAATTGATAATCATAGCGGAATCATGTGTCTCGATTTACTTCTTTGGTTCGTGTCTCTTATTTCGTTTGTGGTTTGTACATGAAATCCTAACAATGTTCGCCCCTCCCCCCCCCCCAAGTCAAGTAATATTGCGTCTATTTTCCTTAATTAGGACAAAATATAATCAGAAAAAAATTATCAGCCGAATAGTCATTTTGTGATAGAATATTCTCCTCCCAGATTAGTGGGAACAGAACAAGATGTTGTAGCCGAAACGCAGCAGGTGAATTACAAGGAAAAGGTCACAGAGTGGTGCTTTTTATCAACTCATACTTTTGCAGGTGCTCTTTGCTGATTAAGAGCAGAGACGATTGCTACATGAAACGTATGAAAAATGTACTCTTCCACCTATTTTGGTCGGACCCCGACATCAATTATTCTTGTGAATTTTCAAGACGGCTTTCCTGCCACCGTTACCCAAAAAAAAAAAAAGGAAAGAAAGAAAGAAAGAAAGAAAGAAAGAATTTCACGCGACTACCGGAAGATCAATTCGTAGGCATTGCGATGCACCGACCGTGCCTTACTCATTTGAGTTTCCTAGTCGAAATCGTTTTGGCAATACAACAATTTTAACAAACTGGTCGAGAACCTAAAAACACCTAGATAATTAGTTTGGTAATACAAGATGTTAGCAAATCGGCCGGCGAATCAACAGCGCTGCCATTTCCAAAAGCGGTTGGATGGTGAATTAGAAAACGGTCAATAATTAGAAACTTCGTAATCACGCTTTATGTCCACCCTATCGATCTGCATGGTGTTCATGCATGAAAACGTCCACTTCATTTAGGTGTGATACCAATTAAAAAAAAAAGACCGCAATCAAAGAAAAGATGCAACGATGACAATCAAAGCAAACGAAGGGCGTTCCATTAACCGATCTTTTTCTTCCCCTTTCCCCTTTCCCCTTTCCCTTAGGAGTGATAATTATAAAATTGCTAACCAGATTGTCGTATCCATCCATCCATCAACTTTGACTCCCTTGCCACTTTGCTCTAGCCCACTCCTGAGTGTGCCCCTCAAAGGAAAACCACCATTTTCTTATCTGTCAGAAAGCTCGTGCCCTATGTAAAGGGTCGTCTCTTAGCTAGCCAGCTAGCAAAAGGCAGATTTCCTTTCTCATTTTCCCTTCATCTCCTGCGCGTGCCCTTCTGGGTGTGATTTATAGTCTCTATTGACAGGAAATCATGGAGTCCCGCTTCTCAGTAAGTGGGCAAGCGTCTCAATTGGGTGTGTTTAAACCGGTGTTTTCTTAGCAGTTTGAACTTGGGCCTATGAATATAATGCTATGTGTACTTTTTTTTTTCGTTAGTAATTGAGTGATGTGATAGAGGAATGGAAGGCGCTAATTATAATGAAATCCGCTACTAGACGTAATCCTAATTTAAGAATGAATTAAGATAATTTTATATGTTGATTTTCCTTTCTCGCTTTTACACTATTTCTTTGTGATTGTATGTCGAATCCTAATGAAGAGGGATGCTGAAATCTGTTTGTAAAACAAACAAAAATGTTGCCTTTTCAATCCCACATAGGATAGAAAGAAAGGTGCAAGTCTCTTTATTAGTTAGAAGACTACTAGTCTTTCAAAATAAATAAATGGGCAAGTGAGGTAGGGTACCCGTGTGTGATTGTACTTTATTTTTCAATTGTGACTGTTTAGACATGAACCGCTGCATTCGAACGGCGATTGTCACTAACGGACAGTTGTGTCTGAATGACTGTTATCACACACGAACGGTCATGTCCAAATTACAATTTTTCAGACATCAATTGGTACGATGTTTCGAACATAAATAGATATGTTCATACATAAGCATTTTAGACACCAAGAGGTGTGTTTATTATTATTATATAATATAATATTCTATTCAGTTTCAGTCATTATCTTCCATTCTTTATTTTCCTTCGTTGTTTCTGAGAGAGTTTTAGAAGATTTATTAGAATTGATGTACAGCATTCTCATCGTGACTTTGTTGTATCATAAAGGAAATTTGTCAGAAATTTATAACAACTTTGTGAGGTAAATTGATCCTAAAAATATAGTGATTACACGCATCAAAATTCGACTACATTGTTACCCCATCTCATTATATTTTTCAACAAGGGAGAGAGGAGAAAGCAGACAAATCTTTTGTGCCTTTGGTGTCGTTCCTTTAAGCAAAGCAAAGGCACAAAACAATTTTTTGTGCTGTGTTTTGTCTAGTATAGGACCCCCTTTCTTGACCGGAAAGTGTCGTTCTATTATTGAATCTCTTCGCGAACATCACCTTCGTGTTAAAAAGTTTCTGGTCAAAGATTCAGTTTTTCTGCTTCTCCAACATGTGAATCTTTTCGTGCAATCAAGGGCTTTCCATTCCCTCGCTTTAGAGCTTTTCCTCTGTACCCTTCTTGGCTTGTTAAACAAGTTCACAATTTGCACATTGGTCTGTGCTAGCTAGTGGAGAGGACAAACGAAATACCGCATGCAAGAATATTGTCTCTCTCTCTCTCTCTCTCACTCAGTGGGCAATAATTTTGGTTCGTACCTTATTGACTAATCTTCCTGTTACATAACAATTGCCATGTCAATCTGGACAAGCTAATGGTCATAAAGGACCTGCTTTTGTCTTAAGAAGAGGGGGTTAGTGCTCTAAAGCTTGATGCCATGATCTACGAAGTGACATTCTTACTTAGATATTACACTGAACATCCAAGAAGAATGCTGCTGTATATCAATTGAAAAAGCAAGTGTGCACGAAGGCTCTTGGCCGCACATGCAATTTCCGACTAGTGTATCAACTTATAGAAATCTACATGATAGTTTTGGGTAGGCCGGACATGATGTCGACAGTGATCGGAGCAATTTGGATTTCATTAGTTTGATGCTATTTGGGGATGTTCTGATGTGGTCCGGTCTCCAAAAGTAGGTTTCTTTGTTTCTGAAAATCGGCAATGGTAAGAGTCGCAGGAGTGTTTAATCTATCTGCAGAGAGATCTTCTGTCGAATTAGCTTATGCAACTTCTCTGTAAATTACAATCTTCAGATGATTCTATGTCAAGACAAAGTATAATCACCATTGCATTCTCTAACGGCTGAAGTTTTGAGAATCAGCAGTTGGGCGCTTACCTTTTACATGATTTAGGTTTGCTTCTAACGAGGTTGGATCTGATTGTTAATCTGCGAGACCCAGATTGGTTACATTGAGACACCATTGTAAATCCGGGACAATGAACTAAAAATCTAAGACCACGGGGATGGAGCCCCGCCATCAACTTTGGGATTTTCAAGTTAACGAGACAGCATGAAAAGAAGTGATGTCACACCTAGGAGCTTTCGTCTTCGGCGATTTTTCACTGATTAAATGTCATCCAAGCATTTTCGCGGCCTCGCGTATTGGGAGCACAGTGTGCCTCAAACCAATTCAAGCTAGTGATTTGACAGCTAATCGAGAGGGCGATTAATATACTCGCTTGAACTAAGTGTGTAAACAGTCATGCGTGCATGTTAATTGATGCTTATCTAAATGATCACCACAAGTTTTAAGATGGGCAGAGATAGAGAGAAAGAGAGTTTCAAACTTGGAGAAGTTGATAGTGGATTAATTTTTCAACCTTCTTGTATCCCTAATCAGGACATAACCTTCTCAATAAATTAAGTGAAACCTTATCTAAACCAGGCCAATAACTTGGTTGAAATTTTGACAGCCAGAAGCACCAACTGTATGCGTGTGTGTCTCTCTCCATCTTATATAGCTAGTTAGAAACTTCTTGAAGGACTAGAAAATGCTTGCCATTAGAATCTCCAGCTTCCACTGGGTTAGAACCCTTCGCTGTCGGCAACAGTTTGATGCTTACTCTTCTCTTGTTCTCTGCGAGCCACAACCTTCAGATGCTACTGTACTGCACGTTTAGCCAATGAACAACTGACGAGGAAAAAGCACTTCCCCATAAACTAGTCCTCAATGGAATCGCGTGGTCAGCCTCATCCGGCATGATGACTACGGGTTTTGGATTAAGACACCCATGTAAAAAAGCTACCTCGTTTTCTAACCTTCACCTCAAAAGATGAACTCGCCAATAACCAGAGGTGTCTTGTAGAAAATTGCGATGCAGCTGACCAACCCTTTAACCGGAAAATGAAATTTGTAAAGATGATCATCATGATGCGTATGCGGCAACCAAACGTTTTTGCGCTCTCTTTTTAGTGGTCGCCACCCGAAGCACCCTCAACATCTTCTGTTTTCTGCATTGGCCACTCATCTGTAATCGTCAAGAATGATTTGAGTTCTCTCTGGTTGACTTAGCGTACAGGAAGTTGTATGAGAGTCTTCGTTCTTTTTCGCTCCTTTCAACGTAAGAAAGGGCCTAAAAGGTCACTGAATTTTTTTTTTGTTCCCTTGGGTTTCTTGGCCTCACTCCTCTCTTCTATGTACGTGTATGTGCGATGTTCACGGGAAAACTCCGGACCTGATATTCCCCGGCTCACCCTCCCAATCGCTTTACCGGCCGAGCCGTATGTATGTTGGCATTGAGTAGTCACCAATTGATTAGGCTCATTTCCGCTCAATTGAAATTTTTTCTTTTGTTGAGCATTTCCAAAAGCTCGGACATTTTCAGTCTAGGCCCATTCAGCAAATGGGACTATGCCATAGTTGTCGATGGGATGAGACAATCCCATTAGGGCCCTACTTGTACTTGTTAGGGTCCAAAGCACTAAATGGACAGATTTCAGTCTTCTATTTGCTTGGGCTCTTTCATTTGGGGTCAAGTTGGGACCGGCAATGTGAGGTTCCCGAGATATGATGTTCACTCTTATCAAGTTCCTAATACGTAGCTTGATAGGAGTAATAAGGCGTGAAGAGAAAATTAGAGATGATCGGTTTCAGATTCCGAATAAGTTTCATTTGAAATCTGAAACCTACCCGCTAGTACAGTTTCCTCATTTTTCGGAACCTGAAACCTACTTTGTATACCCTAGAACATGAAATGTAGAACCTACCCAGTCACATGTTTCGAATCCGGTTTCAAGGTACCCATTAAATTTTTTTATCATTAAAAATTTCAAGCTATTATATCAATGATAAATTTATTCAACATTAGTTTTCATTAAATGTTGCTGTCAAATTGCTAAATTAGATGGTACTTGACGGATGTACTAATTTGAGGGTGTTTGTCACATTTGTGCTTATTTGAGTTTTTTAGTGATATTTTAGCGAAGATTATCAAGAGATAAATTTATTACATGTATGTCAGTTTGAAATTTTTTGTGAGTGAAAAAATTAATTTGGGGTGAATTTATTTGAGGTGCACCAATTTAGGAACTTTTTATGATCAAAAAATAAATTTATCATAGATGTACCGATTCGAAATTTCTTATGGTATTAATCATTGACAATATTAGTTGGATGGCAAGTCGTGCTCGTATTGTGTCGACGTAAAGAAATCCTATGAAATATGTCAATTTCAAAATTTGATGATGAACTAATTGTGTTGACCCCACTCGAAAGAATGCAAGAGTAGAAATTTATCGAGTTTGCATGACACGATACATCGTCAACACAATACCAACCTAACCCATAAATACAAGTCCGGCATGAAAAATTCAGAGTTTCCTTATAAAAAAATCTAAAAAATGCAATAATCGACCACACGAAACATTATCAAATCAAATTAAATAACATATACATAGAATTCAATCAAATATCTTTTTCCATGCCTAACTTGGAAGGAATGATATTCGTTGATCTATACATGATATAGTTTTAGAACCAAAAAAAAAAAATACCGGCTCCAGTTCGGTTCCATAGAGAATTGGGATTCGAAAACGGAACCGGTTCCTCAAAAGGCGGAATCGAAAACCGGATCCTATACCTGGAACCTGAAACAAACCGTCGATTTAGTTCTTCGGTTCTACTTAGAGCCATGCTCACTTACTAGAGAAATGGTTATGAAAAAAACACAATCTTGTTTTGATGAAGGGAAAGAGAACAATAAAAAAGATTAGGAAGGAGTAAGATAAATTAGGAGAGATTGGTAAATTTGAATGGAGGGATTTGTGTACAAATATTCGAACGATTTTTTCCAATTTTCAAAGGCAGGTTTGCTCAGGTGGTAAGCAAGCGTGTTGATGCTCATCGCTCAAAGTGACCTGAGGCTGGGGTTCGAACGACCATGATTGCACATGCGCAGAGCTATATGCCCGTGTTACATGAGGACTGTCACGTTGAAAGGGAGTAGTCAAGTGTTTAAAGATTCGTTATCTTACAGGTGATCCCTCGCCGTTTTCCAACATATTTCACGTATTCAGCAAAGAGAGACTCAGTTTCGAACACGACTCTTTCACAGGATTGAACTCAATTATTATTATTATTATCATTATCATATTTTTTTTCCAAAACCGGTTCTCTTCTTTCCTCTCGTAATCATCTAAATCGCATTTCCTTATAATCACTCAAATCAAACATGGTGTGAACGAACAAGCACCCCACCAGGCTTGCGTCCATCAACTCTCCTTTCTCCGAAGCATGGCCCGCAATCGCATGTTCTTATCTCCAAAAGTACACATACATCTCATCATCCCTCGCGTCGAGGGATCACAACGCAAAGCAGGCCGTCGACCATGGATGAACGATGCCGACGATTTCAGCCATGGCGACTGGCGAGGGCGAGATCTTGAAGGCCATGGGCAGAGCTCAAATATCAAGTTCTGTCATCCCCTGCATTCGGCTTGCCGGATATGACGAGGCCTCGATGGAGTAGTCGCCGTGTCCATGGGCCAGCTCGTCGGGGTGTCGTGAGGAAGACGGAGGAAGCAGAGAGAAGGTGGAAGGGCATATGGGGAAGAGAGAAAGTCTTTAATTTTTTATTCCACATCATATACAGGTGTCGATTTTTGATTGGGCCACGTAGGGTTGCGCACAAATTAGCTGGCGCTTGATGAGCGCTGAATATTTTCTCCGCGTCGAGGGATCACAACGCAAAGCAGGCCCCTCGACTTTCTTCTTTCCTCTCGTAATCATCTAAATCGCATTTCCTTATAATCACTCAAATCAAACATAGTGTGAACGAGCAAGCACCCCACCAGGCTTGCGTCCATCAACTCTCCTTTCTCCGAAGCATGGCCCGCAATCGCATGTTCTTATCTCCAAAAGCACACGTACATCTCAGGGATCACAACGCAAAGCAGGCCCCTCGACTTCTCCTTCATTTATCGCACTTTCTACCGTCCATTGCTTCGAGCTGCGTGACTCGCGTGTTTCTTTGTCGCCGAAAGCGACACATTTCATCACGAGGGTTTTCTCTAAGATAACCAACTCCCTTTTTGGACAATGAGGTCGACCCACCAGTTTAGGAACTTTATGAGGAGGTTGAAATGAAGATGACGCTCGATATTTGGCTTCTACGAGTCCGGATATTACCTATGGAGTAGGTATTATATTAGCTGGTTCATGGAAAAGTCGCATCAATCACATTTGCAAGAAACAAAAAGAATTTTACGATATGTTAGTGGAATTCGTGACCATGAAATTCTATATTCTTGTACTGATAATTTTAGTCTAGTGGGGTACACAGACGGTGATTGGGTAGGTGATATCGAGACTCGGAAGACTACTTATGGATATGCTTTCTTTCTCAAATCAAGAGTGATTTCTTGGCCCTTGAAAAAATAACAAGTTGTTGTACTCTCGACAGCTGAAGCAGAATACACGGCTTTAGCTTCAACGGCTTGTCAAGCGATACGGCTTCGTAGGATGCTATGTGAATTGATGCATGAACAAGCAGGTCCTATTAAATTGATGTGCGACAATAAGTCAGCTATTGTATTAACCAAGAATCCTGTATTTCATGGCAGGAGCAAGCACATTGACATCAAGTATCGCTATATTTGTGAGCGAGTCAAAAATGGTGAAATTAAACTTAATTTATACATATCAGAAGACCATATTGGCATTTTTGACAGGGGCATTTAAGGAGGATTCATTCGAAAAATTAAAGATGATGCTAGGTGTTCTTTGAGGCTTGGCCAACCCTCACCCGAGCCAGAGCGACGCCATGGAGCACTCACCCAGGCGAGGGCGAGGCCACCCATCCATCGCCTATGGTCGATAACTGACCACCAGCAAAACAGAAGAAATGATAAAAGAAAAAAGGAAATTGAGAAAAATATATATATATATAAACAAAAAAAATCAAAACGGTATTGAAATATTTTTTTAAATTATTCATGTCAGTATCGATCATGCCACGTAAGACATTAACTGAATAGACTAAATTAATAAAATTAAAATATTTATAATTAAATTGATAAAAATGCAATTAATTTTTTTCAAGGCGTTACCTCGGAATTGGAAGTCTAGTGCGCCAAAACGAAGACTTCTCAAGCAAATGTGTGAAGCATCCACTGAATGGGACCCAACGACTGCTACCGCGAAATTAGTCCGGCACCACCAAAACCTGCGCGGACACCGTCACCATCCATCGCTTGCTTTGCATCGACCATATCATATCGCTAAAACGACGCCAACCGAGAAAAGACGGTGCAACTCCCGCGAAACGACGGGGCATCGCAACTGTTGAAGCCGCCTTCAACTGTTTGAGTGTTGGGCCCACTTTCCTCGCTCCCCTCGCCCTTTTTCCTCTCGTTTGACTTCCTGTTGCTTTCTTCCTCTTTTGCTTACCTTCGTACTACTATTATTACATGTTCCAAGCTACAGTTCGACCAAAAAAAAAAAGCTACAGACGATTCAGCCGTACCCGGTTGAAAATGTTATCTTGTAAAATGAAAATATTATCCGAAAAAGTCATAAATATGTTGTACTTTGTTCAATTTGATCGTAAAACTTTTAATGTTACCAATTAAATCATAAATCCTTTGACACTTTGTCAATTAAGTCCATCCGATCAATTTTAGCCTAAAATCGCTGGCATCAAAGTCGAGCACCGTAAATGACACGACTGACGCTAACGTTGACAATTTCTATAATTATTTTTGAAAAAAAAATCATTAGTTCTTATCTTATTTTCCTTCTTTTTTTAACTTTCGAGCCTAGCAAGGGTTGCTGGCCAACCTCACCGGTCACATGTGTGGGTTGTGAAGCCCTTGCGGCCACAAGCAAGGATGGTCGCCCTTGCCAGATTTATGCGAGGGTAGGGACCCTTGTTTGGCCCTCGTCCAGTGGCCTTCGAGGATCATTGGCTCTCACCTATCAGTCTCGATCGTTTTACGAGGCATCAATATTGTCCAAGTTAGCAATTTCCAGTTAAAATTGATCCGATCGACTTAATCGACAAAGCCGAAAGGTTTAAGACGAGATTAGCCGCCGTGTGAAATTGATGAAGTTTGTTTGCTACGCTTCTAGTTTATGGCGCGCAAATCGGCTAGTAACCCCGGAGGCTACTCCACGACTTGACTTACGACTTCGCCAGCGTCCGTGAATTTTTCTCCAACATTGCCTCGTACTCGAAATGAACTTTCCAAGGGACGAAACGTTGAAAATTAATTTGTGCGTGAGCTTGTCGCGCGGGCCATGACTCATTCCAAAGTTAGACTAGGCCAGAAGACTGAAGGCCCGCACTGAGGAGAAATGATTGATTTGATCGAGGGAGAGGCCAGATTAGCCGCAGATCAACACCTCATCAGTAGGTGATTAGATGCGTTCTAATTATTACTATTTTTAAATTAATACAAGCACTAAATTAATCCCAATCTCCCATGTCGGATGCCTTCTCGTTCCGACAGCTCTGTGAGTCGTTCATCAAACCTATAAAACTAATTGCGACGCCTGGGGACCCTGGAGGTTATCTGCCTGTCCGATGCTCCTCAACGAGTAGTGCAGATGCAGGGTTAACAATCACAAGGCGTGATCGTAATGTATTGAAAATGATGGGCGACAACAGCGATGGCGACCGACAACTCATCAACCCCAACAACGCCAAACAACGAGAAAAAACTACCCTTCGCTTGTTCCATCGGCGGACTCTTTTCCATTACAACCGACGACAATGTTTGATGGAAGTTCATCAAATTTCTTCTTTGAAGTGAAAAGCCCATAACACAAAAGCTCTTTCCTTTGGCTCTAAACGCCTAATAATATGCGGTCTCGTTTAAGGATCGAGCCGCCTCGAATCTTTCATTTAGAGTTTTCTTTTAATTAATTATTCAAAGTCTTCCAATTAGCTGGAGACGACTTCCAAATTAAGAAATGACTATGAAATTTCACCTTCGTATTTTTTTTTTTTCCTCCATGGAAAATGGGTACGAACTTTCCCCTCAATTTTCCCTTTCGAAACCGCGCTTATAAATGGCCACGGAACAAACTCACTGGGAAGGTGAACACCCCGCTACCCACACTTACAATTGTGGTTCCTAGCTTAAAACACTATGGTTCAACAACTGAAGATCGTGGACGGGGTCCCCGGCTGGCTCCGAGTCTACGAGGACGGCTCCATCGACCGGACGTGGACCGGGCCGCCGGAGGCCAAGTTCATGGCCGACCCCGTCACTCCCCACGAGGAATTTGTCGCCGGGGTCGCTGTCCGTGATGTCGTGACCGACGGGAAGTCTGGCCGCCGCGTCCGCATCTACATCCCCGAGGACGTCCCTCAGGCCGATTCGGCCAAGCTCCCCGTCTTCCTCCACTTCCACGGCGGCGGCTTCTGCATCAGCCAGGCCGACTGGTTCATGTACTACAACACCTACGCCAAGCTAGTCGCCTCGGCCCGGGCCATTTGCGTCTCGGCCTACCTGAGGCTGGCCCCTGAGCACCGGCTGCCTGCAGCCATGGAAGACGGCTACGCGGCCCTGGAGTGGCTCAGCTCGGTTGCTAGGGGCGAATCCCGCGAGCCGTGGCTCGAGGAGCGTGCGGATTTTACTAGGATTTTCCTCATTGGAGACAGTTCGGGCGGCAACGTGGCGCACGAGGTGGCTCGCAGAGCCGGGGAGGCGGAGGGCTTGGGGCCAGTGAGATTGGCCGGGGCGATCCCGATCCACCCGGGGTTTGTCCGGTCGGAGCGGAGCCGGTCCGAGCTGGAGCAGCCGGAGACACCGTTCCTGAATCGGGTCATGATGGACAAGTTCCTAAGCCTCGGGCTGCCCGTGGGTTCGACCAAGGACCACCCATTTACATGCCCGATGGGGCGGGGGGCCCCGCCGATGGAGGGGCTGAGGTTGCCGCCGGTGCTGCTCTGCGTGGCGGAGAAGGACCTGGTGCTGGACACCGAGATGGAGTACTACGAGGCGATGAAGGCGGCGAACAAGGAGGTGGAGTTGCTGGTGAGCCGTGGGATGACGCATAGCTTCTATCTGAACAAGATGGCCGTGGACGCGGACCCCGCCACGGCCGACGCGACCGAACGGCTCATCGCAGGCATCATCGAGTTCATCAAGAAGCACTGAGTTGGAATTTAAGAACCGACAAAGAATTAAAAAAGAGAGGAATATGAAAAGTCGGTTTACGGGCAATGTCGTGTCCTTATCTTTTTATTTCCCTGTTCCTCCGTCACCAAAAAAAAAAAAAAAAAAAAGAATAATTGTGTTTGCCGGGAGTGCATTATCTTCTAAACATGTTGGAATCACAGTGCAATGTGAGAATTTTCGTGAAGAGCCAACCAAGATCACAGCAGTAATTATTTTCTTTAGACTTTACGATTACGAATCGAAAGCCTCAAAACTGTAATCGCCTTATTTTGTTTGATCGCTTGCTCGAATGGTCTAATTCGCATAATCTTGTGAGATGACCGCCAAACTGTTTCCATAGATCTAATTTTTTTGAGCTGAAATATTATAAATATGGTGTGAGAATCAAATTCCTGTCCAATTTATTTAGCTATTCATGGTGTTCCATCGGTTAACAAAGAAGCTTTTTAGCATGAAAAAGCACAGTAGCACTCCACCTTGGGTAGGTGGGTGGATCCGAATCGACTAACATTTCTCAGAAGATTACACACCTAGCCTTGTAATCCGGATCGTCCATTTTTGGACGGGCGGAGGAGGTAATTTTTTTTATATTTTTGTTAGTTATAATTTGACGCATTTAGTTATAACACAAACGGCCCAAATTATAAAGTTATAGACTAATCTTCTAAAGAAATGTTAGACGATCTCTTTTGTTAGTGAGGTATCTAATCGGGGCTAGGATTTCCTAACTTTATGATAAGAAATCCTAGCCCTCATAGCCTTTTGATCTTCTCCCCTACCATAAAGGTAGTAAATCATAGCCCCGATAGCCCTTGGATCTTCTCCCCCTGTTATATGGAAGAAGGTCTAAGGGCCCAAAATTTTTTGATCCCTTGCCATTATAACAAGGGATCCGGATCTGTCTGTTGTCACGAAGCCATGCTTCACTTGCTTGAGGAACCAATATTTTGCCATGAAGCTCATCTCATGTCATCCCATCTCGCCCCATCTCGCCCTTTGTCCTCCCGGATTAAAGCGGTGGTTGAGTTACGTTGTATTGTCTTCCTCGAATCTTTCTAGGCGTATGGGACCGTGACTGCTCCTTGCTTGCTCTTAGTCTTGGCCATGGCTGCTTCGAGTTGGAGACAAATCATCATCCCCTTTCGTTCGTCCATTAGAGAAACGGAATTAGGAAGTATTAACTCATCTTAACTCTCCATGATTCCCTGACCCAACCCGAGGAAACCAACCCAATATTTCGGACTTGCGTTGCATTACATGGATAAGGACACAAAATGGTACCTCAAATTTGATCTATCGCGCAACGTGATTGGTGAAATTTTAATTTTTTCAATGCAGTTCCTGTGTTTTTATTCCAATGTGCAATGTCGTCCATGAGTTTTTATTTAATATTCAATCGAGTCCCTGAACTAGAACTACTATTAAATATTTTCATTATAATTTAGGGGCTAAATTAAACATATACTGAAATTTCATGGACTACATTGAACAAATTTACAATTCGTAGATGCAGTTAAAGTTCATAAGCTATATTTAATAATTAAAGGAAAAAATCATAAATAAAGATCTAAAGTGTCATCATTTTTTTTCAAAAAAAGGCATGAAATATCCTTATTTCTCAAATAAGGATCTGAAGTGGTCATGACAATTTTAAATAGGAGCGTGACCTTTTTTTTTTTTTTTTTGATCAGAGCATGACCTTTAGGTTGGTCAATGATATTTTTGTCACTCATACTTTTTAATCTTCTTGTTTTTATTTTTTTTTCTTTCTCCGTTTTCTCTTTTCAACGGCCACCAATAATGCCTCGAGACTCTAAGCAAGGGCCACCCTTGCCTAGCCCAAATTTGGTGAGGGCCAACGTCACTTGTGGCGAGGGTCGCCTTGCTTTATTTGGTGAGGACGACTTTGGTCAAGGCACAACCGTCCCTCGCCACCCTCGCCTAGGGCGAGGACCTTCTCGTCGCCATAAGTAAGGCCAGTTTCCTTGCCTATGGTTGGCAAGGGCCAGCACTCTAGGAGCATCGACGGTGACTCTCAATAGGCTAGTGGCGAAAAGAAAAGAAAAAAATAGCAAAAAGAAAATAATGCAAAATATAAAGGACGGAAATGTCTTTAACTATCATGAATTTCAAGCCCTTAAACTGCATTTAGTCATCATGAATTCTAACCAGGATGTGATTGGATACAATAGGATATAAAATCCAAGGATTTTTTCATATCATATCCACTGTTTGGTAAATCATAGTAATAAAACCCGATATATTCATAACATTTTATATTTATTATTTGATATTTATATATATCGATGTAAATGAATATGAAATTGCACAAATGGAGACTATAAGAGTCTCTTATAATTCGTTGTCAACTTTAGTAAGAGAGAAAATATAATCATTCGTATTTGCAACTGCGAAAAGTTTTGTCTCTCACTGCTTTCGTTAAATTTCAACATGAACCATAAAGTTACATAGAATAATGATTTTTGACTCTCTTTCCATTTTCATAGACTTTTGACGTGAATCAGGTCTTATGAAGAAGAAAAAATTTCAACTCTCTTGCCATATTTGTAGAATTTTAACATGAACTAAAAAACAATAAAAAAAAAAGACCGAAGACATATAGGAGAATGAGAACTCTATTTTTTTAGAAATTTCACTGTCACGTGTTCTTCAAGAATTTCAAAGATCATTTTCAAGTTCGAATTTATTTATTTAAAATTTGGGTTCTTATATTTTTTTATTTACTTATTTTTAACACTTTTTCGTTTTTTTAATACGTTCCATTATTTCTTAATAATATTTTTATTGAACAACAAACCATGCTTCCCAAAAATCCTTCAATTCATAATGACATGGATGTGTGTGTGTATTATAAAGTAGAAAGAAACTAAAATTTACAAATATTTTATAGACATAAATAAAAAAATATTTTTATTTTTATATTAGAATTCAAATATAATCCATATTTAACTATTTTTTTATTTTTATTTTTTAAGACGTTTCTTATTCGAGAAAAAAAACATTTTTATAATATGAAAATAAGAAATCCTATTCTCCTTTATTCCGCCTCTTCATGGAATAATTTTATATATACTATATACCCCTTATATCCGACTTTATCCAGTCATGAGCGGCAGTCAAATACAACATATCATATTCTGATTTTTACCATGATTATCAGACGCAACCTTATTTGAGACAATCATAACCACTCGATGCCTTTATTTGAAATAAATTTCACTTTAAGTCATTATTTGAGATAATAATTCATACCATTATTTGAGTGTTTTTATTTTAATTAAAAATTTAGGAATCACTTTGTTATCTTCGGGCTTGCATGATAAGCATTCTCATTTTCTGATTCCAATTCTAGGAATAAAAAAAGATGAAAACCTTATTTGGCAATGTAAATAATTCTGATTCTATTTTCAGAATCAATTTTAGAGAGTTATAATCAGTTTTAGAGAAAAATCCAAAACAAAAAAAAAGTTGATTCTAGAAAAAAAAATCACTTTTGAAAATTACAAAACAAAATAAAGTCTTATATCTCTTAATTTTCCCTTTCAGTTCTCTAATCACTTTTCCCTCAACCTAATAAAAATTTAAATTTAAATTTAAAAAATTGGCAATTAAAAAAATTTAAAAATCCCTAAAAATAGAAGAAGTTTATATTAGGCTAATTTGGTCTCATTTTCGTAAATTTGGGCCCAAATTTCCTAAATTTCAACATTTTTGTAAAAAATATCGTAGAAGATGAAGGATCATCCAATATGCAAATGATAATATATATACTCGTAGTTGTGCGTTACAAAATAAGACTATTTACATATGGAACTGGAGTCAAATACTCACTTGGATTTAGGACAAAAGCTACAAAATGATAGTGAAACACCTGGACTTCGTATCAAGGAAGATAATTTATTTTTTTTATTTGCCATTGGATAATTTGGTTATTCGGTTGCTATGTTTGTATGTATTTGGACAAAATAACATTTAAAAAAATGAATTATTAACATGAGAATTATCTCATGAAATTCAAACATCATATATTAAAATTTGTGTTTCATTTATAATATGCTAAAAAATAATTTATTATAAATTAATTTATTATGCATTGAAAATTAATTTTTAATTTTGGATGAAATTTTACAAAGTAACTACATAGTTATTTGACTTAAATGAAAAAAATTAGAAAGAGAAACAGTTTTTGGAAATAGAAATTTTTTATTATTATCAAACAGGTTTCTATTTCAGGAATATAAATTTTAAACATTTATCAAAATTCATTCAGGAATATAATTGGTCTTTTTGATCGAAATTGATTTTCAGAATAATAATGGTTGAACGGTGCATGCCTACGTGTACGATTTTGGCTTCTACGTTCCTGATTCGGGCCGGGTCGGGTCGGTCCGCGTAACTTTTACTCTCCATCGTTTTCGTTCGTCGCTTGCTACGCCACCATTTCCGTCGTCTCGTGCCGATCTTCGGTTGATTTCCTAATTGCTGTCGCTGACTCGCTTCCATTCCTGGAAGACACCTCTCTGCCTTCATCTCTAATTTTGATCGTCGTTCTGGTAATCATCTTTGCTGTGCTCCCTCCAACCTATTTTTTTTCCCTCTGCTCTGATTGCATGAGAGCCCTAATCGCCGTCTCTCCCCTTTTCCACCTCCGTCCTCTCCGGTTGAGGTCCATTTTGGCAGCAAGCACGGCAAGCCCAAATCCTTGAGAGGATAGAAGTGAACCTCCAAAATCTCTATCTTAGGTTGTTGTGCCTCCTGCCACCTCCTCTCTCTCTCGAATCACGGTGTCGTTCCTGTCGGAAATTTGCTCTTGGAGCATTCTTCCATATTATTGTTTCGCGCATGTTTGTCATTTGAGTCGAACTAAACGCTGGGCCAAAAAGGAATGCACTTTGATGCTGTCGGATATCATACCATTTATCTGCTTTTGATGGCCTACGTCTTACGGTGTTCACGATATGCTTAATTTGTAGTTTCCTTGGTGATCAATTCGCAAATTGCAATTAGCTGAACTGGTTATCTTGTGGGGAAACTATTGTCAGATTTTTTCCATGGTTGCTTCTGAGTATCCAATGGACAGCAAAGATCACTTACCTATGGAAGCAAAGAGGATGTTACAGTCATTGGCTTCCAAGTGGGATGATGTGCTCGATTCAAATGCATTACAGGTGATCCCGCTTAAGGGTGCCATGACAAATCAAGTCTTCCAAATAAAGTGGCCGACCGATGGAGTGACGCGAAAGGTCCTACTTAGGATTTACGGTGAGGGTGTAGAAGTGTTCTTTGACAGGGACAATGAGATCCGGACTTTTGAGTTTATGTCTAAGCATGGGCAGGGGCCTCGTCTGTTGGGTAGGTTCTCTAATGGGCGAGTTGAAGAGTTCATCCATGCACGGGTAATTCTCTTCTCAATTTTGGTGGATTCTTGGGCATTCAACTTAGGAAGGAACGCATTATCATGGTTCTTAGAGACTTAAGACGTTGTCGAGGTAGCTAGTTATAGGATTGAGGATTTGATGTTTCAATGCACTGATGGGATCTTCTATAGATGGATATAAGAAGTGCTTAAACTGTTATTTGAGATTCAACATGTCAGGTATATGCTAAGGTCAGATATTTCTGTTAGCTTTTAGAGTCTTCACTGGTGTTTCCGTAACATAATTATTGAAAATTATTTAGAATGTTGCACGGATTAAGATACTCAGGGTTGCGTGCAAAACACAAAGTACTTTATTCCTCAAAGGACATGTCTCGGGCAGAATATGAGTCCGGGAGTGCTCTGCTTGGGCCTCACTTCTTTTTACCATCATGTTGATAGATGATTCTCGAACAGTAATATTTTTAAAATCATAAGGACGGATCTGGTTAGTTACATGTTATTCATTAGCACGACAAAAAGTTTTTCTTGTGTCACTTGGTAATTGCTATGAAGCTGCTTTTTGGGAAATCTGGTGCATATTATTTATCACCGACATAAGTGATTTGTAAATGGCACTCTTTGCCAACTTGATATCAAGAGAACGTGGACAGAATAAGCTTCTTTAAAATTTGTTGATCTCATTATTTGTATATAACTGCAAGAATTAAAAACTAAGCTTCTAAATCTGTGGATTACAGACACTTTCAGCTCCTGATCTGCGTGACTCTGAAATTTCTGCTCATATAGCTGCTAAAATGAGGGAGTTCCATTCTCTGGATATGCCCAGTCCTAAAAATGCTGTTCTCTGGGATAGACTAAGGTATTCGTTTCTCTTGTTGCCTAGAAGAGGTGTTCACTTCTTTTCTTGTAACTCATGTCTTTGGGAAAGAGGAAGTATGACTGCTTTACATGTCGCACTCATATGTGATATCTATTGCAAGACCTAGCTAGAATAAATTCTGACTTTGATAACGAGAATGTCAATGGAAAGAAAGTGATCATCCATGCCCTTGTTAACATTCCAGAAAGTGGCTAAAGACGGCCAAGGATATGGCTACTTCAGAAGAAGCAGAGGCTGTAAACTTGGATGCCATTGAGGATGAAATTCTTTTGCTGCAAGGGAAGCTGGCGGGGGAGGAACATGTAGGATTTTGCCACAACGATTTACAGTATGGTAACATAATGATGGATGAAGACACTAAAGCAATAACCATTATTGTAAGATATTTGCTGCATCCTTCTTTCTATTCATTTCAATGCCATTATGTAAGTCTGCGCTGTGAATAATGAAGTGTCAATGCAGACGAATATGTGTCATGGTCGAGCAGATCATACATAGAAAAAATATCATGTATCTCATCTTTATGTTTTCTGTTCCACTAAAACACTGCTCTTTTCAATACAATGAAGAAATTTCCTTATAACATGGTCTTCTTGTTCAATTCCCATATGGAAGCTGAACAGACAAGAAACCTCTGATAAGATCTATTATTTCCAATTTTTCTCCATCTCTTTCACCTCATCAGGACTATGAATATTCCAGTTATAATCCCATTGCCTTCGATATTGCAAATCATTTTTGTGAGATGGCTGCTGACTATCATTCCGAGACTCCTCATATTTTGGACTATGGAAAATATCCCGGTGAGCAGTATTTGTTTTAGGTTCTCTGCTGTTGCTTCCCTGGTCATTATCTATCTCAAATAGAAATGCTTCTAAAACTATGATCATTTACAGATTTAGAGGAGCGCCGAAGATTTATACGCGTATATTTGAGTCATTCTGGTACTGTTCTTTATACTTTCTATTCACGGATTGTTGCTCTATGCTTGTGGAAAAAGCATGTTAAGTTGCATTGCACTTCCTGTTTTTCCCCCATTTCATTTTGTGTGCATATCTGGTTGAATCTTTTTAGTGCACAGTGAACTAGCTCTTCAACATTTGGTTTAACAAGTTAATTGACTTATAATCTCTTTCCGGTTGTATGGTACAAGATGCAAAGCATATCTTAAGATCATCCGGAGTTAATGTTTATCATGTTTTCTATTAGAACATGCTGAATTAATCTTTTAGACTTTGATGTTTGTAGAACTTCATGCAGGCGATGTGCCAAGTGATGCTGAGGTAGAGCAGCTGCTCCAAGACGTGGAGAAGTATACGCTGGCAAGCCATCTATTTTGGGGCTTGTGGGGAATAATATCGGTAGGTACTTCATTGTTAGCCCTGATTATATCACAAACTTTGTGGCTCAGTGGTGTGAAGGGCTGTGCCAGGGAGACCAAGCATGGTCCCTATTAATGTGAGAGCCCTTGTATCGACACGTGAAAACTAGAGTTTTGACTGTTGATGGCTCCTCTTGAAGCTTATTCAATATGCATGTAACGCTCTTCTCTCACATTACAACTATTTCCTGGCCCTTCTCTTTGCCTTTCAGGAGCATGTGAATGAAATCGACTTTGACTATATGGGATATGCAACGCAGAGGTTTGAACAGTATTGGTCGGCGAGACCCATTTTGTTGGGCTCACATGGAACTTCTACCTCTGATGGTGTGACAGACAGCTAAACGTATCTTGAAGCTCTAAAGCTTGTTAATTTTGTTTGCAGTATTGTACATACAAAACCATGTAAAAGTATACTATCCCAGGTTTCTTGCACAGAAGATATGGTTAGATGAGATTTATTAGGGAAAAAGAAAAGAAATAAAGAGACATAGGTGGCTGAGAATTTTGCCTGTAATAAAAATGTCAATCTCTTGGTCTGCATTCACTTTGAACTAATAATGTAAGGATTATCTTTTTGATTGTGAATTTTCGAGGTTATGGTGCAGTTTTGGTGTTAGCATCTCTCTTTTGGCGTTTACTTTGTGAAGAAGTCTTATTCTTAACCGTGGAGGGCATTTAATTTCTGATTTTCTTGGTTGCTTTGCCGTCGTTCGATCTCCATACATTCAGGTTTGTAGCTAACATGTACCTTGTTGTCGCGCTTCTCAGTTCACGTGCAAGCCCAAATTCGATTATCTCGTCACTTTGCTTTTGCTATTGAAGCAAGATAAATCCACTGAGGACTCCTTTATGGCCATAAAGATCTGGAATTTTACAGCTAGTGTTTGGTTATTTCTGTTGCCTTCTGAACTGCTACGCTTCGTTCTCTTTGCTGAGAGGCGGAGCCACTGCAGAAATCAAAACAAAACGAAGCAATGGTTTGTTTGACCACACTCAATCTCACATTAAATGTCGGGAAAATTCGAATTTGAAGTTCCTTTATTTTCTCAAATATTGATTTGAAGTGAACCTTGTTTCTAAATAAGGGTTTGAAGTGGTTATTACTGCCTCAAAGAACGGCCTAACCTCACCGGTTGCCAATCGGCTAAATATTCTAGCTAGGGAAGCGAATTTTCGTAAAAATACAATTTTGACTTAATTTAGTTAAATTAACCTAAGAAATAAGATAACGAAAAGTTAAAAAAAATACAAAAGAGAAAAAGAAAAGGGAAAAATGATGAAAATCAGTAAAGGAAGTAGAGACAAATACGAGCGAGATGAGTAGGTATGCTATCCCCACAAACATGGCGCTCATGGCCTTAATAGGAACTACCTTTTTACTCACTCAAACTCATTCTTGAAGTTCAATCCTTAAAGTGCCAGGTATTTCTGATTCACAGGTTCCACGTGGCGGCAAGTGAAGAGCATACTGGATCAAACCAATCGTATTATTGAATCAAGAAGAGGATTCTGGTACTCGGATAACCATGCTCTTAAGAAAGAAGAAGAAGAAAGTTAACTTAGAAACTCATAGTTTATAGGAAACACACTGATATTTCATATAAGACAGGTTCTGCCGAGTACAACACATTCATGGGCCTTTTATAGGAATACAGACTGAATAGATATCGGATACGCGGATCCGTCCAAAAAACTAAAAAAACTGAAGAAGAAAAAATCTTCTGATGAACAGTACTGCTACAGTGCCAAATAGTGCTACAATACTAATATAGTGTCACTGCTACAGTGATGAACAGTACTTGCTATAGTATTTTGCAACAGTAACTTGCTACAGTACTTTTTTCGAAAAGTATTCTAAAAAGTGATGAACATTAACTTGCTACAGTACTTTGCAACATTAACTTGCCACATTACTTTTTTCGAAAAGTATTCTGAAAACCTGCAAAAAAAAAAAACTCTTAGTTATTCAATACTTAAGACTTTAACACAAGGACTGAGTACTTTAGCACAACTACTGACTTAAGGCTTTAGTACAATAACACTTTATTACACACGTGAAGTCTGAGCGTCTGAGTGGTTCAAAGTTGACAGCGATCTGGGCCAGGGTGATAATTGGCATCGTCAGAGTCATAACTGTCTGGACCGTCCTTATCTCTTTTGTACTTATTCCAGTATCATTATTCTTTGAGCTGGTACAATCTGATATCTGGGTCTTCAGATAGTGGGAGACTATCTTCTTGTTCTGCCGCGTGCCTTTCTTCGGACAAGATATCTTCCATGATGACCAGGTCTTGCGGATCTTGTCGAGGGTCTTGATTAGAGCTTGATGGCATCTGAGGCTGAGGCCATAATTGGAGCTGAGATCACGTGGAGCCGGATGGCTGATCTTGGGTGCTAGATGCGATATCCTGTGTAGGATAAGGATTCTGTGATAATGGTCCTCCCCAAGGGTCATCAATATCCATTGAAGAGCCTGGCTGATTCATTTGATATTCTTCAAGTGCCTCAAGAGTTAACAGATGGATCTTGGGTCTATCCTATGAAAGATTTGTGGAAGAATAAGGCCAAATCTCCGGAGGAATAATTTTGTTTTCTTGAAACAAAAAACGATGAAGCTCTCGCGACTCATATTCAAAAGGAAACATGGACTTGGGTAAAGTTCTGTGGACGTGAGCCTTTTGTGCTTGTACATTCGGCTTGAATGTTGTTACGCCTGAAAATAGAACATCTGCTTGTCTTTCTCCAATAGGTCCTGTGTAAAGTCATGGTATGTTGTCGCGACCTAAAAAAATTAGAATTTACTAATGAATTATTAGGTTAATTAGATGAATTAACTAACATAATACGGACTTTTACAAGCCCTACCAATTCGTAACTTAGGTTTACTGAAATGATTTTTAATTTAGGAGCCGCCACTAATCATTTCTCGGTAGGTAGATTAGAAACCTAAATAAAATAGCAAGAGAACTATTTTATTTCTACGAACCAGAGATTGTGGATTCGGAGACTTAATAACACTAGTTAATTAAAACCAATGCCCTTTTGGTACCTTAATTCCATATGAGATGTTTTAAATTGACGACTCGGATTGAATCAATTTGAAACTCAAATGAATTGTTTCTTTTTTTCTTTGGGATTTTCACTTTTTATATATCATGCATGAATGACGTGGATGCAATGACACAAAATATGCAAGAGAGAATGCAAAATATGTAGACTAAATCACACGTGTGGGACAGCAAAACTAGGCAAATGCTAACAATCAATTTAACATACAAGCCGTAGAAATAAACATGCGAAATACACAACATGCGAAAATTCTATGTTAAGCTAGATAACATGCGACTCTCGATCCTAGCAATTTAATCATGCAATCACAATAATCTAGCATGGATATCCTAATCATGGTGCTAAAAAAACATGCAAAATAAAATGTGACATAGACATGCATATCATGAGACACGCGGATGTGAATGAAGCATGCGAATGTGATAATGCAATGCATGTAGTTTTTGAAAAAATGGATGATGCATGACCACGTAAATTTAAAAAATTATTATATGAAAACGAGCAGAATTTTTTTGTCTTTTTCTTTTATTTTTGACAATGAAGAAAAATATGACTTAAAGGTATACTATTGAATTTTTAAAAAAATAGAATTATGAGTGATATCCAGAAATATGACAATGAATTAAGCAAGATATGCAAAAGATAATACAAAAATAAGACAAGATATGCATGAATTTTTAAAAATATGCTATCCTAATATATACGAGACATACAAGATAACAAGATATGCATGGAATGTGATTTTTCTTTTGGGAATTTTGGCCATTAAGTAGATATCCTTGCAGATTTGATTGTCTTGATTTATCTGCCTAGAATCTGATTAGATAAGGTCTTTAGGAAACCTTATCTTTTTAAAAAATTTAATCATACATGGTTTCTAGGAAACCATATCATGCTAAATCTTCAGAAAAATTTTAAAAAAAATCAAATCAAATCAGGATGACACATCTATCAACAATTATCCACAATAAGACAAGGAAAGGTCACAACCATCATCCACCCTTTAATTTTTTTTTTAAATTCTTTTATTTCGAATTAAAAATTGCCCTTTTTGGAGATAGCAAATCAGAACTAAGCGATGATAAGTTAGATGGACTAAATTCGATTCATGGTATTTTGAGAGTCTTGAGTAATATTCGAAATATATTTCAAATTAATCATGTTACCACAAAACTAGCACACAATTTCTAAATATTCACACGAATCTCAATATTCCGATTTAAGCAAAAAAATATCTCAAGAATATGCAAATTTTAAACAAGGCAGTTTCAAGCAATCAATGTTGCAACCAAATACTCAGAATATCCGAAATTCCAAAAAAAAATTGTGCAATTTTCATAATTAGGCAACTTTCGGATCTCTCAACTTACGGCATGATTTTAAAGATATGCAATGTTCAAGATATGCAATCCAATCCGCAATTTTATGCGACACAAACAAGTGAATATTCATATTCGAGATGAGGAACTCTACCTTATTTTACGAAAATTGCCTCCAAATTCAGATTTCACTGAAATTTGAGGACCAAGTTTGTATTCCGCGGACCGGCGGCGAGGAACTCACTTGCACGGGCTAGGCGACGTTGATAGCAATGTGGTGCAACAGGACCTTTCTTTAAGCAAAAATTCCGGCACTTGCAATTCACTCAAAAAATGCTTCCTTTGATCCAAGTTTGCTTATGGATTGAGCTCAAATTCCACCGAGGCTCTAACACAAGGTAGGTAACCACGTCAGATCTCATATAAGAATGAAAACAACTTGAGTATGACCAGCAGAGTACATTAACAAAAGAAGCCAAAAGCAAGCTGACTTTAACATATCAAAATATAAACCAAACGCTGACTATTTGCTGAAATTTCGGGACGAAAGTTGGGCTTGTGGTGCATCCGGATAGCGGCTTTGTCGAGGATGGGGCTTGCGATGGTGCGATGCAGAATGTTGAATTTTGCAAGCTGCTTCATGCTTTTGTCCTCTCGCGCTCCACTTCCACTCTGAGGGGGATGGACGTCTTTTTCCTCATCAATTTCAGAAGAATTCTGATGTGGAGAATGCCAGTTCTCCTCTGGGCATGGCCTCCCAATTCACCACCAAACAAAACCGAATGATCTACTACAAAGAGCAGGTGAGTTAGACCTTCAAATATCGCTGAAATACAAGTAAATTGACCTCAAACCTAGGCTGAACAGTAGCACAAACAAACTCGAACAGCAGCAAATCGGTCACCTCCGATCAAGAACAACGAGAAGCAGTAGAAAACCAATAAAAGGTGACGAGCGGTTCGCCGAATAGCGAGCAAAAGCCTTGAAACCGTGAGCTGGAGCAACCCTCAGAAGCCGAAATTTTTCCTCTCTCTTATGTAAACGCTCACGGGAATTTCTTAGCAAAAGCTCAGTATGAATTGCGCCTGCGACAAGTTGATCTCAGTGAGATTTACGAGGGAAAAAAAAGGAGGAGGGGGAGAAGACAATGGACTTCTTCCTTTTTGACGTCTCTCTCTTTTGATTCCCACTTTTGTCTTCAATTCTCTCTTAGGGTTTCTAATCTGAAGTGGAGGGACACTTCCTCTTGATCAATGTCAGGGAGAGAACCTTTGCATTCTCTCTCTAGAGCATCAATGGAAACCAGACTCCTGTTGCGTGATTTTTTTTTTTTTTTCGTCCTCTCAACGGTGGCCGTGTCTTCAATTAGAGTCGCCCCCTTTTGCGTCAACCCTAAGGATGCATTTATAGAGCACATTAGGTTTTCTTGCACACTCTCAATTATTTTTTATCTTTGTGGACTTCTTTTTTTTTCGGATTAAACTCAAAACCTCTTAACTGTAATCGTGTGGGATTTATTAATGTCATGGGTTCTAATAATTCAAAACCGTTCACAAATTGAACTTTAACGAGTCTGAAATAGGCTTTAAGCCCTCTTACAACATTCAACATTTGAACAAATTGGTTGATAATTTTATGCTGAGTCTGGTCCAGTTGCCTGCCAATTTGAGTTCCAATTCCTCTGTCGTTGGTCTAAATGCAAATGCATGACTGACAGAAAATAAATATGCAATGCATGAGGATTTATTTTTTGTGAGAATTATTATTAACTCACATTTTATGCTAAAATGAATGAATTTCCTAAAATCAAAATTTAGGTATCGACATCTATGGAAGAGAACAACTGTGTGTCTTTCTGGCTCAGGACCCCCAATGCGTCTTTGCTCAATGAAGATTTGACGACATGCTTGCAATGGTTGAAACCATGTGCGCATTTCAGTAATTGCTTTCTAGTTGGGGGAATTTTCCATTAAGGCATTAGAGAGAACCTTAATAGTCTTATGTGTAGGGAATTCAATGACAACCGTATGGAGATTGGACAAGAACTAAAAAACCATTTGAGTTCTTTAGGAAACTCATGATCAGGAGATCACTGAAACAATCAGACGAAGAGATAGGCAGGATCAAGACCTCGTGGATTTAGCATTAATCCACCATAATCTCTGAAAATTCGGTGCTGATAATTCCACATATAGTAATACATATTATGAAACAATACATTTTGCTTAATTTGCGGTATTACTTATGGGGGATATATATGAGAATTCTATTGACTTTCTCGCATATTCTGAGTTCGAAAGATACGAGGATGCAGAGGGTTTTTGCGAATATACATGTTGATGGATTCGACCTGCCGTAAACAGATTAGTGACGACTTCAAATAAAATCTTTTTAAATACTTGAAATATTTAGTTGTGAATTGGTATGGATGTGGAAGGGTCCAAGCTATGTCTAATAGCTTAGCAATCCATTAACCTGAAAATTTCAAAATTTTTTACGTCGCGACAAGGACGGAAATTTTGGTGGAGTTTTTCATAGTTGGTTACCAAACTGTCAGGAAGGAGTTTGACAAGCTGATCTCTTAGAAGTTGACGAGGGACGTAGATGCATGAAGTTTGGTCATTGTCAACAGAGATAAGCAAAGCATCTTCGGCACTGGAAAGTTTAAGATCAATGGCATGATTTTGCACTCTATATACCATCTGATAGTGAATAGTAGCAATTATTGCAAGGGCGGTTTGAGTAGCGCCGGTGATCTGTAACTAGATTTTTAGGGCAGAAAGGAAGTTGGGATCCGCCAAGGCCATATTGAAATTTGGGAAGAGGGTAACAAAGATCATGCCTGCATTCAGAGTGGTCTGAACTGTGCCAATGCAAACATATTGATATTCCAAAAAACGAGTATCAAAAAGAGCAATCGCACAACAATTGGCAAGCATTTTCGTCCATGCAAAGACAAAGTTAATCTGATGACTCCAAAGTAAATGTGAGTATAACCCTACTGAGCCCACTGAGCAAGAAACTCCGGAGGAATGTGGAGAGTTACAAATTGCTCTTGCTGCGTAGACAGGATGGGGTGCTGATCAAATTTGGTGGACTGGACATATTTTTTAACAGAACGAGGGATGTGTTTGATGGATCGGATGGGTAAGAAGTATAGTGGTTTACAAAAGGCATAATATGGATTCATGAGGAGTAGCTGTGTCTCAGAATTTTTTCAGTCATCATGTACATAGGATACCTCAAAAAGGTAGTCCATTTTGGAGAAATTGATTTTTCTGAGTTCAAATGGTGGAGGAAGTGAAACTGAGGTTTCTAACTGGACAAGAGTGAGAGGCCCCTTTTTTTAGGTTGATATGTTCACTTCAAACTATTATTTGAAACAATATTCATTTCAAGTTCTTATTTGAAAAAAATGAGGACATTACAGGTCTTTACTTGAAACAATGTCAACTCCGGACCTTTATTTAAGAAAATTAAGGCACTTTGAGCCCTTATTTGAAATTTTTCCTTAAATTTCAGAAGATGGTTTTGCTCAGCGGCTCGACAGATGCTTGGTAAAACATTTTTCATGAGGAAATTTTGCCCGTTTGATTGATACATTTTACATTCACAAATTATTCGAAAAGATCTTTTTCTCCTTTCGTTTCATTATATTTTTAAAACAATTACTAAATAATAAAACATTTTTGGTATAAGAAAACAAGTATGGCTTGATTTTCAGGAAACTTGTTGGCGACACAAAGACAACTTTATTAAATTATAATTTTTTTAAATAATTTGTAAATCACCCATTTTCCTAATCTTCTTCCAAAGCTTTTGTTTAATTTTTGTTTTATCGTTGTCCTCAATTTACAGACTCTTATACAAGACTTATCGATTATTAAAGGAGCGACTCACTAATATTTTTCCAATTGAATCGCCAAGTGATTTGGGAGTAGCAACTCTTGTTTTAATTATTTATCAACATTTATTTTGTTCAATCTTATTTATCGACTTTTTCTTATCGTTTCCAACAATTATTTGTCGGGACAATACAAGTCTAAGTAAGCAAAGCAAATGTCTGCTGAGGATATTGTGGGCGTCCTAAGAATAGCTTTTCATTCACTGGGGAAAAAAAAAATCTGTGGATTCCGGCAAGGCAAAAGTTGACACGTAACCGGTCCACTATCCACTCGAACGTCGAGCGAACCACAGACACAGCATGCCCCTCTGCCTCCGGTGAAATCCCACCAGTCGAGCTTCGGAAACGGGAGGAGGAAAAAATCTTGCGACCCTCGGACCTGAAGGGGCATTTTCCCTGCGAATTTGTGGGCGGGAACGTGAAAATCATGGCGTGCGCATCGCAAGCTCTGATGAACACGCTGATATCCGCGAATGGTTGCGCGTTCGACCCTTCACCGAGGTTCTTCTCCGGGAGATATCAACCGCTGAAGAAGCGACAACCCAAGCCCTTAGCCGTCCGAGCTTCCGATGATGATGCTGACTGCAATGCCGAAGAGTGTGCTCCTGATAAGGAGGCAAGTGTCCCTCGATTTCTCTGGCTCTCTGCAGTGAAGAGCAACAAAGGAAATTTCTTTGTTTATGCCACGTGGGTCGTGCATTTGGTCTTCAATTGGTTACATAGTATGCTAATATCATTCGGTGTTCTGGGTTTGATGTAGCTCAAGAGCTATATCTCAGCAGCTCAGCTTGAGAATGTGAATCGTGATGATGATGATAATGGGGAAGGAACTTCTTGCCGTAGTCTAGTTCCTTTTGATACGGTGCACCTCCCGTGGACATTTCATGCTCGGACCACAGATTTCTTTGGTATTAGTTCCATAGCTTGATTTGTGGACATGAGAAGCTTGTTTGCCTATGGTTATTCAAGCTGGACTCCCTAATTTCAAGCCAAAGAGACAAGACTTTGATGTTCATGGCATAGCGTTTTTCCTTTTCAAATTGGTTGTTTTTGGATATAAGTTGCTATTTTGTGAATGAGGCAATTTCTTGTTGATGAAATAACCATAGATGGATATAAATCCTTTTGGCTGTTTATGATTGTGTCAAGCTGAAGAATGTGAATTCGCCTTAAGATACAACTTTCGATGTCTGTGGCATGTCGGTCTCATTATAATTCGTGTAAGAAGAAATTTCGACTGTTCACGGTTTTGTATTGATGGAGATTTGGAATAAGTCTTCGTTTTTTTTGGGAATAAGTCTTCTGGATGGAAATGAACAGGTAGGGAAAGTGAGCATGGAATGGCTAGCAGGAGACAAGACCAAAGTGGTCGGCACTTTTCCTCCAAAGAGGAAAGGTTGGACCGGATATGTTGAGAAGGACACTGCTGGTCAAACCAACATATACTCTGTCGAGGTTTGTGAATTGTCGATTGGTTTACTAGTTTTGCACATTGTCTCTCCTTTCCTTTCACCCCTTAATGTTCCTCTGGCATAACGCAAGAATTGGAATATGCTAAGCCCAAAACCTGGTTAAACAAATCAGTCAATGGGATTTCGATCTATGATCTGTTCCATGCTTCTCATTTTCTCTCTCTCTCTCTCTCTTACCAACTTCTTGACATTTGAGTGCCATTGAGTAACATCCATCTGGTCACTGGTACTCTACTTCTCCTGTTTGTACCGTTTTTGAAATGAAACCTTACGAAACAAAGTCTGTTCCATTTCTTTTGCAGAGCAAATTTAAAGTGATAAGAACCAGATAAACACAACCAGCAGTGATTCCTTGAGATTATTTATTGTGTCTAGTTTCTTGGACCATTAGTAAAGATGTAGGTTCTTCTTCAAATTTCGAATTATGCAAAAGGATTATTAGCATCCTAAGCTAGAGCCCCGCCTATTCTCTTATCGCCACCTCCTTCGACTTCGATTCGTACTGCCTATTCTTTCAGTTTCTTTGTTTGGTACTTTTCTTTCCGTTCCGCCTTATGGTGCCTGTTTAGGTGAATAATTGAACTTCTCTTAAGCTGTGTCTTTGTAATGCATCAGCCTGCAGTTTACGTAGCGGAAAGTGCGATAAGCTCAGGAACTGCAGGTTCATCTGCCGATGGAGCTGAAAACACGGCAGCGATTGCTGCGGGTCTCGCTCTCGTTTCCATCGCTGCTGCTTCAGCAGTACTCCTCCAGGTCAGCAAGAACGAACCCCAGGTGCAAACGGCCGTGTACTCTGGGCCATCTCTAAGTTACTACATCGACAAATTCAGACCACCAGAAATTATCCAAGCATCGGTGCCAAGCCGTATCGAATCTGCAGTAGCGACGCAACCAGAACTCTCTGCCCCAGAAGTTTCGCAGATTCAAGCTGCTTCTAGTGATCAGCCCGAGGCCTCATCGTGAACGTGAGAATCAGAGTTTCTTGGGGGAGGGCTCTTCTTTTATACTGTAAATGCAACTCGGTCTATTCAGAAAGGAAAGAGCAAGCAATGTTTTGATACTGCAGATATTCTACTCAGTAGATGTGTAGTTGAAACCGGTCGACCCTGTTCTTACATTCACTTGCTGCACGTAAGCACCGTCGGTGTTCGCTCTTGAATCATGTACGCCCATGATATTACCGAAATGTGAATAGGAGTCATGCAAGTATTTCTCATCTGAAATGTGGAAGGAAATGAAAAAAAAAAAGAAAGAAGTGGAACGCTTGTTTGGAACGGTTTATGTACATCTGGCTTTTGCATTCCTCAAATTTTGTGACCAGACATTTTGGGTTTTCTAGTTTTCAATATCTGAAATTTAAATATGTTAATGTGCATTCACATATAATTTACTTTTTTTTTACAATTGTATTTTTAATCTTGATGGAAAAGTAAGGAAAAAGAAAAAAAAGTATATTTACTTTCAATTGGCCTATTTGTTTGGTCAATTAGATGGAGCTTTTTAAGATACGTAAGAAACTTGTATAATTTTTTTGTGGGAAAAGAGCACCGGAAGTGTTAATATATGTACAACGCTCATTTTGATATTAATATATTTTTTTATCACTTAAGTTTCAAATCGAAGAAAAAATGATCAATTAGGTACCAATTTCGACAAAAAAATGATTACTTAAGTGCTAATGTATGTTAAACAATACACGTGGCAATTTTTTAAATATTATGTGGATTTTTTTCAAAAAAGTTAGTCCACATGGCAAGAAAAAAAAAATTCAGTCAACGTGGACGCCACATATAATATCTTTTTACAAAATAAGCTAAAGTGTTTTAAAAAAAAATTCAAATTAAACAGTTAGATAAATAAATTTAAAATAATAATAATAATAAAGAAAATAACTTTATTTGTTGGAGCAGCTGGGGATTGGGAGCCCTCGCCTGCAACAAAGTTTTTATTTATTGTTATCTTTATTATTTTTTAGTTTTTAATTTTTTTAGGAAAAATTTCAAATAATGGTCCTAAGTGTTCATAATTTTTCAAATAAGGGCCTAAAATTGATCCTGTTTAAAAAAAGGGTCTGAAGTATTCTTATTATTTCAAATAAGGGCCTAGAGTGGTCATGGCCGTTTCAGACAAGGACTTAACCTCGCTGACTGACCGACCGCTTCTGTTGATCAAGGGCTTTTTGGTCAAAATACGATTTTAATTTAATTTATAGTTAAATTAAATAAAAAAAATGAAAATAGAAAAAAGGGAAACAAGCTTATATTGGTGGGAGGGGCTGACTCCCGCTTGTGGCTGCCACCCAAACATCGATGGGCCGGCGACAATGGCTAGTGGCGGGATCTATGGGGCCTCGGCGAGAGGTAGCCCCTCCTGCCTATGTTTCTATTTTTTTTTTACTTTTAGTTTTTTTTAAATTATTGAAAAAAGAAAAAAAGAAAATTAAAAGAATATAATTATGAGAATGCCCTATCAGCAGGTCGATCGAGCCCCTTTTTGAGATTATATGATCATTTTAGGCCATTATTTGAAATAATATTCACTTTAGGCCCTTATTTGAAACAATAAAAAAACTTCATACCATTTTTGAAACAAAGTCAACTTTAGTCCCTTATTTGAAAAAATGAATTCAGTTCCAACCCTTTTTTGAAAATTTTCCTTTTTTTAATTGTTGACCTGTAATCTCCGGTGAGTCACATAAATGCCATGTCAGATTTTCGACGAAACTCATTGGAGATGGCATTAAAATAACTGTTTTTCAAAATGATTTAGTACTTTTTTTTAGTCGGAAAAATAATTCAATACTTAAGTGATAAAAAAAAATCAATATTACAATGAGCTCCGAATATAAATATTAATACTGCTGATGTTCTTTTGCCATTTTTCGGTTAACTTGTAAATTTGTCGCGGGGAAATCAAAATGTTGTCGATACAATGTCCTGCTTGGCGCCAAATCTCTTTCTCCCTCTCTTTTGTTATTGCTTCCGCTTTTCTCTCCTCCAAACAGTCGCCGCAGCTCGATGGCGAGTCTAGGGTTTCGTCATCCTCAGTTCTCCGAGGTAGCTCGTCTCTCCTCTGATTTCATCTTTTTCTTTGTGCTGATTCTTCGATTCGTTACGATTTGATCGGTCGATCGTTCCTTTCGATTTCGATTGCAGGATCTTGCTTGGTTACCGGACTGGCTGCAGCAAAGTCAATCGGAGTATCCCGCGGAGCAACCTTTAGAGGTCTGTTTGATGATTAGAGCGCCCTAGTTTTTTCGTTTCCGCTAGTTCCTCCATCAATCACGAAATTAGTTGAATCGTTCTTTTTAAGCAGAGCGCGGCCCTTTTCCGAGAAAATGTCGGTGAAGACAATCGTTTGGAATCATTGTCGAAGGACGGAGGTGGATACACCGGTTGCCGTTTGTTCTTGTCAGGGGAGGATGGTTCGCCATTCTTGTCAGGGGAAGATGGTTCGCCAGCGGGCTATGCTCAGTCTCGGGGAAAAGTAAGTTCGCTCATTCTTGAGCTATTTAGGAGTAAAACTTTGGTTGCAATGAAGCTCCAAACTTTTTTTTTTCATTTTCATTTCTAAGGGTAGTCTGACCTGGCTATCTGTCTACGCGAGAGAGCGGAGAATTACGCCAGCGTCATCAACCAGTTATATTGCTTGGGCGTGGAATTTCCCTGAGTTTGTACGCAAGTCTGTAATCACGCCACAACTCGACATTCTTTTTTCCATGAGTTTCTGGCTTGCATATTGGCTGAGCTGGGAAACATGAACTTATTCTGTATATCATTGGTCTAATTTTCCGTTTGGATGTTCCTGAGGAGTATGGGTTTGACAGTCGCGCCAATGAAGGGTTCTTGATTGAATGGGTTATTGACAGAGAAATAGAGAGGAAAGGTTTCTGTTGCATGCAGATGTTTCGAATTTAATTAGTATCACCAATTATGCCGGTTTCTAAAAGAACTTCCCATCCTAGAAAGTTTGGTTCCTTTCGGATCAACTGCTTGATCATGTGGTTTTTGGAGCTTCTAAATAAGCTAATATACTTTATAAGAGTGATCATTTTGATTCTACTAGTACTTTGGAAAGGTTAGAGCACAAGCTGGGGGAATAGTTCATTCTAAAGGAAGAACTTCCTATTCTAAGATTTTCACATGGTTTTGTTTGATACAGGTATATATAAGGTTTTTCACATAAAGTATGTTTTCTACCTTGCAGTTGCTTCATTTTCGCCTACGTTTCTCGTACAACAGTGGCTCGCAGTCACAGTGTACCAAAAGCCAAGAATCTAACGCATCTCTGGCAGGGCTTCAATCTTCAAAAAGCACGCAGATTCAACGAGTTGAAATTGCATCTCAACCTGTTGAGAAGGATAGAGCAAGGGTGTATGGAGAGAACTTGAGAAGACATCTCAAGGATGCAGATGTTAATGCGGCAGTTGAACTGTCAATTGCTGCATCTGAAGCTATGGCTATACATGAATTGGTAGAGAATGAATCAGCTTTAATATCTCTACCTGCAGCAGCCGTTGTGGAGTTTGCACTTCGGGTGAAGGAAGCACGCTTAAAGGAATCGGAAGAGGTGTCTGATTCTGTGATCAGGAGGACTGAAGAGGATATAGACTTGGACGATATTGATATGTTAGATGCTTTTGAAGATGTAGGCTTGTCTTCCATTGACTATAATGAAAGTGGTATTAGTGATTTTGACATTTCTCAAGTCAAAGAAACTCCATCATCTCAAATTCCTTGTGACAACGGTTCCCCAAGAGAGGAGACGAGGATTGCTTTCGATAAGATGAATGCACAGAATTATGCTCATGATGTTTCAGCTCTTGATAAACAACCAGAAAATGAGTCTTTATTAGAATACTCCCCATATGAGTGCAGAAAAAATGCTTTTGGTGATAAAGATTGGGGTTCACCCTCGTTCAATGTGGCAAGTCATGTTGACATGCTGCATCAGTCAGCTCTGAAAGAATCGTTTGTTTTAACTGAGGAAAAGGTAAGGGAGTCGTTCATCTTCCTCTGTTATATTCATGCTAACTTCCTAAACCTTAAATTATCATCTTTAAAGAGAATAAAGAGATGGTTCAACCTTCTAATTGGCGTTGCTAGATGACCAAAATTCTATTCCATGTGGAAGGTTGGCTCTAGCATGGTGGAGAACGCCTTATGTGAACGACAAGCGGAATCATTTGTTAACAATATCTCTCAGTGTCCTGGTAATATTGGCGAGCTCGTATCTCTCCTTTCCACGACCCTCTAGCCTCATCTTAAACTAACTTTCTTATGTTGTTGTACCTGCAGGAGAATATAAACAAGTATGTCTAACTGAAGAAAGATTCCAGAGCCGTTGGTTAGGTGGTTGGGCCACGAAGGTAGTATAACTTTTCGTGTTCACTAGGCTTTTGATATGATATCAATGCAGTTTGTACTTTGTCGCTGCTTGATCATCTCTGAAATGACTAAAAGGTTGTGCGGATGTTCATTGCCCCAACAGGATTGTGGTGTCTGTGCTCCTTTGTAATCTTGCCGATTTGGAAAGACATATTTTTCTCACTAGTGCTTCTTAAACCTTTCATTCACTCTTAGCTTCCAGTTCTTTGGTAACTCTCTAGTGATAATGTCCATATTCACTCATCTACTTTGAAAGTTTTCAACAGATATTGACCTTTGTTTCTTCCCCTGGGTGATATTGTTCTTTATCTTTGTTGTTCTTATCATACTAGTTCTTGGTTCTGTAAAATTTTCCAGTCAGTTTTCTGACATGGTGCCTTTTCTCCTTTGTTTGCTGTCTTGTCCAAAAAAACCTTTATAAGGACGTAGAAGTTCCTGTGGAGTTGAAAGAGAAAAGCACGAGAACTGGAAGCATCGCTAAGTTTTTTGTTCATGAGACAAGCTTTCTCTCAGAATCAGCAGATATTCCGCCCGATGAAAATTCCGTTGTGCAGATTGGAGTCAGTACCCAGAAAGCTTCACAGTTAAAGATGGCTTTTGAAGGTTCATGTGACGAAGTCGACAAGGGCATAACTTTCTCTCAAGAAATTGTGAAGTCTTCAAGTTTATCTTCAGCAGATCCTCTTTGTTCCTTTGTTCCTTGCAGTATTTCCACAGAAAATCATGGATTACATCAAGGATCCTGTCAGAATTGCATTGAGATTGATGGTGAGAAATTCAATGACCTGGCTTCAGGACTTGGGTTGGCAAGCCCTAATAAAACCTCCAACCCAAAATTTAAGACTAACAATCAGAATGCAGTAGTCACCTCTGAACCAAAAGAAGGTTTTCAGAAGTCAGCAAGAAGACAGCTATCCTCTTTAAAGACTTATAGTGTAATCTTATCAAGCAATGAAGGCAAGTTGGAGAATGGACATAGGCGCTCTAATTTATGGTTATTCTCGAAATGCAACAGGGAAATCACATCCTCATATCCTGATACTAATTTCACTCAAAATAATGATTGGCAAAATTCTCTAGGACTGAAATCACCAAATTCCGGACATGATCCTGCTATAGTCTGTGGAGACGAACATGTTCCAGTCTCTAAACATCCAGCTGAAAAAGGGGCATTCCATAAGAGTATTTCTGCTCAACCAGCAAAGGATGCAGCAGCATTGCAGGTTCATTTGCTGGGGAAAAGAAAGTTGCCTCTGCTATCAGATGATAAAAAATGGAGACATAACATGGATTCCCAGCGACTTGCAGGGGATTTTTTTCGAAAAAGCAATCTCAGACAGATCACATTACCACTATATGCGGCTAATATTCGCCAGGACAATAATTATCGTGTATCTGGTAGAAAACGTGTAAGTTTCTCATCAGAAGTTGATTTCCAGCTTCAGGTGGATAAGAGTACACACGGATCCTTGCACCGAAATTGTAAGACCTAGATGAGCATTTTAAGTTCTTTCTATCCACCGCTTTAACTAATCTTTGGGCCATATAATGAGTATATGTTTTTCAGCACCTACAGGCTCCACCACAGGATCATGGAAAAGGTTGAGACACTGCAAGTCTCAGTTAGAATGTCAAAGTCAAGGTGCAAAACATCGCACTGGTTTCATGGCTGAGCAGCCGCTAATTTTTCACAAGATGGAATTCCTGCTAACTGGGTTGTCAACCTGCAAAGAAAAGGAAATCGAAAAGTTGATTCAGAAACATGGAGGCGAGGTTCTCCTGGATATCCCACCCACGAATTTAAGGGGGAAGGGAAGTTCGAAGGTTCTTTGCAAGCAGCCACCTTTTGTCATATCTCCGAGAAAGGTATTTTTCTCTAAGATTTAACGTGGCTAAATCTAAGTCTTTACGTTTTAGCCGGGTATCGCGTTGCAAGTTTCTGTTAGTTAGCAAAGGCTGTTTAGTTAGCCATCTAATATGATTATTTGGATGCTTACATGGATAAATTATTTTCTAAGTTTGCAAAAAGTTCTCTTGTCAAGTGTCATTTGTGCGTGTACTTTGTTAATTGATTTGGTTTGAGGTGTAGATTTTGAATCTATGTCAATGTTTTTTTTACATATAAAGCCACATCTCACTTAAAGATAAGCTGAAGCATACATGAAGTACACATTCTCATTGTTTATTTGAGGGGCACTTAATTTACAAGACTAGGATCATGATTCATTCTGCGATATTATTCTGTGACAAATTCTATTTCTGTCTGCAATTCTGCTCAGAAAAACTTAATTGTGCACTAATTTTACATCAAGTAAATTCCTTGACCCAATTCTCTATTCAATTCATCCTTGTCCCTATTCGGGTTGATATGCTTGTTATATAGTCTAATACTAGATGATACCTTTTGATGCTGTTAATTTAAGCAGAGCTCTGGTTTGGTGGCAGTATGTCTGACATGGTATTTTAATACTTCAACAAATTCTTGTTTTTCCCAGTTGAAGACGGCCAAGTTCTTGTATGGATGCGCAATTCGTTCCTTTATTCTTAAAGTCACTTGGATTACTGAATCAATCAGTGCGGGTTCTCTCGTGTTACCTTATAAGTAAGTTGCTCATTTAGCACGGCGAATGACACTAATTCACCTGTTTTTCCCTATTCTATGTGTTAGTGTGAGTTAGAGTAACTGTACACATTTTCATGTGCTTGCTATCACAACAGCAATGACCAAGCATTTTCCCACTGAACTTAGTTGGCTATGTGGATCTTGTAAGTCGATCTTGACAATATCCAAGTGCTCAATCTTTCTTCAAAACAAGCCCCGTGTCTTCTTAGGCCTTTCTACTGGAGATGAGGAAATTGTAATGCTTTATCAAAATCTCTTTCATTTGTCACAAATGACGCAGTTGAACTGCTCCTTTCAATTTAAAAGATCACATCAACATTACTTTTTCTTTGTAGATCGTCATTTTTGCCTGAAAATTTGATGCCTTAAATGTTGCCAAATCTGCTCCTTCCTTTTCCATGAACAATTTCAAAAAATTTGTCCAATTTTCTTATAACTTTTATGAGTGATGAATTTTTGAAATTCTTCAACCTGTAAACTAATAAACAATAGTCACACGGGCCATTACTAAATAGAATTAATCTGAATTAAGAAAGCCGCAGGATAGCACAACCAAAATGAATTCTTTGTCAACAGTTGTCAGATCATCTCTACCTTCTTTAGTGTGGAAAATATTCTTTACCAACAGTTGCCTGCTCTTCCCTGCCTTCTTTAGCGTGGCTTTACTTTTCCAATTAGCCCATGAATCGTCTTAGTCTGAATGATTGAATCGGAGAATCCAGTAATCATCTTAGTCTGAATGATTGATTGGAGACATTTCTCTCAACTTTTGTTTCCACAGATATATGATCATCTCAAATCAAGCCAATGCTTTTATCCCTACTGGAAAGTCATTGCCACACTTTAACAGCGGGTCTATCTTTGGTCAAGTAGGGATAATGTTACATGGAAAGAAAAGTTTCTGTAACAAATTTTCTGAAGTAATCAAGGTAACGTACTCCTCTGTTTACAAGTAAATGATGTTAAAAGCTCACATATCTTGGGTCGTTGCATACCAACATTTCATGTCCCTCTCATTAAATAAGAAAGGGAAAAGACATGTATTTTGGCTTGTTCCTGGCTTTAAAGTGCAAAAAAACTCGCTAAGAGAGATGGAATTTTCTAGGGTTTGGACAAGTCACCAGCTTCTATGTACTCACGTGTAGAAGTGAGCTTAGCTTCTGAAGACAGATAACTATGCCTGTCATTCACACCATGAGTGCTCCTGTCATTTATCCTGTCACTTTATCAGTACTGTTAGGCAAAATGTACTAGAAAAGTATGTTTAGACTACAATTCTAAAGTATCAAGAAATTTCAGTCAGCTTGTGAACTATGAATTCTAATCTACTTTACCAACTTCCATACACCTAAAATGGTGCATCCCTTTTTTTTGGGTAAGGTAAGTATGTAATAACTTTTCAAAGCACTAGGTACAAAGATATAACCGGACACAAAAACCATGAACCCAATGTGGCATTGAGGTGCCAAAGGGGGTTCAACGGTGAACCTGTTGAAAGATGCAAATGCATGAAAACGCTCCCAATCTAATGCCTACATCAGGCCAGACAAACATCAAAAGAAAACAAACCAGCGGCCAAACAAGCGGCCAAAGTAAGGAAAATAAGGCCTGAAATAAATGGTCAAAACATCGACCAAGCATCTAATTCTAATCTGCCAACCTAACAACCAAAGTGCAAGAGGTGTGGTAGCAGAGCCGCCGAATAGTCGGCCAAAAAGGAGCCAAACCAGTCGACATATGGTAGGACGAACAGCAATGCGGCAGCAGAACCAAACACAGCAATGCGGCAGCAGAATCAAACACAGCAATGCGGCATCCCTTTAACCTTCCTAAGGGTTACTTTTGTGTTAGTCACTGTGAAGCTAACAAGGCTTTTGAAGCGTACTCACATAAAGATGGCACCTTTCTTCCACGATTTCTCGTCTCTTTTTGTGATACGGTATAATTAGGATGCTAGCATTGGCACCTTTACAAGTGATAGTTGTGTTTTTCCTAAATGGCAGCTGAATTCACGCAGTGTTGCTGCGTGATCTTCCTTAATGCTTGGTCAAATAATCTGATTTTTCGTGCTCTGAAATGAATTCTGAGTTTGACTGTGCCTTATCGTTGTGCAGCAAGGAGGTGGGGTGGCATACAAGACCCTGCAACAGTTGGTCCGTTGTCTTCATAATGCGAAGGTATCCATGGGAATTATTGTGACAGAATACGAGAATAGGCCATCTCGTCACTTGAGGCAGTGTGCTTTGGAGAGAAATATACCGATAATGGTTAGCATTCTCTTTGTAATCAGTTCTTTGATTCTGGTTTCTTATGTACATCCTTAGGGTGCTTAGAGGTTGATCATTCTCACTTCCAGCATCTAAAAATTAAAGATAGCCTCTTCATACGAGTGTATGGCTTTGTACTGCGAGACTGAGTACTTACTTGAAACAATACTCCATACTGGACATCCAGTAATTACACTCTCGTGAGATCCGTATACTGGATATTTCCATTTTATTGCTTTTCTTTTTTCCTGTTTTGGTCTCTCACATTGACACCAACTCTTAATGCAGACAATGAGCTGGATAATAGAGAGTTTATATGCAGGGAAGCTGCTTTCTGTCTTAGAACAACAACAAACGTAGGTTTTTGGAAGTCACAAAACTACTTATTTAATTGAGTGGGCCAAGGAAAATGATGTTTGTCGTTGGCAGGCAATAAGGTAATTTAGTACGTGTAGGTCCTGAGCTTTTGTCACTTAAAGTAATTACATGTTCCATCTCATGCTTCTTTCAGTTGTTTACAGTTTGGTGTAAACAGGAGTGAGTTTTGTGTGAAGTTATAAAATCTTATGTTTTTTCATAAAATTTAGCTTCTTAAAGAAGCTAGTGGCTTCTATGATTGCAATCTGCGACAGTTATAAATGAAATGCCCAAGCCAGAGTTGCCAGTGTGCTTTTTCTTGGGAAAAAAAGTTAATGTAATATTCTGGAGCTAAAGATCATTTTCTGTTGAGGGTGCAATTATCTATCTCCTATCTATTCTTCAATACCATTTGAAGGCATCTTTAATGTTATTGACTCATTTGCAGATGGATTGCATACCTGCACAAGACTGATCCAGACTTTACAAACTTTCCCTCGTGCTTGCATGGTATTTCCGTCCAGCCCGGTGACTTTTCTGGCATATTACTCTTCATTCTGAAATATGAACTGGTTGTTACTTTTCCCTCTGCCGATTCCTTTGGGTTCTTAAATTCAGTTATATGTGAATCCGGTAGAGCAGGGGGTACTTCATTATTAGTGACTTCGTCAGATGCGCAATCTAAAAACATGGTTGTGAGTCTTGTGACTGACATCGGATAGATCGGTGTTTTGCTGCTAATTGCTCTTCGATGAAATGCAGATATTGCAGATTGTACATGTAATCTACCAGTAGGTGTGGAGAGGTTTAGCCATTCGGTTCTAAGCATCAGCAAGGTTAGACTCCTGTGCATGTTTGATAAGGAGGAACGATCGCAGGTCCTTTTTCACAGCGATGCCCTTCCGCTTGTTCAAGCACCTTCTGAAAAGAAATGCCTAAGGGGGGTGTTCACAGGATCGCTACTCTGTCTGAGTCTGGGTTAGAAGAACTGGAAAACTCAGCCGCTTGTAATTCTGGAAGATGAGCCGAACTAATTCTTTGTTTTGGCTTTAAATTGTTAGCAATATAAGCGACACGTCTCTCATGTAAATTGGTTACTTCTAATCTGGTCAGAATTGAGAATAAATGAGAGGCAATTGCAATGATTGAGCTACCTACTAGTCAAGTTTGTATAGTTGTTGATAAATTCCTCATTTCATTGCAATGGCTATTCGGGCTTCAGAACGTAAAGAAAGGCTCAAATCTTACAAAATTTCACAAGCAGACGTATTAGGAATGATAGGAAAGTAAAAAGCGACACGATGCTTTGAGTTACTTCTGCCTCCCCTTTGCTCTATGTAACTAATGTTGGCCATGTATCTATATCACGACTTATGCCGAACTGACCACCAAAAAAAGAAAAAAAGAAAAAGGAAAGAGACAATTGCCATCTACTGCAAGGTCAATAGACTCTGGCAAGTGATTATATCCTGACAAAGAAGATGCTAAGTTCTGGTCCATTATTGCCATCCGGGTTCATCATGTAGAATGTTTCCGAGTCCTTAGAACCGACTACTCGCTCAAATTGTGCTCTCATGTAAGTTAGATCCCCATCCGGGGGATCCGACACCTTGGTTGGAAGCACCCCGGCTCCCATTGAAACCGCATGCAATGTCTGCAAGATGCTTAGATCATCTTCAGATGGCTCCCTCTTCACAGCATAACCTACCTTCCGGCCGTTGCAATACATTGTCCATATTGGCTCGCGGATTAGCTTTGTCTTACCAGATGGTTGTTTTTCGCACTCTAATGCTATCCTCGTCAAACCCGTTCCCATATCCTGAAGAAGCTTCTCTGTTGGTATTGCAAGCTCGAGGACGAAGATTGGAATGCTCCTTGGGTTGTCTTGGATGGCAAGATTAATCCGTGTCTTCCGGTGCCCGAATAGGGTACCAGTCATGCGTGTCCCCCCATGGACGTGTGCCTCGAGTGCACGGCTTCCATGAAGAGAAACTGGGATTTTACACGTGGGGTTGATGATTGGAAACGACTTGAACACCGAACGAAAACGGCTGAAGATCTTGGAAGATTTTGAGCAGCTTTTCTTGTTCGATGGTTGCTCAAGGGATATAGGAGGTGATCTAACGGGTGATATGTGGTCAGATGAGGGTGAGACTATCCGAGGCGCAGCAGGGACCATTCGTGGTGAGCAAGTTGGTGGTGGCGACGGCATAGATGATGGTTCGGGGGATTGTGGTTGCGGTGATTCGATAAAGGGAAATCCTGTATTGGGAGATAGGGCGGAGGGGCGGGCAGTTCCGATTGCCATTGTGGCTCTTGGAGGTCGACATGAGTTGGCTGGATGGAGTATATGAAGGGCGAATGGTGTGGGATGCACGTCTGAACTTGGGAAGATACGTTGCTTGGTTTCATGGAGGGGATGTCCGTTTGTTGTTCACCGTTGACTTGTAGCCAGGGCTCTAGTTGCCGACTCTTTTTGGGCACTCAAATATCGCCCTAAAGAACTCATTTATTTTTCTCACCTCGATTCCTTAAATCTTACTAGATTAAAAAAAATAATCATTACAGGTTTAAGTTTTAACACCCTTTTCTGTCTGCCCATTATTAACGTGCACACTTCAGTGCGTTACCAGATGCACAAATCCGCAATGAGAGAGAGATTAGCATAGGTAGGTGAACATCCAGTGCAATGGATCTTAAAGAGCATATCTGGGAATTTTACATCAGAGAAAAAAGCACGAAGAAATTGTTAATAGTGATGACCGCTCAAGAGAGACAAATTCATACATGAGGAGGTGCGTCAGCCTAGCTCTACTCTCCGGTGGGCCCAACATTCCCGACGAGAAGCACAAAGATATCCAGGAGTTTCGTTCTATACGACAAGCCTCTCACTCATATCCACGAACCACCGAAGACGAAGCAGAGGCGCAGTAGAATCCTCCTAAATCTTCTGATTCTGGGACTTGTGCACCAATCAATGTCCAAATGATTTCAGCTTTACCAGCAGCATCAATTAAGTCTCCAACCGTCTCAACAAGGTCAATTTGAAAGTATACAGAAGATATAAAAGCACAGCACCTATACTTCGAAGTTTGTTGTTGCCGCACACTTACAGGATACAGGACTATCCAAAAATCAAACAGGGAACAATCCATAAAAACACATAACAGCGCACAGCTTCTCTATTATAAATATTCTAAAAACACGACATACCTGTCACAATGCTCTCGTTCAAGTTCTGCTAAAAGAACTGAGACAAGCAGATTTCCAGAACCCCAAAGCTAGCATTATGCCCCATTCAGCTTAAGTCGATGAATTAGTGCATTTGCACATACGCAAGTACATAAATGAGGATGAAGTCCATGCCATCCCAGTCGGGACGTTCTGCGGCGTGTACTAACTTTTATGACGGACCAATCTTGAAGTGCGCGTGGGATTCGTGGCTATACAATCTGACACTTATCCAAGAAATCTGGACAGGCATTTCAACTGTCCCATACAGCCCCACTTATAATATGACCAAAGACCGGTTCCTCTTCAATATGTAAGGATACTATGGCCCGTTAGAATCCCTTTCCAGAAGAACTTAGCAGCGGATGTAGCAAGATGAAAGCTACTCTCAAAACAGCTCTGCAGAAGAAATTGCCCACCAATAGTTAGAAGAAAGCCAGAAGCATACAACACGTTTCACAATGCAATATGAATCTGCACAATCTTACTAAAGTCCCTTGGAATAAGTATTCCATAATTGTCCGTGGGAATCTAGTTTATCTTTTAAATGCAGACAATATTTCAACATAACAATGATTCAATGAAGTGAAAAAGAGACAACAGACTGGGCCAACCATAGTAGATATGTTCTTCACACTCACCGAAGGCATTAACACCTATTGACCTGTAGCAAAGGTGAATGAATGAAAAGGCAAGCAACAATTCATTTTCTTTATTAGAGTATTTATAATGTTTTTCTAGCACCAATTCCTATGATCATGGGAGAGTGAAGAATGTCCTAAAAACCCACATGACTAAGTAGTCTAAAGATCCCAGCCAGAACCTCACCTGAGGTCCTTTTTCAAACCTGCTCCATCATATCAAGATTTATCAACCCATATATGCTTTAGGCCTCCTCTTCATGAGCAACAAAAATTCTCCTGGCCAAGTATAAAACATGTTATTAGCTCATAGAGATGTATGGAAAGTCATATCCCTTGAGAGGCATGCAGAGCAAGGTAAAAACCGAGTTATTAGCACCAGTTAAGTTTAGAAATCAGAAGTAACATCTCATCCCTATGCCATCAAGTATGCCACATTAGAGATACAACATGTATTAGCTCGGGTGTCACAATGACAGACATGCAGGCCACGTGCCATCGCCTTTTCTTTCTCAACCATTGAAACAATAAAACTACTCTGGTAGAAAAGAAAAATAAAAGACTCTGCATTAACGTGAGATGTAATGAATTTTGATAAGTGACAAACATGAAGCGGACCTAAATTCAAATCATTGATCTCCAATGAAATTTCAGTTATTTTGATGAGTGTCTTCAAATTCAGATTAAGAAATTCTTTATCCTTGCAAAAGAGGTGAGAGACGAAAGAGGCACTCTTTCTAGTTACTATAATGCATAAATAGGCTTATAAAAAACTTCAACGGACAAAAAAAAAAACACTTACATAGGAGAGAATATGGAAGCAACGTACGGCATGAGTGAGCCAAACAGTTATACAATGCTTAATTGAACATCAGGGTTAGACTTGCCAAGTTTGGACAAAAGTTCTGTGCACGTCATGCCTGCACTTGATTTTGATTCGGAAAAATTTGGTAGATCAATCACATCAAGATTACTTGAATTCTGACATAGGCAAGAAACAATGGTAGCTATAATTTTTTTGTCAAGAATGACATCCTGATCAGACATCTGATGCAGCAAACTTATGACTCCTTTGGCGTCACCATTTGAACTAAAGCCTTTCAACAAGGAATCATACACAACACAATCAGGTGCATAGCCTACAGAGATCATCCTATCATAGATGTCTTTTGCTTCATCCAACAGTCCAGCTTTGGACAACCTGTTTATCAACGTAGAAAAGGTGAAGATATCAGGAGCCAAGCCCAGGTTAAGCATTTCTTTAAGTAAATCTTTGGCGGCTTGAAAGTCTCTTGCTTTGAAGGTTCCATTGATCATAGTATTGAATGTGACCAGATCTGGTTCACCATTTTCTATTATTTCTTTAAATAACGCCCTTGCTTGCTCCAATTGATCCTCTTTGCACAGAAGGCCCAGCAATGTATTACAGTCAGACAAGGTAGGACCAGGCTTGCAAGCTCTCATTTTGTTGAATAGGCCCTTCGCCATGCTCACCATGCGTGTTTTGCAAAATGCATTTATCATGATGCTAAAAGTGCTTGAATTTGGCACAAGTCCCAACTCAATGATTCTTTTCCAGACTTCCATAGCCTGCTTTATGTTTCCTTTACTTAGATGCCCACCGAGCAAAGTGTTAAGAGAAACTATATTACCAAAACCCCCCCTTGCAACCATCTTCTTATATATGTTCTCGGCCTCAGCTACACGTCTTTCTTTGCAAAGTCCGTGCATTAACATGTTGAATGTCATGATATCCGGCTTGGGATAGTCCTTGTCTTTCACCATAAGATTGAAAAGATGCAATGCCTCGTCAACCCTGCCCTTATTGCAAAGTCCCATCAGCAGCGAATTATAGGTATGCACGTCGGCCTTTTCACCTTTCATTCTCATAGTTTCAAAAACTTCAAAAGCATCTCTAATCAGACCTTCCTTGCACATTCCATAAATTACGACATTATATGTAATGGTACTTGGTTGTTGACCTTTCTTCACAATTAAATCAAACATCTCCAAAGCCTTTTTCACTTTCCCCTCTTTGAAAAGGCCATCGATCAAACTGGTGTAAACAAAAACATCAGGAAAATTCCCACGTTCTGCCATAGCATCTAATACGTCTATTGCTTCTTCCCACTTACCCATCTTAGAAAGACCGTGCACCAAACAACCGAAAGTGACGACATTTGGAGAAATCCCTTTTTGCAACATCTCGTAGAAAAGTTTGCTTCCTCGATCAAACTTCCCCACTCGAATGAATCCATTCATAAGAGTTCCATATACGAAAACATCTGCATCCAGACCATTCTCCCTCATATCCACCATTATCTCCAACGCCTCTTCCGGTCTACCTTCCTTACAGAGACCATCCATCAGAGTGGCGTACGTCACCGAATTCGGGCAACAGTTCAACCTCTTCATCTCAACTAACAAAAACTGAGCTTCTTCAACTTTCTTGGCCTTGCACAGCCCATTCACCAACGTATTATAACTGTAAGCATCCGGCTTCACACCATTCCTTTCCATTCTGCGAAACAACTCAACCGCATCCTGGACCTTGCCTTTTTTACACAGTCCATTCAATATAACATTCATGACAAACACATTCATGTTATACCCACTCTTCAGAATCAACCCCACCACCCCGCACGCAAGCCCCAACCTACCTGCACCTACAAAAGACTCTACCACACCTCTCAGCGTCTTAAAATATGGAGGAATATTAGAATTCGCCATGTTCGTGTACACTGCCAGTACTAAATCGTAGTTCTTGGACTTTACCAGGGCATCGACGAGGTAGCTGCAGGTCGAGCTGGAAGGACACGAACCTGCATCGACTGCGCGGTGGAGAAGCGAGGCGGCCTCCGCAAATCGGGCATTGGGCTTCTCGCAGAGTGATCTCAATTGAGGTTCTATGTCGTTTTGAGGAGCAATTGGCGCCGCCGACGAGAAGAGCCTCCAACAAACGCGCTCGAGCTCAGATTGGCGGTTGAGTCTGAACGGAGAAGTAGAAAGTGATGTGGTCATTGCATGAAGTGTATAGTAGTTTGGTTGATGCAAGGAATGAAGGTCACCGTGTTGTTGAGCGCGATGTTTTCACATAGAATTCCTCAAGGAGGTCGAAACAAAGGGAAAAACCAGTGCAGAGGAAGCAGAAAGCAGAAAGAAGAAGTGGAAGAAGAGGAGTCTTGGGCCGTGCTCGATTGTTGGGCCTGCTAATTCCTCCATTGGACAGGTCCAAACGGGCAGTTTCCCAGTCAATTTGGGCCGAATTTCCGTTCGACCCGGCCCAATAGAGCTCACGAGTTCACAGGTTATTTCCACCTGCGAATTTGCGAGATTTCTGGGCAGAGGAAGAAGAAACAGGTACGGGTGATACGAAGCTCAACTGCGATTCAATTTTTTGAGTTCCGGTTCCGTAGTCGGCGCTCGTACGGAAACAATTTTGCCCAAATCAGCTAACGTTCAACTGGATATTCCGATTTGATAGCGATCTGTACTGGCAAATCCCACGACAAAGCTCTGCAATTTTCTTTGACGGATCAGTTTCTCGTGAGAAATCCGTCGATTCTTCGCTTCATGCGTCGTTGAGATCAGAAGGCGACGCCAGCTTGAATTTCTTGCCCCAACCTTGGGAACTTGTCTTTCGGATTCTGATTGTGTCGTGTTTGTCCGATGTGTTTACAGGTTCTTGCAATTCTCACCGCGAAATGTTCAAGAACACTTTCCAATCCGGGTTCTTATCCATATTATACAGCCTCGGGTACTTTCTTTCGACTTTGGCGTCTTGATTTCTCAGTCTTTCGTTGCAATTTTATCTTGCTCCTGTCCTTAAGCTGTTCCCAATCTTTGGTTTCTGCAGGAGCAAGCCCTTACAGATTTGGGACAAAGAAGGTAAAGTGTTTCTGCTTTGCAAAGCCGACAGTGTTTTGATGCTGCTTGTCATGTTCAGTTTGTGTCCTGGCATGTCCTTTCTGGGGTAGATTATGGATGATTCTATTATGCCAATTTTTGCAGTTGTTAATGGTCATGTAAAACGACTACAAGATGAAGACATTCAGTCGAATGTCCTCGAGATTGTCGGCTCAAATATTCAATCCGCGTACATCACATGCCCTCCAGATCCAGGTGCAACACTTGGTATTAAACTGCCATTCTTGGTGGTGATTGTGAAGAATCTGAAGAAGTACTTTACTTTTGAGATTCAAGTGCTGGACGACAAGAACGTGAGGCGGCGCTTCCGTGCTTCTAATTTTCAAGTGTGTAAGTTTGCCCATATTGCTATGCTGATATTTTGGTTGGCACAAGTTGTTGATTGATTTTAGTGACCCTATAAGTGGAATAGTTAGGCACATCAGGCGATATGGTCATAGCCGTCCTTTGTTTTTGAGAGAGATGCCATATCTGAAATTTAAAAATTGATGTTTCTGTTGTTTGAATTGGTTCCACAATGGTTCTAATCACAATACTAGAGGAAAAAGGGTTTTGCAAAAACATAATCATGTATCCTAAAATCTCAGGTTGTGCTGTTATGCAAATAGTGAGGGATCTCTAAGTTGTCAGTAGTTTTGAGCCTCCTGTTCAGGATCGTGTATCATATGAGCTCTAGAATCAGTGGTTGGCTTGATGACTTTTGATTTCTGAAACTGAGGGATTTTGTCGATATATTACCAGTCGAGATCAGATAGTTGATTTGATATTCATTTATCTACTGAATTATCTGAACAAAAAGTGGCTGAATGAGCTGTTGTGGCCTGAAGCCTATTATCCCCACGCTAGTTGGAAATTGTGAAGAAAACCTAACGCTAGTCACGTATCAAAATAGATGCAGATTTTTTTTTTCACCTTGATGGTATTCTAGGTGCACTTTACCTTTACTATGATTGTATCCTTCCATTGATGTTGATGTACTTATCTTTTAAATGCAGTCATTGATACTTGCAGTATGTACTCTTTAATTAAAACCCTACCTGATAATTTGTTGCTTTTCATTCAATAGCCCTTTCCTGCGTTGAGTTGATAGTTATATATGTTAGAAAGTCCAACCCAAAAGCTTAAGCTGTTAGAAGAAGACGTGGTTTAATATTTATATTTTTCAACCTGATAATTCGTTGCTTTTCATTCAATAGCCCTTTCCTGCGTTGAGTTGATAGTTATATATGTTAGAAAGTTCAACCCAAAAGCTTAAGCTGTTAGAAGAAAACGTGGTTTAATATTTATATTTTTCAACACTCCCCTCACGCTTAATCTGGACTTTTGCTTAGTATTAAGCGTGGACAAATTCATTGGGGAGTCAAATAGGGACAAATTCATTGGGGAGGCAAATAGGGCCTGGAAAGATTTGAACTTACAACCTTCTGCTTTGATACCATGAAAGATTTGATGGGACCATTTGCCAACTGCTCTAAAAGTTTAAGCTATTAAGTGGAGGGAGACCACGTGAATATAAAGAGCATACAACGCTCATTCACAAGCGATGTGGGATGACATCAACAACTTGAACACCCCCTATGCCCGTGGAAATTAATTAATGGAGATGGGCCCACATACGTAGAAAGGAATAACACTGGCTCTGATACTATGTTAGAAAGTCCAACCCAGCTGTTAGAAGAAGGCGTGGTTTAATATTTATATTTTCCAACAATATACATTTGAAGAATTGGCATTGTGTGCGGTAACCTGCTCTCCTACATTGGGTTTTGTATCAGTTATGTGCACTAGAGGATCGGCGTTGCATGTGACCTTTCATTCTTGAATTGCAGGCTGTGACTCGAGTAAAGCCATATATTTGTACCATGCCATTGAAGATGGATGAGGGATGGAATCAGATCCAGTTGAATCTTGCTGATCTCACCAGAAGAGCATACGGAACCAACTATGTTGAGACATTGAGAGTGCAGGTACATGCAAACTGCCGTATAAGAAGAATCTATTTCTCGGACCGCCTTTACTCTGAAGAGGAACTTCCACCGGAATTTAAACTCTATCTTCCCATGCAGGTGAGATCGCCTTGATCCAACATACCTGACATTTGAATGCCTTCTATTTCCCTGCTATCCCTTGGTTAATTCTTAGTACTCTTTCCTGTTGCAGAAAAGTTGAGGAACTTTGGGAGAAAAATTCCAGATCAATTACTCATGACAGAGGCAGAGACCCTAAAATCATGTCACTAGAGATATGGGTTTGAGCTTGATGGGATGTGGTCAAAAGCTTGAGCTTCTATGAGAGTATTCAATGTACTAGTTACATATGTCTTTTTCCCTCCTGAAAACAGATAGGATTATGGATTTCCATTATTATGTTAAGGCTTATTGGAGTGGTTATTTTGCACCAATATATGATGATGATATATGAGTGCTCCTACCAGACTCTCTGGCCTGTGCTCTTGAATAGTTTCCACAGGCATCATGCCACTATGGTATTAAGTTTGCATTGAGGTCTCTGATTGTTGGTATAGGAAAGATCTGTTGGTCTAATCATCTCTTAGACTTAAAAAAGATGCTGCTACATTGGATTTGCCTCTTGAGGACCTGAGAGATTTGCTTTGGTAGTTTTCTTAGAACACTTTGCTGATTGGTTTGCTAATTTCACATTAGCATGCTATGTAATGAGCATTGCATGCCTATGCTGCTTGCCGGTTGCAAGGTTCCTTGCCACTAAATTTCTTACTGCAAAACCCTGATAGGAATGGATTCCTATCCTACCAGATAGCAATACTATGGGAACGCATCTATTTATGTGTGATTTGTCAACAGGAAATTGTACCTGATATCGAACAGCTCTGTGTTAAAGGGTTAGAACCAATTGTGGGTGCTCGTGCTTCATTCAGCATCTTCACAGGTTCCGGTTCAGAATTGTAAAAGATGGCTTGTACAGCCAGAGACTTTTTACTCGTTTGAATTCGATTTTGGACGGGATTCCACCAATACGATTCGAAGTGATGTTAGTCAAGGCCTCGTTCTTGTCTTGCCTGCTTGCGCTCTTGGTTGGGAATTATGCTTAGGTCACCAGAAGAACACTCTTACCAGTTTCACACTCCAAGCACTGAGCTTTGGCTTTTGCACCTTAGGACCAGTAGTTGGGCTGTGCATAGTTTGTCTTGTCTGTGTGCGCGGATCAGACCGGACCGGTCTGGCTTGTTTGGTCTCAGTTCCCGTTAAACTAGTTACGGTCCGCCTGGTCCCCCGGGGGGAATTGACCTGATAATATTTGTTTTTCAAAAAAATGTTAAATGTAGACCTAAATCTACAATGGGGAATTGACCTGATAATATTTGTTTTTCAAAAAAATGTTAAATGTAAACCTAAATCTAAAATGCTTATTATTATCGGCATGACTTCTAGGTTTAGCGACAACACAGTATAATTAACGAGAGATGATTTGGTGAATATGTCGTTAACGAGAAAAATTTAATGATAATTCGAAAAAAAAATACGATCGGTCCAACAATTGAAGTGCTCGTGATCGGATCGATCACCCTTGATTAGGAGGAGGTTCCTTGTGCCATGTTCCGAATCTTACCATGCTTAGGGTGACCTTGACGCGAAATCTTAGATTTCTCGATAGCCCAATGTCCTAGCCACCCCACCTGGTAATGTAAATACTCCCACCAAACGATCCATAGATCTCTAAAATTGAGCATGGGGCTTGAAGACGCTGCTATATTTTGAGTCTTGGAGCATATCCTAATCAATCAAGTCTATATTGAGGAGCGTGATCATTCATGCACTCAAACAGAGTAGATAAGTAAAATCGATATGAGCCCAGCGGAGAAATTATGGCCCTTGCGTATTTATTAACGTTTAAATAGTATAGTTCTTGCTCGATATTTATCTCATGAGAGATATTTTTACCATATTGATTTGGATAATTACTTTATTGTTCAAATCAATGTGGGTAATTTAAAATAACTCTTGCGAATATTTTGCTGCCTCAAGCGAGTTTAGAAGCGGCGGAAACCTTGCTAAAGCCTAAACGCCCACGGCCCGGAAAACCCGCTGGTCTGGGTCCCACGTCCACGCGAGGACCTCTTGACATCCCGCCGTCACGGATGGGCCGACGACCTCAAGCCACCGTAACGGCAGATTCCCCCTCCTAAGCGAATCCGGCAACGGCGAGGATTTTGGCGGCAAAACAACCTAACGGGGACGACGCGTCGCCGCCCCATTGGACTGCCCATGTATGTGGACATGACATCCATGTATGGCCATGCATGCCTGCGTTGCCTTGCTGTTTCTTTTTTCCCGCGCACAAGGACGCAAAAGAGGGGTTTTTTCTTCTTTTTTATCCTTTAAGTTTCCGCTAAAGGGAGTCAGCTGAAAAAGGAAAAAAGAGAGGAGATTGCTCGTTTCGGAGAGAGGGGGGAGAAGGAAACGCAGATAAGACGATAGAGCTTCTTTGTGAAATCTTCTCTTTGCTTCGCATTTGGTGGATTGATTCGGCTGGCAGTGGAAGCTCGGCTCGGTTAGGGTTTTTGGCTGGTCAGATCCCGCAGACAGATCTCTCTTTCTCTTGTGAGTGCGTGTGTGTGTGGATTTTGTTCTACCGAGATTGTAGTTTTGGAGTTTGATTTGCAAAGGTAACGCCGGCCCGTGTAATCTCCTAGAGTTTGGATGTGTCCAGTCGCCTCAAACACTACGGAGGAAATGAAGCCTGATGTTCCAGCTCCCGTCACTCCCTGCAACGATGGCGCTCAAACCGATTCCGCCGAAATGCGCTTTTTGGAATTTTGCAAGGTCCTTGTGCGACGAAACCCTAGTCATTTATCTGGCTTCCTTTCGCTGGTATAAAATTGTAGGTGTTGTCGGAATTGTTCTGTGGTTTAACTGTGATTTTGTAGCAGAGTAAATTGGGTTCGGATGAGAGAAATTGCGAAGAGTCTTTGAAGCTGCTGAAAAAAACCAAACATTTGCTGCTGACGAATGCGTCCATTATTGGTGGTGGAACGGTATGCATCACCGTTTCCCAGATAACTTGAGTTTCTTTACATTGTCCAAAGTCCCAGATTGTAGTGATCTATGATCTCGTTATCAGGTGGAAGAAGCAGAACGCTATTGGTTCGCTTTTGTATTGTACACCGTTAGAAGGTTAAGTGAGAGAAGAGCAGAGGATGAGCAAAAAGGATCTGACGAGAGCGAGTTCACTTTGGGCCAGATATTGAGAGTTACGGAGCTAAAGTATGTTGTATGTGGACCATTTAGTTTGGCTGGTCCAAACAATTTGTTATGTCATTTTCTTGGTGGTGTACTTTTTGCCTCTCCTAATTACCTGTGGGTTTATCAGCATCATCGACTTTTTTAAAGAGCTTCCGCAATTTGTTATCAAGGCTGGGCCAATCGTAAGTGGCATATATGGTGCTAATTGGGAGAGCAGACTAGAGGTATTGATTGTCATTAATGGCATGCTTGTATGGAAAGGCTTTTTTAAGAGTTATAGCCTGGAAGACAATTTTTTGGTGTCGCTTTTACCCTAGCCTCCTTGACAGACTAAGTTTCAATTTCTGATTATTTTCTCTATCAGGCCAGAGAGATGCAGACAAACTTTGTGCATTTGTGCATTTTGAGCAAGTGAGTATCTTTTACGTCACTAGTGATTGGAAAAAAGAGTATCTCTCATGTTACTAAAGACTTGCAAAGAAATCAAGCGAGAAGAGCATATTGAACTTTTCTTGCTGTTTGTTTGTCGAGAATGAAATGAAGGGAAATTTGACTAAACCATGGGAAATGTTTCGTTTATAAAGTGGGATTCACATAATATTCTAGGAAGGAGTGCAAGGAAAAGAAATTTCCTCTGATCCCCTTCTCTTCTTTTTATTTCAATCAATCGAATGCGTATCATCTAATTTAAACCCAGCTCCACTTCCAGTTCTGTCCTATTATTTAGATCGATTATAACATTCGAGTATCCAGTGTGCATGTTCCATAAAAATCTACAAGTATCGAGCGTGCAAATGCCTTAATGTACTAGCAGTTGCATTGTGTTTCTTAAATGATGCTTTAACGCATCTCCTTTTCTATTGGTGGACATGTTTATGGACAGTGTTTTCTTCATCTTTGTTTTGCAAGGTACTACAAACGTGCATATGGCGAATTCTTCCTCATAAAAGATGGAAACGATAATACGAAGTCCGCTGTTTCAAGCGCTAACCCTGTGATTATGTACCAACGGTTTGGATGGCTGCTGTTTTTGGCACTTCGAATACATGCCTTTAGCCGATTTAAGGACCTTGTTTCTAGCACAAATGGTGTGCTCTCTATACTGGTCAGTTACATTCCTGGACTACTTCGTTGAACTTAACAATTTTCCGAAGGTGTTTGCAGTCACTCAATAACCACGCATGTGGTTTTCTCCTCTGAAACATGGCTATTAAAAGGACAAAAAGAACGGATATGCTCATATGGCATGTTGAATAGGTTTTTAAGAATAGTTTTTGGTACTATGAATAGATAACGATCTGTTTTCAAATGATTTTTTACAGGCTATTCTGATAATACATGTTCCTACTCGCTTCAGAAATTTCAGTATTTCTGACTCATTACGATTTGGTAATTATCTTGCTCTTTTGATTATCAATTCTTGAAAACTCATCTACAGTCGAGCTTTGAGAACGTTTATCCTCATATTTCTTCAGCTGGTCCTTTTCCCTATTAACTTGAACCTGGCTTTTGTCGTGATTGATCAATTTCACTGTCATTCAGTTAAGAGAAGTGAGAAAGGGGTTGACCTGATTGGATCACTCTGTCATATTTATGACACCTCAGAAGATGAGATCAAGAGAACACTGGAAAAAGCCAATCACGTGATAGCAGAAATTTTGGGGAAAACTCCGGTCCCAGCTTCAGAATGCAAAGCGGAGAATCTGGAGAAAATTGACACAGGTCGAATGATGTCTCATATATAAATGCTGAGCTCAGTTTAAATGCGCATATTAATGTAACAGCACATGTACATTGGGTTTTGAGATTCTCTTCCTCTTAAATGCAGATGGTTTGATCTGCTTTAGGGATCTCATGGAGGAAGCATCTTTGTCATCCGTTTTAAGTGCTTTAGAAAAAGATTATGAAGATGCAACTCGTAACAAGAATGAGTTGGACGAGAGGGTATTTATAAATGACGAGGAAAGCTTGCTTGGATCGGGAAGCTTGTCTGGTGGCGCCATTAATCTAACTGGTGCCAAGGTATGCCTTTTCATTCTATCTAGTTGAGTAACACTTCTAGCAATCATGTAACCATATTGGCTATTTTCATGTAGAGGAAATATGACTCATTTGCCTCCCCTGCAAAGACTATTACAAGACCACTCTCTCCCAGCCGCTCTCCTGCATCTCACGTCGGCGGTATAATTGGCGGTGGTAATTTGAGGCTCACTGCTACTCCTGTGAGCACTGCTATGACAACTGCCAAGTGGCTTCGGACTTTCGTGTCTCCACTCCCATCAAAACCTTCAATGGACCTACAGAGATTTCTAGCATCGTGCGATAGAGATGTGACAAGTGACGTGACACGTAGGGCCCATATAATTTTGGAGGCTATCTTTCCAAACAGTGCTATCAGCGAGCGCACTGTAACTGGAGGCCTGCAAAGTGCTAATCTCATGGACAATATGTGGGCTGAGCAACGAAGGCTGGAAGCCCTTAAGCTGTACTATCGGGTTCTAGAAGCTATGTGTAGAGCAGAGGCACAAGTTTTGCATTCGAATAATTTGACCTCTTTGTTAACAAATGAGAGGTTTCATAGATGTATGCTTGCATGTTCTGCTGAGTTGGTTCTTGCGACGCATAAGACTGTGACGATGTTGTTTCCTGCAGTGCTAGAGCGAACTGGTATTACAGCTTTTGATCTTAGTAAGGTGATAGAGAGTTTTATTAGACATGAGGAAACTCTTCCAAGAGAATTAAGAAGGCATCTAAATACATTAGAAGAGCGACTTCTAGAGAGCATGGTGTGGGAGAGAGGTTCCTCAATGTACAATTCCTTGGTAGTGGCGAGACCGGCTTTCTCTCCAGAGATAAATCGGCTAGGCTTGTTACCAGAACCAATGCCGTCCTTGGATGCCATTGCCATGCATATTAACTTTTCTTCCAGTGGTTTGCCCCAGTCACCGCTGCAAAAGCATGAGACTTCTCCTGGTAAGTCTTTCTTTTTAGGGTTCCCTTACCTTTTTGATTTCTACACTTGACTTTTGTGAATCAGTTTGAATGTATGAACTTCCTGATCTCATGGGTGTATCAGAATCCACCAATTGTCAGCAATACGATATATGGATGCTTCCTATTTGCTTCGCTTTGAATATTTAGATGCGATGATGTTCATGATTCGCCCAACTCAATATCACACGTTGTTCAGGTCAGAATGGGGATATCAGGTCTCCCAAGAGAGTTTGTACAGACTACCGGAGCATATTAGTTGAAAGAAACTCATTCACTTCACCAGTAAAAGATCGACTTTTAGCCTTAAGCAATATCAAGGCAAAGTTACCACCTCCTCCACTTCAGTCTGCGTTTGCCAGGTACTCTCAATGTAGAATCACGGGGTTGTGCATAATTAAAGCTTGGTTTTGCACCACATTACATCTTTTCTGTTCTAAAAGTTCTGTGTTTCACTATATTGCAGTCCAACTCGACCACATCCAGGAGGTGGAGGGGAAACATGTGCAGAAACCGGGATCAACATATTCTTTAGCAAGGTACTGGAAAGCGTCTAGAATGAACCTGCTTGCCAAATGACTCCAAGAGAATCTGAAAAGTCATTGCAACTATCCTTCTACATGAAAAGGAAAACTTGTTTATAAGTGAATATAATGGATCTTGCACCCTTGTTTCTCTTTCCTTCCTTTTCCTTCTCTGCTTGTATTTATATTTTCTAGCGACACGGCATATTGGACTTCACTAAGAGTTTTTATGTCACGTGATATATTAATAGAGCAATGCAACGCGACAACGTCCTTCCAATCATCCTAATTCTGAATGCAAAGACCATACTGAGGGATCTCATATCAATAGATTAATTTTAGTTAGTTCCATGTCTGGTTGTTTTGCATTAATAAAGAGATATCCTAGTTTGGCTTTTACAATTATTGTCATTTATTCTGTTTTTAATTTTTTTTTTCCATACTTGTGCAAATGTCCAGATTACTAAGCTAGCAGCTGTCAGAATTAATGCCATGCTTGAAAGGCTACAACTCTCTCAGCAGATAAAGGAAAGCGTTTACTGCTTATTTCAGCAAATACTCAGTCAGCGAACTAATCTTTTCTTTAATAGGCATATTGATCAAATAATACTCTGCTGTTTCTACGGTGTTGCAAAGGTTTGGACTCAGGAATTTTGTCTGGTTTCCTGCGACAATTCAGAGCATTTAAATTTTCTCCTCCTTGCACTAATTCATGTTGATTTGTTTCTCTTTCCCTTTTTGGCCCCGAAGATCTCTCAAACAAACCTGACCTTTAAGGAGATCATTCACAACTATAGGAAGCAACCCCAGTGCAAGCCCCAAGTGTTCCGCAGTGTGTTTGTTGATTGGTCATCAGCCCGGCGTAATGGGGTATGTTGAATAATATTACTCTCTAAGGTTTCAGTTTTCTAGACATTGCCTTAAGGTGTTGAATATTTTGCCAACAGAAAACGGGGAATGAGCATGTGGATATTATCACTTTCTACAATGAAATATTCATTCCTTCTGTGAAGCCACTGCTCGTTGAACTTGGGCCCGCTGGCACAAATACTAGAACCAACCGGGCTTCTGAAGTTGGCAATAAAAATGATGGTATGCTTTTGACTAACGTATTACTTGTAAATCAGTCTTCACACAAGCCTTTGTCTGATTCTCTGTTGCTATGACTTTTACTAATCAGCTCAATGCCCCGGGTCACCTAAGATATCTCCTTTTCCAACTCTCCCGGATATGTCCCCTAAGAAAGTATCTGCATCCCATAATGTCTACGTATCTCCACTGAGATCATCTAAGGTGCTTATCTTCTATCTTGCAGTTTCTTTTTCTCCTTTGTCACAACTCTTCTTTTTCTTTTCAAAAATTTTACCATGCAAATTCCTTATGTAATATACATTGCTGACATCGTTATGCATGATTTGATTTAACATTTTTGCATGGAAGTACTTGAAATGGAATGTCACTAGGATGCGAGCAACATGGACAGGTACTGCGGCTGTATTTTTTTCTTCTAATTGGTCTGCTTTCTCTTGATCGTGTGCAGATGGATGCTTCAATTTCTCATAGCTCGAAAAGCTATTATGCTTGTGTAGGAGAGAGCACCCATGCCTATCAAAGCCCTTCCAAAGACCTTGTTGCCATCAACAGCCGCCTGAATGGGTAGGTTCAAGATCACATTGTGAGCCCTGGTATATTTGTTTGGGTGTATAACTTGCTTATTTTCCACCCTATTGCAGTACCCGAAAGGTGAGAGGCACACTTAATTTCGATGACGTTGATGCTGGCCTTGTTAGTGACTCTACGGTGGCTAACAGCCTCTACCTTCAGAATGGGAGCAGTATGTCTTCATCAACTGCTAAGTTATCTGAGAAACCAGAATCTCAAAGTTAAATGATTCCCAATCCCGATCCCATGCATGTAAATTCCAGTTCTCCCTTTCCCCTCAACTAGCTTAATCAGGAAGTGGAAGCGCGCAGTGAGTTATTTGTATAATGGCTGCCCTTTCCTCATCTTCTGTCCATGAGAATGCAGCTCGAAAGTTACTTTAGTAGTTTAGTTCAATAAAATCCCATCACCTTCTTATGACAGATCAACTTATTTTCCCGTGGTACTATTTCTTGTTAAAATCACAGCTATCGTGTTTGATGCTTCGTGATAGATGGCATATAAAACTTGGATGGGCTGATTAGGAACGTGGTGCAGTTTCATCATTTAAATTTGGTACTGAATTGATTCTATCTTTGAGGAGTAATGGATTGTTTTCTGGACAGAAGTGAACGAATCCCGAGGCTGAAGAGCCTTGCAGATTTCCTAGCTATGCTTTTCAGGATAGCTATTAAATTTGGAGTACCTGGAGGCTGGAGATCACTTCTTCATTTCTAGACTTGCTATAAAAAAAATGAACAGTTTGCCAAAGATAGAATTAATCTGGACAGTTTACCGTTAGAATTAATCTGGACAGTTTACCGGCTCCTTATAAGTTTTTACACTAGTTGATTTAATGGTGCACATGCGACGTTATATCGGGGCTTTTGAGGGTACGACGGTGATTTGGGTTTTCTAGGTAATATTGCCGGGCGTAAAAATCTCTCGTTAAAAAAAGCTTTGCATTCTTTCTTTCATATTCAACGTGAAGATGCATGTGGCAGATCTTTGATTTTAAAAAACCGGCATGAGACAAACGAAGTTCAAAGCCGGCATTGGCATCAGCCCTCACCCTCACCTACATACTTCGCTCTAGATGTCTGCCAAGCAATGTAACAGAGCCAAGAGGACTGGCAGCAAAATATTTCCAATCAACATCCTGCTAACAACAAAACAATTAAATCGGCTGCTCGAAGAAATCCTTTATGAATTTGACAAGTCAACGTTCTTCAGTGATAGATGACATCGCTATCGCAGTCTTACAACTGCAGCGTGTCAGCGAACTCAATTAGATTTTCTTTCAATCGAGTTTAAAAGAAAAAAAGAAAACTATCCATAAAGTCATCCACTAATTTCAATGGACGCTCCCAATGCAGTTCCTACCTAATGTTATATGGAGCACCTAAGAAAGCTGAAGATGTCAATCAGCAAAGAAGTTGCATCCAGTCAGGAAGCTACCCATTGAAAATAACGGCATCCGCAACCTCTCGCAGCAGCCCAATTGCCACACCAAAAGAAGAAGTTCCCTTGCTTTGTACTTGGGTTCTGAACAAAGCATACGCCGCACTTGATCCCACAGAAACAACAAGGATTATATTGTGATTGAGGTTCCCGCAGATCCTTCTTTGTCTGTGGCTGATGGGGAGGAATCGAGTGCTGCAATATCAGAGTACGGTCATTGTCATACATTCTCAGCGAGTTGGTGATGGAAAGTTTGATTCCCCTGCGCAAAAGAACAGTGAGCAAGCTAGCTGTGTTTTTTGCATCATCCAAACCACAATGAGCACGCCCCTGCCAGGTCAAGCCAGCCATCTCAACTGCTTCCCTAAGATTACATCTTTGACCTCCGAAGACTTCACGGAATGGGACTTTTAAGTTAATCCATCTAGCGAAAGGAAGAGAGAAAAAGTCAGAGTAAAGCATCGAAGGATCTAAGCCAGCACACATAGTTACGTTACGCATCATCACCTCACCTGTTGAAATAAGAAGGCTTTTGAATTTTCTTATACCGACACTCAGACTCCAACATCACACGGCAATCACAGTTGGTCCAGGTAACAACAGCAAAATTTGTGTTCTTTATGCCGTTCTTTTCAAGCCATTTGTCATGACTAAGAAGAGCCTCACTTAGGGTGACACCTCGATCTACCTAGAATCACGAAAGAAAACAGAATGAATTTAGAGGCCATTATAATGAACAGGAAATTGATACGAGAAAGAAGATGCCATAATCCATAAGGATGACTGGAATGAGAAAACTCTCTATGCAAACATGGTCTGTTTTGGTAAAATGCGCATGGCAAGCACAAAAAGACAATTGACTTGCCGCATTGGCAAGGTTTTGATGAGTCATCAAAACTATGTGTAAGGTTCTGCACTGCCCATTAAATTTTAGCTTTATCTAATTATCTAAATACAGATGTAGTAACTTGCAATCCTTCATCATTTTTTACCCCAAAAAAAAAAATTTCCTTCATCATATTACGTACCCCGTCTTTACTCATTTTCCAACATCTTCTACCAGAAGATATGACAGACAGACATGCAGTGGCAACCCTTGATGCTTTCAGCTCTACTATCAAGTATTAATATCATCTAACGTGCTCCTTTACAGACCAATCCATTTAAAGAGACAAATAAATACTAAAATCTATGTGGCATGAGACAACACCCATCAACTTGACAAGAATCCAGAACTGGCAGCATCCCCCATAACCAGCTCATACTGAATAGATCAATCTTGCTTCCCTCATGAAAATGCATATGCTCCATCACATTATGTGCCAATCATCAGAAAAAACCTAACATTAGATGCTCTTTTCAGATGTACAATTTGCAGAACATCCATGCGCTAACCAACCAAGGTTATAGCGGATAGAGAACTCTACAACCTGAGCTAACATGGGGTTAGAAGATCTTCACACTTGAGAACATAAATTAAATTTCTCTATAGCCTGAGCTAACATGGCAGAAAATATTAACAATGAACAGCAGAAAATCCAGCTTTCCCAGAAAAAAGTAAGAAAGAGAACAAAATTGGAACGCAGAATCTGGTCTGGAGCAATGGAAGAAAAATCTATGTCCTCATCTATACCATTTTAAAACCATTAACATTGTACTATGATAAGAATGGGCGTAAAATAATTGGGAAAATGAAATTAGATTGATACAAACCTGAGATTGCTGGATACCAGTCAAATCTTTGCAAAAATCACTCAGATGCTGATTGCATGTGGGTCGAACATAGGTTTGGAAGCATGCTTCCAATTTGCCAGTCATGCTACTCACTATAACAGATGGGAATTCAATAATCTCCTGAGGATGAGGATTCTTTTCCTTGTCACAGGTTGCCTCGAAGTCTATGACCACAAAATACTGAAAGTCTTGGAACTGGTACTCAGGGAAGTAACCTTGAGCGAGCATATCCGGTGGACAACCATGAAAGCCGTTCCCCTCATGGAAAGAGAAAAATTGACCCTCAAAGGAATTCATTTGGTACGGCACCATCTGATGAGGATCGGGATATGGCCAGCCAAGATAGTGAGGATAATTAGGCCCATTGGGGTGTTCGCTTCTGCTAATTGACAAAACTTTCTTTGCGACATCCCCAATTGACTGACCACTAATTCCATCCTTAAGCTTGGATACCCCGGAGAGTGTGTTGCTATTGTGCTGAAGGTTGTAAAGGAATTCCTTGCTAGAAAAGCGTCCAGATGAGGCCACAAAATTCCTTTGAGTATCTTCTGTAAACCAACGTGAAAAGGCAACAATAAATCAGAAAATTGTGCACCGGTTACTTTTTCGCTTACCAAAAAAACAGATCCAAATGTGTGCAGTCAAAAAAAAAAAAATTGTGTCCAATGATGTTACATGAAGAAAGGAATTCTTGAGTGGAAGAATAGAAGGAAACCACCTAAAGCGCAGAAAACTGGGTAGCATACTCCCTAAAGATGCCTAATGAAACAAAAACAAACACATCTTGTTTGGCACTGCTCTTCTGTAACTGTAAGCAACAATTGCACTGCTTTTTCTTGGACTGGGTGATAGTTCAAGCGTTGTTGACGAACTTCACAATTCCAGACAAGACAGCACCAAACAAGCAATTTCATCGCTGTCTATAAGCAAGAACGAGGTAATCGACAACACTTAAATTATCACCCAGTCCAAGAAAATCAGGCGTGTCACCCAGTAAACACCGCATCGACCCATCGTCTATATCAAATCTACTCGTCAGAATTATTCACATCAATCCCGACTTTGTTTACCAGCAAAGCGTTCGGTCCGAGTGAATAAAACAGTTCCCCAACACAACACTGGACATTATCACTACAAGCCAAGCCAGCACTGACTTAAAATCAATCACATTCCTCCATCCCGTTACACTTTCCCAGTTGGCACGTGAACGTCAACTCGCGCCGAATAAAAAACAATGCCGTTCGATCGTCGCTCAAAAGGTCTGAGAAGAAAAATTAAGGATCTTGCAGAGAGAGAGAGAGAGAGAGAGAGAGAGAGAGAGTACTTCTGTAATCGAAGTCCATCGCGGTCCCGTGCTTGATTGTTGTCATCCACAACCAAACACATTAAATCTTCTTCGGAAGTCTTTTCCAACCTGCTCCTGCAAATCAAACAGTCTCTGCTCAAATCACTCTATTCTCTCTCACTCGTTACGTCAATACCACCGATGATTAAAGCACGAAAGCTTCGAACTTTAACACGTTGCGACTGCGATTTAAGGACTGATAAGGTGAGCGAAAGAGAGAAAGAGAGAAAGAGAGCGGGTTTTATATAGATGATTACATCGTTGACGCGGAATAGCAGCCCCCTCGCAGAGACTGAACGAGAGCAAATTTGTTGCCCTTTTGGTTCTGGTGTCGCAGAGAGAGAAAGATTGGGGCCAACGGCAGGCAAGAGAGAGAGAGAGGGGGGGGGGTGTGTGTGTGTGCGCGTGTGAATTTGCTGGACACGTGTACGGCGTTGAGTGGTTCTCTTCGTTTGTTGTTTCGGATGTTTCCCGTAATATGCAGCGGTCCTTGGATGGTCAAACGTAACCGCCGCTTGGATATTTTCTTCTTCTCCTCCTTTTTATTGGTGGCGACGTTGATGCTTTTGCTCCTTGTTTTTCTTTTCTTTGTATATATTTTTATTTTAATTAAATGCTTGATATTCTTTTAAAATCTCTGAAGATTTTATTTCTTTTGTCCAAAAAAATATTTGAAGATGACGAAATAGTATGGGTAATCGATTCCCGGTCCGCTCAGATTATCTTTAAGAACCGAGAAACAGACCGCTAGTCTCGTTTCCTATTTTCCTGAACCGTGGGCCGGATCGGGCACTTCGAGATCAAGAACCGGATATGATAAATTTCTATGAATCTTAAACTTGAAAAATTTTCTTCTTATTTCTTTTTCATTTCAATATGTTTCGCCCATAATCTTATTTATAATAAAATTTACTTGTGTATCTGTGGAATTATTATGAAGTTTATTTTGCCAATGATTATAGTTGCTTTTAAAAAAAATTAAAAAAATTGATTGGTCCAGTCCTATATCTGTGAAACCGGAAACCAAATCTCTTAGCTACTGGTTTCAATTTTAGAAATCGAGAAGTGGACCGTAGGACTCTAGAACCGAAAACTGGGTCGCTGGTCTCGGTCCAATTCGGACGATCCTAGTTCAGGCGGTCTCATTTGCTCACCCCTACGAAATATGAAATGAATCGTAACATGTGATTTTCTAATGATTTTCCTTCCTCTTCTTGATAAGACAGGTTAGATTTAGTCATCAATAAATAAATTGAAACTTTTGAATAGCTTTGACACCAACCCCCCTCTTCCCTTTGAGATGATAAAATTTAACTCGACATGTGATTTGCGTGAATCGTCATTTGGGTCTTTCTTTCTTTCTTTTTTAATAAAGAAAGCTGCTCTATTTTGAGTGTCTATTTGAATTTTTTTCTCATGTATTAATGACTAATCAAAGTTTGTAATCTAGCGGTACGATAGTGAGGGCGGACAATGCAAATAATAATAATAATAAAAATCATTCATGCATGGATTATGGGGAAAAGATTAAGCTCGTGTAATATAAGATGGATTTAGCTTACCAAGAAAATATAAGAATATTAAATTTTAAGCATGCATCAAAGATTCAATTAGCCGTGATTTAAGAGGGATTTAGTTTACCTCTTAGTTGCAAATTTGTTTCTTCATTCAAAACTTAGCTGGCAAGTTTGAGTTGCATGTGCCAAGAATTGACATTTAAGAGGGATCTTTTTTTTTTCAATTTTCTTTTTCAGTTGAAATATTATGTTTCAATTACTGTCCATGATCTCTCGAAAATACGATATTTTTATCCGGACAACTGTCTCTCATGTAATAATATTTGCGGATTTGTTTTTTTAGTAGAATTGGTGAGTAAAATATAAACGCGAGATTGGCCAAGACTCTACAATGAGGGTCATCCATTTGGACGACACCTTTTTGGGGCCGAGCCGAGCCGAGCCGAGCCGACCCGACCCGAATCCACGAAAGAGGCTCCAAAGTCCATCCAGCAAAACGACGCCCGTTGGACATCTTCGGTAAAAAACCTCCAATAAACCCTACAAGACGCTCCCCGGACAGAAACACGTCCTTGCTTCCCAACGCGACACGGAGCGAGAGCGACGGAGCAAGAGAGCTAGCGAGCGAGCATGGCAGCGACGAAGCCCGACGCGGCCGAGTACGAGGCGTTGCGAGAGCTGGTCAGGCACCACATAGAGTCCTTTGACCACCTCGTGGATCACGGTTTGGGGACTATGCTCTCTAACATCAAGCCCGTCCAAATTGTCGATCCCTTCTCCAAGAAGACGCTTAGGAATATCCTTTTCTTTTTTTTTTGTCTGTTCGAATTACTTCCTCGCTTCGTTCGGGTAACCCTTGGAGGCAGAGGAAAATCTGGGAAAGATGGCCTTTTGCCTCACCAGTTCTTACGAAATCACGATAGAAATTGAAAGTGCTCTTTTTTGCTTTCTTCGCCCATGTATCGTTGTTATTAGCTTAAATGATCGTTCTGTCTGCATGGAATTGATATCCTAGTTTGAGCTCTGCGGGAGCAATTTTTTGTTTCTTTCTGTTTCTTGTTGAAGTTTTGGAACGGTAAGGCAATCCCTGTTTTTTTCGGTCTGCAATCGGTGCGCATATCCGATTCAATTATGTTATACAAAGCATAGAAGTTTCATCCTTGACAAGTTAATCACTCTCGTTTGAGGGTCATGATGTATATAAACCTACAAAAGAGAGCATTTGGAAGACGAATCGCGATAATCTGTTACCAAACGAAGTAAGACTGCTGTGGTTGATTCAAGTCCTGCTTGATTCGATTTTATCTTTGTGCCAATGGTTGGGTTGACTTAGGCTTATTTGTTTTGCATCTCAAATAGTGTAGGCAAGCTAAAATTTCCTACTCAGGGAAGTTCATGGTGGGCCTCTGTTTTCAACTCCCCAATGGAGTTCTTGTACGCGAGAGATTTAATTTCGGGCATCTTCCGATAATGTTAAAGGTTAGTCTTTATTTTGTTCCTGATACCATTATTTGGTTGTTTGATCCTCTATAGTCTTTTCCTTTATGTTCATGAGCTATTTACGCTGCATATTGCGGTCAACTTTTGCAGGGTGATTTTTTTTGTTTCTTATTAGTAGGGGCCGGCCGAAACTTATTGGGGAAAGTAGTAAAACAAGATTTAAAGGAGTGAAAAATAGATTGGCGTACAGTTTGTCTTAGGACAGAGTGGAAGAAGGCTATTAGTATTGTGGGGGTAGTGTATATATATCTTTGTTTATTTATTTTTACATATTTTTCTTTTTTCCCTCGATCGATTTTGCTTTATTTTTATGAATTTTTGGGGTTCATCGACTGCCGACCCCAGCTAGTTTGGGATAAAGGTGTTGTTGATGTTGATGTTGATTAGTAGTGGGTCTGTTTTGGGTTTTCTATTGCGTCAGTTTGTCATCCTCGTCCAATCAAGATTCTTCTTATCCTAAGCTTCCTCCTTTTTTTCACTGAGTGGAGTCCTTTTTTAATACTTCCAACATTGTTTCAAAGCCACAAATAGTTCTCTAAAGGAAACATGATTTCAAAAAGGCTTTCCTCTGTCAATTTCTTCCTGGTTCTACTTTGCTGAAATAAGATTTCCATCACAAGAAATTAAGTGGCAGTTATGCCACCTGCTGCTATAGCAATGGGATTATACTCATCCAGTAGCACTTTGTTTCCTCCACTAGACAGATTAAATCTCCCTAAGTTAAGTTTCCTTCTTTATACGATTCTGCCTTACGTAAGAGCAGTTGTTGAACCAGAGAATCTGTTCTCTATATGAATGGAGGTTTCACGGTTAGATGGTTTGAAGCTAATGCATCAATAAAGTCTGAATTGGCTTTTTTGCTTGTTTGGGCTTGCACTTACTTTTCTTGCACAGTCTAGATTCTTTCAAGATGTGTCCTTAATATTATGATCAACTGATTGATATTTTTCTCCTCTCTAAATTGTGAGGCGGCTTGCATGCAATTTTCGCCTATAGAATTGTATCTTATAAGTTGGTTAACCAGCATTTCCCTAATCTTGCTTCATGCTAAGCTCCATATTGAAGTTGTGCCATAGTTTCCTAATTTTAATGTCTTTTATCCTGCTTTTGTGACTTTTCCTCCGGTGTTGTATTAGAAGCAGGCAATGGTTCAACTTTTCTGCCTTACTATGCAATGTAATCTAGGATATACCAGCGTGTGGTGAATGCTACTCAGTGTAATAATGACTGTACAATCTCTTTAGATAATGTCTTATAGCCATTATGCCAACATGTTGTTCTTAATCTAAGTATCTTGAATGCTACCGCTCAAATTGGTTGAGATCATGGATGCACTTGTCGTGTTGCTGTGTCCTTTGGATATTGGATGTTCTTTTTTTCTTTAGCTTGTACATTCTTGCTTTTAATTTCTTTCTTAGTGAGAATGCTTTGAATTGTGGATCAATAGGTGTATTATTATAAAGTCCAAGCGGAAACTTAAGCTTACAGGTATCTTACCCAAAAAAAAAAAAAAACTTAAGCTTATAGGTAGAGGGAAATCACATAAATATAAAGAGCACTTAGGACCCATTGTCAAGCGATGTGGGATAATACTTCAACACCCCCACTTACGTGCAAGTCGCATTACGAGCAACACATGGAATTTTCACTATGCACATTCACATGAAATTTTGACCACGCACATTCGTGAAAGGGATAGGACTGGCTCTGACATCATGTTAAAAAGTCCAATCCAAAAGTTTAAACTTATAGGTGGAAGGAGACCACTTAAATATAAAGAGCACTTAAGACCCATTGTCAGGCGATGTGGGATAATATTTCAACATGTATCCTTTCCATTCTGAAAAAATAACAGACTATATACATGTTAAGGGACATTAAGAAGATCGGGATCGGTAGATGGTGATTGAATTAATCTGCCTTTCTTCGAGTTGATTGAAGTGGCTTCTGATCTCGAGATGATTATGAAAGATCCATACTGCCATGGTTGAAAATTAATGGTCAAAGATTCATTATTCAATTTTGCTGCAGTCACAGTATTGCTACTTGAGAGACGCTGATCCGCAAAAATTGGTTTCTTACAAAGAGGAGTCTTCTGAGATGGGTGGGTAAGTTATTTTCTTTCTGTGTCTTTAAGTAATGATATGGAGCATCAATTTTTGCTGTATAAGTTTGGGGCATTGCATGTCCACTGGATAGATTTTATGCCAATTTCTTTTGCTTTATTGAAAATGGAGATTAATTTGTTTATGCTACTGTCTTTTGCTATATTTAAAACAGAGTTTAATTATCATTTATGGACTAGCTCCTCTTTTTCTTCCCCTTGACAAGCTCTTCTTTTGCTTTTTATTGGAATGGCGTCTCTAAACAAATGCACACAAGAAGCAACTGTCGTTATTTAGTGTGATTGTAGAAGCTGCACATCTCTTTAGTTGTTTTTTTATGGTGGCTGGGTGCGCCATTTCTTTAATGTCGTGGTTGTCATTATGCATGGTCTTCTCGAGCAGAATCATTTATATTCATCATTGAATAACTAATTTAGCACAGACTGAGATAACAAATTTTCCTTGTCGAAAGCGGCAAGTATTGTGGAGATGCTTATGTTTTTGACAAATTCATTCTTTTGAAGCTATTTCATCTTGAATGGGCTAGAGAGGGTGGTTCGTCTTCTGATATTGCCAAAGCGGAACTATGTAAGCACGTTCCTTTGCCAATTGTTGTTCATCCGCACTAGCACTCCTGATTACATACCATATTTTGGTTGGGGATTGTACACAAATGGAACTCTGCAAGCTTTCATTGTTTTCTTTTTTCTTTTTGCGAAGCTCGTTTTACCTGTCTGTTAGCTTTCTAGTCTAATTGTAAACTCAAAATTCTTCATTTCTTTTGACTGTTCATTTTATTGTGATAATATCTGAGTCCAACTTATATTTCAGCCGATGAGCATGGTGCGGAATTCATTTCGTGACCGACGTGAAGGATATACAGACAAAGCAGTAGTAATAAGGTTTCATTCTAATACACCGTGTATGAAGTTGCTAGTAGTCATTAAAGTAGTACATTTAGTTGTACAGAACTGCATACAAATTTTCTGCTGTTTGACTCTAGAAGCAAGGGGTTAACAATAATACGGCATGGCATGGCAATTGGTAACTATCAGTGCAATAGGCTGTTATGTTGGAGAATCACTGTTAAAGTCCTTTACAGGTTTTTAGGCAATGATTAGCAATTTTGCCAATAAGTATTGTTTAAATCGTGTATTTTCTTAGTAAATTTTATAAGCAGATTACCAGTGCAAGTCAAGATTCTTTTTGTTTTTCCTATGGAATTGAAGATGCCATTAGTTCTGACTTCTCTAATGTTCTAGAAAGCCTAGTTCTCCTGTCCCATTGATCAAATGTGATCTCTCATATTGCGATTAAAAATGTAACTTGGTTTGCTATATTGGCCAGCGTGGTGTAAGCAAATACATTGCCACTTTATATAGGCTCCGATTTTGTAAACCTTTTGCTTTCTCCCTCAAATATGGTGTTTTTCTTTCTCTCTCAAGTATGGTGGCTATTTTAGGCGTACCCATATGATTTGGGACTATTGTGGAAGAGTGATGTTAGTGGAGGGTTGCTTGAATAACTACTTAGCACAATTTTTTTGCCTGTTGAATTTATGCCCAAATTTGAGTTTAGGAAATTAACTCTTTTGTTTAATTATTAGCAAAATTTGTGTAGTCGAAAGTGGTTTTGTGTTTGCAAATTCTGTCTTCTATTGTGACCTTGCAGCTTTCTAGGATTAACTCATCCAGGTGATTGTGGTGTTTCCAATTCTGATTTAATGGCTTTTCAGGTGTGTGAGAGAAGACCAGTCTTCTGTGACAGTTAAACTATATTACCTTCAAAATGGTAGTGCGAGAATTGGATTTTGGTAAGATATTCTGATTCTTTAACTGGTGAATTAAACCTTTTTCTTTTGATATGAGATTTTAACTAATTTCTCTAAATGAATTTTTGCAGGATTCGGTCAAGAGAATATTTGCTTCCTGTTGGTGTTGTTTTGAAGGTGTTGTAATTGTTAACTTCCAATAAGAATGTTTTTCCCCTTTTTATCATCTTTGTTGTTTGTGGGATGTTGTAAATGGATAGCTGATGCTTCTTTACTTCCTTGTTGGTTCGTGAAATTCGTCTCTTTATTGTTAGTCGCAATTGATGTTTATATACAGTGACAGTCTCATTTATATCATGTGCAATGTTGAATTGACCTGTCAAACTTTGTCCTAGATCTTTCATTTTGTTTATGAGTGTTGGCACCACCTCTGGAAATTCTGCAATCCAGAAGTATCTAATCAAGGAAGTGGTACTCCTTGCACAATCGTTGTGTGCATGTCTTATATGTAGGAATTCCAATGAGCGCAATCCCTCTTCACTCTGAATGTTATAGAAGCTTTTCCTCGTTATCTGCTGCATGAAGGGTGAACATTTGTATGGACCTTACCACAATTGATAGCCTTTCACTTTTAGATTCTTATTTCGGCGACACTCAGGTGCTCAGCTTCCTTGCTTCCCTTGTCTGTCTAATTTCATGGAGGGAATTTTCATTTACTTCCTCCTGTTTACGTTATCGCCTTTCATTTAATTATAGCAAATCTTGTTCAGCGCCTCAAAAATCTGGTTGAAGTTTGATGGAAGATTTTCTTGCGCAGTTCCTCCTGTGTACTTTCTTAATGCTTCCAATAACATATAACAGATCTTATTTAGCCACCTCAAATTCTCCTTGAATACCTGTATCTGCTATGAACTTGTAGAGCGATCACTGGTTGCCAGAAATTTGCCCTGTCAGGAATCATTAGGTCTTGGATCAGAGCCAGGGATGGTTTCTTCTGCCATCAAGTTTTTATTGACCTGTCGCACCTTGCGCTTATTTGATGGTTGTGGAAGAAGGGTTTGGATACTGTAGGACAATGCTGTAGTGGAGGTCATTTTTCTGCTTTAGAGAAGATGTTATGCAAATTAGTGCTTTTGCCTCCACTCTGACTGACCTGCTGCATATGTTTGTGTCTGTCCTTTTCTGTGTCTTTGCTGTACTTCTCCTCATGCATTGCTAATTGAGATCTTGACTATTATCAACAGGCACTTATTGACACCAATGATCGTGAAATTTATGCTAGTCTGACCAGTTGCTATAGTGAGAAATATGAGAGAGGGAGGGGTGTCGTGGGTACTCAACTTGTGAGTGAAAGGGCTAAGATTATAGTTGATGAACTTCGAGATCTGGCTCTTTTTACACGACGCCAATGTCTGCAACATATCGGTACTCTTTAACATTTTTCACCGTTCCTTTTGCTTTAGTTTCTGTTGTATGACTAACAAATTTTTTTGCCTTATATAGGAGAGCATTTCCAACCTGTTATGGAGGGTCTAGAAAATGAAAGTTACATCTCTGTAAGTTTTATCGCATGCATTGCTTTATTAAATTGTTATTGTTTTTGTGTCTTTAATGGTGGAGTTCTCGCCTTCATTTCTTTCTTCCTTCACAGGTTGCAGATGCTGTTCTTTGGGACTACATTTTTGTCCACCTCAAAAACAACTATGACAAGTTCAATCTTCTCATGTCAGCTTCCTTCCAACTTACCTTTTTTTTTTTGCAAAGAAGTGGCAACATGATATTCGTTCTAATAGCTATATCTCCGATTGTCTGTATTCTTCATCCAGCTTTATGGTGCAGAAACTTTTTTCTCTCGTCGACCAGACTTCAGTTCCAGATAACCCAGATTCTTTGCAAAATCAGGAAGTTTTACTACCTGGTCACCTGATTACAATTTATTTGAAGGTATGAGATTGGTACCTTCTTTATTGTTTTTTTTTTTGTTACTTCAATACACATTACCGAAGGACAATTAGAACTTGGACCAGATAAATGGGAAATTACATATGTTTATCTTCTACTTAATGTTAATTTTTTATGAACTGGGATTTTGGATCACTGGTTTCTGCCATAAGCGAGCTTAATACCAGGCTGGTCAGTAATGCAGATCACCTTGGTCAAAACCCCACTTTCAATAGGTTTTGACTATTGGTAGACCTGTGAACTCTGAGGTCAGGTAAGGGTTCCTACTGTCTTCAGCCCAAGATGTCCCCTTCTTTCAGGGTTTGGGCCTAGTTTGACTTTACAGCAACCCATGTTGTGTTGGCTATTTCATGAATAAAAAAGGTTACTCAGCTTGCTGCTAGGAGGTTTGAAATTGCGACGTTTTTGTCTTCAGCGTGTGTCTGAAGCAAGAAACCAACAGGCGGTTTTTTTAACAAAAGCAAGGGGCTATGTAACATTTTAGTGGTTAAATTATTGATCTGCAGTTCGGCCCCCTGATCCACTTAAAATTTTGCTAAATGTAGAGTTTTTTAGCCTCCATTCTGGATATATGATTGGACTGATTATAATATCTCCGTACTTAATGTGCTTTCTCAACGCAGCTGAAGCTCAATACATTTCATTGCTTGTTTGTTACTTCTTCAGGACAAACTAGAAGATTGGCTACAAAAGGCAAAAAAGCTTCTTCAAGACGAGATGAAGAACAAAGGCAAAAACTTTGATATCTCTAGCTGTATGTTATTGTACTCTTCTCTCTCTCTCTCTCAAATTTCTGTTTCTTCCAAGGCCCTAACTGCTGTTGGAATGAACCAATTTTCGCAGGGAATATTTTGTTTACGCTGTTGATTGTGTTAATTGTTAAAAAAGTTATGATTACCTTCAGTTGTTACTTTTAAACTTTTCTCAAGATGCATCCCCTCCACCTGCGATTCAACTGGGTTGGAGTTATTATTGTAATGACTGATGGAATCGTGTGTTGGTTGATCTTTTCTGCTTCAGTATCTGAGAAAGAGAGTTTTCTGGCTGGCTTATTTGTCCTACCTCTTTGGTTTCTTTCGGAGTTTTTGACTAGCGCTTTTTTGACATGTGATTATGTAGTGGAACATGTTAAGAAGGTCATGGACAAAAACCCCGGAAGGCAGATTGGTTCAGCCATAGAAAATATGTTAAAAACTGGAAGGCTCGCTACACAATCAAGTCTGGATTTGCAGCAGGTGTGTATAACTTCTGGCTCCACAGTGCAGTCTTGTAATACAAATGAGCTCGCAGTTTTCGTCAGTGCCTTATCTTTGATGATTTCATGCACGCAAAAATACTGAGGGGGTGAAGTGTATCATCTTATCGAACTATGGGGTTAATTGTTGAAGCACATTTTATGACTTGTATCTTGGTATGGACTTGAATCAATTGGAAACTACATGAAACTTTCAACTTCTTTCTGCTCTTTAAATGGGTGCCTTTGCATCCATATTTTTGTGCTTCTTACTGTTGGGTGAGATGGAACAGCAGTATTTTCGTGGTCTTTTTCTGTATTGTCTTCTTTTAACTAGAGTAAGAACTTATTGCATGTTCCTGTGAATACACTAGAAGCATAATAGGTTCACTACGGCTGATTGGAAATGGGAAAGCTTACTTCTGGGTTCTATCTTAACGATTATTTGAAAAGGAAAGTAAGGCTTTGGCGTGAAGAACCCCATTATTTGAAAATTAATCTTCCACGACCATAAGGGTATTGTACTTGGGCAAGCTAGCTAGTTGGAAGCTAACTGAAATGAAGAAAGTGTGAGAATGAAGAGCATCTAAATCAATATGTTAAGAGGGAAAAGCATGTCTGGGGGCTGCTCCAGCTTCTGCCTCGTAACCTTTTAGATATGGTAGACTTCATTCTTCTTAGGTTTCCAGAAGAAAAGTTGTCAACCTCATCATTAAAGAAATGTTTATTTTGGAAAATGTTTTTCATTCGATTCTTGATACCTGAAAGAACCACATTCTAGCACACACTAAAGCATTTTTATTTTTATCCCAAGAACTTATTTACAATCTCTGTAAAGGGTCTCTGGGTGCTTAGGACACGTTACCGTTTTTTAGGAGATAACACAAGCTGTCAGAAGTATCGGGTTTCTACTTGACAATGGTTTTTTTTCCTTTGTTTCTGTGCTTGGCAACCTACCTGAACCTTCCAGTCATTGCTAGGGGTTGCAATATAAAGGAAACTGCCTTCGACTATAATCCAACATGGGCTTCTTGACTGCAACCAAATCTAGGAATCTGTTGCACGTTGCAGTGCACACCTTGCATAAGTATCTCCTCCTCTGAAGAGAATCTGTGAGGATTTGTGAGACACTTGCTTAGGTTTCTTCAAATGATGATAAGTGCTGCGGGCTGGTTAGTCAAACTATTGACTTTGATATCATTGTTAACTCAGCACTTCATTGAAAACCCAAGAGAGTGCCCAAACACAACCCCGGTAACATACTTACTGAATTCGGTTTGATCGGAAGCTTAAGTAATGCGTTCTAGGCCGAGTAAACTTATATGTTTACTCTAGTCATCTCGTGTAAGAGACTATCCATCTCACAAATCCAACTAACATGCATTCCGTCTTCTGTACTTGGGGGGATTAATTTTCATTTCCTTTTAGTCGTTAAAAACTGTTTCTAGATGTTTACATATTTTCTAGCTTTTGTTGTGTGTGCTTTCTTACTATTCTGAGAATTTGAAGGCGATTACCTGCGGAAATTTCTAGCATGGGGCAATTTCTTATTATCTTAAGGTTATGAAATGTGAAAATAGATAAGAAATAATATAAGGATTTGTCCTCGAGCGGCATCTTGTTACTAACCTTGTCACTTTATTTCCAACGTCAGTTTACTTAACCTTGTCTAATATTGTTGTGATGTTTTAGCTATGTCATAGTGGAGCTTGACTAATGCTTGTATCCCGGATCTGCTTTATTAGAGGGCAGGCTATACAGTTCAAGCAGAGAGGCTAAACTTCCTGCGTTTTCTTTCACATTTTCGCGCTGTACATAGGGGCGCATCCTTTGCGGGGTTGCGGACAACAAGTGTTCGAAAGTTGTTACCTGAGTATGTGTTGTTTGGTAATCAGTTTGAACGAGTCTTAACTTTATGCTCTTCTTCCTGATTGTGTCTGCTCTTGCCTTGCCCTCTCCCTTTCCCCACTCTTCATCTTTTGACATTTTGCAGATCTTGGGGTTTTCTTTGCCCCGTACACACTCCCGATGGGGAACCTTGTGGTTTGCTTAACCATATGACTTGCACCTGTAGTAAGTTAACATACCCTTTCAGATTGCTAGCAAGAATTTCATTATTCCGAAAATGGTTTGAATTTTATTGTTTCTTATGACAAAATTTTCTGGCCTTGTGTTTTGAAAGCTGTTATAGTTTCTGGAAGACTAGTTTTCTAAGCAAGTTGTTAATATTCGGTTTTCTTAACAAACTGACATTAACCAGTTTTTAAAACGAGTGTCTTTTAGCAACCACAGTCATCACCCAAGAACGTGGTGCGGCCCCATGGTGGTCCACCTTTGACCAATTTCCAAGACGTCTTGGGTTCAATTTATTTTTTCCTCCTTCACCATGTTACTTGTAAAATCTTACAAAATAACAAGAGCCTATGGTTCTTTTTTTCTTTTTTTTTAACAGAAAGAAGTGCTTTCGTACGCTTCCAACTAGCATATAAAGGCCTGAGTTCCATATAGTACTGTAACCGTTTTTTTTTTCTAATTTATTTGTCATATGATGGTAACAAGCATTGTATCTTCCTTTTTTCAGGGATCACATCCTTTTTTGATTCAAAAGGAAAAGTTCGAGATTTTTTCGAGATAGGAACTTCAATTCTGAATGTTCTGATTAAAGTTGGAATGACACCTTCACTCCCCAAAATCTTTCAAGCTGGCCCTCCTGAAGTTCTCTCTGTCCTACTAGATGGGCGTGTTGTGGGCTCTATTCCCTCTGCTGAAGTTGAAAAGGCCGTTTCTTATTTGCGTAGATTGAAGCTGTCAACTTTTTCAGGGGTTTGTGTTTTGTCAAATCTTTCTGCTTTTGTAGTTTCCAACTGCATCACTGCTCCAATTTTTGGTTTTTCCTCGTTGTTGTACCCGAAATTGCAGATTCCTGATGATCTGGAGGTAGGATATGTTCCTCTGAGCTTTGGTGGGGCATATCCTGGTCTTTATCTATTCACAAACCCTTCAAGATTTGCACGCCCAGTTAGAAATATATCTGCTTCTGTGGATGAAGGCCAAGACATTGAACTCATTGGTCCATTTGAGCAGGTTATTTCAGTATGAGTCTTTTGCTGGATTTTCTTAGGCGGTTGTATTTAAACAGTTTATGCAATTTTTAGGTGTTTATGGAAATTAGATGCCCTGATGGTGGAGATGGGGGAAGAAGAAACGAATTTCCTGCAACTCATGAAGAGATTCATCCAACTGGAATGCTCAGTGTGGTCGCTAACCTCACACCATGGTCAGATCATAATCAGAGCCCACGAAACATGTACCAGTGTCAGGTTTTCGTTATTTCTCCACTTATTTTCTGAAGTTTCTTTTCATTCTCCCGAGACCCGAAGATGGTCAGTGGGACCCTTAAGTAAAGCTTGCTAATATTCTGTTGTTGCTTTTGTTGATTGTAATTTAAGATGGCAAAACAAACAATGGCTTTCTCTTCACAAGCCATTCACTTCCGTGCGGACCAAAAATTGTATCATCTTCAGGTGTATATCTAATTCTTTAAATTTCTCTATGGTTGTTTGTACTGAACTTGGTAAATGGCTCATCTGTTCAGAATTTCTGCATGCTAAGTTGTTAATTGGCATCCATGACCATGGGCCATAGCCTTTTGTACTTATTGAATGCATGAACTTGTTCAAGTCTGATCTGAAAGTTGGCAGCGCAGCTAATTTATTGTTATAATCAATCAATAAATTTTTAGTTTGCATCTGTTAAGTATAGTTTTTCAACCTGTACCTTGGGGCTCTGCAGACTCCTCAAACTCCCATAGTACGAACTGGTGCGTATACAAAGTATTGCATAGACGAGTATCCAACCGGGACAAATGCAATTGTTGCTGTGCTGGCTTACTCAGGGTAATGCTTGGAATTAACTCTGTAAAATTCAAGTGATAGATGTATCTGCTGCTTTATTTTTCACCCTTGAATTTAATTATGTGATACTATCAGGTATGATATGGAGGATGCTATGATTCTTAACAAGTCATCTGTAGAACGTGGAATGTTCCATGGACAAATATACCAGGTTTTTCTCTTCCTGCTTAAGCCATTTTTAGAAGAACAGGCTCCTGCGATTGGTCTTCCTACTTCCCCCCTATTTAGCATGTGAGCACATGTATGTACCCTGTATAACAGTTGGCAAATATTCTGTCTCCCTGAGCTTTTGAGATGGAGAAAAGCTTTTCCATGTGGAGTGGGTACATTCAACCTTTGTTGTATGTGGGCAAGGTTGTTAGTTGGTTTGACCTGTGAAGGAAAAACGTCTATGAAAGCTCATCAGCATGTGTATCAAATTAAGCAAAATGTCTCAATTCATGGCAACCTTTGATGCTAAAGATCGAAAGAGTAAACTCATCTAAAACTTGACTAAATGGTTAGCTGGCCGTCAGCATCAAATGACTCAATCCCCTGAAATGCTGTACTGCTGTTTAACAACATCTAAAATATGTCAAAAGCAATTCCATTGTATCTTGTAAAAAGTTAATCATCAGACCTTTGATAGCCATGGCCACTGAATTAGTTCCCATCTCAGCAAATTTGAAAGTGCACAAGAGTAATTAGGTGGAAGTCATGGTATAGTAACATGTAAGACATGGTCAAATATAATCTAGTAATGTAAACAGTTCTCGGACGCCATTTCCATCTAAAATATCAGGTTATTTGTTAGGATTGCATGTGATTACCGTGTTTGAAGTATTTTAAAGTCGATAAAGCACTTGGTTATTTTGTGGTGTTTTAAAGAGTTTTAATTTTGCCAGTGATAGCTGGATAAGTTGTCTTATGAACATGCCGGGTTTTGGTCTTATTCTCTACTTCTGTATATGTGTGGTCCCATGGATTTGTTTGTTCCTTTTTGTGGATGGTCATGTTTGAGACATTGCTAAATGCATGCAATTTGTTACAATCTCTTCAATTGGATTGAAGCATTTCATTTTTTTTTGGGGGACTTTATGTGCTGGGTTGTTGTTTGAACTGATTGTAATTTTGCTACAGACAGAGACCATTGACTTATCCGAGCAAAGCAGCAGGTCTGATCGAGCACACAGGATTTTTAGGCGAAGTAACACTGATAAATCAGTTCACCCTTGGATTGATTCCGATGGACTTCCATACATCGGTCAGGTTGACTATCTATTTCATGCTGCCATTACTCTTTTCGTCCACTGAATACTCTGTCTTAGAAAGTGGTAAACTCTTTGACATTTGTCTTTTAGATGATACAGCCAGACGAGCCATATTGCAGTATATATAATGAGGTCACAAATACTACCAGAAACCAACTACACAAGGGATCGGAATCTGTGATAGTTGATTATGTGGCTGTCGATGTGAAAAACAAGAAAAGTCTTCAAAAGGTCAGTGGGCATGAACAAATTTTTTGAGTATCTTCTTCCCCGTTGATTTCTTGAAATTTCAGCATTAGAATTTTTTGGTATAATATTTTAAGGGGTACTAGGGCAAATTCCCGCGGATAATGTTCTTTTGCCGGCTAAGCAGATGAACTGTCGTACTTTTTATTTGAGTTGTATCTTTTGGAAGGTATTTGAGTTGATCTTTTGGAAGGTACTGGAGATAGTTCTAGAGATCACATGAGGGGTGTCCAAGATATTGGAATATTTTAATTTCCTTGTCTCTATACCCTAACCTCGTAGATCTGGGAATTCAGTCTCTATCTGGAGAGAGCCCTATCAGTGTAGATCAGTGGTTCTTGTTATTGCTGCCATGTGTAGTTCTCTTGGTGTAGCAGTGTGCATAATCTTTCTGTAAATGATACTTCTCTCTCATATTTTATTCAATGATAAGAACGACATATATATACAAGCTAAGGGTAAACCCAAAAAACCCACAAAGACTATTTTACCCTTTATAACACTCCCCCTCAAGCTGGATCATGGATATCAAGCATGCCCAGCTTGTTACAAATATACTCAACCCTACTACTCCCTATAGATTTGGTGAAAATATCAGCAAACTGTTCACCAGTCTTAATGTAACTAGTAGAGATAACTCTAGCTTGAAGCTTTTCACGGACAAGTTGACAATCAACTTCAATATGCTTGATACGCTCATGGAATGCTGGATTAGAAGCAATATGGATAGCCGCTTGATTATCGCATCACAGTTCCACTGGTGCAGGATCTTTGAATCTGAGTTCAACTAATAACTGACTCATCCAAATTAACTCACAAGTACGTTGAGCCATAGCTCTGTATTCTGATTCTGCACTTGATCTAGCCACAACACTTTGCTTCTTACTTCTCCAAGATACTAGGTTTCCTCCCACAAATGTGCAATAATTTGATGTAGATCTTCTATTCATAGGAGATCTTGTCCAATCGACATCTGAGAAGTCTTCCACTCTTCTATGACCATGATCCCTATAAACAAGACCACGACCTGGGGCTTTCTTCAAGTATCTCAGAATTTTGATTACAGCATCCCAACGTGAGGTACAAGGAGAAGACATAAACTGACTCACAACACTCACCGAAAAGAAAATATCAGGCCGAGTGATAGTTAAATAATTTAGCTTTTCAATAAGTCTTCGATATCTTTCTGGATCGTCTAGCAGTTCACCATCATCTGCCATCAATTTCAAGCCACCTTCCATTGGTGCATCCTATGGTTTAGCTCCTAGCATACTTGTCTCAGTAAGTAAATCCAGAAAATACTTCCGTTGAGAGATGTGGATACCTTTATTTGCTCGTGCCACTTCAATACCCAAGAAATATCTAAGAGATCCAAAATCTTTTGTATGAAACTGTTGTTGCAGATATAGTTTCAGCTCCTTAATTCTTGCAGAATCATCTCCAGTTATGACAATATCATCCACATATACTATAAGAGATATCCGACCAACTTCGGAAACCCGGTAAAACATCGAATGATCTCCAGTGCATCGATAAAGTCCAAACTGGAGTACCGCCTCAAAAAACTTCCCAAACCACGCCCTGGGGGACTGTTTCAACCAGACAAAGATTTTTCTAAACGACATACATTACTAGACTCCCCCTGAGCAACAAACCTAGGTGGTTACTCTACGTAGACCTCTTCCTGTAAATCTCCATGAAGAAAGACATTTTTAACATCGAGCTGAAACATAGGCCAACCAACAAAAGCGGCCAAAGAAAGTAAAAGACGAATAGAAGTCATCTTAGCCATGGGACAAAATTTATCACCATAATCAACTCCTTAAACCTGTGCATGCCTTTTAGCAACCAATCTACTTTTGAGACGAGCTAGAGAACCATCAGGATTAACCTTAGCGGTAAATACCCACTTACATCCAATGGCCATCTTCCCTGTAGGTAAAGGAACCATATCCCAAGTTTGGTTTTGGTCCAGTGCCAATAATTCCTCTTCCATAGCTTTCTTCCAACCTGGACTAGATAATGCTTCAGCAACAGTTTTAGTAATATGATGGGCATCAATAGTTATTAGACTAGCCTGGCAAGAGGTAGATAGACCGGAATAGTAGACAAACTGTGCAATAGGGTATTGTGTACAACTACGAATTCCTTTGCGATGGGCAATAGGAATATCAAGATCAGTATGAAAATGATGTACCTTAGGTTCAGAAGACGAAGAAGACGAGATAGAATGGGATACGTCTGCATGGGGCTCCATATGCTGACGAGGCCGTCTACTGTAAACATGCTGAATAGGTGGAGGAGGAGGCGGAGATTCTGAAGTGGATGAAGATTCCATAATAACATATGTCAAGAAATCATCATCCACTGTAGGAAGCACCATTGGATTATCAGAATAAATAGTAGACTCAAAGAATGAGACATCTGCAGTAGTGAAGTACTTATGTAAAGAGGGACAATAGCATCGATAACCCTTTTGGGTGCGAGAATACCCCACAAAAATGTATTTAAGAGATCAAGGATCAAGTTTAGAAAGTCCTGGACGATGATCTCGAATATAACAGACACAACCGAATATGCGAGGTGGCAAATGATATAAGTGATCAGAAGGAAAAAGAAGAGAGTGAGGAATTGCATCCTAAGAACAGAGGATGGCATGCGATTGATAAGATAACACGTAGTCAAAACTGCGTCAGCCCAAAAAGATTTATCTGTCTTCGTTTCAAACATCAAAGATCGAGTCACTTCTAACAAATGACGATTCTTTCTTTCAGCAACACCATTTTGTTGTGGTGTATCCGAATAAGAGGATTGATGAAAAATGCCCCGTTGAATCATAAAATCAGAGAATTCCTTAGAAAAATACTCTTTTGAATTATCACTTAGAAGAATACGAACAGTAGTAGAAAACTAAGTCTGTACTTCGTTAATAAATGAACAAAAAATAGAAATTAACTCAGAATGACTTTTCATTAGATATAATCAAGTGGCTCTTGAATAGTCATCTACAAAACTAACGAAGTACTTAAAACCCAACTTGGAAGTGACGGGACATGGACCCCAAACATCAGAATGAACTAGAGCAAAAAGCTGAGAAGCCTGTTTATTGACTCTTTGACTATAACTAACACGGTGCAATTTTCCAAACTAATACGACCCACACTCAATACGAGATAAAGAATGAAAACGGGAATCTAACTTCTTCAAATTTCCCAAAGAGGGATGTCCCAAGCGACAATGAACTTGACGTGGAGAGACTGTTGAACAAGCGATACCGGTAATATCTTCGAACACATAGAGCTCCCCTGACAGACGTCCTCTACCAATCGTCTTCTTCGTCTTTAAATCCTGAAAAACACAAGAATCATGATAGAAGGTTACAGAACAATGATATTCTTTGACAGGGCGATCGACAGATAAAAGTTTAAACGGAAAATTTGGAAGGTACATAACAGAAGATAAAGACAAGGACGACGTCAAAGGAATTGAGCCTATGCCTTTTACTATGGATAGGAAGTCGTCGGCTAATGTGACATTAGACACAGACTCATGAAAGGTAGAAAATATACCTAAAGATCTGGTCGTGTGATCAGTTGCCCCTGAATCAATGATCCAAGAGCGAGAGGTAGATGAGAGACGCTGTTGCATTTCGTGTCTTAGCGTAAGTAGCTGTAGAGGAGGAAACTAGCTGAGATATCTAGAACTGATTATAACTAGCAAGTTCTTCTTCGGACATTCTGATCAATGTTCCTCCTTTAGAGGAATTAGTAGAGACAACAGATTCCGTTGTATTAGCCACATTCGTTGCTGCAGAATGGGAAGGCCTTCTATGAAGTTTATAACAAAAACGTTGAATATGTCCAGGCATACCACAATAATTGCAGGTCCGTGCAAGTGGTGTATTACTACCTATATCACCAGAGGTACTACTGTATGACTGCCATTGGCTTCTAGTAAATCCACGACCACTACCACCACTACTAAAGCCACGACCACCACGACCAACACCACGACCTCGACCACCACCTCGGTTCTCGTGCACAGCCAATGCAAAGCTATCACCTGTGGAGGATATATCAATAGATGATTCACGTGAAACTCTTGAGAACCGAGAAAAGGTCTCAGTCGATGAGGCCACGGTGTCTCCTCCAAGAACTTGTGATCGAATTGCTTCAAACTCTGGTCCTAGTGCTCCCAAAAAACCCATAATGGCCAACCGCTCTCACTGCTCCCGCATCTTCTTAACATCAGCAGTAATTGGCAAAAGAAGATTAAGATCCTCGTACATTTGTTTGAAATCAGCAAAGAATTGAGTAAGAGGCCGACCTTTTTTGTCAGCTCTAAAGAACTCCTGGGAAACCTCAAAGATCCTTGATAGATTGTTTTCTCCAGAATAGAGAACATTCAAATAATCCCACAACTCCTTAATCGTAGTAAATGTGTAACCAACGCAACCGCATGAGATTCCATACAATTCCACATTTGTCCAAGTATTCTAGCATCCATAGTATTCCATTTAGTATCATTATGAGTTCATTCACTTGTCAAATGGTGGTGGTGTTCTCTCCTCGTTAATGCTACCGTTACAATCCTCTTCCAATGCTGAAAGTTGGTGACCCCTACCAATTTCTCCTCTGTCAAACGACTAGAAGATGCAGTTACGACTTCAGCAACAACTCCTTTGTTCTTATCTGCCATAATCATACACTTCCACTAGACTTACACCACATTACTGATCACCAACTCAATACTGCCCCTTCAACCTCACAAAAAAAAAAAAAAAGCAACAACTCTGCAATCAAACCATCCACACACAACATTTAACCCAATCAACTAGACAACCAACGGCAATACTCTGCCATCACGATCAGTCTCCAAACTCCATAAAATCAAAGAAAATTTCGCAATCCTCGGTACATCAGATTCACAAAAACCTTACTCAGCGATCGTGACTTTGTGTGCGCTTCAATCAGCAGAATCAGGCGCCGAAGAAACCAAAATCAATCATCACAGAGTTGCGCAAAGGAGTCGCACTTTAATTAGCAGCACCTGGAAGACTTGCGCCGGCATCACAGAGTCGTGCGAAGGAGTCGCACGTCAATTAGAAGCACCAGGAAGACTTCCGCCTTGACCCGGAGCTTTAGTGCACGTCGTAAGTGGGTTGCCTAGCTAGGATTCCTCCAGGCGACCCTGTCCAGCGACCCCTGAAATAGAGTCGCTGGGTCAGGCGATGGCGGGAGTAGGATCCCTGCACCTTAGCGACTCCAGCAAATGTCGAGTATGAGATTATCTGGCCTGGGTCTCCTTCGATCTAGTATTCTGGTGTTTGACGATGATGATTGTCAACGATTGGAACTAATTTTGGGTTTAGTTCGTGTTCTGTAGCTCTGTTACCATGTAAATGGTACTTCTCCCTCATATTTTATTCAATGATAGGAACGACATACATATACAAGCTAGGTAAACCCACAAAACCCACAAAGACTATTTTACCCTTTATAACACTTTCTACCTACCTGAAATGTGTAACCCACAAAGACTATTTTACCCTATATGACCATTAACACACCAAATGTCAAAAGAGACACACCAGTTCCTGTTATACGTTGGTCTGTGGCAGGTTCTGACTTAACGCGAAGTTGGTTGTAGAATTGGAGAATATGTTGTGATTGTTTTTAAACATTACAGGTCATTGTGGAGATAAAGAAAGAGGACTACAAAAATTCAGACAAAGGAAAAGAGGACTTCTAATGTGATTTTGTTTGATATTCTGAAAGATGGCCGTGAGGTGGATTTGGAAGATGCTTCTGATGATTCAAATAGAAGGTTTGTGCGTAGAGTTAAAGCACGAGAAGTTAGGGAGACATTAAAAAAGATGAAGACTAGTAAAGCCTTGGGACCCGATGGTATTCCTATTGAAGTGTGGAGATGCTTAGGGGATGTAGCAATAAGTTGGTTGACTAGTCTTTTTAACAAGATCCTCTATACTAATAAGATGCCTGATGAATGGAGGAAGAGTATACCTGTGCCTATATACAAGAACAAGGGGGATATCCAGAATTGTTCTAATTATAGAGTCATCAAGCTTATGAGCTATATAATGAAACTGTGGGAGAGAGTTATTGAGCATCGTTTAAGAATAGAGACCAAGGTTTCTGTCAATCAATTTGTATTTATGCTAGGACGATCTACCATGGAAGCTATTTTCTTAATACGGCAATTGATGGAAAGATATCGAGAAAGAAAGAAGGACCTCCATATGGTGTTTATTGATCTCGAGAAAGCGTATGATAGGGTTCCAAGAAAGGTTTTATGATGCATTCTTGAGAAGAAAAAAGTACCTTCAAAGTATGTCGAGGCAATCAAGGACATGTATAACGGTGCTACTACATGTGTGAAGGCTTGTAATGGCACATCAAGTTATTTTTCAATCACAGTAGGCTTACACCAAGATTTTGCTTTGAGCCTTACCTTTTTGCCCTGGTTATGGATGAACTAACAAAAACTATTCAAGATGAGGTGCCGTGGTGTTTGCTATTTGCAAACGATATTGTGATTATTGATGAGACTAGGGCTGGGGTTAACGCTAAGTTAGAAGTATGGAGAAGTACGTTGGAGTCTAAAGGATTTACACTAAGTCGAAGTAAGACGGAATACTTGAAGTGTGAGTTTGACACGGCAGGAATAGGGGATCAAGAAGCTGTAAATATGCTCGGACAGGAGGTACCCAAAAAAGATACATTTAGATATCTGGGATCAATATTGCAAAAGGAGGGAGAGATTGATGAGGATGTCAGCCATAGAATCAGAGCAGGTTGGATGAAATGGCGCAGTGCATCGGGATTTTTGTGTGATCGCAAAATTCCTCTTAGGTTAAAAGGAAAATTTTATAGAACAACAGTCAGATCTGTCATGTTATATAGAGCTGAATGTTGGCCAGCACAAAGGAAACATGAGTATAAAATGGGAGTAGCGGAAATGAGGATGTTAAGGTAGATGTGTGGTCATACAAGGATGAATAAGATAAGGAATGAAGAGATTCGACGAAAAGTTGGAGTGGAACCGGATTGAAAAAGATGAGAGAGCATAGATTGAGATGGTTTGGGCATATTCTCCGAAGACCCTTAGATGTATCGGTACGAACAGAAATTTGCTATCGAGAGCATAACACGAAAAAAGCAAGAGGTCGGTCGAAACTTACTTGGGGGAAAGCAGTAAAACAAGATTTAATAGAGTGATAAATAGATTGGCGTACGGTTTGTCTTAGGACGGAGTGGAGGGAGGCTATTAGTATTGTGGAGGGGTAGTGTATAGATAGATAGATATATATATATATACTTATTTATTTTTACACATTTATCTCTTTTTCCTTTTTTGATTCTGCTTTTATTTTTATGATTCTTTGGGGTTCATCGACCGCCGACCCCAACTAGTTTGGGATAAAGGTGTTGTTGATGTTGTTGATGTTGATGTTGATTCTGAAAGATGGCCATCTGAGTACTATGTACCTCACATTTCAATTAGAGATAGGGCGTCCAGGAGTTTTGGAACTGTTCTCTTTTGTTATGGGCTCTCATGTTTATGTTGGTATTTTGTGGATATTGAGGCCTACTGGGATTTTAAAACTTTCATTTGATATTTGTAATCGAATTAGGTTTTTCGCAGTGTAGAATTGCGCACGCATATGGTGTATGCCAGCGAATAGGCTTGTTGTGAAATAGCTAGTCCTTTCAAAGGTTCTTCTTTGTGCATTGACATCTTTACATTTAGCTGCATCCCCTGTTAATGCTTTTGCAATGCAGCATGAATTGTAGTGGCATGTTATCTCTCTCTCCCTTTTTCCCCTTCTCCTTAACGAACTTTTGGATGTGAAGCGTGGGATGGTCTTTCATTTTACCTTTTCTTATTATCCTCTTTTGAGCAGGCCAATATACGTTTTCGGCATCCAAGGAATCCTGTAATTGGTGATAAATTTAGCAGTAGGCATGGGCAGAAAGGTGTTTGCTCACAGTTGTGGCCAGATGTGGATATGCCTTTTTCAGGAATAACAGGAATGCGTCCAGACTTGATAATTAATCCCCATGCATTTCCTTCCAGGATGACAATTGCTATGCTTCTGGAGTCGATTGCTGCTAAGGTACTACTAACGGTAGAATAACTTAGATGGACTTTATCATGAATTCAATATTTTGTTTTCATGGTTGAACTAAAATAGTCGCTGTGTTGCTATATTTTATTGCTTAATACTTGGGTGAAGGTTCGAGATATGTATAAATATACCTACAGAACTTGGAGATTTCAGTAACTTGTCTTGCAGGTGGGCAGCTTAGATGGTGAATTTGTCGATGCAACTCCATTTGCTAGCTCTGCTAAGAAAACTAACGGAGAAGAGAAATCTGAATCTGAAAATCTTGTTGATCAAATTGGGACCAAGTTAAGGAAGAAAGGGTTCAATTACCATGGGCTGGAAGTGCTATACAGTGGTGTCTATGGAACGGAACTCACATGTGAGATCTTTATTGGGCCTGTGTATTATCAACGACTAAGGCACATGGTCTCAGACAAGTTTCAGGCAAGTAATTCTTTCTGTTTGCCCCGTATCACGGGTGATTTCATGACACCATTACTTTATTGAGGGACTCTAACATGAAACCTGTAAAATTTCCGCCCAAAACCTTTCTTTTACTTTTCCTTTTTATTTTTTGGAGGAGAGTCGGATTTTCGGAGGGAAGAAAAAGGGGGAGAGGGAGTTACTCATACAGGGGTGAGAGAAAAAGTGCATCCAAATTTTTGAAAATCCTTATTGATATGTTAACGGAAAGGTCTTGTTGACCATGACATGAAATAGTGTGCATTTAGAGTACAAAAACTTTGTACTTCAGATCCATGAAACCCAACTCTTGATCCATGGATGTGCTTATTTGGAGCGCAAATCTGTTTGGAAGAGTCGCCAAATCAGAATTTAATTCCGATCGTCATATTATCATCTAGAGTTGCCATTCGTGTCCATGCGCAACTGTGATAGCAAGGATTACTACTAATGTTTCTTTTTTTCCTCTTTTGGGGCTAAATGGAAGGATTTCTACTCTTAATTTGTAGGTTCGCTCTACTGGAACGGTAGACCAGATCACACGCCAGCCCATCAAAGGAAGAAAGCGAGGTGGAGGCATCCGATTCGGAGAGATGGAACGAGATTCCATGCTTGCACACGGGGCGGCGTATTTATTGCATGATAGGCTACACACGTGTTCTGATTACCATATTGCTGACGTATGCTCCCTTTGTGGGAGCGTGCTCACTACGGAGTTTATTCAGCCTCAAAGACGTGCGGGTTGGGAGATTGGAGGGCTCCCACCTCTTAGGGCTCCTAGAAAGGTCACCTGTCACTCGTGCCAGACAAGCAGAGGGATGGAAACCGTCGCGATGCCTTATGTTTTCAGATATTTGGCTGCTGAGCTAGCGGCTATGAGCATCAAAATGACCTTGCATTTAAGCAATGGAGCTGGAGCCTGATTCCTGTCGCCATCCTTTTGAGGCATCCACCCATTTTTGGACTGCCGAGAGGATGAAGATTGTGCGTCATGGGGTATCATAGGAGGCTGGTGCCATGATAGTTGAGCGGTTCCGTTCGTTCGCATCCATTTGATCGATGGACTAAATAATCTCTTTCATCAACAACAGGAGCACGGCGAGCCTGAATCTGTCAGCACAACAGCCTCGAGGGAGAACAGTTGAAAGTGTAGGCGGAATACAACTCGTTATTAATGCAAGAGTGAACTTTCTTTCGTCTGCCAGTGATTTGTAATATTTGTGAGAGCCTGTTTCATAGAGAAAAACATTCACCAGCGATCCTCAAGTAGCAAGCCTTCTTTTTAAGGTTTCTGTTTTTGTAATTTCTGACAGAGGAGTTAAGTTTTGCAATAGAATTTCGCAGTCCAATTTAACATGTTTTGTTTGTCGCCTCTCATGAATCGCGAACGACCAAAGCTTGCGCAGAATGTCAAGGGACCAAAACTCGAGAAGAGAAATTAGTATTTCTACGCAAAAAATCGTTTCATAATATATTTAAACAGCGATTGTGATGAAATGGGCGCAGTTATTGGTCATGTCTTCACAATATTGTGAATAGATTAGACAAATTGTCGAATATAATCTTTAGATTATGTGAAAACGATGCAAACAAAAGGGCTACATTAATCATTTCTCAATAGGTCGAAAACCACGTTACAAATTAGAAGTCGAAGGTTGTACATAAATAACGGCAAAAATAAATAATAAAAGACAAATTGCTTGATATAATATACTGGACTAGTCAAATTTAAAAAAAAAACAAATAATTTCAACATGAGAGTGAACTTTCGAGATAAGAGGCAGAAAGAAAAAATCGGTTATTGAAAGACTAGTGAAAAAGAAAAGACTTTTAAGTTTATTTATATCAAGATTTTTCAATTTTTTTCCTTTATACTTTCATACAAAAAATAAAAAAATCATAAAAAAACTAAAAATTTGGTAAAAATATCCTCAATACACTAAAAAATAAAAACAAAAAGAAGAATGACACCGTCACTTTTAATTGTAATCGAATGATTTAGGTCTGTTAGTGTAAGTAGCTAAAGAGTGTAAGGTTTAAAAAAAAAAAATAGATAAAGAGTAATAATAGCTCCGCCCCTTCTTAATATTCAAAAACATTTATAACGGTTTATTAGGGTTTTACCCATAGAAGAGGGTTTTAGAGTTCAGACCACTTTCTCTTCGTTCCACCGCAACGACAATGGCCTCAAACCCTGACCAAGAACCCACGAACTTGGAGCGTGAATCCGTGGAAGATTCGGAGGAGGACGAAGAAGGAGGAGAGCTCGGTGGTTGGAGAACCGAGGTTGAAGGCGAAGACGAAGACGATGACGATGACGAAGGGTCCAACTCGAGTTTTCTCTGCTTGTTCTGCGAGACCATGTACAGCTCGTGCGCTTCCCTGTTCGATCACTGCTCTTCGGCCCACCGCTTCGACTTCCATGGCATAAGGAAGGCCTTGGGTCTGGACTTCTATGGCTCGGTCAAGCTTGTCAACTACGTTCGCTCGCAGGTCAGTTAAGATTAGCCTGGGAATTATCATTTGCGGGGTCGAGATATAGCGACGAATTCCCTTTTCAAGTATCCATTGTATCGTTTAAGGAAGTCGCAATTTCGTCATTTACTTTTATTGTATATTAGCTTTATTGAATTTTCGTGCGGTTTATGTTGCGAGTTTCGGTTTGACGATTCTTGAGGGAAGCTTCAGTTTAATTTTGTTCGTCTTTCGCAATTGCAAGTTTCCAGTTCCAATTACTGATTTCAGACAGCTTGGCAGATAAAGTTTGAGGTCTGAGGCATTCTTCCCTCTGTTTCATTTCCTGATAGGTGGCTAAAAACCGGTGTTGGAGCTGTGGGTTGGAATGCACCTCGAATCAAGATTTACTGAATCACTCACATGAAGCAAATTCTTTGGAAGACATTAAACTTCATATAGACGACGACAAATATCTCAATCCTTTCCTTCAAGAGGATCCACTCTTGTACAGCTTTGATGAAGATGTAGTGGGAGAAGATGACTCTTCTATGTTAGTCGACAAAGAGGAACTTTTGAAGGACTTGGGCGAACTTTTTGAGCGTTTCTCCTTGAACTTTGAGTTGCCTGTTGACGAGGCTGCATCGATTTCCGAACCTACAAAGGAAGGTGGACATCGAGGTGTCGCATCAACTTCCAACTGTAAAACAGAGATAGCTGGTTCTATGAATTCCTGTAACACCTCAAGCGGGGCAACTTTTCTGCCAAAGGAAACAGGAGGTTATCTGAATTTAAGAGCAGGATCTTCCAATGGGATGTATGAAGATGGGCAAGGAGGAAATTGTTTGAAAAGGCGCTCTGCAAACATTGTCAGGACTGTGAACGAGAACTATTTTGGGGCTTATAGTTCCTTTGGCATTCACAGGGAGATGATAAGTGACAAGGTAGTTTGGTTTTTCTTTCTTAATCTCAGTCTGGTAAAACTTAACAATCTGTCAAAAGAGTTGGATTTTTATTCTGGCTTATTTTTCCAGAGAAAGGTTTCATTGGGAAACAGAGTCTTTTCTTTTGTGCCATTTTTTTTCCCAGTAAGCCAGGAATTTTTTTACTTTATTTAGTGTTTCTGCTCTCAAAATTTTACTTGATGCTCTCTGCATATGCAGGTGAGAATGGACGCGTATAGCCAAGCTATCCTGAGGAATCCTTCTCTCTTGAGTGGTGCTGTTGTAATGGATGTAGGATGTGGAACTGGCATTCTAAGGTTAGTTGGCTTATCTTTTTATGAGATTCGGCTCTTGATAGGTATGCATTTATCCATAAAGAATTATCTTTACTATGGTGTTTGATATAAGTCAGACATAAATGAGCTTTTTTTTATTAGAAACAGTCATGCATTGCTTTTTGCTGTTCATTTTTTTTTTCTGTCTGCTTAAATTATAATTCCTATTTTGGAGATGCTAGTGTTTGGTACTTCCTCCCAAACCACCACAACCCCCAAACAAAAGAAAATTCCCAAATAGAAAAGCTGTTATCCTTGCATCCTTGTGTGGATGTCAGTACCTTCGTCAGCGATATTGTGATGGTCATACATAGAAGGCTCAGGGAGAATAGTCCATACTTGTATAGCTGATGCTGTCCTTGTTAGTTGTTCATCTTTTATTTTAAGCGCCAGTATGTTCAGTGTGAGATTACGAATATCTCAATAACTTTGTTGTGGTTAGATTGGCTCTCTTCGGTTATATAGTGTTGAAGTTGTTATTGTTGTTGTCCCACATCGCTTGTGAATGAGTGTTGTATGCTCTTTATATTCATGTGGTCTCCCTCCACCTGTTAGTTTAAGCTTTTGGGTTGGACTTTCTAACATGGTATCAGAGCCAGCTGTTATTCCTTTCCGCGTATGTGGGCCCACCCCCATTAGTTAATTTCCACGTACAGATTGCTTGCACGTGAGAGAAGGTGTTGAAGTTGTTGTTGTTGTTGTCTCACATATCTTGTGAATGAGTGTTGTATACTCTTTATATTCATGTGATCTCCCTCCACCTATTAGCTTAAGCTTTTGGGTTGAATTTTCTAACATATAGTCCTTCAACCAGGGATATTCCCATTGTGGGATGAGCTGTGGTTGTACATTAGTCATGTTTCCTCTTGACTAATGTTTAGCAATTGCGCATGCACAGCTCACTCGATTCATTTTACATAAAAGTTTTCTCCTTTCACTGCTGTTTGCATCTGGTTTTGATCTCTCAGGTCCCCTCTCCCAAATCATTTCATTGGGATCCATCTTCTAGCAAGCCATTAAGATGCCTGCGTTTAAACAGTCAAATCATCTTATCTATTCGAATGAGTCAACCTCAAGTGTCCTTAGTTTGATAAATTTGGAATTTGTCCCTCGCTTATGATGACCTCATATTAGTAATGTGCACCACCATGCTTACTTTCCAAATTTTTCTTCATCGGTAGCTTATTTGCTGCTCAAGCTGGGGCCTCAAAAGTGATTTCAGTTGAAGCCAGTGAGAAGATGGCTGGTGTAGCTACTCAGGTAAAGTTTCTCCTTTCAGTGGATCTCTTGTTGATTTTTGTGTCTCACCTATTAGTTTTGCAGAACACTTTTTCGTCTCCCTTATTGAATTCTCCACTTTCTCCATTCTGCTTGATCATTGCAGATTGCAAAAGACAATGGCCTCTGGCGGAGTGGGAGACCAGATGGATCTGATGATAGTTGCAAAGGGGTCATGGAAGTTGTTCATAGCATGGTTGAAGAGCTTGATAAATCCATACAAATCCATCCTCATTCTCTGGATGTGCTAATCAGTGAGTGGATGGGATATTGCTTGCTGTACGAGTCCATGTTAAACTCAGTCCTTTTTGCACGGGATCGATGGCTGAAGCCAGGAGGTGCCATACTTCCTGACACTGCAACTATTGTAAGAAGTAATTTTTTTAAAAAAAAATCTTTTATCTGTTATGCTGATATGCTGATATTTGCTGCTACAGAGGGTAATGAAATTGTCTCCCGTTTCTTTCCAGTTTGCTGCAGGATTTGGGAAAGGTTGCACAAGTATTCCTTTTTGGGAAGATGTCTACAGCTTCAATATGTCTTGCATTGGCGAGGAACTTGTCGAAGATGCTGCTCGATATCCTATAGTTGATGTTGTGAATGATGGTGATCTAGTCACTGATGCAGTTGTTCTTCAGGTTAGGTTTTTGCTCGTCTGCTTGTGTGATTTCTTCCTAGTCTGTCTCACTAATTCAACGGCAATTATTTGATAAGCATGCTGATGGAGTTAGCTGTCCACATATTCTGTTCATGTTTCATTTAACCCCGTCCAACAAAAAATAGTATCCTTATCTCTTGAGTCGCAGCCATGCTGCTGCTATCTGGGCTGGGATTGGATTGGATTTCTTTAGTTGGTTCCCCCCCCCCCCTCTCTTCATTCCTTCCTTCCTCTCTCATGTCTTCTGATACCACTTCAAAGGAAAATCTGGTGATGAAAAGACTTTTAGGGTGTCATAGTTGCTTGCATCCAGACAGCAGCCAATTGACTGTTTTATGTCTTCCCTCAACTTATAATTGTTCTGTGGCTTTGCCATGGTGGTTTTTGCTTTGCTTCAGGCTTTCGACCTTGTTACAATGAAGCCTGATGAAGTGGATTTTACGTCAAATATCGAAATAGGACCAAAGTTGGCCGGTTTAGCAGACAATGATGGCAAAACAACCTGGTGCTATGGAGTTGTTTTGTGGTTCGAGACCGGGTTTACCAGCAGGTTTTGCAAGGATTTCCCAACCATATTATCCACTTCCCCATCTACCCCTAAAACTCATTGGTCACAGACAATCTTGACGTTTCGTGAACCCATTGCAATGTCATCAAAGGGTCCCTGTGCTGATAGGCTTACTGCAGTAGGTTCCGATGCCCATCCTGCTCGCAAAATTCGCTTAAGAATAAGCATAGCTCGTGCTCCAGAGCATCGCAGCATCGACATATCCCTGGAGGCTGTTGGTATTGACCTGGATGGTAGGAAGAGAAGTTGGCCAGTGCAAATATTCAATCTATGTTAGCAATTGAATGTGCTGATGATGTCCATGATTCGCTAGCCAGTCTCCTTGCTTCTTCAAGCCCGGACGGCTCAAAATTGTCTTTATATTATGAAGCTCTAAGATTAATTTTGTTATATTGACTCGATGTTAATCATCCCGGTTAATATTGATCGCTTAAACCACAAATATGAGTTGGTAACATATTGATAAAATTGTACATCTGTAAAATAGTGTGATTTTGTGGGTGTTTTCCGTGGCTTGATATTGGCAATCCTGATAAATTTTGGCGGTTATTTGTCGAATCACGGGTGAAGTGGACATTGATTAATCCAAGTTCATCTCATTTACAACATAATCGATTTTTTTTTTTGGTCAGAACATAGTCGATTTAAACTCGTGATGATGTCTCTAATGTTATCATAATTAAGCTAAACTTCTGGTCTGTTCCTTATATTTCTGAAAAGAGATTCGGTTGTTTAGTCCGACAGCGGGATCAATGAAATGAAGGGATAATAACGCAAATAGTCCTTCAACTTTGGCTTAATGTGTAATGTAATAACTTTAAATTTGTTTAATGTGTTGTCTGAACTCTACTTAATATGCAAATAATGCAATGTTGTTCTTGAACTTATAATTTGTCCGATATGGTCCATGTAATTGCGATACGTATTCAATTAAGCTTATGGATTAAATCGAATAAATTAAAAATATTGGGCATTTGACACTGCAGCCCACGTTAGGCCGACGTTTAGAGGCCAAACGTGTCATTTACCCAATGAATTTCCGGGCCGGCGGTTCAGTGCCCGGTCCATAACAATGGGCCGCTCAGCAACTCTTTCTCGAGGGTCCATTGCTGCCTGATTACGCTTTTCAAACAGAGAGAAGTGAAGTATTAGCGGAGGCGGAGCGAAGAGAGCTAGAACGCAGAGAGAGAGAGAATGGCGACGGGAGGGAACGGAGGGGGCGTGGAGTGGCATTTGCGGCCCCCGAACCCGAAGAATCCGGTCGTGTTCTTCGACATAACCATCGGCACCATCCCCGCCGGTCGAATCAAGATGGAGCTCTTCGCCGATATCGCCCCCAAAACTGCCGAAAACTTCAGGTCACTCTCTCTCTCGCTCACTATGTTTGATGTTTCTTCTTCTTCTTCGTTTTTTCCCATCTACTCTTTTCTAACTCTAGGTTTGGTTGATTAAACGAGTTTGTGTTGTGATTTTTCCAGGCAGTTCTGCACCGGGGAGTACAGGTAATTGGGCAAACTCGAACTAACTCATTATTTTCTTGCGATAGAAGAAAATCATAAGGAAATGTGTAATGTACTGATGCCTTGTACGTAGTTAGCGTTCAATGTTGAATCGGCCTTGGAAGAGTTTCGGGTTGTCCATTTTGGTCAGTTATGAGAGCCAGAGTGCGCAAGTTTTTTTTTTTTTTTTGAAGGCTTTAGTCTGCCGCACTTGACAAGTCTTACTGCATGCTTTGCGTGTCCTCAATTTGGCTTACTGGATTGGGTGGTCGGTAACTTGTCGTAGGTTCTTCATACTTTTGGCTTGCGACCCGTGACTCAGAGTGAATCAGCTCCTTTTGCAAATTAGCCCCTTGTTTCCTTGGCACGCTTTTTTTTTATTAGCTCAAAGCCTTATGAATTTGGTGTTTTGGCTAGGCCTAGTGACCTGTTCCCTCAACGTGTCACTCTTGTAGACACCATTATTAGTTTTAGTTAGGTAGAGATGCATTATTTTGATCATTATGGGCTGGCCGATTATCATCTTTCTGATGTGACTTTGTTGTTGCAGTTGCCACACCATGTTTGGCTTATAATGTTGTATTATCCGACTGCTAGTTCAATATCTTCATTCGATGACATCTCTTTTAGCACTGGTTCAAAATTTTTGCGAATCATCTGTGTGTTTCTTTGGATGGGCAAACTTGAAAGTGCTGTGTTTAAGACACGGGTACAGTTTGTTGGTGGTTTATTTATTTGCTGATGGAAGGATCATATAATCGTGCAATTGACCTTTTACTTATTGGTATCTCCATGTCTTGTGGTTTAAAATTGGCAGAAAAGCTGGTCTTCCCATTGGGTATAAGGGTTGCCAATTCCATAGGGTTATCAAGGATTTCATGATTCAAGCCGGGGACTTTTTGAAGGTAGACCTGATAACCCCTGAAAATATGTTTTAATCTTCAACCTTTGGTTTGACTGATTGAACTGCTTGGCCAAGGTTAATGGAACTTGTTCCTGGATGGCCTTTTTTTTCTTAGCTTACTTTTAATATTCCAAGCTGACGATCACTAATAAAGACCAGCAGCATGGTATGGTATGTGGGTGCGTTTGTGTGTGTGGACATGCATTCTCTGAGCATGAGGGAGATGGCAAAAGAGAGAGTATCCTCAAATTCTTCTTTTGATATATTCCTGTAATTGCTACATGAACAATGTTTAAGTTTATATTAGTTACCGCTTTGGAGTAGTCCCTTACTTCCATTTTGAGCTTCAGAGGATCCTTGTTATATTTGAATGTATTTCTTCTAACCTGTGGTACTGAAACATAAACCTCTTTACCATTTGCAATGAGTGTGGAAATTTTCTTTCCTGTATAATTCTTTGAATGTGTTACTTTGCAGGGTGATGGAAGCGGATGCGTTTCCATATATGGGCACAAGTTTGATGACGAAAATTTTATCGCCAAGCACACCGGTCCTGGTTTATTATCAATGGTATATCCATGGCTTTAACTGTTGTCATGTTGTATTATTAACTTGTTTTCTTTTATGGAAGATCCCATGCATTTCTATTTAGTTTTAGGTGTTTTGTCATTCTAAGCAGATCATGTGTTTGGAGTTTCAATCTTGCTGCATCTCCTGGAAACTTTTCCTTCTGCTGCCTAATCTGAGAAGTTCAGCTCATCAAGCTGCGAGTTAATTATCTGTTACAGCTTAACATCTAGATCTAGCATTTAGGGAATCATGGTTGTCTCTTTCAGTTGCATGGATCTTCTTTCAATACGAGTCTCTTTCATAATCCATACATTAGGTTCTCAAGTTCTGTGTCAGTAAATTCGGTAGTCCTTTCGATAGTGGTAACAGCAAATTTACTTCTTTCTCAGGCCAACAGCGGACCCAGCACTAATGGATGTCAGGTAAACCTCCCTCTCTCTCTCTCTCTCGATCGACTGATCGAGTGCACGCGCCAACTTGCACAACCTCTCTTCATAAGGGAAGTGATTGTGATGGTAGTCTATATTACTGGTCTGTGTATCATATCAATTTGCACGTGTTTTCAATGGTTATCAGGGCACTAGATAATTTACGATAGCAACTTCAGCTTATCTTAGCTTTTTGTGCACTGGATATCATCTTTGGCATTTATGTGTCGCTGCAGTTTTTCGTAACCTGTGCAAAGTGTGATTGGCTCGATAACAAGCACGTTGTCTTTGGGGTATGACCGTGAAAACCAGCCTTAGTTGTCTTTTATTTCTTTTCCTTGCCTACTTTCTAGTTATCCGAAGAAGTTGCTTTTGTTTGAAGGATTCTGAATCATTAATGTTTTTGGTCATGTAGAGAGTGCTCGGCGATGGTCTTTTGGTCGTGAGGAAGATCGAGAATGTAGCTACAGGACCCAACAACAGGCCTAAACTGGCGTGCGTTATTGCTGAATGTGGGGAAATGTGAATCCTTCCAGGTCCATTGTGCATTATTACCTATTTAAAAGAAGGGTCTCTTCATTTGCCTTTGGAGTGGAATGCTTGTTTTCCTCTGATGTTCCTGGAATCGTGGTGGATTTAAGAATGGGCTGAAGATTTCATCCTTACCTCTAACCCCCCCCCCCCCCCCCCCTCTCTTCTCTCTCTCTCTCTCTCTCTCACCATTGAGTGACTGGTTAAGGAAATAATACTGCCCTTTAAAAGGCCTACAAACTTCGTTTTCCTTTGGAGTTTATAAAAAAATATTAGCCGCACGAAGGAAGACCCGATGCTTAAAAACAGCGAAAGATGCATGAAGAGGTAAGGAGGAGGTGACTAAAAGAATGAGACTGCTCTCTCTCTTGGGCTGAGTATTTTGGGTGGAGCCGCTGTTAGGCCGCTTTAGTGGAGATCCACGACCAAAATACAATTGGAGTTTCCAATTTTCCGCTGTGAAACCCTAGAAGTAATGTAAACCACATTTATATTTGAAGAATTTGAAGTTTCAGATGGTGCAAAATGTGATTTGCCTTTGAAACGTGGAAAAAAAAAATAGAGAGTTGATTTTAAGATTATGAAATTAGGTGGACATGAATAGAATCTAAGCAATATCGACACACATGTCGCGTCGACACGTCATTATAAATAAATAGAGAATTTCAACGTGAATCAGTGGTAATTTTCTTTTTTTTTCTTCCGTTATGTCATGATTTTTTTTGACTGATTGAGTAAATTAAATTTTGGAGTGAATGGATATATGACTTAAGTATACATATTTTGAAAATGCTTAAAATTGACTTATGCATGTTAAAAATGGCATGTCAAGATGCTAAAAACGCGTGTCACTAATGTATTTGAAGCGCTAATCAGTGGTCGGTCGCATGCGTCAAAACTGAATAGTTTCCTTTCAGAAAGTATTCGTAGGATAGAACTCCCTCTGTTAAAAAGTTCGATTCCGGTCGAGCCCAAAACATCCGGTTCAAAATGCCTAGCCATAACGCTAGCCCAAAGCCGGTTCGATCCGAGTGTTAAGCGAAGTCGGCACTCGGGTGAGTGGGTTTGCCTCGGCGTCCATCTGTCTGTTAAGTCTTCTGCTGCTTGGGGGAAGAAACTGAAGATCTCGGGTTGATTAGAGCGGGCCAGATTTCGACTCAGTGAGCTCGGCGGAGAGACGAGAAGGTTGCAGGAGAGCCAACTCAGGTATGGCTTTTACGTTGAGGAGCGTGAAGGTCCCGCCGAATTCCGCGAGCCTGGAGGAGGCGAAGCAACGGGTGTTCGATTTCTTCAGGGCGGCCTGCCGATCCATCCCCACCATCATGGACATCTACAACCTCGACGACGTCGTCAGCAAATCCGATCTTCGTTCCGCCATCTCCGCCCAGATCCGCAAGAACTCTCATGTCACTAACCCTAAGGTCCTCTCTCTCTCTCTCTCTCTCTCTCTCTCTCTCTCCGATCGTGAATTCTCATCGTCCTCTCGTTGTTCGTATATGGCCCCATTGCGTTTGCGGTCACTAGGTCGGGGAAGTGAATTGGAATGTTGCTCATGTGTTGTTTCGGTTGATTGGGCATAGGTTACGGCGAAGAATGGAGTTAGGGGTGTATTGTGGAACCCGTTGAAATGGGTTTTCGTTGATTGTTTTTGGAGGCGTTAGTTTCATTCCTACCTTTATCATTTGGCACTGGTGTGCAGTTGCTTTTCATCCCTCTGCCGCTAGTCCCAATTGCTCATAGACCCTGTTTTTTCAAACACGGATGATATTGAATTTTGAGTTGCTAGCAGTTTAATAAGCTTTTGTTCATTTTTCCTATTAAGGCTTGTAGAGTCTGCATCTCACATGGATTTTCTTGATAGATGATACCGTTCTAGATGTACGAGTATCTGTTCCAATTTCAGCCTAAATGGTGTTGCCGAATCCTGCGCCTTGCAAAGTATTTCATTTCATTTATCTTAGTAATTATGGTATGGTGTTGTATAATTGGTCAGTTGTATGTATCTAATTAGCTGGTATAGTTACCTTTTGCATGGATGGGTAGGATGTATAGCAGGCAATGGTACCTCTTCATGTGATGCTGGTCGTTCCTGATTGGATGGATTTGCAAATCAATTTTGAAGTGTCAATTAGGAGCACGTATCAGATTTAATGGTGAATGTTGAAGCTAAAATTTCGAATTTCCAGAAAATGGCTGTCATGAATAAGTCTTTAAGCATGTGGTGAATGGATGCTTCTTTATTGTCTAATCACTCTCAGGAATTATATTATGAATGCACATTCAGTCCTTTCTTTACTTCTAATGAAGTTATAGGAAGGAGGAGAATTCTCAGTCTTCAATACTTTTAAACGAATTGTACTTGTTCACAGCACTATTTTGCAAAAAAACTACATTAAGACGGGAAGTGACTGATGCTTTAAATTAAGGTAGCATGCAAATTAAGTGCTGCTTGCTGAGTAGTCATATAGTTGGCTATTCACTGAAATGTTCACTTTGATTTTTTATCTTCAATGATGCTGTTGATGCTCACCATTCTTATGTGTATCAAATGATTTTGGATGACAGGGCTTAGGCTGCAAATTAGAAAACCAAAAGTATTGTCTTTTTGAGAGTAGATCAAGAATGGACTTTATCGCTCGCAGACTTAACAGCGCTAGCAACAAAACCAGTAGACTGAAAAAAGATCAATGTCGACTTTTATCTGTTGATATAAAAGTCGATCATTTTACCTGTTGCTTCCAATTCGGCTACAGTAATTGTCTAAGAAAAATGGCGGATGTTTTGGAATAGCAATGTCAAAGTTGGATATAAGCTTCTGGTTGAGCAGGTTGCATATCAAATATCTCATATTTCTTAGTGGTGACAGAATCACTAGCTTTCTGATAGTAATAAGCTGCAGGTGATTGATATGCTTCTCTTCAAGGGGATGGAAGAACTCAATAATGTTACAGAACATGCTAAGCAGCGGCACCACATCATTGGCCAGTATGTGGTGGGACGTCAAGGGCTTGTGCAGGATTCAGGCACCAAGGAGAAGGGCATGTCAGATTTCCTGAAAAGTTTTTATAAAAGCAACTACTTCTGAGTTTTCATCAGGGGTATGTCTCGCCAAAGATTGTGATTTCAGGTGCAAACTTTTGGAATAAAACTTGGTACTTGCAATTGCTCTTCTACCTTGTGGGTAATCACCCTTTTCAGTTCTATTCTTAGTCAGTTGCTTCAATGTGGGAATGATATCAACTCCGGACATGCTGGACTAGAATTGAGTAGGGCATTCAAGCATATTTATGTGTTGCTGTTTCGCTTTGAGACTTGTCAATTAGAGCTGAATATTACCAATCTAAATTGTTTTCTGACTCTTGAAATAGAAAAATCTGGGAAATGAGGCAATTTAAGTCTCTGGGAACGGGACTATTGATGGATTTGTTTGACACGTACAAATCGATGCATCAAGTAATTGTTTGAGCATTGAAGGATCTTCTTAGAGCTGTAGTCCAAGAGGCTTTCTCCCACGGTTTCTACTTTCGGATGACTTCGAACTTGCCCTTTAGTATCCATATCTTACGAAATAATCTTGTCTTTCTGTATTACACAGACGATTTTCAAATTTGGTATCCACCCTTGAAATGAGGAGTATACCGTTCGTTTCAATTTTCAATGTAAAGTAAAGAGCAAGTGGATTGTTAATGAAAATTCGATATTTTTGAGTGGTAGTTTAATAAATCTTCTACCGTCCTTTTTGATAGCGTAGACTCATTTTTAACATCCTTATTTTCTTCCTCAAATCCATCAACTTCCATGTTCAATTTTGGATGCGCATAACGCGTAAAAGCAAAAATCCTAGAGTAGAAGTTAGCTCCTCTCTGACTTCTGCAGCTGTTTTCGCTTTTTGAGTGAAATTTAATATGAAATGCGATGAGAATAGTTGTGAAATTACAAAGTTAACAATTTGCTAATTACAAGTAAAGTCATGTTCAAAAGGTTTAGAGAAAATTCCCAATATCCCCTTCGCGTTTAGCCTAGAAACCACTTTGTGTCCTTCAATTTGTCCTTGAACTCTTACATCAACAAAGCCTTCGTTCGCATCACCGAGTGGAACAGTATTGAGAGCATTTCAAAAGAAAAATGACAATTCAAGGCTTAATTTATTTCGCCAAAAACAGAAATGTTTTGAGTGGTCGTTTAATAAGCTCCGTTAATTTAGCATTTAAAATTGTGATTCTAATGACAACCTGAAGGTTTTACAAGGAACAGATGAGAAAATTAAACAAGATATTTGGTACTTCTCTAAAATTGCAAGACGTCCTAGAAAGGTGGCTAGGAGGAAAACAGACTATACTCGACACATCAGGAAAACTTGCCGCTTTTAAGTTTATTCTATGTTTTCCGAGCCATACTGATCGGTCCGGAAGAGCTTGTCACACATGCCGCGCATTGCCGGGTACCCACAAAGTCCTCATCAACAAACTTGTGATGATCAGAAACTATTTGGATGAACAGCATCATTCTAAGTGCTCCCTCTAACAATCATACCAATTTCACTCCAGAAACTTCAATAGTAGTTGCAGTTGCACCAATTATTAGATGACTAATGAACAGGAGTGCCCACTCCATTAGCAGTACCCTCAATGATAACAATTCAATCCCAACCTATAAATAGCTTAACATACCATCAACCAATCCTCTGCGACTTTGTGTCTAAGAAAAGTATAAAAAACTGAAGAAAACTAGAAATCAACCAGTTCTAGATCAGAAACTACTTCAAAACTGATAGCTTCCTACAGATCACCAATGTACATGTCAGCCTGCATAGACTTTGAGCTCTTCATTCTCTTGGACGGGCAAGCCAGAGGGAACTAAGGGCCCGAAGTCGGGAGAAATAATCATGAATTGCGAGGAGCGCGCGAGCTAACTGACGAGTCGTTAATAAGCGATTCATTTGTTGTAGTGTCTGTTGTCGCAGGTTATCAGCCTGGTGGCGGCAACCGGAAAGAATTAAGTTCCGATTCAGAATAAAGCACAAAGTACAGATAAACAATAACCCGATAACAATGTTGCATGAAATACTTGGCAGCGTGGTATACTAAAATCAGTTTCAGGGGTTCCCAGGATGTCACCTTAGACCTTGTCACAGGTTCATTCTAAGGATCATAATAGCTTGCAATTTAATTGAATAATATGTATCATAAAAAGGCAAAGTTATACTACAAGTTTATGAGGTTTGTCATTACAATCAATTTTTGCATGCTTTGCTAGCAGGAAACATAAGATACGGTTAACAGTTGATTCCCTCTAAATATCTACAGCAGGATCTAAAGGCTGGCACTACCTAAAAAAGTGCTCATATGTCTTATAAGCTGCCCTTATTGGAACAAACTAATATTAGAGAAAAATTCAGAGAATTCGGTTTGACATCTAGTATGAGCTATATGAACATCCCGAATACGTTTAGACATCCAGCAAGCTACCTAGAAATGCTAGACATTGGAAACTAACATACGGTCAAAGATGAAATGTTTTTTCCGTCAATCGATGGAAAATTCATTTTGAAAAGCCCGGAATAATATTTTCTCTGAGTGTAACCGAAGAGAATGTCTATAGACAATAACCCCAGCTCCCAAAAGAAAAACCCAATCCAGTTTTGTCGGAATTCAATACTAGCATCCAAAGAGATCAGTAAATTGATGTTATTATGCTACCTGGCGGATAAACCCGTCAAGCGTCCCTAGCTTTCCCATAGCCATGGCCATTTGACCCATGTAATTTGCCACATTGCCAGACGAACCCGAAGAGCCCAGAGATCCGCTGCACAATGTCTCAGCAAGAGATTGCTGCAATGCTTCCATCCCTTGAGACAATGCGTCTTCTGCCTGCTGGGACGATTGCTGCAAGTTTCCGATACCCGTCAGCTGCTGCTCTGTCAGCGGCTCCAACTGGTTCACAAGAAGCTGCGCAAACAAAGCCATCAAGATAATTATGCAGGTGGGGGGCCAAGATATTGAACATGCAAAACAATTACGCAAGAACATGCAATCGCATTATTTATATCAACCCACATGCTGGAAGTTAACAAACTACTGTCTGACCAGGGAAACAAAAAAGCTACTACACAAGGCAGCTTTTCCACCCAAAAAAAAAAAGTAAGGCAAGCTTAAGTTCTAGTCTTGCTTTCACTTGGAAGAGAATAACATAGCGTTTATAGGTGCATGAGATCCCGAGGGTGTGATCGACAGATGCGCTTCATACACAACAGATAGACAATTGTCTCTTTTACCAAGTTTGAAGATGAGTGATTAGTTTATTCCGAGAGTGGGAAAGGTGAGACAACGGCAAGTCACGTCATGTGTGAGGGGAGTAGTGAACGAATTAATGTAGAGTGGTGATTGACTGATTTCTCACCATGGAAGTTACTTAAGACAGATTGACTATCTTTAATTTCATATCGAGCGATATACGAGCAGAAAATTTACCATATGTGAGACCTCTTATTCCTGACAACTTGATGACTCTCAACTATATCCTAAATATGGTTCTCCACTCAAGAGTTGTATATATGGCTGCGAAATGGTCAGAAAAGAGTCAGCACTATCAGCAAGGAACTGATTTCCCCGCGAAACAATGATATCAAAACTAAAGATGGCATAATTTGACCAGAGAAGGGCAATGGAATGGACAATATGCTGGAGTGCTGTGTCTAAAAAAGTTACAACTTCGGGGCATTTACAAACTGAGTAACCAGAATATATTTTAGAATCACCCCAATGAGGAAAAGAAAAGGCCCTTACCTTGAGGAGCTCTGATGGACGAAAACCACCAAGCCACATAAAACATCTCTCAGCTGGTGTTTTCCACATTCCCGACAAGAGATGGAAAACATCATTCTTGGCTGCATTACTCTTCAGCCTGAAGATTTCATCATAATGTGCCATGATACCATCAACAATGATACGGAGTTCCCCATCCCCTGCATGAGCAGTCACCGCCGACCTCAGCTCATTGATTTGCCGGTTTTGCTCTTCTAACCACCGCGCATATTCTACGTCAAATGTCATGGCCCCTGCAGACAATGGAGGGGAAAAAAAAAGATCAAGCATTCCAATTTGGAACCGTTATGGAACATGCACCTGATGTATGGCTGGAACAATTTGACAACTCATGATAAGGATGTCAATTCAAGTGACAGAGACAAAGCATGCAAATGACCGCAAAGCATCATCTCGAAAAGGTTAGTACGTTTTTCGCAACTTTCTGTAGAACAAGTCAGCCTTCTCCTCAGATTGTCGGAGGAGAAGTCTTCAACATATACTCCCTGCTTACCAACCAATTTTCACAAAGCCATTTGTCACCTTTGCAAATCTTCGGCATCCACCCACCCACCACTACTACCAGCCAGTTTGCATTACAAAATCCTTGTCGCTGCAAACCAGATACCTAGACAATCATCTCTCCGTCATCCACCTACCGATCACAAACAGCGAATAACTGATCCACTGCCCTTTCCACCAAATGGAATGGCAAAAGGTCTTGTGAACTTTGACCGTGACTTTTCGTTAAAATTCTCATACCACTAGAACAAATCATTTGACATGGCACATAAGCTTTACATCTGACTTCTAAGTGTAATCCACCGAGGATATGTCAACTTTATGTTATCCTTTTCTGTCTTACATCATCCCTCCACTGTTCCTCTGTTGCTAAATGCATACTTTTAATAGTTGAAATAGTTGGAAAGAGACAACAGTCTCATATCAAGGAAAAAAAGTTGTTGGTCCTGCCATATTCACTAAAGTTCGTAAGAGGAATTGACCAGCATTAGGGTTTTTACAGGCGTTAGCAACCCAGAGTTACCCTGCCGTATCTGATCTGCAAACTGTTCTCGATTAGCTAGCTAAGCACTGCGGTACTTGTTAACTAGTATCCATAAGCTACCAATGGAAAAACTGCATCTAAATGACACTTGGATAAGGAATACCATTTCCACCAGCTGAGTGAGCTTGGTCTCCTGAACTTGATATGAATATCCCCTAGAGGAAAAAATATTAAGTTACATCTCAAATGTACAGATGACTTTTACAGAAGAGTCTCAACTGTAGATATCTGCTAACTTGGCAAGCAAGAAAAATGTTACCTGTTGTCTTGCTCGTTGGAGTTCCTGCTCTAATTGAGTTAGCTTCAAGCGGCTACTCTCCAGTTGTTGGACATATGCCTAAGAGATAGGTAAAAGAAAAGCCTTTGGTGAACAAATAGAAGAGAACAGACACATACCATCACGAATGATAATCTATGAATATACTTTTTTCCTTAATCGGCTTTTTCTTGCTGCCTCGCGGTTTTGAGCAAGCCTGCGAAGAGTCTGCATGTCGATTTGGTGAAAGAATCAAAGAATTCATTAGCTGGCTAAAAAAACAAATTAATCTCCCATGCTCAAATCAAATTATGCCATATGACCTTTTGATCGGTCTTGTCCTTTGATCTGTCACTGGAATCATAGGCAACCATAGCAGTAGATTTACCCCTGTCAAACTGCACTATGGACAATTAAATGTTATATCTCCGTATATGCTGGACAACACCAGGAACATCTCCAAAGCAATGAGTACTCTTCATGAGACATGTTAAATATACACAAGCATAGACTGGAAACATATAAGAACTATCTATAGCTTCTTTACAATCAGAACGACCAAAACTTTACAATGAAAGAAGAAATGATGAAGTGGGTGAAAAGAGAGCCACCCTCTCATTCTTCTCATCTGTGTCATCAGTTGAGATGTCGGTTCTCGGACTGGCATCAGCCATTTGGATTTTTACAATTGCTCTGAATACTCTACACTAATGCTGGTCTCGACGCAAGATTTAGGGGCCAATCCTTTTCCAGCGGTATCCTCCAAGATGTCAACAGAGTCTTGCACACCTATTGTTAATGGATGTCTGACTGTTTACACCATAACAGCATATATTAGGAGAACGAAAGGAATCAAGATGATACTTTCTTATTGCCTTTAGTTTGAATTAAGATCTGACTTCAAAGAAAGTTGCATCACATTGCAGTTATAGTAAATATATATATATATATATATAGAGAGAGAGAGAGAGAGTATTCCAGAGAAATAGATCGGAAGACAAGATATTTGGCATGTAAGGAACATCTAAAGAAGGATATCAAAACATGCTAGTAAATTAACCAATACGTGAACAGCCCACTCACCAATAAGAGGAACACAAGAATCGAGATGGTTTCTAGATCACTAATTGCAGATCAAAGTCAGCGTCCCACTCACTTTAGGCCTTCTCATTCACCGAACTTCGATGTTTCACAACCCCCAGCTATATGTCAATTTCTCATTGCTCAGAAGAAATGTAAAATTTATAAACTCAATGTGAGGTCAGGATTCTTATTATGGAGAGGACCCAAAATTTGCCTCAGAACAACTCAAAATCGCGACCAGATTCTTTCACCGTGGAGCTGTGCCCTTCTTTAACTGCTTCAAGCAAACGAAAATTTAATAATCAGACAGGTGACAAGTAAGGACATTTTATGAAACAAAGGCCCATCGTGATTAGATACATAAAAGAACAGATAAATAACAGACTTGTGAGCACCAGAGCAGATGCTAATTCAAGCACGCATCTCAAGAGAAATTTCTCCGAGAATGAACATACACACCTACCATCCATTACGACAACATAAAACGGGAACTCTTTCAGAAAATTTCACAGGGCCTGACTCAAATGTGTCAACCGTGTCTGATAGCCGGCAAACATCAAGAGCACAAGTAGTCCCAACATGTACATTGTTTTGATAAACATGTTACACTTCAAATAAGCTGAGAGTGATATGTATTTCCATTACAATTGCAGAGCACCAACATGTAATTCATCAGAAATCTCTCTCTGAGACAACTCACAGCCCTAGGGCTTGAGAGAGTACTGTTGGGACTTCATAGACAAGGATAAGGAAATAGGATACAAGCTCCCACATCATGTGAACACATGATAATCTCGTCACAAAGTGTTTCGATACACATATACAGAGAAAATTGAAGCGGCTCGACAAGAAGCAGAAGACAAATCAAAGGACGGCCCATGAAGAAAACAAAGTACGCTTTGCCAGGTGCATAACTTTGAAGATCACGCCTGTGTGTAGGCAAAGATGGACCATATCTTAATCTAACATGGAGCAACCACAGCTGAACTAAGAAGAAGATCCATGATTGCCCAGGTAGAACATAACTACGAGTATGTAAAATCCATTTCCCAGAATCCACGAAATGATGTTAACGCTGACTCACAAGATTTTTGAATGAGCAGAGCCGAACTGGGGACGAAGCAACGAGATTCAAGAACAGATCTCTAACTCGTGGAGTCAAGAATGCTCTTACCCTCTTCCGATAATTCGATACTTGAAAACCCCAGAAGTCAAAATCAACCGGAAGAACAAGCAAAGTTGGATCAGAGTCCAAGTACTTTGACTTCGCCAAGAAATTATTTATAAACTCCCTCTACAAGATGAGATTTTGAGCCAAAACCCACATGGGAAATTGATGTGAGAAGAAGATGGAGTGATGATTTGTGTCGGATTAAGTGAGGGAGCGAAATTGGAGGAAAGGGGGGGGAAAAAGAAAGTGACGCTTGGCTCGACTCTACCCAATGTCCTAGGCGTTCACTTTCTTTCGTTGTTTCTTCCTCTGCTTTTTCCAAAGACGAGCGGATTTTCCTTCCGTTTTCCTTTGTTTTCTTGTTTACTGTTTTAGTTTAGTGCCTTGACAATTCCTGTTTGTTTTCTTGTGTGCTTATTTTAATGGTCTCTCCTGTTGGGCAGTGCCCGATATTCAGAGGATTCAGACAACTTCGCCATCTGCAAGAATCCAAAATATGGCATCATCCACCGTTCATTTTTTCCATCTCAACCACTAAATCCTCTCTCTCTCTCTCTCTCTCTCTCTCTCTCGTTCGTTTTTGCAACGGCATGAATATCTCAAATTTTAAAGAAAAAAAGTGCATGTACAGAAGCCGTAATTCCGACAAAATAGGAAAGGAAAGGAGCAACTTGATATTGATGTTCGTCGTTGATGCCCATATAGATAAAAACTTTAAATTCGCTATTCATTTGTTAATATAAAAGCGATTGTGGACAGTGCATGATTTATCACAAGTGTTGAATGCAAATCGAATTTCTTTAAACGTTAATCAAGATTTATAGGCCATTTTATCGGAAGAAAGTTCTACACATAGATTTTCAATAACATTAGCTAGGCGAATCTTCCCTCCATAAATGGTCAACTCGGAGAAGGGAGTTGATTAACGACGTCCACGATATGATAAGTCGTATTTCGTCGTAATCCCCGAAAAAATGGGAAGAGGTGGGGACTCGAGCCTGAATCTTTAAACGCGAGCCCAGACACAATACCCAAGCCCAAGCCCAAGACCAAGATCAAGCCCCGAAAGTGAAGCCCAATTTCATACTTTCGAGGCCTTTTTTGGGGGCTAGAGCCCAACAGGGCACGGACACATACACAGGCGGCGTCGTTTTACGGGAGTCGAGACTCGTGAGTCGTGACCCACACACAAGTCCCGGCATCGTTGCCAAATTCTGCACCACACGATCCAGCGGTCCGTAAAACCGGGACGAGAGTCCCCAGTCCTGCCAAAAGTGTCACTTGCGTGGAAGGAGCCGCCCCCCACCCCCTTCGCCCCCTCGAACGACATCGTTATTCGTTACCATCGCCGTTTTGGGTCGCGAAAGCGGGATGTCGTTTTCCCCGTTTTCCGATTTTCTTTTAATCAAAGCGAGGAGAGAGAGACACACACACACACACAATCTTTTTGACGTCACGGGGTGGCGTATCCTCCAAATCTGCTGCGCACTACGCCACCACGTGCCGACCCCACCTTTGAATTTGTTGTGTAGGGTCGGCGTTCTAGATGCAGACGGGGGGGAACGAGTGAGATTTTCAACAAAACCGCTACTTGTCCCTTTTTTTTATTTTTTTCAATTTTCCCAGTTCCTTGACAAAGTCTGTCTCGTTAAAGAAACAGCCGAGGCTCTTTGCTTTCTTTCCTAAGGTCCCCCGATTGATGTCCCATTGGCACCGAACTTCTAGATTGTTGTGTTATTTCCTGAGCTCCTTCCGGTAACATGAACTGTCATGCGTTTCGTTTCGGAAATGGACAATTTTCGTAAAGTGATGCATTCGCCTGGACTTAAATATCCACCTTAAAAGTTGTTACTCGCGAATATACCTTTATGTTTAAAGATTAAACGTGAAACTGATTAATATATGACAGTTCGCGAAATTAAATACGATCGCAATTAAAACTTATCAGGCAAATGCATTAAATGGCAACCATCAATTGACTTACTAGCTCGATTTTGATTTCAAGCTCAATTTTTGTCCAAGTGAGAGTCATCGCTGTTATTTATTGTACACGTTAGAGCCAGATCGCTCTATCTACTAACTACGTGACGCGAAATTCACTAGAGTAGTGCGTGTAAGAGATTGACTATCTTCAGATCTCCTCCCGTCCCTTATCCACAAAACTATATTTAATTGACAAATACCCTTTTCTCGTATTGGATCTCACTCTAATTAAACTACAAATAGGATATAGCTCTTATATAAATTACCTCTTCTAATCTTTATTAGTTTTATTCTTAAGGAGATGACTCTCGAAAAAAAAAATCTCTCTCTTTCTCTTTTCACAAGATAGGATTGACAATCGGCGAACTTAGGACGACCCATTAATAAAAACCCGAGAAACAAATCATCCGGATCAATAGAGGCAAAAACATTTAATGGAATACCAAACGAGAAAAATATGTCATAAATCCACTTAACGCTCATTGATCACCTGACGCGACTATCAACGACTCATGCTCCCCATTAATAAAAACTTAATTTAAAAAAAAAAAAAAAAAGACAGATAGTCACTATTAATCAATAGCACGACAAGAGCTCCAACTTATGACGTCCAATCCGAACCGCACACTGTTTCGAGGGCGACGCTAATGGTTGAAATTCGTAGCCCTTCATGATAATATCGGACACGACGGACAGAAGATTAGGCTAAACTCCCCCCTAAAAAAAAAAAATCAATCAATCTCGATACGTAATCACGTTCAACGTACGAATGGGCCCCCCTTCTTTGTCGATAGCGATGTGGAGGAGCTGTGCACAGTTTACGAAAAAGGGATCGTGGGATGATACCCTCCCAGTCCCATCTCCTCGTCGCCAAGTAATCGACGACGGGCGAAAGAGCTTCAGAAAGGAATCAAAGGTGAGGACCATCTTCCCGGAAACTCCCAACCCCCACAACGAGTCGCCGGGCCAATGTCGTCGAGCCACGTGCGCCTGGTTTCAAAGGCTGCGTTTCGGAGGTCGCGAGTGGCTGCGCACGTGCGTTATCCGCTAATTGTCCGAACAAACCCTAGGGTAAAGTCCTAGGAGAAAGCCTAGATACAAAGGTGTCGCCAAATGGACCGTGCGATTCCGGGTCATTTAAGCATCTCTCCCAATAGAATCTTCCATCCGATCCGTTCACTCTCCCCTCTCGAAACCCATCATCAATCAAATTCGACATCTCTCTTTCTCTCTTCCCCTTTTTTTCTCACGTCTCCTTTCTCCGAAACATCCTTAAGCCTCGTTTTTCCACGGCCTGCTTCTTCCCGTAACGTCGTTATATAAGGCACCACACCCCACCCACCCTTTTCTCCTTGCTCAGCGAGAAACCACCCCAGCAGGGCCTTCCTCCTCTTTTAATTTTGTGTCGTGAGAGATTCCGAGGTTCCGCTTGAGATGCAAATGGACGTGCTTGGTGTCCACCCCCACCACCAGAAGAAGACCGCCAGCAGCCGGAAGCCTGCCGGCGCCGCGCGGAAGAGGTCGTCGGCCGATAAAGGGATCAAGGTCGTGTACATATCCAGCCCAATGAAGGTGAAGACGAGCGCGGCCGAGTTCAGGGCCACCGTGCAAGGGCTCACCGGCCGCGACTCGGACGTTGCTCGGCTCATGGACGCCGTCGACGGCGAGAAGCCTCCGGGTGGAAGCGCCGACGAGAGAGGGTTCGTGGCGGCCGGCGACTACTGCGTGACAGGTAATGGCAGCAGCAGCAGCATCGGTAAAAGTAACTGCGGTTTCGGGATCAGTAGTCACAATAACTCGAGCTGCGAGTCGCCGACCGAGTCGGACACGGCGTTCGAACCGTTCGAAGCCAGGTCCGTGCACGGCGGCGGCGAGAGAGGGATGGCGTTTCCAGCCGACTATTTTCATGAGCCTGCGTTGCTAGATGTGCTCAGCTGCTTCGATGCTATGGCTTGATTTTTTTCCCCCCTTTTCCTTCTTTTTCCGGATGTGCGTCGGAGAGTTCGAAGCGGGCGATTGCAGCCGCACACCACCGCCCACCCCCTATGTAATTAGTCATGTCTGCACATGCCTGTATCGGTATTATTTGATTTTTGGGAAGCTATGAATAACACTACCGGCGACGGCGGCGGTGCTACGTGTAGGAATATTTCCTATTCTGTTTTCTTAACTACCCGTATCGAATGATCAACCAAATCGATCCACACAAAAAGCTCGTGCGCGCACGCGCCGCCATAGTAACGACCCAAGAGTTTTCCGAAGATCGCGAAGCAAAAGTCGAGTCTCTTCGATAACATGCGGCGAACTAGAGGTGATTCTGCGGCTAGACATGTGTTTTGCCGATGAACTAGATATGACATGCCAGTGGACATCCCCCGTTTTGATCATGGTCGAGATTGCTGGTGAACGGCCTAAACCATCGAGCAAGCGAAGGGATAGGAAGATATAGGGAACATTGTCACAGTTATAAACTTTTTAATTTACTAATTAAATTATAAAGTTTTTTCACATTTTACTAATTAAATTCATCCAATCAATTTTGATTTGAGATACAAATGGGGATGCCGGTTATTCTATGGTCGAAAAAATATCGATGTTGATGTGGATATTGTTTTTAATATTCTTTTGTTTTGTTCTTTACGTTTTTCCTTTTTTTTTCTTTCGTTTTCTTATCTTTTCTCTTGGTCGATCTCAAGCGGGGGAAACCCTCACCCTTGTTGGGCCTTGACCGGGGCCACCATTGTCGCATGAGGCCAATGATCTCAGCTACCCCCAATTGGAGGGGACAAAGGAAAAAAAGTAAAGAAGGAAAACAAAAAAAAAATCAAATCAAATAAAAAAAAATATTAATATAAATTATTTATGTCAGTGATAGCATAAGATGGTTGGCCTCGAGATTCTCCGACTAAGATTGATCAAATGGGTTCAATTGGTAAAATATGAAAAATGGGTAAATTTTTTTAAAAAAATTAAGGCTAAATTTGTAAAAGCACAGTAGGTCGGTCGCTTCTTGCTGCATAAATTTCAAGTGCCCTTTTCCTATGACAATCACTGGTAAAGTGAAGCTTTGAGATTTTTCTTCTTCTCATCGCATGCATGGATTAGTTTTTTTTTTTTTGGTCGAATGTATGGATTAGTTCAAAGATGAGAAGAGTCGAAAGAGAGAAGAGTGCGCCTTTAAAAATTGCCTAAATGTGGCCCAGCCCAATAAGAAGTGGAGCTTTGAATAGAAGAACGCGGCCCACTTAGAACATGTTTTTTTTTTTGGGACAAGCCCAGTTATTGCCAGGACGATGAACTGAACTACGTTTGAAGCAATGTGACTACGTCGGAAACAATTGGGAGCAAATTCAAACGCTGTCGTTGACCGTGGTAATTTAATTAATAATATTTTGGTAATTTGATGGCCGAAAAAACAGAATAGTCAAGCTCCTTCTTGTGTTCTCACACACACAACCCCCCCCCCCTCCCCCCAAATAATAATAATAATAATAATAATAATCCTTCCTGTGATTTACTTTTTTTTTTCATTGACTTAATATACTAGTTTTTTATTTTATAATTACACGTATCGTCTCTTAACATTGCTGTGCATTTTTAGGAGGTGCATGATAAAATTTCTTTTTCGAAAAGAGTTTATGGAACAAAAATAATTTTTTGTATTTATATTTCAAAATGAGTTTCTAAGCAAAATAAATGCATTTGATAATGGCAAAAAAATTTTATTTCCATAATAAAAATTTATTTGACCGACAGAGGTGACAGCAGCGAGGGGCGACCAGCGGCTGGTCGATGACCTCCGGAGGCCGACCAGTGATTGGCGGCGACCGTTCGAGGACCTGCAGTGGACAACAACGATCATTCGATGACCGTCAGCAGACAGTGGTCGGTCGACCTCCGGCGATCAGTGGCAGCCGACCGACAACAATCACCGCGTCCGACGGTCGACCAGGGACCTCCGGTTGCCAGCGGGGGCAGCCAACGATCAAAGAGGTGCGATCGGTGGTGGTCATTGTCGACGAAGATTTCTATTTCTATTTATTTGAGAAGTATTTTTTTTTCTTATTTATGCTTCGAGTCTATTTATGTTTCTCGAAATTGTTCAAGAAATAGTTTCTTGTATTTTCATTACCAAACGAATTTTTGTTCCAAATCTATTTCGGAAGTATAAAACTCATCCATAAATAGCTTCTGGATAGTTATTATTCACCTCTTACTGAAAAATACCATACATTTATGAAAGACTATGAGAATGGGAATGAACACAAGTAGAAATATCTTACGAAAAAGTCCCATTACAAATGCGTTGCAAAAAAAAAAAAACATTTTACAGTTGAAATGAAATATGAAGCAAGTGCAAAGAAATACAAATTATTATTTTTATTTTCACAAGACTCACACATCCTCTGATGATGATATTGCCTAACCCATAGAAAATAGAATGCACTAGTGAAAGTTTAAACTTTTGGAACAAAACAATTGCATACATTGTTCTAAATCGATATTCGGTTCTCCATGCAAATATCATAAATGAAACACGAAACGAGCGCGGAGAAACGTGAAAACTAGTCAACAAAGCTCACATCAGCCGCCGATGACATTGCTCAACCCATTAGAAGGTATATTATACACTACTGATGATTTAAACTTTTGGAACAGAAAAATTCGCATGCATGATAAATTTGTTTTTGATTCTTTCGTACCCTTTTTCACTAATAATGGTTTCCCTTAACCTATTGGACGAGACTTGCAATTGAAATTAGTTTAAGTTTATAACTCAAACTTTCAAATATTAAACTGGTGCTAGTTCATCGTTCGATTCAATCGTGATAAATGCGCTTGCAAAAGACCTAAATCCTATATAAAAAAAAAAGTCCAAAAATTTCCGATGACCAATTTTGTGCTTAAATAAAAGCATTAACTCGTTTTTTTTTTTTCGAAGGCCGAGCGAAATGTAATTTTGAAAATGAATGAAATTGACCGTTACTATATCGCTTATTTTTTGTAAATACGTAACGTAGATAAAACTCTCCCCATTTCCTAATTGTTTCAATCACCTGAGTAATTTATCTTTTCCTGAATTTTATTTTCTCTTTCTAATTTAGTCGGTGATTATTCTGCCAGCAGCAAAGCATCTTATTGTGAAAAACACCACGCAATCGCAACTTGTTTCTTCTTTAAAAAATAAAAAATAAAAAATTAAATCCATGTGAGCGCTGAAATCAGTCGTACTTTACAGGTGGAGGGAGGGAGACAGGTTGGGGGGCAGCTTCTCTCAGCCTACCTTTGAAAATCGAAAGAAGAAAAGGTTCTGCAAAATCATTAAAAAAATATCCTCCGAACAGACATCACCGGAAAAGGGGGAAAAAACAAAAAACAAAAGGAAAACTTTCTCTCTCTCTCTAAAACCCTCACACATTCTCTCTCAAGAGCTCTCTCTCGATCGATCCCTCCTCTGGCTCCTCCGTCCTCTTCTCTCATGGATCTAACTTCAACTTCAACTTCGACTTCGACTTCGACTTCGATCGCTTCGAGTCCCAAACCCAATCCCTAATCTCGCACCATTCGGCGCTTTTTCCCACCTGCTCGCTTCCTGCTTCTGGGAAGGTTCTAGAGATACAGAGAGAGAGAGAGAGAGAGGGGGAAAATCGGAGAGGAAATGAAAGTGCCTTGTTGCTCCGTCTGCCAAACGCGATACAACGAGGAAGACCGAGTGCCTTTGCTCCTCCAATGCGGCCATGGGTTCTGCAAGGACTGCCTCTCCAGGATGTTCGCCGCATCGCTCGACAACACTCTCCCTTGCCCCCGGTGCCGCCACGTCTCCTCCGTCGGCAACTCCGTCTCTTCCCTCCGCAAGAACTACGCCGTCCTCACCCTAATCCACTCCAATCCCGCGTTGCCGGCGAACTTTGATGTCGATTCCACCGACGACGAGGATGACGTCGACGGGGAAGTGGACGGCGAGGACTCGCGGACGAGGCGCGGGGCCCTGGCCTCGAGCTCCGGCGGATGTGGGCCGGTGATCGAGTTGGGGACCCACCAGGAATTGAAATGGGTGAGGAAGATTGGGGAGGGGAGGAGGGCTGGAGTGGAGGTGTGGGAGGCGGTCATCGGCAGCGGCAGTGGGGGCCGGTGTAGGCATCGTGTGGCGGTGAAGAAGGTGGCAGTTGGGGATGATGCGGCCACGATGGATATGGAGTGGGTGCAAGGGCAGCTTGAGAATTTGAGGAGGATGTCAATGTGGTGTAGGAATGTGTGCACTTTTCACGGGGCTATTAGGAAAGAAGACGGTAGCTTATGCCTTGTCTTGGATAGGTGTCACGGGTCGGTGCAGTCAGAGATGCAGCGCAACGAGGGGAGGCTGACATTGGAGCAAATCTTAAGGTTCTGTCGAGAAGCTTTTTCATATGATTTTTCTCTATGCTGTAAAAGAATTGGTACTTAAATGAAATCGAATAAATAGTTCTACCCTTATGCTTGAGGTTCAAAGTCAGTAAATTTTTAGTGTGGTGGGCGAGATCTGAAAGATGTCTGTCATATGATATCCGATTTGTTAGTACATTTGATGCACTAGGTTATGGAATTTGCGTGATTGATTCTTCTTTTCCCCTTTTGCACCTCGACTACTTGATTGTTTCCGAATGCCACGCCCTAGCGAACCTCAGAGGAACGGCATAAAATGCAAAAAAAACCACCGAAAGGGATAAACTTGCAGTATAATTGGGTTCTTTGTGGGAGAAAAGTTAGTCATTGTGCTTCTTTCCCTGGGGATTTGGGCTTCACATGGTAATTCGTCAACATGAATTATGGCACTGTTCTTTCTAATCATTCTGCAATTGTGTTAATTGTCCATGGGAATATAGAACATGCACTTGTGTCTGCAGACCTGCTGTGTTTATGCCTATGGATCTCAAGCAATATTAATTAGGGCTACCTCCGAATACAAGTTATAATTTGATAATGCGGGTTGAACTTACAGATTAGTTTCTGTCAACAAGTGATGGGCCGATGGGCCATTACTTGACCACACTTCCTGATTACATCTCAGTGATAAACATTCTTGTCATGTTTACCATTTGTTCCTTCTGAGCTGTCCTCCTCCATTGCTGAATATTGGATAGAGGGGTTCCTGAAAAATACATATTTGGGACTGCCGGGAACTATTAAGAGGAAAAAGGGCGAGAGAGATCCCCAATGGACAAATGAGCAGCTTGCTTTGGGGATTGCAAGGAATCAAGTTTTTAGTACCTAAATTTTACTGGAATAAATTGAGTAAAGCCGAAGGATGATGAGTCCACCGTTCTGGAGAGAGTAGTTTGCAAAGATATATCTTTTTGGAGGTGGTTTTTTATTGTTGGAATAAACTTGCTTGTGGTTCGTAGTGTAATTTGAAAACAAAGGTTAGCATCTCCTGTGAAACCATATGCACGAGAACGAGAAATGAGGGGGTGAGAACATAGTGAGACTTGATTTGACAACAATATATTCTGGAGTTATTTTGTTATCCTAGGATGTTAATTTCCCGGGTAATGGCTGACTGACTGGATGAGAGGGATATCGCATCTACAGTAATAGCATTTTTTTTTTGGGGTCAGTACAGTAATAGCATTTTGGAATTTAAAGAGGTAATACACACCATCAGGTGCCTTCTATTGTGTGCTTTTTGGTGAATTTCAGGAACTAGGGTAAGGATTAATAGTTTTAAAGTTAGATCATTGTGCTTTCTGTAACGACTGAATTAGCATTGAAGAATGCTGTAAGCTGCAACTTTTAGTGGTGCTTTTTGGTTCTTGGTGAAAATGCTATATCACATTCATGTTATCTGCCAATGAACGTCCTCATGACTTTGTGTGCTCTCTGCAATTGTAGGTATGGTGCGGATATTGCACGTGGCGTAGCTGAACTCCATGCAGCAGGAGTTGTTTGCATGAATTTGAAGCCTTCCAATCTTCTTTTAGATGCAAATGGCCATGCGGTAGTTTCTGATTATGGACTCGCTTCAGTCCTGAAAAAACCTGCTTGTCGAAAAGCTCGATCTGAGTGTGATTCAGCCAGAGTCCATTCTTGCATGGATTGTACAATGCTTAGCCCTCAGTATGCTGCTCCAGAGGCATGGGAGCCGGTGAAGAAGTCCCTGAAGTTCTGGGATGATGCCATTGGTATTTCTGGAGAGTCGGATGCATGGAGTTTTGGTTGTACGTTGGTGGAAATGTGCACTGGCTCTGCCCCGTATGTAGATTTCCATTGTCATTTCCTATCGCGACCAGTACAAAGACCACTCTAAATGTTTTCTGAGTTGTAGAAATTGGCACTTGCTGTGCAGGTGGGCTGGTCTTAGTGCGGAGGAAATATACCGTGCTGTTGTCAAGGGTGGGAGACTGCCTCCGCAATATGCAAGTGTCGTCGGAGTTGGAATACCGAGGGATTTGTGGAAGATGATTGGTGACTGCCTCCAGTTTAAGGCATCAAGAAGACCATCTTTTAATTCAATGTTGGCAATATTCCTGCGACACTTGCAAGAAATACCACGTAGTCCTCCCGCAAGCCCCGAAAAGTAATTGTTTAGACCTTTGATTCTTGCATCTGGTCTTCTACTTCTAGCACTTAAATAGATGTCGTTCTTGATTAATTCATAGCCTCGACAACTCTGATTGGCTGGATTTGTTATCATGTATTTTACTCTGTATGTGCCCTTACAGTGGCTTCACCAGATCTTCCGGTTCAAGTTTGACAGACCCACTTCGTGGATCTGTTTCTGATCTAGAACAGGATAACACTGGCCTCCTGCACAAGCTGGTATCAGAGGGCAACGTGAATGGAGTTAGGTTAGTAAGATACATCCTTCTTTGGTTTCTGTCAGACAATTGTGGGGACGAGTTTTGACTTTGAGTTCTGTCATCTGTAGGGATCTGCTCTCAAACGCTTCATCAAGAAAGATAAACAACTGTATATCTTCACTTCTGAAAGCACAGAATCCTGACGGCCAAACTGCGCTTCATTTGGCATGTAGACGTGGCAGTGCAGAATTAGTTGAGGCTATTTTAGAGCATCGTGAAGCAAATGTCGATGTTTTGGATAAGGATGGGGACCCTCCTCTTGTTTTTGCTTTAGCTGCGGGATCCCCAGAATGTGTCCATGCTCTCATCAGAAGAGGTGCTAATGTTAGGTCAAGGTTGAGGGATGGCTTTGGGCCTTCTGTTGCTCATGTATGTGCTTACCATGGCCAACCAGATTGCATGCGCGTAAGTCGTTGTTGTTGGTAAACTTTATATTCACATGGCTTTCAGGTTCTATGAATGTCTAGCTCTGATGGTTTTTGTAATACAGGAATTGCTATTAGCCGGAGCTGATCCCAATGCTGTGGATGATGAAGGTGAATCTGTTCTACACCAGGCTGTGGCAAAGAAATACACCGACTGTGCTGTGGTCATTTTGGGATGTGGGGGCTCTCCATCCATGTCCATTGTGAACTCTAAAAATCTTACGTGAGTACATTGGCTTTTCATCTTTGACCATTAGAAATGATATATATAAAAAAGATAGCTAAACGAAAATAACAATTTGAGCTGAAAGAATCTGGCTTTAGCTCATCACCTGTGTTCATAAAGGATAGATGGTTTTGGTACTTGATATTTGTGTTATTGAAAAAGATCTTTCCAATTTGGATTGGCTTGAGTTTGTGGAGTCTCTTTTCATTTTAATTCGTGTATAGGGACGTACTCTTTTGGTTTTTGCTCATAAAGTTTACGTTTTCCTTTTTAAAAGATGTATGTCATCTTTTCTACTTTGATCTCTCCAGATCGAGGAAATGTATGGCTTAGGTGCAAATGTCAAATTATTATCATTTGTAGTTTTTGTTAGCCATAGTGAGCGGATCTGGTCGAATTTGTCTGGAAGTGGAGAACTTTTTGCCACTATTTGGGAACTGTGGATTTGATAAATATATTGCAAACTGAATGTGAGTTTTATTTAATTGCAACATCTAATCAAGAGAAGAATTAAAGGTGTTGTTGATATTGATCTAATCAAGAGAAGAATTAAGTGGGAGCTCTAATTTGTGGAGATCTCCCCCTACCCCCCCTTTCCTTCCTTCCTTCAAAATCTCACACAAACATGTGCATGCACAAACTATTTTTCGGTTATAACAGTGTGCTAGTACCTTCGTGGTTCTTCCTTTAAAATGTCAAATGAATAACGTATCGAATAATTTTTGTGACTTTGAACTCGCGTTGGAGTAAACATGTGTTATCTGTGTTAGAGTAATTAAATATTAAGCCACGTCTTCCTCTAACAGCTTAAGCTTTTAGAACCGTTGGTAGTAGTCCCACAAAAATCTCGCAGTCCGTAATGATATGTGCCTGAACTCGTGTTGGAGTCGTTGCATCTGTTTATGTGCCTCATTTTGTCAAAGTGTATTGAATTTGCGGTCGACGAGTGCCATCTCCATTTTTTAGCTCTCTGTTATGATTTCTTTTTCCTTTTCTATGGTATGCTATTTGACTCTGGAATCACCTAATTCCGCATCTTTTGTTCAATATGTGTTCTCATTGGCCTTGGAATGATTGCAGCATAATTTGTCACTCTAAAACTCTGTATGGTGCAGACCATTGCACTTGTGTGTGGCGACACACAATGTCACCGTGGTGAGACGGTGGGTGGAAGTTGCTAGTGCTGAAGACGTTGAAAATGCAATAGATATACCCAGTCCAGTTGGCACCGCAGTATGTATGGCAGCTGCTTTAAAGAAAGACCGTGAATTTGGTATGCTAGATTATACCCAGCTCACTTTGTATTTAGCTTCAATGCTTACTCTGTTTGATACAGTCAGTGTTAGTACTTATTGTTCCTCTTGGAAACATAATTTGTTACAATCTGTCTAGGATTTCTTGATATAATTACCTTGCTTGTCACTTGTGTTGAAAATTTCTTCTGCTATCACCGTGCTATAGAAGGGAGGGAGCTTGTTCGAGTGTTGCTGGCTGCTGGAGCAGATCCAACTGCCCAAGATGCCAATGGGAGAACAATTCTGCATACAGCTGCTACGGCTGATGATGTTGAATTGGTCAAGGTTACATGTTTACTCGATACATGAGCTTGATTTTTGTCTGTTGCTTAGAATCTTAATATAGGGATTTTTGATGATCTTGTTGATTTGTGGCCACTTGGAGAAACTATTTTGTTACTCTTTTCCTGTAAACATGTTGTAGGCTATTCTTGATGCTGGAGTAGATGTGAACATCCGGGATATGCACAACATGATACCTCTTCAAACAGCCTTGAGTAAAGGGGCTAAGTCTTGTGTCGGATTGCTATTATATGCCAGGGCGAATTATAATTTACAGGTTTTTCTTCTCACTTCCTTATCTATTGTTGGTCCTTCCTTTGCTGGTGTCGATGCTTCCCTAGCAATGACCTATGGCCCGGAGTGTATATACCCTTATACTAGCACGCTTTCCTTTTCTGTTATTGGGTGAAATTCTTGGTAGGTGTCACAAACCCCCCTGCTTAATGTATCCTCTCTCTCCAGCCTGTTGATCTTTATAAATATTCGTTTCTGTATCCACAAGAAGCTGTTGCCTCATCGCTATTTCTAGCATATGCTACCCTTTGGAGGATTGATTTTGAACTTACGGATAAGATCTAGTTCCTACAAGCAATTGTCTCTGCAATCTTGTATGCTAACGTTATATGATGGATGACATTGGAAAAGTGCTCGCTCAGACGTATATACTTGTCTAGTTCTTGCAAGGATTTCTTCTAGACAAATTTCTTTTCAGTATCATGTGGTGCTCATGTTTGCTTTTGCTAGAGTTCACTGGTCAAGTGGTGGTGAAACCAGTGGAATTGTTTGATTATTTATACGTGATACTGCCTTGGTATATGCTTTTGCAGATGATAAGAGTGTTGATAGTTGAAACCCGGGAGTAAATTACAATTTGATTCTAATGTTAAAATGTTAGGCTTTGTTTGCTTGCACGGACAAGGCATTCATTAGTGGTTTTTCATTTCAAGTATCATACGCCGTAGAATAGTAATTTTTTTTTACCAAATTGCTTTGATGACTAAAAATTTATGATACGCATTCTCAAAATTTAGGCCTTTTTGGGCATGATATATTTCAACCATTCAACCCTAAGTATTGTCCCTTTTTTTTTTTCCCCTTTTTCTGTCCTTTTTGAATTTTTCTATGATTTTCTCTCCATTCCTGGTTGCCTCATGCCCCACAGCTCCAAGTCGCAAGTAAAATGAGAGAACAAATGAAGATCCAAGTTTTTGCACCAGTTGGACCACGAAGCCACCTCATGATTGCTGCCACAAGCCCTCACTGCCGTACCTCCACCGACCACCCCCTTCCTTGTTCAACTCATTTAGGCCTCTCTCCTCTCTCTCTCTCTCTCTCTCTCTCTCTCTCTCTCAGCACATGGAGGTTGCAGCCTCCATTAACCATCCATAGAGGTTGTTTCCCTCACTCAACCCTAGATCTATAGTTGCGTGAGGCTGGCGACCTCCATGGCCACAGTGGTGCTGTTTCACTTTGCTCAATTTTCGGAGTAATAGAGAGAGAAGGACCTGTGGCCATGGAGGTTGCAACCTCTGCCAATTTGTTCTCTAATGGAGGTCGACTGCCTTGGCTGCCCTAGAACTGTGGTTGCGCAGGGATGGCAACCTCCATAGCAGCAATGGTGCCGACTCCTTGATTCACTCAAGTTTTAGAGTGACGAAATGAGACTTTTGCGCCATGCGCTCCGGTTATGCAAAGAGGAAAAGCAGCGTGAAGGCTGCGGCGGTGATTATTGTTGCGGCTTTGATGGTAGTGGTGGTTAGGGCAATGCATATCTTTTTTATTTATTTTTCGGACTTTCATTTTTGAATCTGCTAAGATTATTAGATTTGTTTTTGTAATTTATTGTGGAGTCCCAAAGTTAGGTATTGTAGAATCTTAATAATAGTTTATGCTAAGTACTCCAATTCCACTTTGCTTGAGAAATCCTATTCGATGAATAATCCAAATTCAACTTTTGATTTCTTTCCAAAATTAAGAAACTTAGGAACTGGAAGTCCATTCCTTAAGTCCAATTCCCCGATGACCTGTACAAGGCCTAAAGGTTTTTTGTGTGGGTTGATCAAAGAACGAATATGTGGAGTCTAAATTTGGTACCAGTAAAAGTTAAGAAACATGTTGGTAAGAACTGAAGACCATGAAGTCCCAAAAGGCGAACACTATTTATTTGTGGATCAATTTTCAAGAAAAAATGATACAAATGGTCCTTGAACTTTGGCCCAATATGCAATGTGGCTCATGAACTTTTAATTTGTTCAATGTGATCCCTGAACTTTAGCTCAATGGACAATGTTGTCCTTGAACTTTTAGTTCGTTCGATATGGTCCATGAACTTCTTGTACTTGTTCAATTTTGTTCCTGAATTATATGAGCCTTCAATGTTATCCCTATTCTTAAATTAATGGAAGGATTACATTGATCATTTTCATATAGTTCAAGGACTATTGAACATGTTCAAAAAATGTAGGGACCACATTGAATATTAGGCTAAAGTTTAGGGACCACATCGAATAAATTAAAAGTTCAGGGACCACATAACACATTGGGTCAAAGTTCGGGTGACCATTCGTGTCGTTATCCCTATTTTCGAAATGAATGGTGAGGTTAATGGATATCTCACTCATAGAATTTAAGTAGGATGAATGAAATGGAGAAGTGCTTCTAGAGTATTGGCTGACTTCGACTTTGGAGAAAATATTATTGAATGGTAATAAGGCCGACAATACTCTTTGACATGGATTGTTGGGCGGTTAAACGCAAACGTGTGCACGAATTGAATGAAACGACAATGAGTATGCTTAGTTGGATGTGCTGGGACACGAGAAAAGACAGTTGAAAATGAACCAGGGAAAAGTAGGTGCCTCTCCGAGCGAGGATAAGATAAGCTTGTTTGACATGGTTGGACTCGTTGAACGAAGGCCTTTGGATTTTCTGGCCTGATCTGATTGGTTTGGGGGCTCGAGGCTATAGAAACAGGAGAAGACTCTGATAATGTGGAAGGAGAAAAATAAAAATATAAAGCACTGTACAATAGCTTAGAGAAGGCTTGACACCAAATCAAGTGCAATTGCAAAAGATGATTCATATAGCCGACTTAAACTTCTGGTTTGCCTTGTCGTCGTGGTTCTTTTCTTTCTAAAGCATTTGGTGCTGTCTCTATGAAAAAAAAGCATGAAATTACAGTTTAGCTACTTTTCTGACCTTCAAATCTTGATCTTAAGATGTAGTTTAGGTAATGGGATATTATCTATGCTCTTTTCTCTTGCCAACTTCCTTTTCTTAACTTTTGACGACCCCAAGTTTCTGGATCTCCACATCAGATGATCTGAGCGACTCATTCTCATTGATCATTCGAGTAGACAGGGGTTGAATGCAAATTATGGAACACTCAAAGATAACATTACCTGAAGCTGTATGTGTATGCATTTGATCTCTACAAGCATGTCCAGTGCAGTAGTTAGTTGGATGACCAGGCAATCAGCCTGTTGTGCTGTCCACTGAATAATTTGTTAGCATTTCCTAGAAGAGAAGTGGGAATGGTGGTAAGTAAATTAGGAGTGATACTTTCCATGCTTGCTAAGTAAATTAGGAGTGATACTTTCCATGCTTGCTATAATATACTTGGTGACCGTAGGTAAGCTACAGCTTGAAGTCCTACCATGTTCGAGCATTTCCTTTAATAGCACAGATAAATATTCCCCACTACAAGCATCGTGAGTGCCCATTCCTTCACGAGCTAGAATGGACATATTCACATGACTTCGGTTCCTAATGGAGTATGTAATAGAGCAACCTTGCTACCTACTACCACTAAATCACCACCTCCTCAAGTCAAACTGGTGCTTGCTGTTGCACCAGGGACCGTTTCACTAGAATAGAAGAAAAAATGAAGGACCAACTACTAGAAGTGCTCATTCAGGGTTCTGAAATTTCCTCCTTTGGTTCACTGACATGCCTTGGATAACCACTTCTCTGCACCTGGCAGATTGCATGAATTTCGTATTTTGAGTTTTCTAGGACATTGTCTTTTTCTCTTATTTTGCTTGCTAGAGTAGATAATTCTACTTTGGAATCTTTCTCCTTGTCTGATTTCTTTGCTTTTACTTGGCAGGATGATGATGGTGACAATGCATTCCACATAGCTGCTGAATCTGCAAAAATGATACGAGAAAATCTTCAGTGGCTCATAATAATGCTTAGAAGCCCTGATGCTGCTGTTGAAGCGAGAAATCACAGGCAAGTGCCGATACAGATCTACTGCCAATGGTCATAATTAGGAACTTGGACTTTAATTTGTGAGATAGTTTGAACCTGATGACCTGCGGATGATACATGTTCTCTTTATTCTTAACATAAACCTGTCCTTGCTGTTTTTTGGTAGTGGTAAGACATTGCGAGATTTCTTGGAGGCCCTTCCTCGAGAATGGATATCAGAAGATCTCATGGAGGCTCTTGCAAATAGAGGAGTTCATCTATCTCCCACAATGTGAGTAGAAAGGTTTCTGCTGCAATTATTATCTATCCTCGGGAATATTATTTTGATTGTTTGCTTCTATATGTTCAGGTATGAAGTGGGAGATTGGGTAAAGTTCAAAAGAAGTGTTAGAAATCCTACATATGGATGGCAGGGTGCAAACCATAAGAGCGTTGGGTTTGTTCAAGGTGTTCCAGACAAAGAGAACCTCATTGTTTCATTTTGTTCTGGAGAGGCTCATGTATTGGCAAATGAAGTTGTAAAAGTGATACCCCTGGATAGAGGACAGCATGTGAAACTTAAAGCAGATGTTGAAGAACCCAGGTATGAATTAAATCGTTGCTAATCTTTCACTCGACGGAGCATTCTTTGTACACGTTGAATTTATCATGCATTTGTAATAAGATACTCTCAATCTGGTTCAGGAATGTCCCTAAATACATCCAAAAAAATTTAGTAAGTCTCATTTGTTCACTCATTAGAACTTGAGCTGTTGCTCCTGTCCTCTCAAGTCAAGTTAGTTATTCTGTCTAAGCAAGTAGGAAGTTGCCACTTTTTACGCGGAGTTATGGTTTGCCAAAAGAAAATAGTGATTTCATTAGGAGAGCACGAAATTTCTCGTAGAATTGGCTTGATCTGAAGAGAGAATTCGCTATGTTGCTTTGACATATGTTATCGTAACATCAGTTAGATTTATGATTTCACTCTGGGTAACTTTACGTTGTGTAGTATTTGACAAATGATGGTCTATATAGTGTTGCATACGACAAAGCGTATAACAATCGACATAACTTGGCATTGATTGCTAATTGATGTCACTTTCAGATTCATATTCATGGAATGTCGATGGATTGCTTAGAAAAATATGCATGTTCTTCATTGTCTTGAGCTAGTTCTGCGAAATTCGTTGTTTCAGTGCTGTCTAAAGGATATAGGAACTTGCCTGATGTTATTTCGTTATTGTCAAAGGCTTGCCCAATATTTGTTAAGCATTTTGTTAAAGCATTCCCATTTAGGCATCTGGAATTGATCTTGCAGTATTCTATCTAGGTGCTGTTACCTTGAAAACTCCCATGTTTATTCTGGTTCAATGCTCAGGTTTGGTTGGCGCGGTCAGTCAAGGGACAGCATTGGCACGGTTTTATGTGTTGATGATGATGGCATTCTGCGTGTTGGGTTTCCTGGAGCATCCAGAGGATGGAAAGCAGACCCGGCGGAGATGGAAAGGGTTGAAGAATTCAAGGTCGGGGATTGGGTTCGCATTCGTCCTGGTCTTACCACTGCTAAGCATGGATTAGGCTCTGTTACACCCGGGAGTGTCGGTATAGTTTACTGTATAAGACCAGATAGTAGTCTTTTTCTGGAATTGAGCTACCTGAACACTCGATGGCATTGTGAGCCAGAAGAAGTCGAGCATGTTATCCCTTTTAGGGTGAGCAAGAGTCTTCTCTCATTTATGAATTATGTCTTTTTCTCCTCTTCTGCTTTTTTTGTTGTTCTACAGTTCCATTTTCTTGTTTTGCTTATGGAATGACTAATTGTGTTATGTTTTTGACAGATCGGGGACCGCGTTTGTGTGAAACGGACTGTTGCAGAACCCAGATATGCTTGGGGTCGTGAGACACATCATAGTGTTGGGAGGATATGTGAAATAGAGAACGATGGTCTGCTGCTAATCGAGATACCAAACCGGAATATGCCATGGCGAGCGGATCCTTCGGACATGGAAAAGTTGGAGGATTTTAAGGTAATGATCATCACATTATTTTATATCCTATTCCTTACAATGTCTTTTGCAAAATTGATCTTTGCTCTTTCTTAGGTTGGTGATTGGGTTCGAGTGAAAGCTTCTGTTCCATTCCCCAAATATGGATGGGACGACATCACACGAGACAGCATTGGCGTAGTGCATAGCTTGGAAGAAGATGGCGATATGGGGGTCGCCTTCTGCTTCCGCAATAAGCCCTTTTGTTGCTCAGTAACAGACGTGGAAAAGATTCCTCCTTTTGAAGTGGGACAAGAGATACGGATGAAGCCGTCTGTTACTCAGCCTCGGCTTGGATGGTCAAATGAGAACCCTGCAACTGTTGGAAAAATTGTGAGAATCGACATGGATGGAGCTTTGAATGTGAGTATATTCCCTTCTCTAAATTGGTGCGTGCTGCCTCTAGATACAATTATGTAGGAATTATTTGACTGGCTGAGGCACCTGTGAACACTTGTTTTCACAAAAATTAGCAGAGTAGTTTTTATGTCAGCTGGTTAAGTTATTGTGTTGATCCTCAATTGTGTCAATTAGCACTAGTGTCTTTGGTATTTTCTTGGTGGCGCATCTGTTTTGTCACTATAGGACATGCTTTGCTTCAGGCAACTCATACCCGGGGACATGCTATTGATCATTGACTGTTGATAGGTTAAAGTGGCTGGTCGCCATAGTTTGTGGAAGGTTTCCCCTGGAGATGCAGAACAACTTCCTGGATTTGAAGTTGGTGATTGGGTACGGTCAAAACCCAGTCTTGGGACTAGACCTAGTTATGACTGGAACAGTATTGCGAAGGAAAGTCTTGCTCTTGTGCACAGCGTGCAGGAGACCGGTTACCTAGAATTAGCATGCTGTTTTCGCAAGGGGAGGTTGATGACTCACTTTACAGATGTTGAAAAAGTTCCTAGCTTTAAAGTTGGCCAGCATGTTCGATTCCGGGCTGGTCTGAGTGAGCCAAGATGGGGATGGAGAGGGGCACAGCCTGATTCTCGAGGTGTTATAACTAGTGTGCATGCTGATGGAGAACTGAGGGTGGCGATTAATGGTTTGCCTGGCTTTTGGAGAGGAGACCCTGCAGATTTTGAGATAGAGCAGACTTTTGAAGTGGGGGAGTGGGTTAGACTTAGAGAAAATGCAAATAGCTGGAAATCCATTGGACCCGGTAGTATAGGGGTTGTACAAGGATTAGGATATAATGGAGACGAGTGGGATGGGAGCACAGTTGTCTCATTTTGTGGGGAGCAAGAAAGATGGGTGGGGTCCACTTCCCATCTGGAAAGGGTTGCAAAGCTGACGGTTGGGCAGAAGGTAAAGGTAAAACTCTCAGTAAAGCAGCCAAGATTTGGATGGTCAGGCCATGGCCATCCAAATATCGGAACTATCTCTGCAATTGACGGTGATGGAAAGCTGAGAATATATACCCCGGCGGGCTCAAAAGCTTGGGTGCTAGACCCGTCAGAGGTGGAGATTGTGGAGGAAGAAGAGCTCCGAATTGGAGATTGGGTAAAGGTGAAAGCATCTGTATCAAACCCCACCCATCAGTGGGGTGAGGTGAGTCACTCGAGCATTGGGGTAGTGCATAGAATAGATGATGGAGATTTGTGGGTTGCATTTTGCTTTATGGACAGGCTTTGGCTTTGCAAGGCTTTTGAGATGGAACGGGTTCGGCCGTTTAAAGTCGGTGATAAAATCCGGATCAGAGGAGGACTGATTTCTCCACGATGGGGGTGGGGAATGGAGACACATGCTAGTAAAGGTGAGGTCGTGGGGGTGGATGCCAATGGCAAGTTGAGGATCAGATTTCAATGGAGAGAAGGGAGACCATGGATTGGAGACCCTGCGGATGTCGTTTTAGACGAATGCCCAGTAAGGACTCGTGCATCATGAGACCTCCCATATCATGGTATCTCAAAAAGCTGTTCTTGGCTGCTCCCTGCCATGATGAAGCCGATGCTGCTGGTGCTACACATCCTTGCACCAAACCGCCGATTCCATTATGTGGAGGGGGTGGGCGTGGTAATTGCGAAAAAGTACTTGATGCAAAGCGGGATGATGACAGTATGAAATCAGAATGGGGGGATTTGCCTTCAGTTGCCCTTAGGAGATCCAGGTTCAGCCCAGACAGCAGAGGTAGTGAGATAGGAATTTGTACTATATTGACTTTCAATTATTGAGCTCTGAGGTATATAAATCTGCTCATGTTTGTACAAATTGGACTGTTATATATATCTGTGAATTATGAAATTTTGGTCTTTCAGTCAGGATATCTTCATATAGCCGTCCCATTTTTCAACTGGTCGGAGGAAATCTGTACTGTTCATCCATGCGTGTGCTCGGCTAAGTTTGGGCTGATGTGGGCCCATTGTAGTCCTAAAACATGGGCCGAAGGTCGAACGGTTATGGGCCTCTATTCGATCAAAAGTTTGGCTCTGGGTCTGGGCCTTCTTATATGGCTCTTTCTGGGCCTCTCTTGAGCCCACTTTGCACAGAAATTTAGGCCCATATTGGGCCACGTAAGCCTATAATTTGGGCCTAAGTAGAGTTTTCCTCGGCCTCAAAATAGGCCATAATCTGGGTTTCGTTAGGGTTTTCTGGGCCCATAAGGTGGGCCTCGGTTTGGACCAAATGGGCCTGTTTTGGCATTGAAATTGTCCGGGAAACGGTTTGGGTAGATCTGGGCCTGTACTTGGGAGAAGTCGGGCCAAGTTTAATCTAATTTTTTTTCGCTGGGCCTTGGTTTGGGCTTTTCTAGGGCAGGCACGACCAAACTTGCAATCCCGAAAGGGGAGATCAACTACTCAGGTTGGTATTGATAAGTCTGGGCTTTTTATTGACCGATGAGACTCTGGTTGGGTAGGCACATTCCATTCCCAACGCCCACTGTTGGGCCTTATCTGGTCATATATATGGGCTCGGCTGAGATGGAATGCAAATTTTACAATGGTCCGTCATCACAGAGATGTACACGAGAAAATGAACGTGCGAAACTGGATCTCCCCTTTCGAACAAAAATAAAATAAAATGGGATCTTCCCTTCGGTAGTCAAAATAGTCGTGAAGAGAAGTTGTTCTAACCCAGAGTCCACAAAATTAGAGTACATTGAATAATCTAATTGATGAATCTTCTCACCGTGAAGCTTTCACCAACTGAAAGTGACGCAAGATGGGACTGAACTGCACTTGGGTGGCCAAACGGTAAACTGCCGCAATGAACATCTAAATGGATGGGGCAAGCAGATCAATATGATATAAGAGATCAGCATGAAGAGACCAATGAGATGGATTAGACCTAACAAAGAGAGACCTTCTAAAGCAGCAGCAGGCAACAAAAAAAGATTTGCCCAAGGAATTCAAACAGATTCACCGGATTAGAATCTGATTTCTATGCGCCTCCACTTTTGTAAATTAAGAAGTCAAAGATTCAATCAAAAGTTTCCTCGCTTTTCTCAGCATGCCACTTCAGGAAGCCATGCACAAGTGCATCGTTCATCCACGGATGCCGGCAATTCTCAATGGCTTCAGGAATAGTCAGCCAGCTCCTCTGCCGGATACTCTGCTCTGGCCATGATTCAAGCTCTTCCGTCACAAACAATGCAAACATTGCTGCCTTGCATAAACCTTCAGGACAAAACTCGTCTTGGTGAGTTTTACTCTTGAAGTCATAATGCCCTAAAAGATCCTGAAATAACAACAAAAAGACTTGGTTGCACAATATAAGAAAGATCAAGAATATACATATCCCCTTTTTTATCTGTGGAGAGAGAGGATTCAGAGCACAGAACAAACACACAGCAGCTGACTAGGCATTCACAACAGAAGTATGTGCACATACATTTTGTAAAGAGAAGATCCACAGAACCAAAGATGCAGAGGAGCAGAGTCAAGTGCTGTGCACCTACATGCTACCACATGGCCTAAAAAGAGTATTTTCCCATCAAAAGAGTATGTCCTCCCCATGCATGAGCGCGCGCGTGCGAGAGAGAGGGGGGATAACTTTCATTGTCATCATGGTCATTTACGCACATTCACATACACCGCAAAACTCAGCTTAAAAGAGATCAAGAACGCCCTTTTTCCCCGTTCAGAACAAGAGTACATGCAGCAAAGGATGACACCAGCCACTGTGCGTAATATCATATTTACTCATTCTAGTTTTTCCAATAACTGCCTTGCAACAGTCATTGTTATCATCATGATAAAATAACATGGAATAGACAACACATGCAGTGAAATTATCTCAAGCTACAGTTAGGACTCAAACTACTCCGCTCTAAAAATTCTTAACGATGCGAAATGGAAAAAAAAGTTTCAACATGTGACATAATCTTAAGATAAATCTTCGAATCACAACGTGGATTTTCATGAAAAATCTTATAAAAGAAATATGAACTGAAGATAAGAAAGATCGACAGAGTTCATAGAATTTAATACCTTCAACTCTCCTTTCACACCAGCTTCTTCAATTGCTTCCCTCACAGCAGCTGCCTCAACAGTTTCATCGTTCTCCCAGCCTCCCTTGTAGAAATAAAATAAGCTAGTGAAAAAGAGCAAAAATCCAACACAAGGGAACAACTGATGAAGCCTCGCAGGATGATGAAGAAACATACATACTTGTATAAAGCAATAACTCACAATCCAACAAACAGAGCTTCCATCAATTCACTACTCACAAGAAAATCTAATGAGAATAGAAGCACATCACTTCCCAAAAGACAGTATGCAATGCTCAAGTTATGCTCTCCGTCTCCAGGCCTGAAATCCCCAAACTAAATATAACTAACCTGGAGTAACTATTTTTTTCTTGGTCAAAAGTAACTATTTGAATTGTAAGTGTTTATCCCAAAAAACATAAAGCAATTAAGTAATGAGCCAAAAAAAAAAAAATCTCTGCAAATGTGTGGGCATGCATGCAGACAAGTCCATTGCCCCCAAACCAAGATGAAAATCAAGTGACATAACCCATGTCCTGTCTTTCCCAGATAAATTTCTGTTCTTAATCACTAAAAAAGATGTTATTGTGCATCCACAACTCATGACTTATGAAAAAAGATCAAATAATCCAAGAATGCAATTATAGATCTCATTCTCGTGTGACATGTTTGCCTCCTGAGATGTAACTCCATTTGTGGGTGGAGGAACAATAGTTGGTATTAAGTCATTCAAAACTATGTGTTTGCAGTTCAAAAGGCTTATCATAAATATTGGGCATGCTATCAAGACCGTAACACCAATTGTGGTACATAAAGCTATAAGTTAGAATCAACAGCACATCCATCAAATTCATCATAATAGTAGTCACATGAGTTGATAGAAATGTGCATTTCCAAAATGGATTAGGAAGTCAATAAGTGATCTGTTCAGCAAATTCCAAGATTTGTGCAACTTAAGTCCTGACACATAAAACTAGTTATTGAGCAGACGGAACAACTTAAAGTAACTAAGTACAAAAGTAGAAATACTTCACTTTCAACAAATAGCACACTTGTCTACCTCTGAGTAGTCTATACTGCGCACCAACAGAAACAAGAGAAGATGAGGCTATATATCCTTTTCATTTTAGTCTCACATCAGATGCAGCAAAAGAAATTGCAGAAAAAAAATTCAATACTCTGGCGGTATGACCATTTTCAGTTCAGTTTGAGCTTAGTAATTAATGAAGCCGAGAAGGCTTTAAGAAGTGTTTAGCCATGTCCCAAAACCCCTTCTTTTGAATGAGAAGATATGGTCAGCAGCAATCTCAGTTCCTCACTTGGAATGTTACACAACAAAAGCATCTGCACAACCAACAACAGAACTTTTTCCATCTAACGCAAGGCTCTGGATACCCTTCTCAGGCCAATACACAGCACAAGTATATTCAGAAAAAGTATAATTAGCAGTATACCTTTGGAAATAGAAGACCTGGTCCACTAGTTGAATTGATCATGAGCACCTCAACAATCTTTTCATCAGCGTCACTGGTACAGTCTATAGATTGTCTATACCTATAAGGAATACACCTGAAAAAGAAGCCACCGAGTTGGTTATTCCTTCGGACTGAAGCACCCAAAAATAGGAAAAAATCGAAGAAGAATCTCCTCTAGTTTTTCATTCTTCCTAAACAAAACACCACAGAAAAATTGAAGGATGGTCATCCTAGAATTCACGGAAATGACCTAGCGAGCTTATGACAATTTTGTATGATGAACCAATAGTCTCACCAAAAAGGAGTGAACAAAAAAATCAAGAAAGAAAGATCAATAACCGCCACCTAATAAGAAACCTCCTCAGTTCGATGCCATCATTATTACTTGATGGAAGTTATGAAAGGTACAGAAGGAGCACAATCTTACATTTCCAAGTAAACTTCCACATATATGCGAATTAAAAAAAAGAATTATCATCTTTTCTCTGTTCATGATACTTATCCACCTCCAATACAACCTCCAGCGCCAAAAACCCCAGTGGCAAAGAAAAACACAAAACAGAAGTCTTATGAAGTGCAAGAAAGAAGTTTAGGTCCCAAAAAACAACTAAAATCCAGCACAGGAGAACTCATATTCAATCATATTCATCCATTTTTTTTGCCCTTTTCAAAGGAAGAACACCCTTTGCAGCACTCATAAGGAAGGTATTTATGCCTAGAAAGAGGTAGAAACCGCATTCACTGTGTAAAAGAGGTAGCACTTTCCAATTCCCCAATATATACTTCATCTAAGCAATAGCCCTACTACCACATTTGAAGCAGTCCACAATATGCACCAGAATTCGGTGGAAACAAAACCGACCATTAAAATCTTTTAACAGCATCACCAAACATTAAGATGGTCCATAGCCTCAGGTATGTACAGGCTCATGCAGCTCACCTAAGAGTGTCCACCTCAACTGGATCAACCCATGGGGGTGGACTTTTAGGTTTGATATTGAGAAACATATGTTTCATTGGACCTCTGTTATGAAGTCAAAGCACATGTTAACCTTACGTGCAGGTGGAACAGCATAATAAGGAAATAGGATACACTAAAAACACGATAATTCTCTAGTCCAGAATTTACTAAACTCGAGGATATTTTAAAATCTAAATCCTGAATTCAATCAACAGCAAGCTGATCTGAGCAAAGCATCAGGGCTCCTCAGAAGAAATGTCAGCTTCTGTGATGATTGTAACACTCATCTAATCACAAAGAACAGCCTGCCCAAAATAAATAGAGAGATGCACAAAGGACAGGAGAAAGAAACCCATCCCTTGAAACCACGGACGCAGAAACCCACCAATATCCTTTTTCCATCTAAGAATAACTCAAAAGACGTTAGGGCAAGCCTAGGTCTGCTGTAGATTAAATTAATCATCGATCAACATGGATTAACATCAGAAAGTCAAAACAAACTTTGCAGGGCGCATCGAATCAAAAGGAATTGAATCTCGACAAAGAAAAGCTCAGAAAAAAAGGAGGGGGGGGGAACCGAAAATGACCGTCATCAACACAGTAAGGGCCCACTCGTTCCCAATGACAACGACCACAACACCAACGACATAACTTACGCAATCAACACAAAACATAACCTAATGCAAGAGTTGTTAACGGAAAACAATGCAAAAAACAAACATCCATCGCCATCCAACCAAACACGCAAACGCATCATCCTCGTGCGAGATTCACGCACATCGAGGTGCGGGAAAAGGAAATATGGAGAGGTGCGAGATTTGATCGTACCCGGCGACAAGGCGACAACCGGCCTCGTACCGTTGTTGATGCCGACCCGTCCGCGCCACCAAATCGCACATGCTAAGGATCGAACGAACCAAGGAAGAACGAAGAACGTCGTATCGAATCGGACGGAATTCAGCAACGATCCCAATTCCCGTATCTAATCGTCCTCATGCTCGCGACGAATGGAAAGCACGTGATCCCTGCGGCTACATCGACGGTTTCGCTCAATGCGGATCGACATTATCCAGAACCAGAAGCTTCGAGTTGTCGACCCTTAGGGTTTGGGTTCGTTGTTTTACAAAATGAAAGTGAGAGAGAGACAGAGACAGAGACAGAGACAGAGAGAGGGGATGGTCGAGAGAGAGAGGAGGAGAAGAGCGCGCCTTGAGCGAGATCAGACGGTGAGAGGACGGTCAAAGCCACGTCGGGGGCAAATGGGCCCCACCAAGCAGGTGGCCCCGCTTTAGAATCAGTTTTTCCCAGGGGACAATCTCGTGAATCGCAGGGTATCGTATGTTGCGTGAATCAGACCCAGTACATATGGTACTCCTCGAAAATGAGATGGCCAAAGGGGACCCACTTGTCAGTTCCCTTGTGTTTATCGATCGCAAAAAATCATAAACCTGCTTTTCTTGTATAATGAAAATTTTCGCATGCATATATCATAATTCGGACATCATTTCAAATGCACGTTTCATTTTAGCACGCAGGGTTATGAAAATTCCCAAAAATTGAACGGGCGTACACTATACGTTACTCGATTCACAGTTTGTAAAACGGATTTAATCGTCAGCCGCTACAGCAAAACAAAAGAGACTCGAAAAGAAATTCATAGGACTACTTGTGATTTACCTATTTGGTGCTTAAGAACTAACCATGATCGCTTTTGAAGGCTCGGAAGCCTACGCTACATATGTAAGTTCATCGGTGATTTTCTCGAAGGATCTAACAAATAAGATGTCGAGAGGGTGTTCCAAGCCATTTTATCGGTGGACTTGCGGCCGATTTGAGAGTTGGTATTAAACCAATCTCTGGGAGGGGAAATTGATGTGTCCAGGTCCAATCGCAGCCGTTCGTATGGCGTGCAGGTTGCCGTTAACCAAGGGTTCCGATTGGGTGGACGAATGCTGCTCGTAAACTTGGAAGCAGCAGATCAAGAGCGCTGCAAGATTCACAAAAGGCAAGCTTTGTCTGTGCTTGTCTTCTTGCCTGCCTGGACACGAGCGAGATTTCGTCCAAAAACAAAAAAAAAAAAAAAAAAAACGTTTGGGGAATTCTAGGATCTAACTTCTTTTTTTTGGCTCTATAAGCCCATAATCCCGAAGATCGGGCTAATTTGTAATATTATCCCAGAAGTGGAATAAATCCTCCCTATTACGTCGTAAAAAGCAGATTAATTCCTTTATAAAATATCTTTCAACTTTAAATCAAATCTCAATTGCCTCGATATCACGTTTCTATTCAGTCTTATATCTGTCAAGTTTTCAAAAATTGCCATTGATTTCCTCAAATTATCAACATTATTGTTCCATACGAAAATGCGAGAGCTTTGGTGAAGACTTGGGTTCCGGTAATGAAGTTCTAATCAGCCTTGATATTGATAATTTTGATGAAATCAGCGTGGATTCTTGCACGCAAGCTGGAGTGAAATTTGGCAATTTATTTTCATATTGGACCTAAAATTTAGAATTCTGTAGGGAATTAGGCTGATAAAAAAAATGCCATTTTCTAATATTCGAAACTCCAATTCAGCTGATCTTTACTTAATAAGGCATTCCTCTCATTTTCGAGACGTCGCACAAACCCCATCACATGCATTAGAAAGCTCTACTCCAACAAAAACGAGTACAAAATTTATGCAGACATGTCTAATTTTTTCAAACAAATTTATAGTCTTGAATACAATATCATCGGTATTTTGAGATCAGACATGTTTTGTTGTGAATTTACACAATTTTTAGAACTCTTAATGTTGATATGGTTAAATATTCCTTGCATTGACTAGATACTCTAATTTAACTTTTAGGCTCATATTTGTTTCGTGAAAAAATAAGTAATTTAGAAAAATATTTTTCGATAACAACTTGTATGTTAATATTTTCGTGAGCAATGAAAATACTTTTCATCGATTCATTCTTGTAAGCGACATGGTGAATTATTCTTAGAAACACATTCTTCGAATAATTTATCTTTCACGAAAAAAAAATTTTTCAAATGTTTCTAGAATTCTATAATTCCAACTTCCAACCCGCTTAGCTTAGTGAGATTCGGAGTTTTCTGCGTGATTTCTTCTTTCTTTCTCGGCAAGATATCAACTGCCGCTTGCACGTGTGAGGAGCCGGGTTTTGTTTTTGCCTTATCGCGTCTAGGTGGGCCCCGACAAAACGTGGATTGGGCCTCCGTGGAAAAGATGAAAAAGAAATGTGAACGTCTTTTTCGGTCTATGGGGCCCAAATCTAGTGGGTCTCCACTCATATCGCGAGTAGACCAGGCAACGGACAAACACACACACACACACATATATATATGCATTTTTCCGCCGGCAGCTTTCATGCCTTGACAATTACAACGAAAGGAAAACAACCCCCCACACATATGATGGGTTTAAGTCGGGATAAAGCTACGGATCACTTCGTATCGTGAGCAAAATATAAGCTAACAAAAATGTACAGTGTCCTGTTGAGCCAGTTATATTATAATCTGTATGGACTCTTAATTGAGGGTGATCGGTCCCGGGTCGATGGTCCCAATTCTTGAAAAGTAGGAGTAACTTGGGAATTGGCTGTTGGATGACAGATTCAACAGCAATAACCATAGAGTGCGCAAGATCATCACCACCAGTTCCTAGTTACTTTTTTTTTTTTTTAATTCGACCGGTCCGATCCGGGCGGTCCGGTTCAGTTTTATATTTCTGGAATCGAGAACCGGACTATCCAACCATCGATTTCAATGTTAAGAACCACAAATCGGATCGGACGCATCTAAAGCTAGGAACTGGACCACCAGTCTAGTCCATTAAGGGCGGTTCGATTTGCTCACCCCAACTCTTAACATTAGATACGTTCGGAAGTCGAATGGAAGAGGCAATTGAGCAGTAAGCATGCCCATAGTTCATATCTCTAGCCGGTTGTCGAATTATGGCAACCGGCTAGAGGAGCGGAGGGGGAAGTAAAAAAAGAAAAAGAAAAAATGTAAAAAAATTATTTTAAAAATAAAAAAAAATTATAAAAAAAATTAAATATTGAGTTATCGACTGGTCGGCGTCCATGTCAGGGCAAGCTGTTCAAAATTTATCGGATTGACTGAAATAACAGAATTGCAAAAGATTTAGGACTGAATCGACAAAAAAAAAAGATTTAGAACTAAATTGACACAATTACAATATGTTAAATACTTTTTTTTATAATTTTTCCCGGACAAATTGGTGGCGTCAAACGTCGCATAATTAGTGAGAAGCACGGCAAGTGAAAACTAATATGCGCACGCGAGACATGTTGAAGAAAAGCGAACGTGTAAGAAATTGTTAGGCATCAAAGATCAGATGTTAATGCATTGACGGCATCTAGTTCGTGTGTATCCAAGATAAGACCAATGGGGTACGCACATGTAATCACGACCCACCACACACATCAACAAGCCAGATCATCACTAACGTTTTGATAGCCGCCCAAAGAGGGAGTTTCCAAAGTAGAGGCGGCTACCAAAGATCGACTTAGCAAAACTCGTCTAGTAATTACAGCAATGCTGATTCTAAGCAATGCGAGGCGATTTTCTAGCGGTAAGAATGGCATTTACGGTGAGTAGGTTTTCTGGAGCTCCCCTGGGTCGGCTAGATTCTCTCGCGGCCTACGCAAACTTGCACGTCGCGAGCAAGGAAACCACCTAGGCTTCGTCGGTCTCAGGACGACCCCTCCGATGCATGGTGCGTGGCGGCCCGGCTACGATCTTCAACCGCACTGGCCTGAAGTCCACTCTACGGGCCATACCCCTTCTGGTTGCGCCATCCTTTCTCGATGGGAACCACATGAAAAATCTAAAGTCAATCTCAATTCGAGTCATGAACTGACAGACCCAAATATCGAAACGGAAGAATTCGAGGGTATTGGAAATGGGCTTTCAGGGAGCGTTCAATTCAGCTTTGGAAATGAGATTTGAGCAATGTCAAATGCCTTTAGCCTAAGTGGGTTTGGAAAAATGCAAATGGCCCTTGATAAAAAAAATAATTTGAAATGCAATTTTGTGTTAAGTAGTGTTTAGCAAAAAAAAAATGCAACAAAATTTGGATGCATATTTCTTTTTTTTTCAAATTTGTAAAAGGGGTACATTTAGATTTTTAATGGGATTTTGAGAGCAAAATAGACAACTAATTAATTTTCATTAATGAAATCTTCAATATTTCAAAAATGCTAAAAGCGCAGTACGGATAGAGATCAATATTGAGCTTTCATCCTTTTCACCCTTGGAAAGGCTTGCCAAATACGCCAAATCAGCATCAAGCCGCGTAGAGAATTTCACGGATGTTTGGCAAGACTTTTCAAGGGTGAAAAGGATGAAAGTTCAATGCAGGTAATGCCCCAGCATTTTGGACTTCGTCAACATGAAACCACACCCCCCACCCCCCCAAAAAAAATAAAAAATAAAAATAAAAATAGTATTCGGAGAATTTGACGAATGTTTGACAAGACTTTTCAAGGGTGGAAAGGATGAAAGCTCAATGCGGGTCTTAAGCCTTCGGTGTTTTTTAGAATGTTGGAGGCTCAGTAAATGAAAATTAGTTGAGTTATCTAATTTGGTGAGGGCTATGAAGCTGAACCAAACTCCAGCATTTCAAGGGGCTTTGAATCTGAGCTAAACGTGCTATATGGGCTTTGTCCACACGATGTCAGAGCCGCAAAGATATTTTGATGGGCGTCCGGACGAGCGTTGGGAAGAGAGCAAAAACGTAGGAGCTTTGAACACGTGAAACAAAAAAAAAAGGGAGAGGGAGGAAGAAAAGAAATCAGATACATTGCACAGCGACTCGCACAATGTTCCTGGGATTCAAACTTAGCCACCAAATTAGCAAATGCTGCCGCACCAAACTGCTGTCGTTCACTGAATTGGGACGCCACGCCGCCCCTGTCTGTCAGGATTTCTTATCGCCCTTCTTTCACTACGACTCTTGGGGAGAGAGAGAGAGAGAGAGAGACTTTGAATCTCGTTCTTCATGCCCGAATTTGCCACCGGAAATTCCATCAATCGCCATGAATGTAGCTGCTTTCTGGTCGAGTAGCAAGAAAGCGTTGCCGCCTCTGGCTCTGGCCAAGTACATTGAAGTTTAGACCCTCGAGAGAAGTTATTCTCTAGCTCATATTTTGATTCACCGACCAATCCATTAGACACCCCCCCGAGAATCCGAGATCCGGATGTTGGGTAACCCAACGGGGACCAAATTAAAAAATCAAAAAATAAAGAAAAAGAAAGATAGAATGAGAGGAGAAATCAAATACATAGTACAGCCACCGCCAGGGTATTTGCAATTGCATCGTACACAAGTCAATCTGATGGAATGAAACTCGATCCGGATCGAAACCACGGAAACTCCGGTAGTCTGCTCTCTTTCGCACAAAGCGATAAGCGGCGCGGGTGCACATGGAATTACACATTATCGCGTATTCTCCCTCGTGCGTTTACGAGGGGTAAAAATCAGGAAAGACATACACGTCGACGTAGAACGTCTGAACTACAGCCTGAATAGGTAGTTCGTGTTCATCGGTAGGAATTTGAGCACCGACCACGTGAGATGAACCCTATCCCATGCCCGCAGCCAACCAAATCCTTGCTCTCTGTTCTCTCCCCTCCCCCCCAGTTCCTTCGGTTTGGAAAAGCATCCTAAGCAAGCAAAGATCACAAGTTGACATTTTTCGTCCTGATGTCCCACTAGTTAGAGATCAACTTGCATATACATTCCATTTCTAAAACCTCGCTAAGTCCGAAAAAGGGGCAAGGTGCCAAGTTGCTCTGGTTTTTTGTTATTTTCTTCTACACCATATGGCTTAAAAAATAATTTTCTGTCGCCATAAACAGCTCTGTCTCATCTTATCGTCACCGGACGAGGACCGGTCCTTTTCATTACTGGAGACCAACTTGTCATTACACACTCTCTACTCGCGAAAAGACATATATATATATATATATATTTATATATGTGTGTGTTCCGAGAGATATAAGACAAAACGACAAGTTCCATAGAAAATTAGAAATGCATAAGCCGATGTTGAATTGCACTAACGAAGATATTATTGTTTACTAATGAGGGAAATAATAGGTAAAGAATTATTGAGTTTGATGTCGATGCATCGAGGCTTCCGCAATGCATCGCGATGGAGAAGTGGGTCATTAGCCCTGACTGATCTTGTCCGATTCGGACCATTGCACGATGTCAGATTTTTTGGCAATCAACCCAGCCCGCCCTTTGGGCCCCACATTCATTCTCTATTTAATCTGATTTTTTCCTAAGTAACAGAGTAAACAATCTTGTAATTCTCAATAGGGCCATCCTTTTAGGTACTATATGTGATTGATTGTCAGTACAACCAATTTAATAATAAGTTTGTCAAAATTATGTATTTACATATCAAGTTGGATTAAACATAGCATAGTCTATGAAAATATTTCTCAATAATATGTTTAGGCAATATCCCTTAAACAAGTTGTGCAAGATGCATCCTATTGCAAGGGGTTTTCCAGAGGGTCAATTTAACTGATAAAAGTATCGAAATTCTCTAGTGTGTTTCTTTAAGCGAAAATGAAGTTAGAGAGGAGATACCAACGTTAACAACCACACAAGGCTTTGCTATCGGAGTTTCAAACCAGTTATGAAAATTCGATTTGAATAATTGAATTTGGATTCCTATAAACAACGTTTGGTAGTCAGAATAAAATTTATTATATGAATCATGAGCTAATCACGTTTGATTATTTATCAAAATAACTGCTAGCGCTCGCACGCGCACGAAAACTGCATCAAACAATCCATTTTATTAACATAAGCTCATGAAAATCAAAATTTCAAATGTTGAAGAGTTGTATTTGCCAAGTTAAAAGTTGAGGGTAGAATTAAAAACCATTCTACTTTTCACGCAAAAGCGTCATGCCACCAACTATATATACTCAAGCCAAGCCTGTCCCCCCTTTCCACCTACAAGGCCGCCTTCTTCTCTTCCTCGCTTGCTCTGAACTGAACCTCGTCCTCCTCTTCTTCTTCTTCTTGCTCTCTCTCTCTCTCTTTTCGTCGTTGACAGTTTGACTGGAAAATTTAATCCTATCGCGGAAGGAAAAAGTTGGAGAGACAATTGCAGAGACGGGGCATGGTAGTCGGAGGAGCATGGTAAGGTGTGCGACGGGCTTGGGGACGGTTCTGGTGCTGGCGGCTCTCGCGGCGTTCATGGTGGTGCTGCCTCTGGTGTTGCCGCCCCTGCCTCCTCCGCCGCTGATGCTACTCCTCTTCCCCGTCGGCATCATGGCCGCCCTCATGTTCTTGGCCTTCTCCCCCGCCGCCGCCGCCGTCCAAACCGTCGTTTGACGAGCCAATCTTTAGGAAATGACGGACAACTTTGTATTCGAGAATACGTCCTTAGCATTTCTACAAGCATCACGGCTCGGAACCTGACTCGATTTATTCGATTAACGACAGAGAAGAATCCCCAAACTGCGATTCCATTTCACTCATCGAGACTGATCGTTTGAATCGTCTTGTACAGAAACGAAACGGCAGAGTATTTTTTGTTTGCTCTTCTTTCCTTTTTTTTTTTGTTTTTGTTGAATTATTCTCATTGTTGAGTCCCCTTTTGACTTTCCGATGAGAAGAGGCAAATGGCCCTCGCCTTCCGCCGCGACGAGTAAACTCGTCCCCCCGCCATCTCTCTCAAATCAGGGCGACAGGACCATCCAATCCATCAAATCCAAACGGGCAGAAGAGTGGGTTTCGCAGGTTTGGCATCATTCGCGCGTTGGAATCACTCCAATGTCCATGTTGGTTCGGGGCTTTCAAAAGCATCAAACTTTACCGGAAAGTCGTGGGTCTCTTGGTTCGTGAACCGAACGCTGCATCGAGACCCAGTGCGAGCCGTTTCAATTAGTCCTTTCGCATTGTGAAGCATGGGATTCTGGAAGAGAATATGACCTCATGGGATTCTTGATGACATCATCGGTTGAAGTTTAGTCTCCGTTTTGTTTCGTGATTTTTTATTTTTTTTTGTAAGGAGTGATTTTTGAAAGGAAAATCATAGTCCCAAAATAAGTTGAAGGGGGAGTTTGTTTCAATAAAAAAAAAAAATCATGATCAACGGAAACGTGTTCTAAGAAAATATTTTCCCTCTTTCAGGTTAAGAGAATTGTTTCTCTTAATTTTAAGCTTTGCATATTTCCTTTTGACTGAATAATTTTTTTGTCGATAGATCGTTTTCAACGCAAAAATTCAGGAAACTAATTCACGAAAAATTCTTTTACTTATATAAATATGCCATGAAAATTATTTTCCACCGTTTGGAATGGAAACCAATTTCTATTGCTACCAACAGTAATCAACTATCTTTTTGACCTATAGGCTAGATGTTCCTTCAATCTGGAGGACGATTTCAACAAATCTCTTAACTCTGAAAAATAGCTAGAAAGTTATCCAAAATCACTTTTGGACATCTTAATAAAACCATCTATGTATCACATCACTATCCCCGTGTTTAATTTGTCGCTTGTTATTGCCGTCCCTTCTCTTTGGCGTGATATAATTACTTTAGCAAAGGTCACAGCGATATGAAGTCAAAGTTTCTTTGAGTGCTTTTCACAAACTGTCTCGTGCGTAATATTGAGAGTATCGCAAATACCATTCCAGCCATCATCATAGGACTAACACTATCGAACAAACCACAGAAAAACTCCCCAAAAAGATGAGACTCAAATTAGACATCGTGTAGAGAGAGAGAGAGAGAGAGAGAGAGAGAGAGAGTAAACGAAGACGCGAACCGAGTAAACTCGTTCATGTCCAAGAAAGACATTTCCGAGCCGATTCCTGTCATCCTGTGCTGTCCAAGAAGCACAGCATACTTAAAGAATGAGAACTCCTTGTACATGTGCCTACCTGATCCCCAAGAAGTAGACCCATATCTATATGAACTGAAGGTACAGAGTATATCATGCATCGGACACTTTGATAAGCAAGACAGTAATATCCAGCACCACTGGTTCCTACATCAGCTTCGTCAGGTTCTGCCCTTTGCCTACACGGGCCATTTCCCTGCTCAGCATACAATTAATCTTAAAGCTAGATGGGCATTCCACGCCCCGGTTGTATCCCCATGGCATACACGGTTGTCTACTACAAACAAGAACGAATCGAGAAACTTAATCTCTACTCATTTCGAACCAGGGAAGTCGTTTCAGGTGCAAAATAAGCAGATCTAGTAGTAATGTGCTCTAACCCAGAGCAGTGAACAATTATTTTGGGTTCGGACGGGGAAATAAACTACCAAAACAGAGAGGCTGCTTTATCCGGTATCTCCGGGGATGTAAAAGCACTCCTCCAATTGCATATTAGACTATCTAAACTACCTTAAATACTGTTGGCAACCGCAGTTACTATGTAGATCTTAATGGCCACAAGCGCAATACAAACGACCAATATTCAGGGGCCATGCCTTCCAGTGGGGTGAATGCCCAAAACTCCTAAGTTTACAATCTAGTCCATCAAATATGACAACAAAAGTTGGCCAACTCCGCAATGAATGGCCTATACCTGTTTTAATACTAATAGAATATCACGGAGCAAAATCGCACATTGGATCTGGAGCAGCTGGAGCAGCTCTGTCTCTAGGTCCTGGAAGACATTTTATCAATTCATTTTCCCGATGCCTTCACATTTCATTGTCTAGAATATCGCGCATCATCTGAATTGGGATAAGACCTTCTGTTCGAATAGCCTCTTTGTTGGGATCCGGACTGATGAAGTACAAAGTCGGCAGGCCACGTACCTGAAACATAAGAGTTTCAAATGAAAGCCACAAGCAGCCAATTTTTTCTTTTCTCCGGAGATTAACCGGCTTTAAGTTGTCTTGAACCTTGATTCATCATAATTCAAATTCATTTCTGAAAAACATCCAGCAAAACATTATTAATCGAGAAGGATCATGAACAAGCAAGGGCTTCAATGAAAAGCTGTCCCCACTTGTCATTCAACAGAAGAATACCGACATCAAGTGTCTTATGATATCAAGGGATGATGGAGATCTCAAGCCAATAGTTTGAATGCAACAATCATGAGAAAAGGTACAGGACTATGGCAACACTTACCTGCATATCTCGGGCAAAGTCGTACTCATCGTCCGTGTCAACTTTCACAATCATGGCATTATTCTCATACTCCACTGCAAGCTGCAATAGGGAATCAACCTAAGCATTTAGCCCCAAGAAGCATCTTAATGTATATAGCATCTTGTCCCTAAGCCTGTCTCAAGGGTAGAAAAATGGGGGAAGACAATACAGCAACTAGAGACATCGAAAATGTTGAATTACTAAGGGAAGATGTCAATCCTGAGACCGGTTAGAAGCATTTATAAAAGAACAATGAACTGATATCTGATTAGAGTGTTTCTCGATTCAGGTATATCATGAATGCTTTGCTACTGTAGTAAGTGGTGTATCAATGAAAGAAACTCCTAAATCTACAGCCACGGTCTCTGATCTGTATCGCCCCAGTGATAAAACAATATATTTCCCTCAAGAAAGAACGTAACCGAGAGTAATTGATCAAGATAAAAACCCAGAGACGACACCAGAATGAAAAAATTAACCCACAACAAGACATGAGGTTTGAGCCTACCATTTCAAGTTCTTGGGCCATCAAAATACAGGGTCCACACCATGTTGCGTAGAAATCAATGATGAGGGGCACATTCCTTTCTCCCCTCACAAGCTCCTGCACCTCCTGGGCCGACAATTTTTTCTTCCAATCGAAAAGAAGAAGCACATTAATGTAAAAGGTCGTACAGTCTGCCGGCGAACAGCGACAAAGTTCGCCCCAAGCCCAGGCAAAACCAACCACACAATTTGAATGAAAAGGCCAAAATATATCAGCTCACTAAAGATAATAGCTTTTCCTCCATTTTCATAGGCTAACAAGGGAGAAATCCGAAGTTCCAAATACCATCATCAGATAGCCGCCCTGCCTACTCGTATTAGCTTAATCCCACATCCAAGAATTTCCACTCATCCACCGGAAAAATCGAAGTTACACAGATGAATGCGAGAGAACAAAAAAGACACAACAATCGACCATGGCAACATACCACAAGATAGTCTTCTCTTACGTGCTTCCCTCGAGGTGGTGTGCAGAGCAGCTTTCTGGGTGCAGTGGATAGCGAAAAGAGTCTGTCTCCGAGTCCCGGAGAAGACGAAAAAAGCGAACTATGTCCAAAATTCTTGGCGGAATCTTGGAATGGAGGAAGACAAGGCGGTTTAGGATGGGACGATGAGACTGGCTTGCTGAGAAATACCGCGACTGGAGAGTGTATTTGAAGAAGACCCATTATCTATCTTCGTAGAGAGAGAGAGAGAGAGAGAGAAGGAGCTGGCGACTTACACTTCAGCGGGGCTTCTCAGTTTTTCACGGTTCTCCAATTGGCCGTGTTTGGTTGCGGCGTCTGGTCCATGCCGCGCGAGGAAAAAGAGAAGTCCCGTGTGCTTGCAGTTTGCAAAGGTCCCTTGAATTGTCCCTTGAATTGTCAAGCAAATATAATTCTGTCTCTCACTCTTTCGAATCAGAAAATTTTCAAGATTTCTTTTCGGAATTCCCTGTAAAGAGGCCCAGCATTTGATTTGATATTCTCAGCAATTCTTGACTCGTTTGGTTTTGGTAATTGGAAGTGTATGATGTAATTATGATATTGTGTTTTGAGGTAATTAACAAGTCTCATTTGCCGGAACCGAGATTCAGAGCAAGATTAATATACAGAACCAGTATAATTTCCCATAAAAAAACTTTCGCCCTTTTTTTCACGGGACTATTACCACGAAAAAGCCCAAACTGATACATGTGATAAATTTATTCCAACATGTGACAAATTTATACTCAATTATTTTTTTTAACCACAAAAAAATTTAAATGATACATTTATGACAAATCTATCCCAAACGGGTGTTTTTATGATAAATATACCATATGTTAATTTTTCGTTAAATTTTACCATCAAATTATTGAGTCAAAAGACACGTAGCAATTGATGGATGTATCAATTTAAGGTTTTTAACCACGGTTTCTTACATATGTATCAATCTGAGATTTTTTGTGGTATTAGGCCAAGTTAACAGAAACTAATTAAAGGTAAATTTGTCACATGTATATCAATTTGAGTTTTTTGATAGTCAATTTTTTTTAATTTTGGGCGAATTTATCATATATGTGCTAATTTGAGGTTTTTGATGGTCCAGAAAATAGTTTGTGGTAAATCTATCATGTGTGTATCAGTGTATGATTTTTTCTGGTCAAAAAAATAATTTAGGATAATTTTGTCACATTTGTATCAATTTAGATTTTTTTGTAACAAAAAAATAATAATTTAGATAAATTTGTGGGAAGATTTGATAAAAAAAATTATCAAAAATATATCAATTTGAAAATTTTGGTGATTTTCATATGCACGTTTTGAGAAGAGTTGTACGACACGGGAACTTGTGTGGTGTCCTAAAGCAGTCGAGCATTAGCTAAAAATACAGTTTCCTCAATCAAGTTCCCTGATTAAGTAAAGAAGACAGAAGGCTGAAAGTGAAAGGATGGCTTTTGCTCTGACTGAGGCAGCGGAAATGGATTTACTGAAATTGACTCTGATGAAGCAGTGATCGGTCAAAAGGTGAAGGAGCTTAATTCATCTGCTAAAATCCATCGCCTGTACATCTCTCTTCCGAATCCCCTGTTTTCATAGAATGCATTTATATCAGTATGACTACTCATAGGACTCAGGAACAGGTACTACCAACTTTAAACAGAATGCTTTCTCATAAGCTACATTGCAGATGGGAGAAGAACTAGGTACTTTAGCCCTAAACTCCGTCCGTCCATCCATCCATGGACGGTTTAACGCGCAACCCAGAACACGCAAGTTCAAGCAGATTCTCTATGAAATGCAGGAGAACCCAAAAGCAACAGAGCAAAGATGAGGAATTGAAGAAATGGAGGGGATGTGTTTCACGGCAATTCTTGATGAAATTCGTCGAAAAATCGCAGTTCGGTTAACTCCGCGCGTCTCAAGCATGTTCAGCCTGAAGCGTGTATCCACATTTGGCTCCCTTTGGCTAAATGCGTTATCTTGATCTCACGTAGATGCAGGCAAGAGTATCGGTATGAAGTTAATCTTCTTTTCTGTTTTGGCTTACGTCGCGTGCTTCTAAATCAGTTTACATAGGGTCTAATATAACGCTACAACATGGCGTAGATTTTCTTACACCAAAAGAGAGGTACAGTACTGAGACTTCGGCCCTCGTCTTCCGGTCCTCCTTTTGCCATTTTCAAGAGTGTTAGTACACAGAGTCTAGGTGATCTCTACACACATTACCATAACACAATCATAATTATCATCACAAGCTTCACATAGTCCACCTTAGTTCCTTCCAATTCTTAGGGAAGAATCGATCCCTTTGTTGCTCCCGGCAAAGAGCTTCGCAATTTCCAACTGGGTGCTGGCGATGATCTCGGTTCTTTTGAGATCCATCTCGCCTCGCCTCGCCTCGGCCTCGATCCTCATCTTCTCCAACTCCTTCATCGTCTCCATCCTCGATTGCTCGGATCTCACGATGACTTCGGCTAACCACCGGATGCTCTCGGCGATCCCGTACTCGTCTCTCATTCGCCTCTTTTTGCTCTTTTCCGTCTTCATCGCCGTCTTATGCTTCTTTGACCTCGACGACTTTTGCTTATCGCTGTAAAGGGCCGGCGTGCTGCTGTCCGTCTCCACCGGATTCTTGTCAGATAGTTGATCTGACAATTTGGTTCCCGCTCCATCTTCCTGCGTACAACATAAAAACAGAGTTCAAGAAGCAATTATCTTAGTCACATATCAAAACCATCGGGCCTGACTGGAATCGAATCTATTAGAGGCAATGCTAGAGAAAACACAATAGTCAAATCCAATGATCCCCATGAATAATATAATCAAGTCAAATCATGATAGCACTATCCAGTGGAAATTATCATTTGGCTCTAGATTGTTTCTCGGCCTACCTAGTAGTACAATAAATCATGCAGAGCTAGAATGAATTCAAGCTTCCTGGGCACAGCAGGTAAACAATGAAAGGAACACAAGTGAAAATGAAGTGGCCTCGCACTCTTTTTACCTTGGGCAACTTGTCTACTCCATTGGATCCATGAGAATTCTGGACATTACAGGGCGGGGGCGGGGGCGGGGGCGGGGGCGGGGAACTCGAAATCGGTAGCAGCTGCGGCACTGCCGCGGCCGAGGACGGCTCTAGCAATAACAAAGGCGGCGGGTTAGAGGGCGGCAGCTGAGAAAGCGGGGGCGGCGGGGGCAAAGGCGGCTGGGGCGGCGCGGAACCGCGGAGGAGGGTATCGAGGCGCGGATACAACGGCCAGGAGGACGCGTCGGCGGCGGCGGACTCCGTCCGGTACCTCTTCTTCATGGACTCGATCTTGTTCTTGCATTGCGTCTGAGTCTTGGGCGACTTGGTGCAGCTGGCCCGGGACGAGACGAAGCGCGCCACGTCTTCCCAGTCGTGACCCTTGAGCTTGGCCCTGTTCCGGAGCACCCATTTGGATTCGTAGGCCTCGAGGAGGCACGAAACCGCTCCTTCGCTCCACTCATCCCTCTTCAGCCTATCGCCGCCGCCGCAGCCAGCAGCCGTGGCCGATTGCCTAGGGGACTCTTCCAACTTGACGGCGGCGGCGGCGCTGTTGGGGAGGAGGGATGTGGGGGTTTCCTGGTTAGCTTCCTTGTCCATCATCTCTCCCCATGCTAAAGCTTTCTCCCCAGTGCTCTTGACCACCCCCTTCTGTTTTTTTTTTTAATTTTTTTTTTCTCCCTCACTTAGCTGCTAACATCTGAAGCTTTTGGATGGTAGTGGAGAATAGAGACAGGAGAGACAAGAACCACTAGCATTATTAGAAGTGGGGGGGAGGAAAAAAACGAAAAAAGGAGAGGCGGCAGCTCTGGCTCTAGTGGCCAACCAAAGGAGGAGATAGAGAGAGAAAGAACCACTAGCGTTAGAGAATAGGGAGGGAGGGAGCGAGGGAGGGAGGGAGATTAGTGGGAGTGGGGGCAATCAAAAGGGAAAGGGGGTCACTTTTGTCAAATGAGTTAATGATGTAACCTCTTAACCTTTTCTTTTTCTTTTTCTTTTTCTTCTTTTTTTGCCATCCTTTCTTGCTTTATGGGTGCGTTTGATTTCTACATATTTTCTTCCCTTCAGTTTTTTTACCAAAAAAAGGAGAAAAATCGTGTATCTGCACAATTCAGGGTTGCATCATAATAATTCAGAAATTATTTCTAGATGAGTTTTATATTTCTGGAATAAATTTAAAACATAAATTCGTTTGATAATTCAAATACAATAAGCTATTTCTGAAATAATTTTGAGAAACAAAAATATATTTGAAGCAAAAATGAGAAACAAAAAAAACAGTTAATTTTTCAAAAATAAAAATAGAAATAGAAATCTTTATCGACGACGGCTGACATCGGTCGCACTTCTTTGACCGCCGATCGCCCCGTGCCGACCTTCGGAGTCGCCGCCCGACCGTCACCGGAAGTCCTCGAATGTCGTCTCCGGCTGCCGCTAATCGCCGGACAACTGCCTCCGATCGCCGAAGGTTGCCGAACAGCATCCGCCGATCGTCGGTCGGCCTCCAGAGGTAGCTAGGCCGACGTCGTTAGTCGTCGAAGGTTGTCGGCCGGCTACTGCCGGTCGCCCCCCCGCCGCCGTTAACTCCGTCGGTCAAATAAATTTATATTCAAGAAATATTGGTATATGAAAGACGGGCATGAATTTAGGTGTGATGTAGGAATTCCCTGCTTGCACTCAGGCCCATGGTGCGATTGCAGTGACGGATTTTTTTTTTTTTTCGATGGGCATTTGATGCTTCCAAAGGTTCGACCGTTGGGTTTTTCCCGAGTGAGGGAAAAAAGGTTGCTCTATTTCAACACATTTAAATGAAATCGAGAGGAGCACATGTACCGATGGCGGAATTCCACACTGTTTTTTTTTTTCGTTTAATCATGTAAATTTTAAAAAGGCCTGATCCTATAAAATTAGGGCATAATTGCATAATTACCTCGAGACGTCGGTACGGAGTTACTCGTGCGCCCTTCAAGATGGCTCGATTTTTATTTTTTTTTTCATATTGCAGTTCCCTTTCCTTCGTCGAGTATGACAACGACGGAAGCAAAGCGAGATGACAAAGGCGGAGGGGGATACGGTGGGAGAAGAGGAGATTAGGGCGATTTGGGTTTAAGATATTTGGACGCAGAATTCCTAAAGAAGATCGAGCGATTCAATCATTTTTAAAGTAAATCGCGCGTGATGGATTTTCCTTTCGACCGCAACACACGGATCCATATCACATCATTCTTTTTTCAAGGCATTCCCTTCGTAAGTTTTTGGCCTTGCCTATGTTTGTTCTTTTGCAATCTTTTTTTAGAATAACAGGTTTTTTTTTTTAAAGCATCGAACGGATGCGAGACGGTCCCTGAATTGTTTTAATTTATTAATTAAATAATAATAATAAAGTATGGTCCTCCACCCACCCACCGAAGATGGTACGCAGTCGATAGATATGGGAGGCACATAAATACGAATTTGTGGTGCGGTGCGGGCTTTTAGAGAAGGATGCGCGAATGAGAATTATTTGATTCGGAGTCGAAATATGAACGAGGAGAAGACGCAGACAGATTAGCACCACTGTATTGGCACTAGTAGAGCAACGGCCGACTCGAGTAAGCTTTGATGGCGGTGAGTCGGGGGGTAGTTTCGGCAGTTAGCGTTGATATGAAGCGACGGTGGTGGTGGTGGTGGTGGGGCCACTCACGTGGGCGTGTCACCCACTCTGCCCGTCCATAGCACCACCACCGTCCGCCAATGCGCTGCCGTCACTCCCTCTCTTCTTTTTCTCCTGCTGCCTTTTTCCACATCCCACCTCTGTTTTTTTTTTTTTTTTATATGTAATTGGTTGGCCCTTTCTCTCTCTAAAGGTTTGCTTTTTTGATTGCCTTTTTGGCGCTTTTCTCTTTTGGTGGATTCATCGGCTCTAAGGGCTTTTTAAAACGGGACGTTTTTGGGAGGGAGTGGTGCCATGGCTCTCTCTCTCTCTCCCTTTCCCTCGGCAACATCTCGAACCGGGGATTGGTTGCTTTCATTGGCCAATGGGAAAGCGCCATCTCAGCTTCCCATTCTTCTTGGCGACCTTGCTTAAGATTTCGGGTAGCTCACCTACTTTTCCCCCTTTTAGGAACACGTTCGTGTTTAAGGAAGGGGGAGAGAGAGAAGGGGGAAAAAAGGAAAATAAAACATAAGGCACGCTAGAAGGAGGGCTTGAACCTCCGACCTTGTGGTTAACAGCCACACGCTCTAGCCAACTGAGCTATTCCAGCATTTGATCTATCCCTGTCCTTACAATTATATTTAACTTTAATTATCAAATACCGAGAATACCCTTCAAAGGCTGACCTGGGACTAATTCAAAAGCAACGCTAGTATTCTTCTGTCTAGGTTCTAGTTTTATCAAAATGGGAGAGCCACGGAAAGAAAGAAAGAAAGACCATGAGTGATGACATGATGCTACCTGCGACTGAACGTGATCCTAAGTGCGCATTAGCACAAAAAAAAATAGAAAATAGAAAATAAAAGTAAATGCAACTGTCCATTCCCGGACCAAAAAAAAAAAAGAAAAAAGAAAAAGAAAAGAACGAGACGGAGAATTGAATGGAGCGAATTCGGAATTTGGAAAAAGTCATATTGAAAGGAAAGGTGGTTGGAAAACATAAAAAGGGGGAAAGTGTTGGTGGGTGGACACGCTCTCGATGCTGCTGCTACATTTTCAATAATGCAAATAAGCGCGAGAGCTCTCTAGCAATGGGGTCTCTCTTTGCGAGAATGATTGATCGGCCCCTCCAACCACTTCCAAGCTGTTTCTACAAGCCAAGGCACTGTAACCGTAGACTGCCGTGGGTCGTTCCCCTCCCCCGTAATCCTCCTCAGCGAGATAACGGGGGAGTTCGTTTCCAACAACCCCGTCTCGCTCACGACTCGAAAGAGTATATAAAGATCGCTCATCGCCGTCCGCGCAGCATCTGACCATCGCTTTCCTTTTTGAAGGTTTCAAATTCTCGAACCGGGACATAATAATCAAAAAGTCAACAACGTGGCTAGTCGAATAAAGGACAGCTCGAGATCGAATGGCCAACGGGTGGCGCCAACTGTTGAATCTGGTGCGAGGGTTCCACTTGGACCAAGTTGACAGATTCGGCTCCAGCTCTCTTTTTCCCGCTTTCTGCTCGGGTCGGTCAAGGCCGAGAAAACCAATTAATAGAGGGAGGGAGACAATCTCCCCTGACTCAGCTCGCACAGTTACGCTTGATTTGATTTGCATCTTAAATAGCCACAGGATAAAGAATTGATAGGTAGATTGACATCGTGATCATCCCCCTACCCTTTTGTCGACCCATTCCACCCGAACAGCCCGGTTGACAGGATCTCACAGCTCATCGCGGCAGTTGTTTTTCTCTTCGAAGTTAAAGTTAACGTAGCAGAACCAAATCGATGACCAAACAAGTCGTGCGCAAAGATAAAGATGGGTCCGTTCGCGCCCTGAAATACCAATAAAAGTTCGATTTTTCCAAAGACAATCTCCAAGCATTATGTTATAGAAAATTTCCTCTGGTATTTAACTGATGAAAGGGTTGAATGATCTCTTAAACAGGCTACTGATCTTCTCGCGGCACGCGCTTTTCAGTAACCCGAACACAATTCCTTGAGCTCGCAAAGTGGTGATCACCACTCACCAGAGGAAGACCCTGCGAAACAATAAGAACCGGCCAGGCTTGTAAGCTGACGCCCGGACAAGCATTACAGAGAAGTAAGAGCATCATCACTTAGAAGAAGAACTGAAACAGAGGACCCCATTGGTAGACACTCTGCTTTTGGTAGACATGAACCAAAACCAACGCAAACGATTCAGATGCTGTCCCCAGTCAATACCTGCAAATATTAAGAGGACAACCGCTTTTTACTGCTCTAAGTGGTTTTTCCTCATTGTCCTTTGCTTACCGTCACCGTGAAAAGGAAAGAGAATAAAATTTCAAGGGTCCTCTCTCTTTCCACTGCTAGCCTTATTGATCTCTCGTCTCAAACAACGCCCACCACTCGAAGAAACGAAGATTATCTTGACTCCAGAAAATCCTATTTTGCTGAGAATAAAGTTAGCGACCATGCCATCTGAACCGCAAATGCAGAGAATATATCAGAAAAGCATCTGGCTCGTCCAAGGGATCATGAGAGACCCATAAAGTATGCCAAAATGATGCTAACCTTGACCACTGCAATGAGAAGGAGAACGAAACTGACCTGAACACTATCGACATACTGATGAATACCTTTTCTCATGCAACAGGTCATACATGAAGACCGAAATTCTCTTTTGAATAGCTTCGGAGCAATTAAGCAAGATAAGCTGCCAAATTTTAGAGCTTGTGACATCCATATATATATATATGTGTGTGAGAAGAATGTACCTCTGCCAAGTGATGAATAAGCTTCCCCTGATGAACCTCTTTCCCTGCTGCACGTGCCAAAGTCAATCTTTGAGCAATTTATCACATCGTGTTTGCAATACCGATGTACTGCACCGCCGTCCATGAAACAAAGAAATTGCATCCATAGTCTTCTCTAACTGCAAAGGAAGCAAAACTAACCGAATCTGTGACACATTAGACATGGTCCCAACCAGAGATTGCGAGGGAGAGGAGGGTTGGGGCTAGGATGACCTTATTCCAACTGGACGATCCTATGATTAGTATTATAATCCGAAATGTCAAAGACGGATTTAACTATGCAAATTTTCCTGGGTTGTGGGGGCTTGTAGTAGCAACTGGCCATGGCAAGGATGGAGTGGCCTCAGCAAATGGATCGTTCTGGACCCTCGGGCTCCATATTCACTTATGATATGGAAATGTATACTAGAATGGACGGGCCTTGATCCTGAAAGGAATGACTGGAAAAAACAGCGTATCCTTCTCTCCTTTTAAGGACGTTGCTGTCTCAAACCAAGCACAATCCTGCTCAATCAATTTAAACAGCGCAATTTACCATAGAGAAACAGAAGTTGCGCATAATCATCTCGAAGACATTCTCACGTTCAACAGTGTAGTAAGCTAATACATTCATCAAACAATATTAAGAATTTGACTTTCGTTGTACGGAGATAAGCTTTGAAGAACAGACTTACAGTCACAGATGATACTGCATTATCATTTCTGAGTGTGAATTTGGAAAAGATATTAGGAAGTCAAAGCCAGGATAGTGCAAATTCATGATTGAATTAACGTACGAAAACATCACATCCGTAAGGGAAAAAAAAAAACAAGCTTTTCAGCACTCAAGTAGATTCGACAAGACTTGCAAATTGAACCCAACTCTAAACCCACCAGCACACATGAATACACGAATGTAATTTCTTCATGCTGCATAAAAACGTGTTGTCACCTTGGCGGGGCTAATCTTCCAGCTTCTTGCTGTTGAAACTTCCTCGATCATCGTGCCTCACACAAATCAAACTAATGCCTTCAAGTGGCATGTGGTCGGTCACTACTAGTACTAGACACCGCCAAGCATCTCGACATTCCAATCGGAACATCGAGGTTCTTTCGCAAAACCTTTAATGAATTCCATTCATTGAAAGAGATATAACTACATAGTATCTAATCCATCCTAACGTAGAAAGCTCTGCAGCCAGGGGTGGATTCAAGATCAGAGAAAAGTCAACTGGCTCAAAACTACTGTATGAATTTCATATATTCAGTATTAGAACTATTTACAGAACCAGTCCGAGCACCGACGGGAACAAAATTCGAAGACGACACCGCTCAAGAGCCTCTAACTATCACCGAACTGCGCGGGCTGTACAATTTTTTCTTCCACATGGCATCACGGTTCAATTGCATAAGAATCCAAAGATCACGAAGAATGATGCAGTAGATAGTCAAACCGCGGATCTCTAAACAAATTCTCATTGCTTCCATCGCTGCTGCCGCTGAGACCTCGAGCATCGAGCAAGTTCAAGAGCGCCACGGCCTTGTTCTTCCCTTTGGCGCTCCCGTTCTCCGCCACGTCGTTAATCCCATCAAACACACCCAAGCCCATCCTCCTCACATCGTCCACCACCCCCTCTCCTCCGCACCTAGCCAAATTCAACAAAGCCGATACCGAATTCTCCTTTATTCTCATGCTGGAGCCCGTCGCGGCGTCCAACAAATCCACCAAAACCCGGACTCCCGACACCTTCCGGAAGGCCTCTTCGCTCTCTTCGCACCCCGCGATCTGCGCCACGACCGCCGTCGCGTCCTCCACCAATCCGACCCTCCCGTCCTTCAGGATCAGCCCAAAAACAGAAGCCGCGATGCCGAGCTGGATCATGGTGGATCTGTTGAGCGCGTAGAGGGAGGCCCCGAAGAGGGCCTTCAAAGCGTCTTTGACGGACCTGGGGGGCGAGTTGGGGCACTTGACGATGTCGATGAGGGCGTAGACGATGTCGCGCTTAGCGCCGATGATGGGCCGATATGAGTCGACGATGAGGAGGCTGTGGAGGGTGGCGGCGGCGGACTGGACGGCGGCGTCGGGGGTGGAGGCGGAGGGGCCGTGGTGGCGGAGGACGTGGGAGAGGGCGTCGAGGAGGCCGCGGGTGGACATCAGGGCCTCCTTGGCGTTGATGGAGAGATTGAGGAGGGTGGCGGCGGCGTTCTCCTGCGCATCGGGAGAGGAAGAGTAGAGGGTCTCGGACAGGTAGGGGATGGCACCGGCGTCGGCGATGAGGGGGCGAGCGTCGGGGTCGTGCTTGGTGATGAGGCGGAGCTCGCAGAGAGCTTCGGTGCGCGTGAGCTCGGAGACGGAGCTGAGCTTGGCCACCAGGGACTTGGCCGTCCGGCGCTTGACCTCCATCTGCTGCGTCCTCTCTCTCACTTGTCTCTATCCGAGAGGTGGCGAGGGGGGGGGGGGGGGAGGCGAGAGATCTACAGGAGGATAAGATGAAGATGATTATGAGAGGGAGAGAACAAGTGTGAAAGGGGGATGACAAGGGGAATATTTTCTCATCATGGAGGGAAATGGTCAAAGGGATAACCACCTAACTATTTTGCCTTTTCTTAATTCGAGTTGGAAGTTCGCCATTTTTTTTTTATTTTTTTCCGGGCATTTCTTTTGCCGTTGCCTCTGTTTCTGTTTCGGAATGGATTAGGAAAAGAACGAAACGTGGGTGGTGGGGTCCAGGGGGAAGGCCGCCGCTTTTTTTACTTTTGTTCCACTCTGACAGATCACGGAGGTTTTGACTTTTCAAGCACGTGCTGGCGCGGGCTAATCATACTTGATTAGTCTCCGCGTAATCAGGATTTTACCCCATTTCGCATTCGCATTCGCATTCGCATTCGCACGTGAGGCAGATACGAGGAAGAGGAAGACTTTGGTTCATCATTTTATCAAAGTAATTTGAGTAAATATAAATATTTTTTGGATAATTTTTTTTAAAAAAATTAAATAGTATTTGGCAAATTATTTTTTAAAATCACATTTGAATGTAATTTTGACATAAATATCGTTTGGTGAAAAATATATTTTGTAAAGTATTTTCATTTTTTTTAAATGGCTGTTGATGGCGTCGGTCGGCAGGTGATGATGCTTGGCGGGAGTTGTCGGCGATCAGCGGGCAACGACGGTCGGCGGTGGTCGGAGATGGTGGTCGGTATCAACAAAGATGGGTGGCGGCAGCGGCGATTGGCGGACTGCGACGGTTGTCGGCAGTGGTCGACAATCGGCGGCGGTGATCGATGAACGGTGACGACAGCAGTTGGCGGGAGGCGACGACGGTTGATGGCGGTGAAGATAGCAGGTGGCGATGGTCTGCGATCGGCGACAGTGATCGGCTGGAGGCGACAAGCGGTGATCGGTGGACGGCTCATATTTAATGCTGAACCAAATAGAACCGAAGTAATTTGTTCCTTGTTTTTCCTTCTTCTTTTTTTTCCTCGTTAATTACTATTCCCAAAGTCGACTGATCCAGAACCGGAAAAAGGAGGCTAATGTTCTAAATGTACTTTGGAAGATTAACCGACAAAAATCGATTATTTAACAAGTGATGTGGCACGCTTCTGTAAGATGTCGACGATGAGCCGCTCACTCGTGCGCGCGCGCGCGCGCTTACAATTCACAGTATCGTTTACACCATGTTTGATCGATAATTGAGTCAACTAAAATTCCTTAGGAAAAAAAAAAAAAAAGAGAGTGGGAGGGGGAACTCGATATAGATGTTAGGTCGCGTATTTTTATTCAACTATTAGGCAGCGCTCACAAAGTTGGCCTAATTCTCTAGAGAAAAAGCCCTCAATTTTTATGTGAAGTATCAATTCTACCCGAACTTTTTTTCTAACTTAAAAGAAATCACCGGCTTCAACTCTAATCCGAACTCTGCCCTGAAACTTCCCAAAAAAAAAAAAAGTTACCAACTTTAAATCTAGTATCAGAGCTCCCCCGATTAACCCTGTGTCCATCCAAATATTGGCATTAGATGTTCGATGTGACATTTTCATGTCAATAACAAATTCGCATCAGTAAAGTGACGTGAAAGTCGAAACTGTTGTTTCATATGAAAATCTAGGAACTTAAGGGATGGCTAACAACAATTTTTTCTATGGAGGACCAATAGGGGCAAGTTTCATTAGAGTTAATGTTTGTGATTTTGTTTCGAAAAAAGAGAGAGAAAAACTTAAAATAAAATTGATATTATAATTTTTTTTTGGGTCGAAATATTGGACTTAGAGTCAGAAACTTTTTTAGTGGATTAGGAGGATTAAATTTTTTGGATTTCTCATGAGTAACTGCTGATCAACTAAGAAGCCCGAACATTTTTTGGCGACCTTTGTGTCGTATCAGATACTCTTCGACACGCGACTGACGCGTGATTAACATGTGTCATACATTCAACTAATGATTAATGCTCCAGACACGTCACAGACATGCAAGTCTAGCATCCTAGCACATCATTTCGACACGCACAACGTCAGTCTGAAGTATTTTTTAATAAATTATGGATACACACACACACACACACACACTCACACTTAAGTCATATACCAAACCATTCCAAAATTAATATACCAAGCTAGTCCAAAAAGAAAATCATGAATCATCAACAGAAGAAGAAAGAACCATAAAGGAGAAATGTGCCGCTGATATTATTAATTGTTATATACAAATATATATGTTTAACATACAACTTGAAATGTTGTGTTGGCATGTCGTGTATGTAAATTTTGATGAGACCACTTATCAAGTGATCTAAAAGTTTAAGCTAACAAATTTATTAGGGAGCCAAATAAGAGCCTGGAAATATTTGAACTCAGTATCTCCTACTCTGACACTGTGTAAAATTTTATAAGACTACTTACCAACTGCTCTAAAATCGTAAGCTATTAAAAAAATACGCAATTTAATATTTATATATTTCAACAGTATTGTGTCCCGTCACATCACGTGTTGGAAGTCGAAACTATTTAGCTGATCAATAGCAATTGGATGATGATCAAGTGGGTGCTCAGAAACGGCATGAGTCGGATCAACCATGTGGCATCAGTTATTGAACATGTACGGATGGTTGGTGTGAGGCAACTTCTTCGTTCTTTGTTTCGAAAGGGAAACTTGACAATTGACAAAAGATCGCTCTTTTTGTTTTTTTTTTTTTTTGGATCGGAAGAGAAGGTAGCTTTGCATGGGCCTAGTCCGCGCTCATTACCAAAGGGCCGAATTATGGGATTTTAGTGCCACTAGGTCCGATATGCTAAAGTCAGAACCGACCAATTCGATCCGATACCCGGGTCAGACCGGAAAGGTTCCACACCCCTAATCTGTCATTGATAGACTATGAGTGCGTTTGAGAACAGCATTCCCAAGGCCCTTTGGGCAAAAACCTTGGATGTTTGGGAAATTTTTTGAAAACTCTTTTGGGCCAAATGCTAGCATTCTAAATGCTGAGGCAGCTTGGGCTTTCAGCTTTCTCGGCATACAACCTTCCGAGTACTGTTTATTATTTTATTTTGCCATTATTGACCTCACAACTAATTTTTTGTTCCACTTTTGTCCAGAACATCTTCTTCCCAACGCCAACGTCTTCTGTGCTCCCTGGTTCTCGTTCAACGTGAGGTTACTGGTCGCCAAGGTTGAGATCAAGAGTCACGGTGGCCGTCAAGCCGCTACTTTCGCCGGATTTGTTGCCTTTGTCTGATTTACTGTGAATTGAGGTCGAGATCGAGCATCGAGCGACCAAGATCTGGGTCTTTGACCGCGAATCTGCGATCTCGGCATCGCCTCGCCTGGCGTTGCGCATCCGCTGCGTCACCTCACCTGAGGTATAGGCTGACTCCGGCATCTCATCCCTTGAGGTCGACCTACCTCGACGGCCCTGCCTTGGGGTCGCGATGTCGGCGAAGGGCATCACCTGGGTTTCGCAAATCTTCGACCTTCGTCGCCTGAGCTTCCCCGAGCTTCGAGAGAAGTTGCAACGTCAGATCTGGGTAGCCGGGGTTTCGCGAATCTTCGACCTTCGAGACCCTCGTTAGGGGTCGCTCGACCCTCGTCGGTGGTCGCCGGGGGCTGCCTGAAGTCGTTCGACCTCAAACGACGACCGCCGCCGGCCCTTGCCTGAGATCACTGGTGGGTACTACCCGAAGAAGATGGAGCCTTGAACAAGGATGTATCAGAGCCACAGCTGAATTTCGTCGAACGGTTGGTGGACAGAACAGAACAAATGAAAAAAGGCAAGAGAACCTTTGAAGTGGCCGACCATTTTCTGCAAGTATAATTTTTACCCAAAGTTGGCCTTGATCGACGAGATGGAATCGCTGGGGAAAATCCCAGAATCATGGGGACCAGGCCACTCGAGTCGCCGCCTTCGATTGCCTGTGCGAAATCGCTTACCACGGGAGGAAGTAAGTGATCGAGGCCATGCTCGAACAGGGGCTGATCGAGACGCTTCTTGAATTGCAGCAACGAGACCAGATCGACCATGACGGAGAAGAAGGCGGCGGCGGCGATCGGGAGGGGGAGGAGGAGAAGCGAGATGGGTTCGATGGGTGCGTGGCGAAATTCGCCGCGCAAGTGGAGGTCGGAGAAGGGCTAACCAATCGAGAGAGGGAGAGTTCAAGATGGAGATACTGATGTGGGTGAAGGAGGCCTGCGGGGTAACAGAACAAATGAAAAAAAGTGCCTTACAACTTACAAATATAATTTTTCAAAACGATATTTTAGCCAAAGTTACTTTGTAATGAGTTACTATTGCATTTCACCGAAATCGACAAAATTTATTTACATTTTTCCAATGACTTTTTTCAAAAGTCGTTCTAAGCACACCCTATGTACTTTTGGTACTCTAATTTAGTACCAATTATGGGATCTTCTTAGTACCACAGGACCTGATACGTCAAAGCCAAAATCGGTGGTCCAGTCCGGTCTGGTACCGAGTACAAACCCTTAGTTGCACTTATAGACTCTGTACTTTTGCCATTTGGTATATTGGCAGACCCTAAATATCGGTCTAAACACAAAACACATTTTAAAATCCCAGGGGGAACCTACTAATCTTTCTCAATTTCCCGCAGACTGCTCTTTACCGTAAAACACATGACCCAAGAGGTACAGAAAGATGAAAAATCGGGAGCATCCTTAATGAAACCGAAACGAAATAGCCCCTTCCTCTCGAACAAATAATCAATGAACTAACCCGGCCCCCTACTAAGTTCGCGACACATCCAGAAGCCGTACCCTTACACAAAGACAAAATCATAACGCGGCCGACACACACCGAAGCGAGCGTCGGTCGATCCCTCCCGCTCCGTTCGGGACAAGACTTGATCAGGTACAGAGCTCGCGGGCCACTCCGAGCCTCGAGTTCGGCACATCGTAGAGCACCCTGTGGTTCTGCTGCTGCATGTTGGCGATCACGTTGAGCACGGAGTTGAGGTCCCCGGGCGATGCGGCCATCGCCAGGCACGTGATGCTGCCGGCGGTGCTGTGGATGAGCAGGTTGTCGGCGGGAAGCGTCATGTTCATGCCTGAGAACATGAAGGTCATGGTCGGCACGACGATGGGCACGGAGTAGCAGGTGTCGAAGCCTCCGAGGGAGGTCACGGTCAGGTTCCTGCCGACTCGCCTGCGGAACTCGTTCCTCACGGCGACGTAGGCTGGCTCCACTAGCCGAGTGAAGACGGTACCTAGGAGGGGATTTAAGGTTAAAAAAAAAAAACATTGAAAAGAGCGTTTGGTAAATCACATCAGAACAGAAAACCGGACGCAGTTGTTGCTGTCCGCAGAAGAAGACGAGACATTGGAAACATTACCGGTCCGATCGCTTACAAACATCACAACTGAATAAAACAAAATGAGCGGAGCTAATGACTCCGAAAAGCAAGATGATGCACGTACCGGAATCGAATATGGTCCCTGAGCCGGTGGTCGGGTTGAAAGCGAGCGCGCCGGGCGGGATGTCCACGATCTTCCGGCCCACCCGGATCGCGACCAGGTTGACGTAATAGAGGGAGGACCGCCTCGGGTTCCTGAGCAGAGGGGTGAACTTGATGCGCAGGGGCTGGGCAGTCGGGCCGAGCCGCAGCGACCCGGAGAAGCCGGGGGACTTGAAGCTGGGTAAGCAGTAGGAGAAGGTGGACTTGTAGAGGTCCTGGGTCTGCGACAGCAGCGACAGCGGGCCTCGGCCCAGGCCCAACAGGCCCTGCGGCGGCAACGAGCTGCCCGAGGCCTTCTGGATGCAACCGAAGGTGTAGTTGGGGATCGGGTCGGAGGCGAGGGTGAAAGTGTCCCGCGAGAGGTTGGCGGCGATCGTGGAGCTCCCATACGTCATGTTGAAGAGGCACGCGCCGCCTCCGCAGGTAGGGTTCGACACCTGAAGATGCGCACATATTGACGATGACCGTGAGTTCTTCTGTCCGAAGTGAGTGCGGTGCAATTATATGAAGATCACGCGCATCGATGTGGATTGTGGACAGAGCCAGAGGAAAAGGTCAAAGAGAGTCTAGATTATCGCGCCAGTCACGGGAGGCCACTATACACTAGTCTTGTCGAAGAATGAAGGTCCAGGTAGGCAACTCTCCTTCTTCTGATTTTGTCCGGCCTAGAACACAGACTCTACAGCGATGAAAAAGTTAAAACTATTTCCGTGTGGGTACGTGTGAGAGATGTACCTGGGAGCACTGAGGAGAGTTGCAAGCGACGTTCTTGTAGGTGGTGGACTTGGCGGAAGCGAACGCCGTGGTCGACGGGCAGCCGACGCAGCCGGAGCAGGGGACCCAGGCGGCGTCGTTGCTGGTGTCCATGGCCATGAGGAGGGTCTGAGGGGGAGTCCCGATCTTGGCCCTCAGAATGTAAGTGGGGCTCTGGATGATCTGCCTCCCGGACGCCACCGGCACAACCGACTTGCCCGCCACGAGGCTGGACAGGAACTGGAGCCTGGCCTGGTCCTTCTGCTGCATCTGGAGGATAGACTCTTCCCAGGAGAGGGATGGAGCGGAGGGCCTGAATGGAGAGCAGGGGCTGTATATGTGCAGCACCTCCAGGGTCGACCCCTGGTCTCGGTCGCTGCATTTTGGGTTTTGGGCAAGTGAGGAGGCGGAGAGGAGGAGGATGGAGAGAAAGAGTTGCAGGGTTTCCATGGCTGGTTTTAGGTTTTGGTGGGTTAAGAGTGGGAAAAGTGAGAGTGTTGTTGGGTGATATATATACATAGAATTAGAAACACTCGGAGAAGATGACATGGAGAGCGGGGCATGTATGTGAATGTGAATATGCATCGAGCAGATTATTAAGTTAGTCATTTTGAATTAATTTTCTTTTTTTCTTTTTTTGGGGGGATTGGTCCTCTCTCACGTTACTGTCCTTTTGTCATTCTCAGTCTAGGGCACATGATAATTGCAGATTCTTTTGTTAATTTGTTTAAGTTGGAAGCAGTTTGTCGTTTATGTAACGTGCGTTATGAGGGTGGTGGTGGAACATGATGAGGATGAGATATACCTTTTCTTTATGGCTGAATTATTAGATGATGCTCTATCTTTATGGCCGAGTTATTAGCTGATGCTCTTAAACATCTCAGCTAAGATGTGGCCAAATCGCAGCAGCAGTATGAAGCATCGCCATCCTGTACGTAGACAGTCAGCGTCGTAGAGTCGATCCCAGCCAAAAACTCGAGAACGAGAGAGGAGATCAGCAAGAACCATTGTTCTTCGTAATGGGCTTACGAATTTACGTGGACGTCGTCATGTTTCCCAGTTCTATTCAGATCGAGAAAGGATAGACGTGAAGATTCCTTCCTTTCTCGCTGTACGCACCGTAAACATGGTCATACATGGACGAACAGTTTCTATGCTCCGAAATGGATTAAACTTCAGACCGACCGGATACATGTATGTGAAACTCACATGTTCACACTCTAGTAATAAATATCATCATTTGACCCGTCACGTGGTCCGAAACACATAAAGTTCATATGTGCAGTAACCCTTCAAGTCATTCCAATGATTACATTCCAACAGTATTAAATCATCAAGATTCAATCTTTCATACTTTTTTTCTTTTTCGTTGTTGTTGCAAGAACATGGCTTTTTCCACTAAACAATCTTTTGTGGGATAAGCGAGAAGCTGCCAATCTTCCGGGAAGCATCTCTATGCGGGCCATTGAGGATAAAACGAAGAGAAGAGTTCGCACTAAACGAGCAACACCCGTTACTGTCTGCTTTCGCCTGCTTGTTGCTGTGGCGTTGAATTGATTCTCCAAGTCTTAAGTGAGATCTTGATCTCATTTCATTATACTAATGAAGAAGAAATGCTTCCTGGCACTATCGTCAGAGCTAAAGTGCGTGGGGGGGTAAAAAGCAGATTCACTTTTCGGCAAACTGCTGTTCAACTTTAAAGCTTTGAAGCTCAGTGGTGAGCTGTGAGTATTACAGCCACAGCGGAGAGAAGAGGGTGGTGGGTTGTTTTTGTCCCGTAGCCATGCACATCAGATCCGGGGCTGGGGTTTCATGTGACTACACTGTGTCTTGACCGCAAGACTGACCTTTCTCCATCGTTCCTCTATATATATATATATATAGCTACAAGGCGGAGATGCCTTCACAGCAAGGAACGTGCGAGGGTGAAAATTTTCCAGTAAATCCAAATCAAAGAGTAATCTGACCGTGACCGGGCATCCAATGTAAAAACCAGGTCCAAACTCCAGATATACATGAGATAATGACACAAATGACCAATGAATTTTAGCCAAATATGTAATGTGGTCCTTGTACTTTTTATTTTTTAGACAACAATAGTCTAGATATATATTGAGAAAATGATACAAATAATCCCTGAATTTTAGTTCATCAGGTACCATACAGAGAATCAATTAATGTCACCAATTTTCTGGTAGCCAGATCATTGTTGGAAACCGCGTTGATCAAACCACCAAAGGAAAGGGATTATTGAACGGTTTGCATTCGGAGCTGCGTCTCTCAACTACTCGATGGCACTTCTACCATATGTAATGAGCTAGGGAACTCGAAACTAATCTTCCTCTAAATTTATCAAAACTCTTCAAGGCAATAACTAGAAGCTAATGAGATTCAGTTAAAGGGTGGTCCAATAAAGAGCAAGGGAAGCAAAGGGAATACTTGGATGAGTCCACACACATATATACTTTAAAAAAAAAAAGAAGCAGGAGGAAAAGGCTGCACATGTGGGAGTGATGCAGCGTAGTACAAGGCTTGTAAACCTGGCCTGGAATGGGATTCTGTCGAGTTGTTCGCATGATTTGATTCTCAGTCTGACCACCGGAAGAGCTTCGCATTGGAATGGTGTCACGGGCGATGATCTTTTCACTCTTCACTTGGCTATTTTATATTTTTTTTTCTGTGACCGACACACCACGCCTGGACACGGCTGCAGATTGTCATGACTCAGATGTGAGATGGTCAATCATCTTCCTCATGTCCATGTTGAACCGGCCCATAGCCTGCTGCTGCTATATCTTAGCATCTCCTTCTCTCCACATAGAGAGAGAGAGAGAGCTTTTGCGTATCTTGCTTGGTAACTTCATAGATTAGGCCCTTAGAGAGGACTTGCCGTTCGTAATAGTTCACCCAATCATCACTGGTTGTTAATCAGGGGGGTGGGGGGGGGGGGGGGGGGGCAACATTTGGTTAGGACGTTGTATAACGGGAAAAAAGATGAAGCTATAGAGTGGAGGCCAGTCATCATTGAGAGAGAGAGAGTTGGGCATATCTTTTGGAGAAAAAGGAAGGAAGGAACATGAACATGAGCATTAGTGGATGTTTTTCGTTTCGTTTCCTGGATTCCCAAGTGGTCGGACCCAACAAGGATTTCCCACCTTCGCGCGATGTGCCGCAATTCGTCGCCAATCCGTCGGTGGCTCCCTTTTAGTAATTAGCATTACGACTTACGAGAAAGAGCTTGAAATGGCCAAATTTTCATAAAGTTGGCGTCGGCAGCAGGTCGTTCCATTCCAAACCCGTGACCGGAATCTCCTCTCCTTGACGAGTGGTCGTCATCATCGAGGCGAGAAGGGGGCACCTTGGGGGATCACGGGCGAGCACAAAAAAGACTGGGAGAGAGCCTTTACTGCTACCGGCTCTTTTTCGCTCGTGAACCGACCAAAAGGGAAGGGAACTTCCTAGATCTCTTCTCGAGTACCCGCAGGACACGCCCTAGAATCTTTTTTTTTTTAACTGGGTCCTTACAAACTGTTTACCTTTTACAGACCGGCCGTGGTTAACATCGGAGCTTTCGACTCGACCAGATCTCGAAGAAACTTCCTCAGCAATTGGATGGACCAAGAGTGAACCCCAAGTTCGTTCTTTCTTTCTTTCTTTTTTTGGCTGGCCAGTGAGTCGGAAGGTCAACATCCAAGTTGTAACCCCCAGCCCATTTTATGTCCTGGTCCTGAGTCCTGTGACCAGAAATGGAGATGAGATAACTCTTGAACCGGGGCTACTTCTCGTGTCAATTATTGATCAAGACACATACATGCACCCTTATTATTAGACAACACTCTTTTGCCATATCGGTTAGGAGAACTTGCACTTTGTTCTGACACACCACACTTGCCCTAATGGGGAGCCCTTGGCTTTTTATACTGGCTAAGCACGCGGGTCTTCCCTTGTAAAATCCAAGATATTTCTAGATAAAATATCTAGCTAGAGAGAGGAATATTCTGTATATCTCCAGAGAAATATATTCCTAGACATTTCTGCGCTCCTCTTTAAACTATCTGGTCCAAAGAAGGAAGAAGAGAGGAGGTGCAATTCCTTCAACAATAATAATCGTCCAACAAGTTATCCCTCCACCCGGCCGCAAACCAACAACTAATGATCCATCTCTCACACTCGTCTTGTTGCCGACGGCTGTGTTTAACGCAAGTCGTTCGACTCTATTAGACACTTAACATCGGTCGCCGCACTGATTTCATGATCAATTATTATTATTTTTTTATCAACCTATTATGCATCGATATCGCACCTCTGTCATCGTGGATTGCATTCAATTGGCTTCTAAATTGATAAGCTTGTCCGGAGTGACAAGTATACTCCGACACTTGAGGGAAGGGAAGGGCGCCTTCCTTTTGAATTCCTCAACGTATGACGCATCCAGTTCATCGCCATGAACTCTAAGCGGATTTATTTGGTGAATGGCAAATGAACAAGAAGATGCACCGTCTCCGGGAATGACCAAGAAAAGGCGATTGACCTTTTTAGTTTCGGTTCTTATATCCAGAATGCAATAAACCATCCAAACCCCAAAGCAAGATGCTAAAATGAATTTACAAGGAGGGCGAGTCCCAATTTTGTTCTTGTTTTTGTTTTGTTTTTTGTTTTTAAATGCAGAACGCCTATAGATATGGTAGTTGGAAAATAGCTGGTTTGTAAGTAGTCATTGATTAAAAAAAAAAGGCAAAAAACGAGGCATGTTTTTACTATTTTCCCTTCTTTTTAACAAGTCGCCGGCCATATATATATGTAGAAAGTACAAGAATATACATCCTATATGTTGCATCATACTGTCATTAGTCGACCGCGAGAACTACGCAAAATTTCCATATTCTCCGCTCAAACAACTTGCTATAGTCACACTCTGGCTGCGTCTTGCCTTTGATAAAGAGAAAATCTTTAAGCGATCATTGGACTTGCCCGTATCCTGAAGCATGCATATGCCAGGAAGAATCTTCGTTTTGTTAAGGTTTTCCATGTGGATGCAGAGCTAGTTGTACTAAAGACAGACAATTCTATTTGTAAGATGCCTTCAGAGGCCAGTATACCGAAACATAGATGGCCTCAAGGAAGTTGGGTGTTTCAGAGAGCGAACGTCTGTGTGTACTAAGAAGATTTACAAAACTTGGTCAACTAAATGGTGTGATCGGCTTGTATTGTGTATTTAAACAAGTCCATACATGATGGACAAGCTCTGCTCTGGACTCTGCAATTCTCTTTGGGGACGGAGGGTTAGTCTACCCTCACTTTGTGCAAAATACTTTCCAGACTCTTCAATTAGGATCAAAATGTCGAAGTGCTACCAAAAGGAGTGTCGAGGACTTACACTCGCATCTGAACCAAACTCAGTACTTAGGATGCATCCCAATTTGGAATATTAGCTGAAGCTTCGTTCACCATCTTAACAAGAGTGACCTGCGAAACCAGCAATGAAGAGCATCTAAATGAAAGAATTAACAATCTATCTTCTCGTGATTATCCAAGATGGAGGATGATCATACCACTTCACAAAGGCCAGGATCGTGGAAATGGCCTAAAATTTTATGAAACTGTGCTAATGATGCAGTACTACTGTGCACATCACTCTTTTCTTTTCTTTTTTGGGAGGGGGGGGGGGGTTAGTAAATCTTGTCTAGAGCATCTCGAATTTCGTGAGAACAGTACATGATTTTATCAGCTCAAGGTACACATGCCTCTATGGAGATGGTAGATAAAGAAAATCTTACATGACCTATAACATCAAATTGTGGACACATACATTGCAGGCAAACAAGGCATGCAAGGGCAATGTGCGACATGAGACGCAGTCATTTGAGGTGTAATGCAAAGAAACGTCTCCTACAAACCAATTACGACACTATCCAGGACTCCGAGGATGGATCTTTAGGACATACCACACTTTCAGGAACTCCAGGTGGAGGCAGAGAGAGGTTTCTTGGTGGAGGTCCTCGAAGATGTGATCTCTTATCAAATCGCCATTCGCCCATCTTCCCATATGTTAGCTCACCCTATAATTTTGAAATGTCCGATATAGTTAGTTGCTTTCAATTTTCAGTTCAAATGGACAATGTGCACATTCCAGTATCCTAAACCAGAGAAAGTTAACAAAGAACGGACAGCGTACATTGTAATCTATAATTGGTGCGGCATATACTTATTACCAACCGAAGTAGGTAGAAAAGGCAGTACCTTCAAGTTGTAATCACATCCATAAGTGTAGTGGATGATGAACTTCTTTTCAGTTTCCAGATCCCATGGAGGCTGAAAACAAAGAAAGAAGAGCTTCACACAAAAAAAAAATTTGTAGGGTGCAGCATATAGTCAATATGGGAACCACAGAGCAAGAGACCAGCAGGCAAGCATAAGAGTAGAGCAGCAGCACAGACCTGCAACATGAAGTCTTTACGTAGAATGTGCTGCACGCCATGCAAAGCTGATGCCACCGCGTAAGCATACCTTAGCTCAAAGCAAAAGGCACAATCATCAGCATATTGCAATGAAGTTGATGATTGATCACACAAGCTTTTAAAACAAGTGACATTCAATGTATATGCACGTGCACAAGCATTCACTGTTGCTGCTCACATTTCTAGCACCCATCCAAATACTTTGTCGGTTTCAGGATCCTGCTTCATTTTTAGAGAGACATTCATCCAAGTGGGAGCGATCTTCCCCAGTAAATCCTGACAAGAAAGACAGGTAAACTGATGAGAAGAAGCACGGGGAAAAAACACTGTTAGGTCAAGGAAAACTGCAACGATGCAAGATAATCACCCAATCTTCAAATGTACTAATCTTTTGGCAAATCAAGCACAACAATTGTGACTTTCGAATGTCTATGCATGAATTTACTCCGATCCAAGTCTCACGAGTAAAGCAACAAGAATAACTCTTACTTTCCTAATAATCACTGGTGAATTTCCAATTGGATCAATATTTGTCACAGGTCCATGCTCCTCAGGATAAAACTTCCTCACAATTTTCTCATTTTGCTCCGGCTTGATGTAGAAGAAGGGGAAGGCAGCAGGAAATCTTTCATGAGCCAGATTGGGTAAGGGTCTAACAAATATATGGTCAGGCTCTGCCATAAGTATATATCTGCAGTCGAGAAGTAAAAACAGGGGAAAAACTTTAAAATGTAAAACATACTTCATTTCATACCCATGGAAACTTTCTGGCCCAAGGAAGGAAAAAAGATCCATGGAAACTCACTCTTCCTCAATTGTCGCCTTCTCCAGCCATTGCACAAAAGCCCATGGTCTGTTTAATACGACGTATCCCTGATTACCGTGTACACAAATGGCATGAGACAATCTCAAAGTAATAAATAACCACAGCTACTCATGCCAGTATATTTCTGAAAGATTGTTTATTATGTTCGAATGCGTACGACTCTGAAGAAAGTAAGTTCAGGACATGCGACAAAACTAGAATGAGAATCAAGCAAAATTCTTCCGACTGTACAAATCACATCAAGAATGTGGCACTCCATAATTTAATAGTTAAATCACAAGGAAATTCTGTACTGATTGTTTGAGGAACCCCACATCAGAAAGCTACTGTAAGCATCCACAATACCCTGGTCTGTTAGCATCTTACTTAGAAACCCAAAGAAATACTCGCATCTGACTCCTCGAGGGGGTAGATTTCAGGTAGGTTATATCTCCTTATCGTGTGGTCAGACAGCTATGAAGAATGTATTGCTAACTCAAATTTATCTCAGAATGTCCACAATACGGAGAGAAAGCACACCATAGCTAGCACAAAAATTTTATATGCAAGTATAGCGTGCACATACACCAAAAGACAAAGCCAACAAACTAGATTTTTTTAGTATCTCGCAGGCAATATGATTGAAAAACTAGCACTATCAGACAAGCATTTGCTGTTGGACAATTGACAGAGAAAATGACTTACCCTATCCAGGCCTGCTGGAAGAGGATCCACCACCAACGTAGGAATCTCGTCCATCAAGTTATCGGGACTTCCAGAATGCAAAATCCGAGTAAATCCTCCCATCTCTGAACCTGGCAAGTCCTTTTTCTGCTTATACCAGTAATACATAATGCGACACTGCCATTTGCTGTAAGGAGCATCCGTTGCTGTAAGGGCGATGTGGAAAGGTGACTTTACATGTTTTGGTTTCTTCACGTTCTCGGGCATCTCAACGATTGGATCTGATAGTAGCACACCATTTGCATTAGCGCCCACCAAATTTTTAATTGCTCTGTTGTGCTGAATCAAAGTTAGGATGTTGTATGTAGCAAAGGAAAACAGTACAGCCAAAAGAAAGAGCAAAACTGGGGATGCCCTTCCCATGGCTTTCCTTCCGAACATAACTCCAGATGACAAAACGGAAGTCGGTCACGCCGTTATCAATGTCCGGAGTGCCTTCCTATTTGAAGTGCATTAACAAGCTTTCAATACTCCTAGCGAATTTCTCCAACTTTCCAGGTGAATTCATGATGAGCGCCTTCCTATGCGGTAGCCAGTAACCAAAATCAGAGTTGCAAATTCAGTTTTATTCACAGAATACACGATAGAGTAAGCATAGCTATGATTAAATCATATATTGATAAACTTCAAATGCCAAAGAAAGGACCGAATTGCTAAAATAGACTTGAGCCGAGTATTTAAACTGTTTTAACTGTTTATCCCAAAACACAACTCAAGGCCAAAAGAACACAGCAACACAGAGCCACGATCACAGCATGCCGGCATCTTAGGTAACATGATTGAAAAAAAATGCAAGCCAAGAAAGTCCTATTCAGAATAATCGACATTGTAACTATATAGCCAAAACCAGACCAACAGATCCCAATGAAAGGGGGGGAGAACACAGCAGTAAATCACAATCATCATAACCGCATTCGTCATGATCGTTATTGCCATCAGATACCAGGTTAAAAGCCAAATAAGAAGCGCATGATATACGATGAGGACAGAAAACAGAGAAAAACCGCAGGAGGAAGACAAACTTAACCGAGTAATGAAGTAGTCAGACAGAGTTATCACTCCTCGGCGACTCACCTCGATTTCGATTCCCCAGAAGAAGGCAAGCTGAGGAGGCGATCTGCACACATAGACCAAGATATCTTAGGGATTTTCCGGGCACAGGCAGGCACGTAGACCCACAATTAGCGCCGTGCCCGAAGGAAGTCAACGCAAATAGAAAAAGTCGCCGCTAACTGTGACGCAGCATCCTGATACAAACCCATCAACATTGTGTTAAAAGAAAAAATCAGGCGAAATCCCAATAAAGCACGGAAATTCTCAGAGAAGAGACGGTCGGAGTCGACAGAAGCGGAGTGTCGTAAACATAATTAACGTGAAGAACCTCCGGAAACGCAAACTCGTCGGAGAAACTGAGACGGAGAGGGAGCGAAAGGGAAGGGGCCGAATGTACTGACGGTCAATGACGAACCCAGCGCGAAAAGGATTGCTAGGACTAGGAGTGCGAGCCAATCAAGGAATAAAGCAAAGGGCAAAGGAAAGCAAACGTCGCCACAATCGATCGGGAAGATTCAGAAAGTGCGAACGGAGAACTCACGAGATCGACGTGGCCACCATCACAGAAGAGATAGAGGGAGGGAGAGAGATCGTGTCTTGGATCACGGAAAAAGAAGGTCGGCGGAGAGAGACGCAGACTTGCTCCGGGCCTTGTCGTTTTCCGCTTGCTCACTTCGCACCTGGCCGCGGCTTCATCGTTCCCGTCTCACGTGTGGAAGTCCACGTCGGTTGCCACGTCATCGTGGCGCCCAGGCTTGTCTTTTTCCCTCCTTCGTTTTTTTAATCCGCGATTTTGGGAGGGCGGCCGGGGAAAGAAGAAGACGCTTAAAAAGAGAAAGAGGGTCTCTGTCCTGTCGAGCTTCGATGAGCCGGAGGATCTCGAGAGTCAGATCGTGGGACGTGTGACGGGAGAAACTCTGGCATTTGACCGAAGTTCATGAATTCAAATTTTAATTTATAATGGCTCGTCTGACGAACGATCCACCATCCTACCGATTCGATTCATACGAACCCGAATTTAGGCGGAGCCTAATCGGCTAAAGAAAAGAACATTCTATTCTACCTAATCTATCAATAGAGTCACCCACGCAGGGCGGAGAAGATTAAAGTTAGGGGTTGCAGTTAATGGTGATGAAGCTAATGTGGATGAGACTTCAAATTCTTACACGGATCTGCCTAGAGCTCTTCTCTTCTTTATAGAGTGACTCTCGACTATTAACAGCTCGCGCTAAGTTGGCCAATAGTCATCGAATTTAGAAGAAATTTCGTTACCGCGTGCATGATGCTAGAAACAGTGTAGCTTTGAGGTTTATCCTCATCTATTTGATTTGGGTCCACCCTTTGCAATAAAATAAACTCTTAAATAGTGGTGTCAAAAATCCCGCGCTCGGCTCCCGAAAATTTAGAAAATTTTCGGGCCGGACCTTGGTGTTGTTTTAACAGGGGCAGGTACCATTAGACCCCTGCTCAGGCCCGAAAGTTAAAAGCCCTCGCTACTCTCTTCTTCACTTCACGCTCCGCTCCCAGAAACAAGAACGATGACTTCTCCTTCAAAAAACCCAAGCATTGTGCTCGGAGCAAAGCCAAATCAATCTCACAAAGAACGAAGATGTGGAGTCTCTCCGTCGCCTCGCCAACCGCCGCCATCTTCTCGGCGAAAATTTCTCTCTCCACGATGGCGAGGTCGTCGTCATTCAGTGGCATTTGAATTCAACATAATTGCCCTCCTCTGGGTCTTCCTCTTGCGACGTCCTCCTCCTCCTCTTGGAGCTGAGCTTTGAGTGTCGTCAAGATGGCGAGCAATCTGAAATGGAGCTCATTCACTGCCCTAATTACGACCTGCGCTTGAGCGAGAACATAAGTGGACCTGTAAATTGCACATGCCTTTCTTTGGAATGATGGGCTCAAAGTCTATTTTTTACTTTTAACCAAACACTGTGGGATCTTAATTCCCAATTCTTAAAAAAAAAAAAAAAAGGAAACCGGCCCGACCCGACCCAAAGAGTTTGAGCATATATAATTCGGGCTCTAGCCGGGTTGAGCAAGGTACTGCTGACTTTCGGGTCAACTCGGACCGGACCAAGACCCGACTCGACGCGACCCATTGACACTCCTATTCTTAAGGGTTTTGCTAAAAAAGTGATTTTAGAGCACTCGTTAAACACCCAAATCAAGTTCCGCCTTGAAAAAAATTAAATAAAATAAAATCCAAATCAAGAAAATTTACTATTCCTGATGCTCGTCCTCTCCTTTTGTGCAATCGGTGCATTGAAAATCAAGCTATTGTCTGAATTTCTAGTCACGATAGTATATGATATAAAATTTAGCGATTTTGTTATATCCTATCTTATATCATATCCAATGTTTGGTAATTGCAGTGATAAAATAGAATATTTTCATATCATATCATGTTCATTGTTTGATACAAACATGTAAATGAGTTTTTTCTTCTCTTTCTTTTATTTCTTTTTGGCTCCATCATTCTCTAATTAAACTTTATTAAGCAGTAAATTATACTAATATACCTAAAATGCCGAAATATGTAATAATTAAAAATACTAAACATATATTTAATTTATATTATAGCATATAAAGATATTTCAATATATAAATAAAAAAATAGGAATAAAAAATGATTTTTTTGTTATTTGGAAAAAAAAATAAGATTTAAAAAAATAGGAAAAAAATTCACCTGATTTAAAAAATAAAAAAAATCAGAATTTTATTAAAAAAAGGAAAAAAATCGCTTGATTAAATATTTTAATTAATAAAAAAGGAAAATTTTACTTATTTTTTATTGCATGAAAGTTTTTTAATAATATTATTTTTATTTTATTCAATATTTTTATCATTTAATTTCCTTTTTCTATTTGATGTGAAGTTTTTACTTGGTAACATATGCATGTGAAAAGCTTAAAATAGGTTAAATGAGTTATATATGTTTTCTTTTTTAAAAAAATTAGTATTATCTGATAATATGGATAAAAAAGGGTCGAGTATGGGTCGGCTGTGGATCGAGTCGGGTATGAATCATTGAATATAGGTCAAAATAGGTTAGACAGGTTTATATGAGTCGGATCATATTCGACCTGACTTAAATCTGACCCGACTCTCCCATTTGACGCCTCCATCATGAATTTTATCAAGGTGGCCGGTTTTTGCTAACTTGATGTATCTATTCTTTAATAGGTCTTTATTGCTACTTAGATAAAATTTAATGGCATGCTAATTCATTGAGTTTCCTTTAATACAAAAGAGAAACAATTTAAAAAGAAAGAAGTAACAAAACAATTGCACTTGATTGGGACCGCACCACCCGCCTCAAGGATCGGACCAACCCGGCCAGTCCGAGCTGGTCCTAGTCCTTGTCCAATCCGAGCCAGTCCCGATCCGATCCAGGCCAGTCCCAGTCCGGTCCGAGCTGGTCTGGTCCCATTTGCATACCTCTAGTCTAGTTCCCAATTCCAATGATATAGGACCGAACCGGATGGCCCGGATCTGGCCGGGCAATTTTTTCAATTTTTTTTTAAAGTAACTCTAATCATTTATAGAGCAAGCTTCATAACAAATTGTAGAAAATCGATTTTCATCTATCAAAGATGAATACTTCAACACGTACACGCATACACAAGTAAATTTTATTGTAAACAAGATCTTGAGCAAAAAAATTGGAATGAACATGAAATAAGGAGAAATTTTTCAAGTCTAAGATTCATAGAAATTGGAACCGCCTGGGAACCAGATTGGACCAACGGTCCGGTTGGTTCCCAATCCTGGGGGTAGCCGGCTCTGTCCACGGTTCTGGAAAATAAAAATTGGGACTACCTGTCCGATTTTCGATTCTTAAGGAGAACCGGACCGGATCGGGAACTGATCATCCCTAGTTCTAATACCATATTCATCATCTTTGGATTAACTCACTCAAGGGGAAAAATTGTAAAAAAAAATTATAAATTTATTGTAATTTTTTCAATTCAGTTCTAAATATTTTAATTTTGGCCACTGTTGGGCTTTCATCACTGCCCTAGGGGGCAAAATCGGGCCGTGCACTGGTTTTGTCTGGCCCAACAACGTGGGTCTTTATCTAGTGACCGGGTTGACTCAATGCCCTCTGTACTCAGGGCCATTATGTTCTAAGAGGCTCACCCTAGCTGTAAAAATCTTTCAATTTAGCAATAAAGCCGTGTTTTCTCACACCCCCCCCCCCCCCAAAAAAAAAAAAAAAAGGGTAGCCGAAGAAGAATCTGGAAAAGTAGAGGAATTGGAGTGTGGATCCGCTACCTTGGTTTTTCTAAGGCATGGGGATCCCCACCCTTGATATTGCTCTCCCCATCTCTATCAAGGGTGAGGATTTCCCTACCTTGGTTGGGATCTAGATCCGAGGAATTGGTGCCACTTTGGGCGCAAATAGGAATCCCAAACCACTCTTCATTTCCTCGCTTGATTCTCCCACCGAGTGCCAATGCACAAAGCCGACAAAACACTCCACAAGCAGGACCCGGCGCCCAAAACCGAAGGGAAGCATCATGAATTGGTGCTGCTTGCTCGATCTCGCACGTCCCTCTGGACACTCGAGATTAGAAAAATCGACGTAGAAAGCCGATCATGCAATGAAAAGCCGCGAGCTTGCTATTAGCGTCCCTTGCTCGATCCTCCATCAGAGACTTTTTGGATGATTTGCTGTCAGTGGCGCGATGTCTGGATGATGGCGAGGGATTTGGCACCTGCTAGCGAGGGCCAGCAAGGCGCCACCTCTCAGATGGGCGAGGTCGGCAGCATTATTGCTGGGCGAGCTCAGCGTCGCTCAAATTGTAGAGTGCACAACCTTACTAGGTATACCACACGTAGATAATGCGGAAGTGTTGGAACAAAAGGATAGCAAAAGGTTTGGTAATTTAATTGGGAGAATACACAAATATAAATGAGAGTTTATAACATTCAAAATGCATATTGCAATAGGCGATACACAAGAAAATACACAAGCTTTGCTCCATAAGCTTTGTTATCACAAAAACTCTCTAGCTTTCAATTGTCTGTTGCAATAGGCGATACACAAGAAGATACTTCGGGGATATTATGGTTCAAGACTCCCTCGTACCTAATCCGCGATTCCTTTTGTTTCTGTAACATACGAAGCTCCCCCTCCCCCCCCCCCCCCCCCCACCAACAAAAAGACTTTAAACTCTAATCTCTATTTCTAGACAAATCTCCACCGCCTGAGTACTCCATTTGCCGGCTCGACTTTGTGTAAAAAAAGAGAGAGAGTTGCCGACTTCCTCGAATCTACCGCAATTCTTCAAGCTAAATCCATCAAGTTGCAGCCATCGACTTGCCATTTGAAAAGTCAAACTTATTGGACAAGTTGGGACTTCTCCTCTCAACCGCCAAAGTGTGAACAAATCACGCATTCCCACTTCAAATTGGTTTCTTACTTTCACATTTTTTTTACCCACATTTTATCACATGTCTGTATTAGATGTTGAATCCCAACACAGATCTGGCGAGGCCGAGCTCACCCAGCAACAGCAGCGCTGCTTTCGCCCTGTTGGAGGTCAATGTGAAGTCGCCAAGCCTCGTCTGTGACATGAAATCCGTGATTCATTTGTTGATAAATCTTTGGCCACGACAAACACCACCACCAAGAAAAACAATTTATTTGGCAAGTTTAGGAGAATGGTTTCGGGAAACGATGGTCTTGATGATAATAGTAGCCCTCCATCATCAGAAAAAATCGAACCTCTAGAAGTGGGCGTGAGTTCGTACCCCTTCCGATTCAGCGTGGGCTCAGGGTTGCTACGGATTTGGTTGGAAATCCAGCTGGGTGATTGTGAGGCTCGGCCGTAGCCGGGGGAGGCAGCGTCAGTGGCTGACCAAGACCTCCAGTCGGTCGCCAACAAGGGAGAAGCATGGAGAAGATGAACTGTAAAAAGAAAAGAAAAAGAAAAAGAAAAAGAAAAAGAAAATAAAAACTGATAAAAATATTATTTAAAATCATCTCATCAGTGCCACTTGTCATCCACATCGATGACGCCCGGCCAAAATTGATCAGAAAGACTGAATTTGTATAAATGTAAGTGGTTTAGAATTGAATCCGCACAAAAAAAAAAGTTTTGGATTAAATCGACACAAATGAAAAATGTTTAGGGCTGAATTAGCAAAAGTGTGCTAGGTTTAAAACTTTTTCGACATTTTTTCCTAACTCAAGATATTGTCCACTTTGATTTGTCCTATACTGAATCTCATGGTTTTGTCCCTTGCGTACAGGCGAACACTTTCCCAAGGCCACCCATCCTGATTTCAAAAATAAAAATAAAAATTGCCATTAAGTCAAAGGCTGGCTCTGTGCCCAAGCAGGCTCTCTTTATCTTCGGTGTGCGATTCGGTTCATTCATGCCCCAGCACCCATCCTAAAGGCTTGCCAAAAGCTGCTCTTTTTAAGTCATTGAACCCCAGCGACCACTCCCTGCTCTCATTGGACTGGGCCCTTACGTTAATTTTGTTGAAGATTTCCGAATTTGATTTACTCCCTATCTTCTAGTAGGGTGATTAACCCCAAGACTTGAAGTGTCTCTACGGTTTTCTTAAGTCCACTAGTGATAGGATAAATGTACCATAATGCGATTGCTAGAAAGAGAAGTATATTCTCAAGAATATTCCTTGTAATGTGAGTGCTGAAAAGAGAAATATCTTATCATTCCTAAATAGGTAGGTGCAATCTCTACCATTAAATCCAGAATCGATCGACGGTATTCATTAACAGGCTAATTACATAAATAGAGGACTTTCTCGCTTCTTTGTATGAGTAATACAAATCATTTTGTATCAAAATTTTGGCTCTAAACACCGTCTCTAGTGCTGTAGTTAACCTGAGACAGATGGAAGCGACCATCAAAGTTGTAGCTCTCTGCGGTTCTCCTAGGAAAGCTTCCTATAACAGAGGCCTTGTTCGTTCGGGTGAAATCTCTGTCTCTATGCGTCTCTTGCGCTCTGAGAATCGTGTAGGGAAGTGAAGTGATTTGATTTGATTTGATTTGATTTTTCATTTGCTGTTTCGGTTCGATTGTAGCAATGGAGATATGCAAAGAGTCCATCCCCGGAATGCAAATCGAGTACGTGGAGGTGATGCCTCTCCCCATGATCAACCCCGACCTCGAAAAAGGCGGCAAATTCCCGGCTGTGGTCGAAGAGTTCCGTCGCAAGATTTCGGGAGCCGATAGCTTTCTCTTTGCCTCTCCCGAGTACAATTACTCCATTGCTCGTAAATCACTTTGCCCTTTTGTCTCCTTTTTCTCTTTTGCCTATTGAAATCGGGTTTCGTTGCGGCGGCGATGGCGATACCTGATATTGGTATTTGATAAGCGGGCGCTTGAACTAGTTCTTGATTTAGGCTTCTAAAGTTGAAAGACTTATTATGCTGGCCTTCGATGGGGCTGACGTAAATAATAATAATAATAATAATAAGCGACCAAACTACGTGTGAATTTTACAGCAGAGCATTTTACCGAAAAAAGGCACGAAATGAAAAAGAACATTCAAAGTTATGAGGGTATAAAACATATTATCATTCGTAGAAAAACCTCGTTAATGCGTGATGCGCCGTAATTTATTTATTTATTTTTGTTGAGAAAGTTCTATTGATGTTCCAGCGCCTCTCAAGAATGCAATAGATTGGGCATCTAGACCGCCAAATGTGTGGGCCGATAAAGCTGCTGCTATAGTGAGCGCCGGAGGAAATTTTGGTAGCGGAAGAGCGCAATATCATCTCCGGCAGACGGGGGTGTACGTCGATCTTCATTTCATTAACAAGCCCGAGCTTTTCGTGCATGCATTTCAACCCCCTCCAAAGTTTGATGCCGATGGAAACTTGATCGATGCGGACGTCAAGGAGAAGCTAAAGCAAGTTCTGCTTTCACTGCAGAAATTCACATTGCGACTCCGGGGCTAGTGCTGAATGCTGATGGGAGATCTCAGATTCTAGATCTTTGATAATTATGTTATTTACATATCATATGTTGGTGATAGCGAATGCAAAATTGAGAAATTGAGTTTTAAATCTTGTGTTGTTTGGCTCACAGCGTGAGCAAACGAGTAATGATTTTTGGTAGTTTTATTGTTCCCTTGGTTTTTTCAAGACTTAATCGACATTACGCTCGCTAAGAGCAATTAGATCCAAATCCAACCAAACGCAAAGTTGGAGACTCCTTTGAATTGTCTTTTCTGCACTTTGCTGTTCAGCTGCTCCTGAAGCCAAATTTAATTTTTGATCGCTCGTCGTGCCAACGATGGACGGTCGTGCTGATTCGTTCATAAGAATGGCCAAAACCTAACGTATCAATAGAGCACCCACGTAGAGAAGACAAAAGTTAAGTAGCGCGGTCGATATTGAGGAAGCCAATGTGAAAGAGACCTCAATTAACACACGAATCTGGCTACAATAGCTCGCGCTAAGTTGGCCATTATTATTATTTTTTTTTGGGTAAATGTAAGAGATGTATTAACTTTAAGCAAAGCGCAACTATACAAGAACAGAGGGAACCCGACACTACAAAAAAGAGGTGCTGCACTTGCGCTTACTTGGCCATTAATCGTCAAATTTCAGGGGATATTTCATCTCAACATGCTTGATGCTAGAATCGGCGTAGCTTTGTGGTTTTTCCTCGCCTTGATTTGATTTGATTCGGGGCCACCAATCGTATTTGGTCTCGTTCGCGATAGTAGTAAGATAAGGTCATTAATAAGATCCATACAATAAGCACTTTGAAATTTCGAACTTTTCCTTGCTAAAGCATGTTTGATAAAAATGCCTTGGGTGCACTCATCAATCAATGTGGCCAGTTTTTGGTAATTTGACCTATCCAATCCGCAACAGATCATCACTACTACTTTTAGGTAAAGTTTAATGGCATATTAATTTCTTAAGATGCAGTTTTTGATATGGCATAGCACGCCCGATTATAATTTAAATAAAGAAGGATACATGGATAGCTACGTACCCACACGTGGTTAATAATTACAACTTTTATGCAAATCATTTTTGTTGAACAGTAGAATCCATGAAAAAGCTAAGTGCAAGAAAAATATCGACTCTTTATTTTATTTACGATTGCAATGTTGAACAGATTAAATTTCGAATCCTTTTTTTATTCTTTCGGGAAACCAATTCAATTAGTACATGTAATATTAGGATAATAATAGAAATAGAATCATCTTATTTTAAGGACACGGTTCAGAATATGAACATAAATAGTCTCCGCTTATTACTTGGTGATGTTATAGATTAAAACTATTCTGTGCACTTAGATCCACACACAATTTATGTCTAAGCATCTTCGTGGATGTGAAAATTATTTCTCCGTCCATTCATGTTATTAAACGATACGAACGGTTGTTTCGAAGAAAATGTTTCGTCGGATCATTCATTCTCGGCGAAACAAACGCATCTGGAATGGAACCACAAATCTTTACATCTTTTTTATTTGTTCAACAATTACCCTTAAAGCGCAAAATTAATGTTACCTCATTAGCTTATAATGGTTCCTTTTGAACGGACATTAGCCAGTAAGGAGCTATGACGAACATTGTTCATTGAAACTTTGAAAATCAACACGATTCGAGAATTCCCTCGCCAGTATTGTAACAGGATAACAGCTAGGGTGAGCAACACGGACTGAGTCCGGCCCGACCGGCAAAAAGTCAAAAAAAAGAAACAAAAGAAGGGGAAAAAAAACAGAAACAAAAGGAAAAAATGACGAAAATACTTCCATTTAGGCCATTTTATGAAATGATGAATGCCCCTCAAATTCTTATTTGACGAAATATCCATTTGACACGTTTATTTGTTAAAATGAGTTCACTTTCTTGTTTGGATTTTCTAATGGGGTGGAAATTTTCCGACAAACAGCAAGAGATCAATTTCACTCAGACATGAATTTTATAGAGAGATGTGTCGCGGAACGGAGGTTTCGTGAGCCAACCAATCGGCAATGCAACCTGGATTAACCACAAGATTCGAAGCGTCTGTAGGATTTCCTCAAGTCCTCGAGTGACATGGTGAATGTATCATGTTCGAGAATATTTAAAGTGATTGCTAGAAAGAGAAGTATATTCTCAAGAATATTTCTTGTAACTTGAGTGTTATAAATAGAAATATCGTCTCATCCTTAAACGGGGAGTTGCAATCTCAACCATTAAATCTAGATTCAATCAACGGTATTCATTGACAGACATATTATATAGATAGAGGGCATTCTCACTCCTTTGTATTAATTAAGTAATTTAAATAATTTCTCATGACACTGTAGTTGTCCCGTGACAGATGGAAGCAACCATGAATGAGCGTGGAGACACGTAGATGGACAAAACTAAAGAACAACTGGGCAGCTGCATTTTCCTTGATCAATCTCAGTTCTTGCAAGTGGACCGTGGCAGCTATAAATCAACGGACAAGACGAACATTCCTTGTTTTTCGCTGAGTTGAAAACAAAAGATACGAAATGAAAAAAGAACAATCAAAGTCACGAGGGTATAAAACAAATTACGATTCTCCGAAAAAACCTCGTTAATGTCATGAGGTTTTTTGTTTTTTTTGTTTTTTTTTTTTTGAGAAAGTTATATTGATGTACGAGCACCTCTCAAGAATTGATGCAATAGATTGAGCATATAGGCCTGGCGGAATAGCACAATATCATCTCCGGCAGACGGGAGTGCACCTCGATCTTCATTTCATTGACAAGCCCGAGCTTTTCGTATATCCATTTCAACCTCGTGCAAAAGTTTGATGCCGAAGGACACTTGATCGATGCAGAGGTTCTGCTTTCATTGCAGAGAAATTCACATTGCGACTCCGGGGGCTAGTTTTGGCTGATGATATGAGATCTCAGATTCTATCTCTTTTATTATTTCGGTGCAGTGACATGAGATCTCAAATTGTAGCTCTTTGATAATTCTTCTGTGATATATTACCTTTTGTTCTCTAGTGACTTCAATTTGACAGTGAATGTAAAATTATCTTTTCCGCAATTTGTTCCGCCGCTATCTTAGAAGCTATTCCTGGGATAGTGGGAGCATGCGTATCAAAGTCATTGATTAAGCACTCCAAGACGCGGCCGAGGAGATTCGAACCTGAGACCTTATCAGTTTAACTGTTTAAAAATTACGGATTTCGCCAATTACCAACTTAGCCAACGCCCCATTATCACCATAATTAACTATTTGTTCTCCTTCTCCCGTATAATTTTCAGCTTCTTACCCCTTCACACAAATCAATAAAACAAGATACCATGCTACTTGTCGTTAATTTTTTTCCTAAGACAACGATTCCCTACCAACACGTGACTCGTCATCTGGTCCTCAATCAACAGGCACTTTTAACTCCGTCCCTTCGCGGATTGGAAATTCTCGCAGCATTGCCTTTTTGTCCTCCTCGGTTTTGTTATTTCGCTAGGGTTCTGTATACTTCATCCGTTAATCAAGTTAAGTTATGGTAAGACTAACGAAATAAACAATTAGCAAGATGAACCCACCCATGGATAGCTCAATTGATTAGGACACATTTATGATTTTATAGTTAGGCGCACTGATCTCAGGTTTAATTCCCCCAATGAGCATCTGTGATTTAAGTGAGGAGACATGACGGTGGGTTGCTGTACTAGTCTACTCCGAGAAATAGTCGAGGTGCGCGCAAGCTGACCCGGACATATTGATTATAAAAAAAAACAATTAGCAAGATTAATACATCTCACTCGTTCAAATTCTTATTTAAATCCCGTCTTATTATCTAGCTTAAACCCTCTTATAAACCAATACGACGTCCCCAACTAGCACTGGTGCATGATACTTTTCAATCACCCTCTCAAATGTCACCGGTGCAAAGGTTTGATCCCAATGCACTCGAGTCTCATAATTTTTGCCAAGTACTATCTAAATAAGTCACCCAGGTCCCGAAAATCGAATCGAATTGGGAGGGCTCGGCAATTCCCAATTCGATTAGTCTATGTTGCTCAACCCAGCTATTACGATACTATTACGGAAAAAAAATTAAATAATAATTATGTCAAATAAGATCATGAAGTGCTCTTACTATTTCAATAAAATAATCTAATCAATAGTATTTTCGCCATTTGAATTTTTTTATCCGATTCTTTCACCGGTGATCGGTCCCGAGCGATGGCCATTCACTGATGAGGGCTGGCCCTCGCTACAGTCGTCGAGGGAAGCCTTGCTTGTGGCTGCCCTTGCCGGTCGGCTAGCGATCACCGGAGATCAGCCACGGCGAAAAAGAAGAAAGAAATCAGAAAAATATAAATGACAATGGCGAGACAATTCTTTGAAAAAATGCGTACGCTTTAGCAGGACCCATTTCAGATTTCTATTTGCAAAAATTAGCGCACTTCCTTGTTGGAAATTGATCCGCTCCGTCTTCTAATAGGGGCGGAGATTCTCCTTCAAAAAGCAGGGGATCAATTTCATTCGGACAGGAATTTTCGAGCGCACGCGCGCGAGAGAGAGAGAGATGGAAGCAACTAAAGCAGCCATCAAAGTTGCAGCTCTCTGCGGTTCTCTTCGGAAAGCTTCCTACAACAGAGGCCTCGTTCGTTCAGGTGAAAATCTGCGTCTCTCTCGCTCTGAGAATCGTGTAGTGTAGTGAGGTGATTTAGCTCCTCGTTTGCTGTTTCGGTTCGATTGAAGCAATGGAGATATGCAAGGAGTCGATCCCTGGTATGCAAATCGAGTACGTGGAAGTGTCGCCTCTCCCCATGATCAACACCGACCTCGAAGAAGGCGGCAACTTCCCGGATGTGGTCGAAGAGTTCCGTCGCAAGATTTCGGGAGCCGATAGCTTCCTCTTTGCCTCTCCCGAGTACAATTACTCCATTGCTCGTAAATCACTCTGCCCTTTTCTCTCCTTTTTTTGTTTTGCCTCTTGAAATCGGGCTTTGTTGTGGTGGTGGCGATATTTGATATGTGGTACTTGATAATCGAGCACTTGAACTAGTTCTTGATTTAGTCTTATAAAGTTGAAGGCTCGTTACTATGCTGGCCTTCGATGGGGGTGACCTGACAAAGAAAAATTGCCTTAAGTTGAGGAGACCAAACTGTGTGTGAATTTTATAGCCGAGAATTTTACCGAACACATGGTGAGCGATGGCTTTGCTGCGACAAGACCGTACTCGCTCCTTTAGATCAGCCATTTCTGACAAGATTAAGAAGTCTTTCCTTACCAGCTTCGGGATGTTCCAGCTACTTAAAACCATGAAGAGCATGGAGTCAAGTAGATATGATTTAGGCTCATGACTGTTGAACAATTGGGCAGCCGCATTTTTCTTGATCAATCTCAGTTCTTGCATGTGGACCGTAGCAGCTATAAATCAGCTGACTAGACGAACATTCCTTGTTTGTTGCTGAGTTGAAAACAAAGGCACTGAATGAAAAAGACCGACCAAAGTTGTGAGGGCATGAAATATATCATCATTAGCAGAAAAGCTGAGTTTTTGCGTCATGCGTCCTATTTCTTGAGAAAGTTCTATTGCTATGCCAGCCCCTCTCAAGAATGCAATAGATTGGGCATCTAGAGCGCCGAATGTTTGGGCCAATAAAGCTGCTGCCATAGTAAGTGCTGGAGGAAACTTTGGTGGTGGAAGAGCGCAATATCACCTTCGGCAGACAGGGGTGTACCTCGATCTTCATTTCATTAACAAGCCCGAGCTTTTCGTATATGCATTTCAACCTCCTGCAAAATTTGATGCCGATGGAAACTTGATCGATGCAGAGGTCAAGGAGAGGCTAAAGCAAGTTCTGCTTTCACTGCAGAAATTCACATTGCGACTCCGGGGTCAGTGCTGACATGAGATCTCAGATTCTAGCTCTTTGATGATTCAATTATTGCGTATGGTCTGTTTGTTATCTAGCGAATTCAATTTGATAGTTAATGCAAAATTGTGAAATTCAGTTTAAACTAGCAGCCTGAGCAAACGAACAATGAGTTCATGTTGTTGTTATGTAAATGATGTTATGCTGGAGACTTCTGATAGCGTGGTTTATTCCCTTGGTTTCTCGAGACTTGAGCGACATTACGCTTTCCAGGAGCAATTAGATCCAAATCAAATTATCACAATGTTGGAGGCTCCATTGAATTGTCTTCTCTGCACTTTTCTGGTCAGGTGCTCCGCCGGAGGAGCCTTCTTACCACCTTAAATCTGATATACCTTGCGCTTTAGATCAACTTGTTAGTCAGCCTTAATTTGATTATTCCAGAGTTGAGATCACACACTCTATAACTGTTAGCAACGGATGCTTGTCTCCACCTGCGAACGAGTTGGCGTAAATGTCTGCCCTATAGAGATTCATGCTTGTTGCCAGTTCAATCTTTTCGTTTCTGCTGCATGTTCACGTTGAGCAATATGCATTATACCTACAAATATATGGCGATAATCAACGTATTTCTTCTCCTCCTCGCGTAACTTGCAGCTTCTTACCTTTCAAACAAATCAACAAAACAAATTACCATGCTTTTTGCCATTCCTTACTTCCTAAATGCGTGTTTGCACGTGACTCGTTATCTGGTTCTCAATCAACAAACCCTTTTTAACTCCGTCTCTCCGCTAATTGGAAATTCTCAGAGACCAGCTGCTTATCCTCTTCAATTGTATTAATTTGCTAGGGTTCCCCTTATTTATTCTTGCTTTATTGTATGCTCGGCACATGATCATGTACTGGGATTCAGATGAGCGATTCGAAGTCGACAACCCAATGATATGTTGCATTGTTTAGGAAAAAGAACAGTGAAAACTCTTGACTGGACTTGGCCCAAGTCCCACTAAAACAAAGGTGTGCTTAACGACTGCTAAACATCACCATGTCCATAACAGTGGCTGGGCGGCGCGAAGTACCAGAGTGTTTTCTGTTCCCCACTTCGCTCGCTGATGTTCTTTCTTTGGGTAGAATTGGGGAACAAGGTAAACCCAAAAGTAAAAAAGAAAGAACGGGAATGAGGGTTGGTTTAACTTTATTATGGTCTTTAGTCTTAACTGTTTTCTGTCTTAGTTCCATTTTTTGTTGGTGTGATGGACAGTGACAACATCTGGCCTTGCATTGGCCATGCAGTGACGTGTGGTCTTTTGACCATTTGACCGATTAAAAAAAGAGAGAAACATCACCGCCTCAATTGATAATGCTCGGCTGAGAGTGTAAAGAGAGAGGGAGAGAGTGCTTTATTCGTCCATCAAAACAGAAACGAGGGAACACAGAGAAAAACGCAGAGAAAGGAAGGAGAAGAGAAGAGAAAGAAAGAAGTACGCCGGGGGTAAAAAAAAAAAATCAACCCGAATCAAGCACGTTTTTCAGGGTCCAGTAAGAATTCAAGTATCTCGTTCATATCGTTGGAATATTTTTCGAAGTTACGCTACGTTTAGGCTCCGCGTTACGGATAGTTTAGATTATGTTATTCGGATTAGCGTTTTGTTAATTCGTAAAAATAGCTTGACTAGTGAATAAGTTTATCTTAGTCGATTCGTAATTACGATAGTATTTTTACTTGGTTATGATATCGATTTTTGCTAAATTGATAGGATTTGAGTTCGTGGACCTAAATTAGTTATCGCGATCTGAGTTAGGCTATATTAGGTGAGTGTTGCTTATCTATTCTATGAAATTATAAAGTCATATCTTAAAAACAATACAGATTTGATATACTATGAATGCTAAAGACATATTTGTTGCATCAAAATATGGATCAGGCAATTACTGCATTTGGATACTTGTGAACTATTTGAGAAATATGTTATGAAATAAATTTTGAAATATGTGCTCGATTTGTGAACTTGGTTCATCATAAATGATTATGGAATATATTCTAGTTTGCAAAATGATTTTGGATTAGATTTGTGGATTATTCAGAGACGTTGATTTTGATACTCAATATCGTTGTGAATACAATGAAGGGTTTTTGGATATGCGCATACTAGTTAGGATATACTTTGGGGCTGACCCATTGGCTGATATAGGTAGAGACTTACCAAAGGGAGAATCTTGGTCGCCTTGTCACGAGGCGTTATACGTGATCGTGATTAGATAATTGAGCACGAGTTCGATCAATGGAATGGACCATTGACATGTAATTTGTGATTTGTCGATGGATGAACCATTGATGTGTGATTTGAGATTAATCAATGGATTTGATCATTGATTTGTTATGGTTTTTATTGATTAACAGAATATTTCTGTGACATATGTTATTATCATATGTGCATAGTGAATGCTTGATATACTTAGAAAATATATGTACTACTCACCAAGCTGTGGTTGCTCACCTTCTTTCCTTCCCAATCTTTTCAGGTTCTTCAGTCGTCGGCAAGTAAAACAAGAGAGCAATCGTCGGGGACTTTTGGGAGTTAAATTTTAGTTATGATTTGGGAGAGTTGTGTACATATGTATTGTTAATTATCAAGTTTAGTTTAGTGACGATATATAGATATATTTGAAAATTGTAGAAATTCTGATGAAGTAATCAACTTGATATTTAGTCAGTTATCTATATATAGTTGAATATATATATATATATATATATAATATCGGGTGTATGTTGGTTTCTATTTGAGGCTGCGTCCTTTAGGTACAAATACCTTCGTGTCATTTCTATGTTCACCGCGAGAATTGGGGTGTTACAGTTTGAAACAAGATTTAGGAACACTAAAGAAACTATGGACTCTGTCTGTGCATGTAAAGATGGGATGCCATGGATTGGCTCAAAGTCAGCTACTATATTATGCGGTCGGTAGCTAGACGAACGTTACGGCAAATGACCAATTGCGCCTTTCCCCACGAGCAGGCTCCCATTATATGTACTTTTTTCTTGGCCAGTGGTCATGGACGATGGAGATGACAGAAGATGCAGTGAAAGGCTTTCACATTTAGAGGAGATTATCAGCATCAAAATATCTCTGGATGATCTAGGAGCGGAAGCATTCATTTTTCACTTTAAAAAATAAAATAAAATAAAATTGAGCCCAGAACAGTGCAAAGGAAGATGGGATTGAGACAGGAAGCTGGAACTAGGAATTGAAGACGATTCAACTCGGTGATCATTTTGAAACATACTGAAATACCAAAAATCGAATCCCACCAAGCGAATGAAAGAAATCGATGGGCGACGAAAAGGCTGAAGCCGAGAAGAAATTGAACGAAAGAGGCAAAGAAACGCTATAAAGTGAATCAGGGTTGGATCTGCAGCTCAGCAAAAAGGCCAAAAAAAAAAAAAAACAAAACGGAACGGAACAATTTCTTTTCGCAATCAATTAATGAGCGTACATAAATGGAGAACCTGGCAGGGTTGACAAGATCAAAGAACCAACATTGCTTAGCTGCTTTTGAACGCCATTCATCATTACCCTGTATTATTGGGTACGGATCAGCAGCTTCGTAAATGAGTGAAAGAGGGTGGCTGGCTGGCTGGCTGGCTGTGGCTATGGCCTCCTCCGCCGCCTACTGCAGGGGTCTGATCCGAACACGAAAGAGCTGGCGATGGTCGTGGTTGTGGTGGAAGCCTGAAGGGTCTGTCTGATCTGATGATCTAGAGATGTAATGATGAAATGAAGAGAGGGAGAGAGAGGGAGAGAGAGAGTCATGGTTTTGGGTACTGATGAAAGCTGGACTGGGAATCCAAAAGGGGTGAATGTGGCTTTGCCATATTTGGTACTACTTCTCAGTAACCTTTTTTTGGTGCAGTCTCAGAAAAGACGCTTCCTTTCAAACCCCCCTCTCCACTGCTCAAATTGTGTGCTCTTTTCTGTCCCTCAAATTTAATGCTTCTCTCTCTCTCTCTCTCTCTCGCATATGAAAAAAAAAAAGTCTTTTTCTTTGGTTTTTTTCTTACACACTCAAATTGAAACTTTTTTATGGATAAAATGATGGGGAGTCGACAAGTCCCGGTGGCCTTTTCTCGGTGTTTCCATCGTGTTTTTTTTTTTTTTAATGTTAGGCTTTAGAGAAATAGATAATGAAATAGATGTTGCACGTGTGTTCAAAAGTTCGACTCGAAATCTTAAGCTGGTGCATGCAAGGAAACCCCATGAATATAAAAAGCTGTGTTGTCAAGCAATGTGAGATAAAAACTCCAACAGACTCTCGTGTGCAGGTCGAATTACGTGAAATTTGACTAGTGAGACATGTACGCACAATCATAAACAACACTAGCTCTAATACCATATTAAGTTTAAAGAAATAGATAATAGAATGGATATCGATAGAGTGAGAGAGGAAAAAAAAAGAATGATTTGATATCGTGTTAGGTTTGGACTTTCTAACAGTTTATATCTAGGACAGACGTAGTGTTGAATTTGAGCCGTGATTATTTGATATCGTTAGTGAATCAAGGTTGGTCGAGTCTGTCGCTGCAGGCCCCCCTACCAATATGCTAAGCCTCGATATCTAATGTGTTTTTTTTTTTTTTTGTCCCCTCTTCATTTCCATCGTTCGAAATAAAGCACATGAAGAAGCTGGCCAACCATGTGCATGGAGATCTGACGTGGAGGAAGGTGAAGGGCGCTTGAGCAACTCCCAACGATTCGTAACATCGACGTGCAAATTACCATTTAGTATTCCGGAAACCATTACATCAATAATCAAAGAGAGAAGGCAAACCAAAAAAAAAAAAAACAATGAAGTCAACGACAATGTAAGATCATGATTGACCACGATTGCATGTTTTTCGCCAAATTGATGTCTTGAGGCGTTTTGTCGGGACATGGTGGCCGAAAACTAAAAACTATATATATATATATATGCAAAATTATATTCTATTTGCGGTCTAAGTTATCTGATTGCCTTTATGAAATCATTTAGCGAACACCCACCAGCACAGTTGACACAATCGCGGCGGAAAAGCCAAAGTCAAAACCGATTCCAATTTCGATTCATAATTTTTCTTTTTTAACCAGACCTAGGTGGGTGAAGTAACATTTTTGCAAGGTAAAAACTTTCTATTTGATGGTGCGAGAAAACAGCGATATTTTGAGTATTTTAGTTCCAATAATCACTTTCCGTTTAAACCTCATGTTGCAACTTCAAGCTTAAACTTCAAGATTAGTGATGCTTAATTGATGCCTTGCGAAATTAACTTACCTTCATAAAATATTTTGAGCGGATATCTTTCGGGTGGTCATCGATAAAATCCATTTGCATTTAGATCAATCACCTTTTAATGTTTAGTCAAATAATCTTTAGAACATGGACCACATTAACGAGCGAACTTAGATAAATTTTAAACCTACCTAGATAAAAAGCTTCAGATTTCAAATTATTAAAATCATATGATATGAGAAAAAATTGGTGAACTGAAAGAATTCCAAACACTTCTCTAATTAATTATTCCCAAAACGAGTTGCTTTCTTAGCCTTTTGTTAGCAAAATGTTTATTTAGAATGTTAAGCCCGGTAATAAGATATTGGACCGCCCCTTATAATCATTAATCATGCATTGATGAGTGGGCTGGCTCCGAGGGGGACAAGTGTCGCCACGATATCAAACCAATGCAAGCTTTTTGCGTGGGTCCCATGATAGGTACGGACTGGGTTTGAGGTTGTCCGATTCTGTAGGCATCTATCAGGTTCAGGGCGGCACGACGTGGCGCTAAAGCCGTATCCGGCAATTCATTAATTAAGGATCCAATCAAAATAAACCCAAATTAAACACACTACTTAATTTCTCGACCAACAAAAACAAAAACACACTACTTAATTAATTTAAGGATCTTAACTTAACAGGACTCTCAAGGATTTGAAAATTTGAGTAAATGGTCAACCATCTATCCTTATTGTTGTAATTGCCCCTAGAGATTAATTTATTAATTAAATTTACGTCAACTAACCAAAATTAAACACACCATTTAATTATCGACAAAAAAAAAGACACACTACTTAATTAATTCAAGGATCTTTTTCTTTTGGGTCGAATAATTCAAGGATATTCACTTAACAAGACTTTCAAGTAGGGATGTTTGAGAATTTACATAAATGGACACCATGTATCGTCATAATTGCCTCATTTCCGTCCTAAAAAAATCTCTTATTCAATCGCTTTTAATTCGACCTGCTCCTCGACATTAAATGATGCTGCGATTTTTATTATTCCTACTGTAATTTCCGTGAGTCTGACTGAATTTTTTAATCGATCCATTCCTCGTGACTTCACCGAGTCATTCATCAAGATCAAGAGTTATTGGAGGATGCTTCATTCCATGACTCGAATAATTGGATTTTTTCGATTCAATAAATTTCTCCGAATAGACATGAACATTGGCGAGCAGGGCTCAGCTTAACATCTGTAAGACGGTGAGCTCGACTCGTGTGGATCATCGGGGAGAAATCAAGGGCTATGATTAGGAACATGACTAATCATAAGGACATGACTTGGGGGGGAGTCCGAAACATCAAATCAGAAAAACAATGGTCTTTAAATATTAGAAAAAAGAAAGCTTTTTAAGAGAAAGTTATGGCGACGAGACACTTGGAAATGGCAAAGACATCATCTCAGATTCTCCACCACCACGCCTCTCCTCCTTCCAAATGGTTGTCCTGTAAGTGGTCATTACGAGCCAAAACCGGAATCGCAAAAACAAGAACAACAACGCTGTTTGAATCTCTCTTGTCCCAAACGCAACCTTCAACAAAACAAAAAATATATATATATATATCTAGAAAAAAAAAACAAGAAAAGAAAAGGGAAAGAAGGCGAAGATAAAGAAAAAGAAAAGAAAAAAGGAAACAAATTTCTCGGAAAGACAAAGGAAAAAAGGCAGTCATACAGAGGTGGTAATGGTACAATCCGAACTTTTGCTTTGCCGTCATCAATCCGACATTTTCCATCGTTTTATCGTTCAAAATCTTACAGCTTCGTGTCCGAAGAGCAATAAAACAGATATCTTGTTTCGTCTTTCCTCTTTTCTTTCCCTGCTCGCGACGTCGATCCTGTTCAAGATTGCCGTCCCGGGCTCCGAGCTTGTTCCTCAAATGGTTTCTCGGTCTTGAATAGAAAGCACCCCCAGGGGGAGAGAGAGAGAGAGAGCTTGATTGTCATCTGGGTACCGATGGGTGGAGGCGACGAGGAAGAAAGAATGTAAACGGAGAGAGCCTTTTCTCTCTCTTGTTGGATAGACGAGAGAAATGAGCAAAGAAAATGTTGGCATTGTCAAGGCCTGGGAATTAACGGTACGCAAATCGCAAGCTACTGCTGCTACCAAAAGAAGGGCAAACAGCATTTTTGCCGTGACGTCGGTGGCGCACGTCGACGAGGAGGAGGAGGAGGAGGACGAGGAGGAGGAGGACGGCTGCAATGCCGGCCCCGGCGAGGTCTACCATGCCGAGAAGCTCCTCTCCAACGGCGACATCTACACTGGCCAGTGGACCGATAACCTCCCCCACGGTCACGGGAAGTACCTATGGATTGATGGGTGTATGTATGTTGGTGAGTGGCGCGAAGGCAAGTCCAACGGGAAAGGGAAATTTTGCTGGCCTAGTGGAGCCACTTACGAGGGTGAATTCAAGAATGGGTATATGAAGGGCAAAGGGACTTACACAGGTCCCTCAGGGGACACTTATGGAGGTTCTTGGACCTCGAACTTGAAACATGGACAGGGGACTAAGAGTTATGCTAATGGGGATTATTATGAAGGCGAATGGCGACGCGGGTTGCAGGATGGTCATGGGAGGTACCAATGGATGAATGGTAACCACTACATTGGACAATGGAAAAATGGGGCGATCAATGGCAATGGCGCGATGATGTGGAGTAATGGAAACCGGTATGATGGGTTGTGGGAAGACGGTTTGCCTAAAGGAAATGGGACTTTTAGATGGGCAGATGGGAGTTCCTACGTGGGTGTTTGGAGTAAAGACCCAAAGGAGCAGAGTGGAACGTTCTATCCGTCCGGCTCAATGGCGGGTAATGCCGATTTCGACCCACAAAAGGTTTTTGCAGTGGATTTGAACGATTGTAAAGTATCAACTAGTGAAAAGGTGCAGGTTTTGCCTTCACAGAAGATGCTAAGCTGTCCTCCTGTTGTTGAGGGGGTTTTCAACCCCTCAAAAGGCAATGATGGAAAGTCAAGGCGAGCATCGGTAGATGGAAGGGTCTGGAATTATAGCTGGGATTCTCATGGTGATAGAAACGGCGACACGACACCCAGGAGTATGGTTGAAGGGCTAGGAAGTATTCAGCTTGATGATTTGGAAATGAGAATAGCACGCACAAGGCAACGGGCTTCAAGAATACGGCCAGCCAAGAGGCAGGGGGAGACAATAACGAAGTGGCACAAGAACTATGAGCTAATGCTCAAGCTGCAACTAGGAATCAGGTACTGGTGATTGCAGATTCCCTTTTTTATGGCCAAAATGATTTTGCTTGTGTGGTCTATTCTGTGTTTATCATGAAATGCATAGTTGATCCGGATCAAGCTAGGAGTTTTCACCGTGGTATATGTGGCTGTGTTAACCTCTTGAACTTTTGTCTTCCTTACATTAACGGATTCAGCATCAAATGTGCTTAATCTTTTCAAATTGAGGTGATGGTTCAGTTATGTAGATCAATCTGATGCTCTTTTTTTCTGGACAGTTTTGGACTAGATTCTTGCTCTTCCTCGTAATCTGGTCCTACTAATAAAGTTTCTGTTGTTGCTTTCTTCTCTAATTTCTCTAGAAATTTGTGAGAGTACCAGCGCTTCCATGATGGGTTTTTTGAAGAAAATGGACGAAACTAATGGAAAAGGAAATGAACAGACAATTAGATTGGCGACAGGAAATAGTATCTTCTAGAAAGATCGATGCAGTTATATTAACTGATGTTGTAATCTTGTTGACAACACTACTTTAAACCTGCAGGCATTCTGTTGGGCGGCCCGCTCCAGCCACCTCTCTGGATCTGAAGGCTTCAGCTTTTGATCCTAAGGAGAAGGTGTGGACAAGATTTCCCTCAGAAGGATCTAAGCATACTCCACCCCACCAATCTTGTGAATTCAAGTGGAAGGATTACTGCCCAGTGGTTTTCAGGTTACACCTCTAAACCTCGTCACTATTGAAATAATTAATTCCTTTTAGCTAAATTTTGTGATGTGTGCCAATCAGTGCTATGGTACACTAAAATTTTGAGAGAATTTCATACAACACACACTCTGATTTCAGTACGTACTTCTTTGCGATGTTGACGATGCCTAGATGTACTCTTACGATTTGAGAGAAATGTCTTCTGATTTTGAGATGCATGGACAACAATTTCATGAACAAGTGGCTAGATGTATTGCCATCCATTCTGAGTTCTCTAGTACATAAAACATTACCAAAGTACATTCAGTGTCACCGACTATAATACCAGTTTAGTTCCAGGTCAACTGCGCTGATACGTCGTCCTGCATTATCCCTACAGGACTCTCAGAAAGTTGTTCAAGGTGGACGCAGCAGATTATATGATTTCTATATGTGGAAATGATGCTCTTCGTGAACTTTCATCCCCAGGAAAAAGTGGAAGTTTCTTCTACTTAACCAATGATGACCGCTATATGATTAAGACCGTGAAGAAAGCAGAAGTGAAGGTCAGTTTCTGAGCTTGCACAAAAATATGAAATAAATAATCTGTACTCTGTTTGGTTTATTGGAAGAACTTCTAAGATAAAATTGAAGGGCATATAAAACAAATTGAGACAGTGTCCAAATTTGGATTATTTCCCCAAGTGAGAGACTTCCTTGGCTTAATTACCTCTTTTTTGCCTGAATTGTTATCATTGAGATCAACTCTGCTCTTCTGGGAAGTGTCTTTTTCTTATTGGACAGACTTATTTTAAGTATCTGGATTGTGCCTTAATAATACTGTGCCTCTTGATGTGATCCAGATGCTCTTGAGGATGCTACCTGCTTACTATAATCACTTTAGGACATACAAGAATACTCTAGTTACCAAATTTTTTGGCCTACATTGCGTCAAATTGACAGGGGCTTCCCAAAAGAAGGTAATGTGAGGTACTAAGAACCAGACAAAACCTGCTGTTTTGATAAGCTTTGGTGAATTTTGATATATCTCATGGCGGTCCTCAATCGGTCCTTAATTCAGGTAAGATTTGTCATCATGGGAAATCTGTTCTGTTCAGAGTGCACCATACACAGGCGCTTCGACTTAAAAGGTTCTTCACATGGTCGTATCACCGAGAAACCAGAGGCAGACATTGATGCAACCGCCACCCTAAAAGACCTGGACCTCAACTTTATTTTTAGATTGCAGAAGTTTTGGTTCCAAGAATTTTGCAGGTGAAATTGCTTTTTGGAACAGCTCTCCTTCATCTTTGGCAATCTCTCTCTCTCTCTCTCTCTCGATTGATCGATAAATTCTTATACAGAAGATCTGCACTATTCAGCTTTTTGTCATTCACTTTCTAAATACGGAGATTCAGGTTTAAAATTGCTGTTTATCCTGTAAAGGTCTCTCTAAAAAGTGATATTATGCACAAAAATAGCTTCTTTGATGCTATTGAGTGAAGTGCTACCCGTGCAATCTATTCTTCCATCGGTATATATGTTAGTTAATGCATTCATAATTTCATATATGATGTTCAAATATGCCTCCACCTTCTATATTGATACAGTGTTCATTTATGCAGACAAGTGGACAGGGATTGTGACTTCCTTGAACAGGAGAGGATAATGGACTATAGTCTTCTGATTGGTCTTCACTTTCGGGATATATCTTATAGCAAAGACTTGCTTGTGGTGGAAGCTCGTCCTTCCAGGGCTCAAACTCCTAGAGGTTGTCTTTTCTTTCTCATTGTTACTATCATTAAGCAGTTGAGTGTATGTCCATGCCTCTTGACGAAATTAGATTGCTACGAGTGCTTCTTCAGGGAATGGGGACACTGAGAGTGGCATTGGACGATTTTCAAATGTAGAGACGGACGGAAATCTCTTGGACCCCACCAGGTAAATGAAAAACTTTGGGGAAATTCTGAAATCGTAGAAGACGTATAGCATCAAAGGTAGTTTAAGACTATTGACTGGTTGCTTTGTTACTATATAATTCATTCTCGTAGTCAATGTCCAGAATAGGGAAGATGGACTATGAAAAAACCTTATCATTATTATTATTTTTTGGTAAGGATAAAAAAAAAAAAACCTTATTTGCGCTGTCCTTTCTCTAAAATTGATGATAGTAGTTTAGATTCACTTTTTTGAATGAGCTTCGATAGATATAACTCATGCTGTTATCCACAAATGCATTCGTTCTCCCTGCATTATAGCGAATCCTAAATCTCCATCCTTGAATTCGCTATTCAATTTTCTTGGATGAAATATTGGGTATTCTCAGCTGTTTGCTATAGATTGATCTTGCTCTTTTGTTACGCCTAATCAGATGGGCTTGCATTAAATTGGGAGTAAACATGCCTGCTCGAGCCGAGTTAACGATGAGGAGAACCGATTGTGAATCTCAGCTGATTGGAGATCCTACAGGAGAACTGTACGATGTTATCGTCTACTTCGGCATAATAGACATACTGCAAGATTATGATATCACCAAGAAGATTGAGCATGCGTACAAATCATTCCAATATGATCCGACTTCGATATCAGCCGTTGATCCGAAGCAGTACTCTAGACGCTTCCGCGATTTCATATTCAGAATTTTTGTCGAAGATACCTGAAGGTTCAGATTGACCCAAGTGTTTCATCAATCTCAGTGTACATCCATGTACACAGCCCATTTTTGTTTGGGAAGGTGATTCTCATCTGCATCATCAGATCACGGCCCTCGGTTGTTTGAGTTGGAATTGCGAACAAGACATTCTGACTCTGTGGGAACACGTGTCTCGTGATCAGCTCGGGATTTTTCAGCAGCGGCTCACTAAGTTAACAGTTCCATAGGCACAAGATTCATGTTGAAGTAAATATGTTGACTGGAGCCATGAAGAGAAGTTGCCCCCCAAGCCTATTTCAAATGTAAATGCACTAACCAACAGGCAATTGATTATGGGAAGTTCGCCACTTTTTTTGTACCGAAACATTTCCCAGGAGATGAGCGGGTCTCAAAATTCAGGACGAGTTAAGATGTACATTAGACTAATGAGAAGGAAAGTCCTACAAATGGTACTCAGATTCGTGCTGATTGATCTCAGGCTCGCTTTGGTGTTATTCATTGTAGACTTGGGACTGAGAAGAAAAACAATTACGAGAGCCAATGTTGAAGCTTCTAAGTCTGCTTTTGAGCGCCAGATTGTCGTAAATTCCAGTTTTGGGAGGAACACCAAGTAGCTGGAAGGTGCTGTTTTTGTGCATTCAGCTGCTAAATCCGATCTTCTATAACCCAAACAAGGATATGCAGCAGAACTGGAGAAACCCAAAAGAATATTTTATATGGACTCCGAGTCTCCATTCCTTTTCCTTGTTTTTTTACTCTTATTTTCTTCCTGCTATTGTTTGGAAGCGTGAATGAGAGGTTATGCATTGGTAAAAAGTCAAGCTTCAAGATCTGATGGAGGAAAACACGCGCACAATACAGCTGGGCGAGTTCAACGTGAGTAGCTGTAAGAAATCATGTGATCTTATCTAAAAGATTGCAGATTCTTCCAACTTCCACGAAGGGCCTTTGAATAATCTTCCGTGGACAATAGATTGATGAACCGTTCAGTACTTGTTCCTTATTATTTATCTGATGTCGCAACGAAATCAAAAGCATCTAAAATAACCTAAGTGATTTGACTTTTATTCTATTCTGGTTCCAGTTCTTTCTTGGACCCAGCTGCGATTCTCTTCCAATGAGAAAGTCTCCATGCACCCGACTACTCGGCCTATGTTCATGCGTAATTGCTGGATGATGTTACCACGTTGGAATATTATATATCCAACTCCTCCAACCTTCCCTTCATCCCCTATATCCTAGGATTTTTTTTTGGTCGAAGTATCCTAGGAAGTTGATCTTCACTTGTTTTTCACATTTTTTTTTCCTCAACTTTGGGTTGGGGAATTGGGGATAAAGGAAAAATATGGGAAAATAAAGTAAACAGAAGACATGTTTACTCTTTGGCATTGTGGAGGGCACAGAGCAAGCAGTGGCGACCATGTCATGAAGAAGTTGTAGCAGTGACGTCCACTTTGCTTTTATTGTTGTTTATCCTTGAGTTTTGAGGTGGCCTGTACGCAAAGGAACACAACATCATAGTTGTGTCTTCATGTGAAGGTGAAGCCCAGAGGGACAATCAGTACCATACAGTTCAAGGCTATGGCTCTGCTTGATCCAATGAATCCACCATTTTTTTCCCCCTACTTTAACAGGCTTGCTGAGAACAACCATGAATTTGCTGCAACATTCGAGTGAAACTTCAGTGATTGAGGATCAGCCACAACCACAAATGATACTGCTCACGTATCCGACGAAACTCTTTAATGTCACAAATTCATCAAATCACAGAGAGATCAGAGCGAAGATTTGGAATTGGACCCGGTAAATTTATTTCCAGAACTAAAATATTTTATATATCTAGAAAAGTCAACCGCTTGAGTTGATTCATACCATACAGCGAAAACAAAGTTCCATAGATACTACAGCAGATAATCTCATACCATTTACAAAGGTAAAATCTAAAAGTAGTACCCTCCGTCCTCCGATGCGTGTTCCGTTACTGTGCTTCACACGCAGACGACGTCTGTAGCATTCCTATACAGTGAATATGTTCCGGTTCGCTCTTCTTGGCCCTGTCTGTAATGCCTATACTATTGTACATCACCAGGAACTGCCAAATGAAAGAACTATTTCAACTTAGTATGAATGGAGAGAGAACACCCAAACTAAAGTTGAAGAAAATACAAGATGAACTGACAGTGAATCGGGGTAGCATGATTGTTAATGGGAATTATACGCAAAGAACTGTAAAAGCTTAACTTCACAGGAAATAGCACCTTCCTCAGGAGGAGAGGGGGGAAAAAAACTGAGTCAACAGATCACACTTCGAAGTTTAGTGGTTTGAGAATCATAAGAATCCTTCTTCAAGCATTAGCTGGAGGCCCCATTCTAGTTTGTCAGCGGCTCAGGAGGCAAGCGAAAGGCTACCCCGTCTCCTGGCCACGCATTACTCCAGTCTCCAATATAAATGAATTAGGAATGCACGCTATGCTCTTTCCGTTGATTTGACCAGAAAGGAACTTATTATAGATGTCCTTGATCATGTAGCACTTCAGATGGTCCTCGTGGTGAATGTCAAGTCAAAAATCATCCTAAGTGGCCAGAAAGCAAATAAAAATTACAGCAGCCACATGAACGAGCCGCTACCAAGACAACGGTGGCCGAATCATTCCCCAAAAAAGAAAATTGGAGTGAGCTTAAACCAGTGACTGTATTCAGACGTATTCAGCATTGACCGATATATTCTCAAAACTTGAGATGACATAGTGACGAATAAAATCTAGGACACACTTATCATGATGAATTCCTCTCAATTGCTGGCTCCTACAAGATATGTTAAACTGGAGTCTCAGGCACTGTTAGGTTGAAAAATGGAAAAAGCAGTCCCTAAGGATTGCATAATACCAAAGGAAAAAAAGCAGTCCATGGAAATTAAAGTGCATGCTCTTCTGATCCTTCTTTGTACCATTAGAGATTCACGTAACAGGCATGTCTACGACCAATGAAATACAAAAAAATGGAGCTCATCTATGAATTCTCTGCATGTATTATAGAAGCTCACGTAAAAGGATAATCATATAAGAAACTGTACGACAGGTTTAACGTGGATTTAATTGTGGAATAGCAGTTGTGTAAAAGAAATCAATCAAGGATATGTACTTACTAGTTACAAGGACATTACTCTTTCTGAAATTTGGAAAGACTTCTGTAAGTTGAGAAGGAGGTGGTTATGTCTCAAATTGCACACAACCAGATATTACTCTCCATCTCCAATTACTCGAGGGCAAGGAGGATCTTCTTAATCCCATTTGACAGAATATATAGATTTCCTATAAGTTTTTTCTTTCTTGACGAGGGATCTTTACGTGCCATAACCATCTAAATTCTCGAATGATCTTGAAGGGCCATATGGCACTATTATTCAAGTGTAAGGGTAATCATCAGTAGGCAGTTCCATGGAAAAGGAAAACACCAACAATTTCCTTTCGCATTCTTATCCAAATAGTAACAAAAATTAACCAATTAACGGCAAATGGAATCACAGGACACAGCGTGGCACTGTACTTTCAAAGCAAGCATCTACCGATTATAGCATTTCACGTGACGTCTTGAAGGGTGAGTACTATATGGTTCTGGCAGGGATTTCATAGGTGAACAACCGATATATCATGTCTATATACACTTTATAATGGAGAAGTGACTGAATTACCAAAGAAAGTGCATGCGGAATCAGACTGACAATGCAAAACCTAATGGAAGAGACGAGAACAAAGTTCTAATTTTTGAGTAAATTAGCATTTAGCAGCAACAGAAAGAACAGGGACAAGTGCATGAATCTAATCACGAGCAACTTGCACATAACAGATGCACAAATTTATTCAGAAATAGATTATTGGAGTGCTCTGTCTGCTCAAACATCCTGTCCCTTGGAGACTGATAGTGACATCCGCTACCTCATTCATGGATCTTCAAAACTTCTTTGTATTGTGTTGATTTTCCATTATATGACTTCCACCAAAACATAATAATAGAAGAAATAGATGAATTAAACATCAAGAAATGCGCATTATAATTTGGGAAAACAAGGTCCCTCCAAAAATACGATGAGGTATGTATTTCAAATTCTCATGGGCAGAATAGTGCACTAGTTCCACAAACTCTGCTACATCCATATTATGCTAAAGCGTAATTGGGGGCGACATACATGCTAATGCATATGATGTCATGTAATCACTACCTGAATCACTAAATTAAATCCATGAATTGGCTTGCACATGACGTTAACTAAAGAAGAATGTAGAACACATAGCTGATTAGTCCTATGAGAGGGCTATACCTTCAAGTAGTCTGCGACACCCGGATGCTGCATAAGCATTTGGCGGGTCGCCGATTGGAGAAGAATCCCTGATCCTTGTGCCGGCGGCTCCTCTGAATCGAAGTTCTGAAATACATGGAAATGCATTCTTCTCATCGATCCCTTGATCATAGAGGAAGCCCCTGAATACATGCCCGCTGATGCTAACAGATGCTTGGTAGGCAAATTCAGCCGCATTGTCACTAATTGCAGTGACTCTAATGCACCTGAAAACTGCGGGAGCACGGACTTGGCCTGGTAAGGACTGCTTGAAGCTAGCATCTGGAATCCAAGAAATCACTACATCAATCTTAGAATAAGATCCAATAAGCAGATCAGTTGATCAATCAAGAGGAGGATAAATTACTTTAATTATCCACGTTAAATAAATCACTAGAAGACAATTTAAATAAGAAGAATCCAAGCTTTCCATCACCAATTACCACCCTGTGGATCCATCTTCCTTTCTGTTTTCAGTTGAACATTCACACTTCTAACACAAGACTTAAGATCTTCTGAACCAAGCTTCAGCCAATTTTAAAACGCCATTTAAAGCTGCCCAGATGGCGCCTTCTCTCGGTGGCCCCCTAGTACTCCAACTGGAGAGAGAGAGAGAGAGAGAGAGAGAGAGAGAGAGAGAGAGAGAGGACCTTGATGATGACAAGAACTAGTATCAAAGCTCCTGGGAGTGGTAGCATTCGAGGTGGAAGAAGCATTAGTTGCACCGTGATTTGATGACCCATCAACTAGTTTTGGTCTCTTCACTCCAGAAGACGACCCCGAGGAACCGCCGCCGCGACCACCACCACCTCCTGTTCCTCCCTCGCCACCGCCGCCACCGCCGCTGCCACAGCCAATCCCGACCGTGGCCATCTGCCGCTCCCGCCTCCTCGCCGCCGGTACCCACGTGCTCCTTACGTGGGTGGAGCAATCATACCCTCTACTCTTGCAACAGGTCCTGCACCTCCTATAACTACACTCCTTCTTGGCTCTATTCCCACAGTCCCTACACACCCTCAAATTGCCACTGCTCATCCCACCGATGTCCTCCAGCTTCTCGCCTCTGTTGCTCTCGTCTTCACCGACACCCAACGCGTCCTTCTTGGAAAAGCTGGACTGATCATCGCACCTCCTCCAGAAATTCGCAGTGTTGCTGGCCTCACCGTTATTGTTGGCATTCCCGCAGTCTTCCACGACATTGTAGGGCGTCGCGGTGAGGACCGGGAATATGCTGACGCCGACGCCTAAGGCGGTCGACGAAGGCAGGTGGAAGCTCGGGTGGGGGTGGTGGTCGGAGATGGGGGCCGGTGGCTGGGGTTGCTGGTGGTGCAAGGAGGACGGTGGGGCAATGAAAACGACGTCGCGGAGGCCGAGCATGTTGATGTGGTCGGCCGAGGTGTAGTTGAAATGGTGAGTGGTGGCCATGCACGGGGAGAGGGAGGGAGGGAGAGAGAGATTTCTTCTGGAAGAAGAAGAGTGAAGGTGGAGAGTGATGAGAATCTTTTGAGGTTATATGTGACAAGCGATAATAATTGCATGCTTTGTTAAATAAGACCAGAGAGAGAGAGAGAGAGAGAGATTATTGTCGTTGTTGCTTGCTGGGACGACAAGTTTCCATCTTTGAAAATGGTTTTTTGATCTTTTCGTTTTTGTCTTTTTAGGGGGGGAAAGAAAAAAGAGAGAGAAGGAAGACGAAAGCCCAGAAATTGCAGAAGGAGTTGCAGGAAATGGGAAAGTGAGGAATGATTTATCAAAACCAGCTTTCCATTCATCGACGCCTTTGCCCCAGAAACCAAAAAACCCACCAAGCCTCCATTTTTATCCTTTTTTCCCATGAAAATGCTGGATGTTTCTCCAAATTTAAAATAATAAATTTTTCTTTTTCTTTTTTTCTTTTTACTTTAATATGTTCCTTGTTCTTTAGGAAAAGGCAAAGATTTTTACCGTGGTATTTGATTTCTAATCTTTGGTTTGATTATCTTTGATCTTGATCTGTCGGAGTAAACGAGTCATAAAATAGATTAATATAGTAGAATTATTTTAGTAAATTTATTTTCTTTTGCTCGGCTGAAAATGCTAACAATGAAAAAGGGTGGTCTTGATAGTGCTTCTCCGAGTTGTAATTAACCCCATTTCAATCAATAAGCAAAACTTACCTTGCTCATGTTACCAATTAAATTTGGCTTGGACATTAATTATGTTTAGGCATGGCATATATCACACGTGTTTGAAAAGTAACCTTGTCATTCATTCCATTGCTCGTGAATAACTTGAATTCGTCTTGCATTTTACTGTATCGACAAAGGTCATTCACCTTGAGAACGTTAGCTAGGTCCTTTATCTTTATCCCAGCATCCTTTCATGCGCATTCTATCTAGCGGACCATGATTGATCTAAAACTCCTATATCCAATCATCATTTGAACTTCTTCATACGAAAAATGTCATGGGAAATGGAGACCAAAGCGTTAAAAAAAAAAACAATTTCTTTCCTTTGTCAAATATACCGAAATAAATTGCGAGGCAAGCAAATCATGGTTGGCAAAATTTTAGAGAGAGAGAGAGAGAGAGAGCGAGTGTGTCAGATGTCAGAGAGAGTGAAGCGAGTAGCGGTTAACTTAACTTAAGGAGGGAGGAGATGACTAAGAGAAAGTGAGCGCGACGGCGACAGGCGGCCAATAAGGTGGAGAAGAATAGGCAAAAGAGCGAGGCGTAGGCTTGCAGGCATAGCCCCTCCCTCACCACAAGCAAGACTGCTAGTGACATTGAATTGAATTGAATTCCTAATGGAGTCACACTAGACTAGTAAAGAGAGAGAGAGAGAGAGAGGTGTGGGTTATTGGACGGATGGGACCAGTCTTTTGCTTGCTTCATTGGGTGTCTAGGATCTAATCTAGACAGTAGACTAGGTTGGGACTAGGTAGTCTTCTAGGCCCCCAACCACATGGGCCCCACTAGCCACCCTACTTCTTCTCATGGCTCAATTCTTAGCCCCCACCCCTATTGCCTTCCCTCGCCCTTCTCCTCTCCTCTCCTCTCCTCCCCCAGTTGGCTTGGCTGTACTCCACGATTTGACATTAGGTGTTTTAGAAAAAAAAAGAGGAAGGAAACCCACCCATCTCTCCAATGAGAAAAAAAAAAGAGGAAAAGGGGTTGGATTGATCACTGTTTGTCATTATTGGCTTTGGCTAAATTGGCGGTGAAGGTTTTGGTTTGGGTTGGGAGTGTGGGATGATTAGTGAAATGGCTCGATCAAATATGAGAATTTATTTATTTATTTTTGTCGAAAAATTGTCTTCCAAGCCACTCCAGTCTCCACCACTCCATCTTTGCTGCTGGTAGGAGTGAGAGCTTTTGCTTCCGTTCGCCTCTCTGTCCATTAGGTGGAACCGAGGAGGAGGAGGAGGAGGAGGAGGAGGCTAAGGCTGGCGAGCGTGATTGGGCCGTGGAGTTTGATGGAAACAGCGCCGCCCTCTGCTCTACTGATCTGCACGACTTTGGACCGACAGTGGTGGAGATGGAGATCATGTCAAAGTTCATCTTGCATAAGTTCGTCGAATTATCCAAAACTCGATGGTCAATATACAAGAAAAGACCTATATAGTTCCGGGGGACTGAAATTACAAGGAATGAATCGAAAAAACAAAAAAAAACCAAAAAAACAAAATGTGGGTTGATGAAAAGTTTCTCTCTTTTTTTCTGTCTTCGTTTTCAAGCTTCTCGCGGATCCTGAGGGAGGAAGGGAGAGCGCTGTTTAATTTGACGAGGGGTGCGATTGAATAATAGATATTTGCTTGTAGCAGACACAATAATGGCTTCTTCAAGAAAATAGTGCGCAGCAACATCATCAAAACGTCTCTTTTGAAACATATTTAAGGTAAAAACAATTTGGGGGAGACAGTCCAAATTCTAAGAACCAATCCCACTTGCATTAATAAAAAAATATATCTTATTACATGCGTTGGAGTTTCTTTGTATTAACTAAATTAAATTTTTTAGGTTGAAATTTCTAATACCATGCGCTTTCGTTCCGTTCCGTTCCGTTCTTTTGCGATTTTCGTTAGTGTTCACGTATTTTTTTTTTATTTTTTTTCCTCACCATGGTTATGTATATGAATAATGCACACAGCAAAAATCAAAAGGTCCAAGAATCTTTTTTTTCCTGCAATTCGTGGAGCAAAGAATGGCAAAAGAGTTGGGCCTCTCGAGATCTATCTTTTCGCTCTCTTCTATGGTTAAAATCATAGTGCGGATCTACATCACATCGCTTGCCTATTACTGCTGCATCTGCGAACAGTGACCTACTAGCGGGGGGCGGAGGGAATAGGGGCTTAGGGCGGTACGCGCGTCACTCACCAGTTGGCCAAGGGTCGATTTTCTCACCACCTTGGACTGAACGAAACATCAACATCACGAGCGGTTTACCAGCAACCTAAACATGGGTATCACCTAGTAAAACACACACTTATAGTGGGGACAGAGAAAACAAACAGAATTTTTCGTAATCATCTTCAAATGTGTTAATGTAATAGCCAAACCACCGATAGCAGTCTGAAGTAGGGTTGATCCATTTTTCATTTCGATTCGATTCGGTCCGGTCCCGTCTAAAAATCTATAATCAAATCGGTCATTTTGATTCGATTCTAAAACGGTATAATAGAACTGATAAATTATTAATAGAGGTAATAGCAATAAAGACTTTGATTTGAATATGTTAAATAAAATTATGTTTATGTTTGATAAATTAAAAAAATAAACAATGAATTCTTTAATTTACATTTGAGAAATAAAAAAACTAATCGGTCCGGTCCGGTTCTCCCCTGGAACCGGACCGAAAGTTACAAATTCTAATATCCAATTATGAAACTGAGAATTGGACCGATGCTCGGACAATTTCGATTCGGTCACCCGTGGGCTGAAGTTGCCGATCAAAAAAGGGCCCCTTGGCACAATCTCATCACGTGAAAATCTATCATCCCATTTACGACATGCAATCGGCATCGAACTTCTCAATTCACCGTATCAGCGAACTAACTGGAGTGGTGTCAAAGAGAATGAGCAACGGCCGACGCTTTACTTAGGCTTTTGTATGAGGTTTCCCCGTCACGTGAACCCCTCTTAAAAGTGAGCACGACCCCCGCATGATGCTTTACTTATTTGCAGGACAAGTTTCAATGCCCCACGACTTCTCTCTTTCATAATGAAGATCATAATGGTTTAGAGGATAATGAGTTGGGTGATTTTCATGAAACGTGCTTGAGATGGAGACGGCGTTGAGGCATCATGATTGTTTTCCGGCGGAGATATTATCAGACAGCTGCTGCACATCGCTTGAGGCGGCCCGAAAGGGACAAAGGATCAAAACCTTGGCTGGCAATGATCTCCAACTAGAAATGAGCTACCTTCCTTTTTGTAGCCCGGACCTAAGTCTCCTAATTAAAAGGTGAGATGAACCCATCCCACGATTTTTCGCTCACATTGGTTTTGTTCTCCTTTCGTCTAGAATTTCGTGGATCTGCCATGTTTTGGAGTTGGATATGACAGGAGCGTTGAATTCTGCATGACCTGCGGTCATGGCGTGTTTAGTTAAGACACGTGACCGGCACCGAAATGATAGGGACTATGGTGCTGGAAACTAGAGAGCTTGGCGAGGTGGCTGCAACTGGCGACGATGTGTTCGCGTTGGCTTATAAGTAGTGGGAGGAGAGAATGTGGCGATCACACAAGCGGAGGTGTTGGCGATAGGGAAAGAACTGAGATTGACATCTCGAACTCAGAAGCTCCATACATCAAGTCAGGTGCCCGAAAATGCATATCGTAGACGCAGGAAAAAATCTCAAGCATCATGCCAGAATAAACTACAACTTGGTAGACAACTGGAAGTGCAGTTATGTGATCGCCACGAATGTATTATTACTTGGAATGTACATTACTAAAATTTACAAGAGTTGCCAATGACGTGAACCACGCGTAATGCACAGCGAGGTAAATCAAAAGGAAGTTTTTTGAGCTTTTCCAACCAGGCTGAACGATCCTTTTCAGACCTGAATTCGTGGGATTCTCTAGACCTTGCTCCTCTTCCGCAAAGACTGCAGTTGCCAACGGTCCTTCTAATCCTAGTGGCTGCATGTTCAACTCTTTTCAGTCTCCCTGGAGGTTGTGACAGAAGCATCTTACGTTGTTACTGTCCCCTATCGCTATAGATGAGCCTTCACCATGGCTCAGAATTGTTACTGAGAAAATTCCTAGCATCTGTCGGACTTCCCCAGCCGTCCTCCATCAATATGAGATTGAGGCGTACCATGAGTTTCTCTTCAGCATCATCCTCCATGATGCTGGAAGGATCACTTGGCACGCCTTTTAAAGAGGAAATCTGTAGCAATAGAGAGCGATAACTAAATAAGAAGACAAATAACTTACCAGAAATGTCATATTGTCTCTTTCAAAATTGAGCATATTTGCCTACAAATCCAGGCAGGAGCTATCTCTTGCTTCCTACATGGAGATTTTTCATACTTCCACCAGCCACTCGCATGTAGTCCTAATCTAGGTATGTGCAATTTTCAACTTAACACAGCCAATCATAACCCCCCATGTGGAAGGCAGTAGCAGGATAGCTCTTGCTCAGGTTAGAGGCAAAATACTTGAATATAAAAATTTACCTTTGTCTCCTTGTGCAACTTGAGATATTCCAGAGATTGCTCATATAGACCACAGTGATACAGAAGAATGCCGTAGTCTCTTAGTTCCTTCGGGTCAAACTCAAGAAGGATAAGACGCTCACATGCTGGAACAATGAAAATGCAGGTTAAACTGCCTTCTCCTAGAGATCAGAAAGGTAAATAAAAAGACATTCAAGCACATTCAACAATGGCTCGGTTCCCCGATTAAGTACAGATGACACAAACTAGTAGAAGGCAGATAGAGAAAACACAAAGTGTTTGACTAAAAGCAAATCCACTGCCGAACATGAAGAACTTCATTGGCGTGCATTCAAATTATGAAAATCTATCCAAATAAACCAGTGGTTAAGTCAATGTGCATAGAGAGAAGTCTGAGAAATCTTTTGCCAACATATGCCATTGCCTCTCCAAACCACTGAAATCAACCGAGGACCTTACAAAGAAGAATAACTATTTAAGACCCAGATCATGTCCCTCCAGAGTCCAGCCCACAACGTTCATTCCAGAACCTATGGCCTTTCAGGAAGACATGCCCAAAGCCACAGGGCATGTCGTATGCATCATTAGGATCCACATTATTTTCACACTTCCATTGGCAATTTCCAGCAGTACCAATGCAGAAACCAATAGACAAGAAAAACTCACCTTTTATGCATGGGAAATTAAAGCAGCAGAAATAGTGTCTCTGACTCAAGAATTTGAGGCCAAAATGTGGCAGGTTTAACAGTAAACTTTTTATTGCTATTATTTTTGGCCAATGGTAGGAACTTTTTCAAGATGCACATTACGCACCAGCTAATGCACGCCTCATATCCCCAAGACGAACAGTAGTCCAAACTCCACGATCCAATCTGTATTGAGCTGCCTTGGTAGATGCAAGCTGAAAGCCGCTGTAACATGCCCAAAATATACCTAAATCACTACAACCTACTTAAATTGCAGTTTTATAGTTGCAATCTAAACAAAATAAACATCAACTGCATAGAGCATACTCAATTATCTTCACTAAGATCAAATCTCTCAACTCTTTTTTTTTTTGGTCGAACAAATCTATCAACTTAATTAGCAGCATGTGCAACCCTAATGAATAAACAAAATGTAATACCCATAGAGGCATACTCGACTACCTTTCTTCACTAGCGTTGGATCTGTCGGAACAATTAGCAGCTTGTGCAGCTCTTAGGAATAGACTCTCGTTACGGTTATGTTGAAATGGCCAGAAAGCACCCTTTAAATCTCTCAAAATCTGCATAAGTTATCAGGAAGAAAGCTCCATAAATAACCCCCTGTAGTTGCAAAGGAATAGCCTAACATAAGACACTAGTTATTCAATAGAATCAATCCCATAAATACTACGCCATAAGCCAGACCATGAAGAACCGCATCAAGAAGGGTGCATTCCGAATTTGTAATACACCATCAAAAAAACATGAACACAAGAATCAAGTGAATATCAATAGGGATTTTGAAACTGACACTGACAAAATTCCTTCTACTCATTTTTTTTTTTGTTTTATATATTCATAGTGGCTTTTCTGCCTTCTCTTCTTTGTTTTAACTTTAGAGACCACAGACCTCATGACATGGGAAACATAATTCATCTTTTTTTTTTTTGGTAAGGACCAGCAAGAACATACATAATTCATCTTTCATCCTCACATAAATTGTCAAAATCAAATAGGAGCATCTGCAGTCCAAGTAACTACGGACATGTTTGTTTTTTTTTTTTGGGTAAGGACGGACATGTTTGTTTGCATTTAAACAAAGCCAAAAAAGTAATGTTTGCTTTCCCAACAGAGTTAAAATATTATTCAAATTTCCGAACATTATGATAAAATTTATATGTGAATCTATGAGTCAACACTTTTCTTTTTGGTCAAATATGTGTCAACACTTCAGTGTCATTAAAGTTTCAAGAGTTTCGGATTTGAAAAAAGTCAAATCCCGTGAGAGCATGATTTGAATTAAGCAAAAATTAAAAGTAAAAGTCAACCCAAATATGCCCTAAATCATAGCAGATAAATGCTTGAATGATAGATGACCTCTTGCCGTCGTAATTAGAATCAGCATAATCTTTTATCGAACTTTTCCTGACGTCATTTAGATAAGCCAAATAATAAGAATATGAGAGAAATGACCTGCACAAGTAGGGCTTGCGATGTCATTATGTGTGGTTGATCAGAATCTTTGCTTTTCTGTTTATCATAGCCTCTTGGAAGACCTTCAAGATCATGTGGAAAGAATATCTCCACATCAAAATTCAGAAGACCCCAAAGTCTGAGCATTTTCAAGCTTTCTGAATAGATAAGGGAAAGCATTGCAGCTGACCCTGAGCGGTGCGTCAAAACCTATTCAGAACAGCAAGATATAATGAATTATTACAAGAAAGGCCCAGCTCTGATTCTACTCATTTTCTTCATAAAATGGTCATAAACTCAATAACGAAGTATTTACCGAATGGAGATACAGAGATCTAAAATCTAGCAAACTCCTGGCATTGCTTCTGCGAAATCCCTGATCAAGACGGTATCATGGTCAGGCAACCGAAAATTGATTAAGAAAACTTAAAGATCTAAAACATAACAAAAATCATAGAACCGAAGAAAGTAGAGCGTCGTGGAAAAATGCCGACACAAGGAGAATCATTTATTCCGGAGGAACGCTATATTTAGTAGGAAATGCAGAAAAATCAATCAACCTTTCTTTCAGTTAGCAAGTTAGCAAATTATATATAAAGAAAAAACTAGCTATTGGAAAGAATAAAACATCTTAGAAAGATACTTTGAAACCTTAAATATTCTGGAAATGAACTTTTCTGTGAATGCTTCCATTGATAGACAGAAATAGGGAGATAGTCAGGACTGTGCGTACTACCCGGATAGATGATAACTGAGGAACCAAATCCTTACATCGGAATTAATCGCAACCAGAAAGTGGCTTCATTTTCTAATCATATAAAATCTATGAAATATTACTCCAATGACAATTCTTCATTTGATCAAGCAAATATAGAACCATCTCCTGATAGATTCATATCGACAATTGAATTAAAAAACAACAAGCAAAAAACTGGAAAAAGCATAACTCAAGGTAAGTAAAACAAGCTTTGCACCCAGATACCTTCCTTGCGTATAAATACTTATCTAAACTGTCCAAAAAAGTCTGTGGCGATGACTTGAACCGAGAATTGTAGTGCGAGCAGTATCCCATTGAGAGGTCATCCAGTCTTTGAATAAATGCCTCCACAGGGAGAGGTACTGAAGAGTGAGAAACGAGAGAATCATCCTCCGCTGCTATATAGAGAGCAGTTTTCCCCAAATCAACACCTCTGTTAATGCTAATGCTGGTTTCTCTCTCTATATCAGATAAGTTTCCAATCTGCGAGTGGAATTCCTTCCTTGCCTCCTACAGGACATCAATGAAGCACCAATTACAGTACTGAATATGCATCGGCATCAAGTGTGCTGGGAAAGCATGCACACACAAGCGAAAACCACATGTAATCAATTAGCATAGAAGGAGCAAGGAACCAACATTCCTATACTCGAACAGATCCACATTTCAAACTGAACTGACTGGAGTCAACAAACAAGGACCTGTCTTACCAATTAGTGTGATTTAATTAACACATTTGTGAATAATTTCATCTTTCCAACGAAAAGCACAATGAAACATCCAATCTTCCGTATAGGCAAATAAAGGGAAATTGATAACAAACAGAATCCAAAAACAGTCCGGACAATACAACAATAGAAACCACAAACATCCAGTAAACGCCAAGGATAAAAAATACTACAGTACTTGATTAGCCTACCCATGCATTGCCCATGCCTCATATGACATATCAGAACAACAAAACAAAATAGCACGACATGAGCATTATAACGAAATTGAAATAGCACAACCCTGACCAAGCAAACTTATATCCGATCGACCCATCGAATCATGAGATTTTCTCATATACGAAATATGCTCACAAGCCAATAAAATACTCACCCTGGCAAGGGTCGTGTCGACGCCCGACGAGTCCAAAGCGTCGTGCAACACGAACTTGAGGTCGCTGGCCACAAACCGAGGACTCGACCCGGCACAGCAGATCACATGACGACGACGGCAAGACCGGTGCGGCGACGATCGCGAGAATTGTGAATAGGGATGATGAGGTGTCCTGAATTTGATGCATTCAGAGGGAGAACAAGGAGAAGGAGAAGTGGTAGCAGCAGCGGTTGCCATGGAGTTCATCATTTTCACAGTCGCATCGAGAGAGATCGAGTTGAATAGGACGGCGCCGGCGGCTGGAAAGCTATTTATACGGGGAACGGAGAAATATCAATTTGGGAGCGAGAGTGGATGTCGTTGGAAGAACACGGAGCGATTTTTCTTTTTCTTTTTTTTTTTATAAAAGTGCAGATCATAATATTTCCCAAATCCTCAGACTTAATTTAAATCATGTAGTCTTCATTCTTTTTTTTTTTTTTTTATAATCGAAGTTTCCCATTTAATTAACTAATCTCCATCAAATAAAAATGTTTAACCATTCACTGCAAGCTCGATTCCTATCCGATCAAATCTCGTAAATAGATCCATTCCTGTTCCGAACTCTTTTTCCTCTTGTCCCAAAAGAACATCACCAAAATCCGTCACTGGTTTATGTCGCTGTTCGACAACATACTCATCAAGACGTGAGCGAGTTTAGATAATGAAAGCTCGAACTAGCGCTGATGTTTAAAGAATCGTCAAGAAACAAGTGGCGTGTTTTGGACATGCGGGCAAAAATTTGGGACAACTGATTTTCTAGGAAAACAAAAAGTCGGGGATGGAATTGAAGTGAGACCTAAATTTTGTCCGCTAGCTTTTCATGGGTTTGTGCATTTGAGCTCAATGAAAAGAGTATCCGTGACAACCACATGGACATCTCCCATCTATCATCTCATCCTGTCACAATGTATTTGCCCAGACAATCAAGATAAGATAGATACATGAATCCACGTCAACGCTAACATCTACTACGGTGACAGGTATGATGCAGAGTTAAACAAAGAAACGTACAAAAACCCACAGATCACTACGACCACGAGTGGTTTAATTGCGGATAAGTTTGTAAGCGCCTCCTTCTATGTCGAAAAGCTCAGTTAAGAGCTACTACGCGCACTTCCGGCTACCTTCTCCTACACTGTAGTCTGTGCTCATGCCGACATGGCATAATACAGAGTGCCGTTTCTTCTACCTTTGTTTCTCCATGTGAGCTGTGTTGAAGTTTAGACACTCATGGGAATGGTCTGACACCGCCCACGTATGTTGCTACGACTGATGCGGATCCTCCTGCTGCAAGGTGATCCCACGAGTCGGTGGATAAGATGACGAAGTCTGCCAGCTTTCCAGGAGCCAAAGAGCCCAAGTCATTGTCAAGAAAGCATGCCTGGGCAGCTGAAATGGTGTATCTGCAGAGGCAAGATTTATCATCAACAAGCTGACAAGGGGTTACAACGGAAACAGAATAGGGCAGAATGATGTGACGATCAAGTATCCATGCGCATCGCTCATGCACATCACAGAGAGAGATGGCCAAACCCTTGGTAAATAGAAAAGTTTCATTAACAGCTTTCAGGTTCATCATAAACTACTCTCGGATTTACAGGACACAATCAGTGAAAAATAAAAATAAAAGAATCTCCTTTGCACCCAAAAAGAAGAGGAATGCAGGGAGTCACGGCACACGAAGTGCCTAACTGATAAAAAATGGTAGGTTCAAGAGAGAGAAATGTTCCCAGAACAAGTATAGCAGCTAATGCTTCCAAGGCAGCCCCTCCATCAAATCTGAGCTAAATCATCCTCCATTTTTGCCATTGTTGATTGGTCTTTTTCCACCACAGCAATGGTCCTTAACCCGACAGCATACTCCCCATATGGACTCTTGATTAACATGACTTTGCTGGACAGAACTAAACGAATGTTCCAGCATATACAGTCCCAATAGGATGATTTTGAAAATCAGCGATCTGGCCAATCCCTGGAATTCTCCTCGTCGGGTTAGCAGCCCAGCAAAACATGCTAACAATTATACTCATTTGCGATTAACTGCTAAATCAATTATTATAATGTGTACATGAATAGCAGCAAGCTTGACAAGCCATCAAAAACGGAAAATTCAACTTACGCATTTAGGGCTTCTTTCAATGTAAGGCATTCTGTTGGACCCCAAGGATCTTCCCAACCAGGTGGTATTCTTTTAATCGCCGTCCTGATACTGTGTAAAGGATCAATATCTGCAACCTGAAATCAGAGCATCCCAAATGCATCAAAGTAGAATATTCCGCTCTTAAGCAACACAAACATAGCAGTTGGTACCATAATTCTTACAGGCCAGTCAGAACCAAAGGCCAAGCTTCCGTTGCTGCCTAAAAGTGATCGAAATAAGTAAGATCCAAGGTCAGCCCTTTCCTTTCCAAGCTTCTTAGATGCAGAATCAGCATCATCCAGTAAGTGGTCCGGCTGTAAAAAGTAAGCATTAATCTGTGCAGTGACAATTTCATGCGTTTAACCAGAACAAAAGCCAAAAAGGTGACCCGACCATCAGCTGCGTCCAGCTGAAAGCATCACATGTAAAATGCTTCACTACAAAGTGCTTTAGATTGAAATAGAGGTACATGAAAAGAAATCAGAAAGTTGCGGAAGATATAATTCCGAAATGACCCCTCCCTAGATCACCACAAACCTCTGCTTGTAAGCATCTGTTAAACAAGGTTTAAAGTGGGAAACCCAAAAGGTGACAGTTTATGTACCTGCACAGATGCAATGATCCCGTACTGACTAAATCGAGCTGCTGCTCCCATTGCCAAATGTTGTGCATGCTCAATCTGCAAAATGCCCAATTATTCATGGAAAAAATGGCACTACAAATTCATCGACTAAAGTCAAAACAGAACCCTCCACAATCTGTGAAAAAGTCTAATGAGACAGAACGGCTAATTCTGTGCTTTAGCCAAAACATCACCCTGAATCTGCGATCTCTCACTCCGTTTATAGAAGCGACTGACTGATACACATCCAAAACTAAATCATTTGCTTTATCTCCAATAGCATGAATAGCAACCTGAAAATAACAAAATAAAGCTTTTAATTGTCAAAGATTAGAGAAGTATATCAGTTTCAAGTTAGCTTGAGTTGAGAAATTACTTGAATCTCACATTTATCTGATGCAACAGTCATGTTGAGAAGCCTCTCGTGTTCTATCAGTTGCAAACCATGATTATGAGGCTCATTTACATAAGGCTGGGAAAACAAAGTACGCATGAGCAACAACAATAACTAGGTTACTATATAATAGATTGTCACTACCAGGTAATGGAAGAGAGAGGACTAAAACATCCTACAGCTATTCCACTAAACAAGGGTACATTCTCCCACACATTACATAGAATATTACGTGAATGATTGTCTCTCACCTCATGAAAAAGTGCACTACTAGAACCCAAAGATCCATCAGCAAAAGCCTTAACGCCACCCAAGTATATCCATTGGCTCAAGGCTCGACCAAATTTGTTAATTTGATCCTAAGAGACAGAATCACAGTTTTATATTAAGTGGAAGGGGGAAGGAAAAGGAAAGGAGGAAAAAAAGTTACACTATAAATTTTACTGACATCCATGTCCAGAAACATGTGACCTCAACAGTTGCTTCGATAAAAGAACAAGAAAAGAATTGACACAATTTCTATCACAAATAAATTGTGTAGAAGATAATTACGGTGCCCAAGAGACTATATTGACGGAGAAACTTACAGATGACGCCAACTGTTATAACAAGTATCAACTGAAAATGCAGGATCTTATAGGAGACTTTGTCACTTATTTTTTGGCAAAATTTCTCCTTACTGATGCCCAGATACAACATCTTGATTTTTTTGCATCTTTCATGGAGAGAATGAAAGAAATGGAATATTTACAGATCATGAAGAAAATGTGATCAAACAAAATCCAAATTGACTACCAAAGTAATATATCATTATTCACCTACACAATAGCTTGTCATGGTTTAATAGAAAAAAATGAATAGAGGTAACATCCACTTGACTGAAAGCATTAGGCAGCACAAGTATATTATAAACATGCAGATTTCATATCATAGCTCCTATGACAGCGTACAAGCAAAAGCTGCCATGTCTCCATTGGAAAAAATAAGCAAACTCTCATTATCATCCTCCCTGATGAATCGGCCCACTGATAAACATCTGCAAGAGACAACAGGGAGTCATAATCCTGATGACAAACACATGATGGTTCAAAGAGCATCATCTTTTCGCCTACATTTACAGATACCTTATTGATGTCTTAATGAGGGGTGCCTTCCCCTTACAAATACCAGGTTCAAGAGCATCATTGCAATAAAAAGTTGAGTCTACATGAGATACAAAGAGAATAACTTGTTTTTTTCTATAATATCATGTAAGACTGGTTGAGATGAAAGCAATTCAAGTAAAAACTTTCAACAGGCAGAGTCGCTAAGGAAACAAACCATGTACACATTAGGAGACACTAATCATTCTCTTAGGGAGAAAGAAGCAGTTAAGCCGAGTCTGCTGAGATTTTTAAAGTAGAAGACACCATTATAAAATTCACATAGTTCAGGACAAGATAATATTCAATTCATGATCATTGCCTATGACAAGTATTATCCACTGAAACCTGAAAAATCCTGCCAAGCGAACTCCACTGGAGCACCAGGAAAGTATCTTCCAAAATCAACGACTGTGGTCACACCCTTTGTCAAAGCATATTTGCTAGCTTTGACAAGAGCCTCTCTCCTTTCATTCAAAGAAACTTCCGGTATGGATGCACGAAGCAGCTTCATTGCAGAATCAATCAGTAACCCAGTAAGTTCTGCATAACAATACAACACCAGATGCCGAATTGCCCGCATTAACTTTGGATGAAAGTTACATAGACAGCACATTTGGCACAATGGGAAAGTCTGATAAAAGAAAATTAGAATCAAGTAAAACATGACATAAAATACTTCAAAGAAGGATCATTATGTTAGTGCCCCCACAACAATTTCAAGTGTCTGCTGTGGACTTCGCAGGTAACCAGCAAGAATCAGTAAGCCAGCAAGTTCTGATACATTTGCTAGTATAAGGAGACATTGTTGCACTTTCAACTGACATCTATTTTGCATCAAAATGATTGATATCCTGCCAACGAACGATGCTAATTCCCGTTGAAGAATAATTATGCATATTGAAGATTTCCCTGTCAAAGAATATTCTCAGAGATAATTCTTGATATTAGGGATATAATTGGATATGTGATTTCCTACAATTCTGTTAGATTAGTTATTTCCTTTCATATGCATATTATTTTGATTATAAATACCCTTCTCCAATGAAGTGTAACGTCAAGTCGATTGAGTAAAGATGTGGTCTTTCTTAATTCTCTCTTCCTCTCTCTTGAAGATCCTACATCATTTTACAATTCCCAAATACAGTAGTAGTTGAGGTACTTCACAAAGAAACCAAAACTCTGTAGGGAGAATATTAATAGAGGTACCAAGCACAGAAGCACCCACAAGCCATCCTAGCACCCATGACTAGGAATTTACTCAGAATTACAGCCCGTACACGATTGAGGCATCACCGATTAAATTAGCTACTCAACTAAATAGCTTCTCTTAACTTGCGACAATTATGCCCATTGTGTGCCAACAATCATGTTCTGATCTGATTTGATTCATTGAATCTTAGGAACACGTGGACAGTATCAATATTACCTCCATCAGCAGTTCTAGATATAGTTCCCCCTTTTGGATCTTCCGACAGCTTAGAAATACCTGCCACCTCCAGTGCCACAGAGTTAGCCAAGCCCATGTGACCATCCACCCTTGTGACCCAGACCTGTAACAATGTACACAAAAAGACCAATGAGATATCCATCCGGTATTTATAAAAATATTACTAGAGCGTCTTAATCACACAAAGTATAGCTCCTTACAGGATTTGCAGGTGTAACTTCATCAATCCAGGAGGCTACAGGCAATTCCCCTCCCCAAAGGTCATTATTCCATCCACCACCCAATATCCAAGAACCAGGTTTGGAGTCTGCAACGATTACCATGAAAGAAGCCTTCCAGCATGTTAAAAATCACATGATCGAACACCAGGTATTCGATTTCCAAAAATCAAATTGAGATAGAATTACTAAACTATATAGCCGGTGACAAAAGGAAGTTTCAAAAGAATTACGCAGGAACAGAAGAAACTCTTGGCCAACACTGGTTGATACAGCTCTAGTAATGCCTGACTTCTAAGAACTAAGCAATTGGATAGAAAAAGAGACAAATGGAAGGAAAGGAGTATCCCTTTGCTGGGCCTACAAGTCTTTAGGAACATACGTGTTAAGGATAAGGGTAAAATAGTCACATTTATATATCCTACATTTATATATCCTTGTAATTGTGGTTACTGAATAACACACATTATTTTCTCCAACAACATGGTATCAGAGCCACCCTAAACCTAAAACAACCACCTCCGTTGATCATCCATCGTCGACCATCGTCGATCCTCCATCGGGCTGCCATCGGCCTCTCATCGACGTCAAAAAACCTTAGATCTGAGGTCGCCCAGCAACCGCAAAGCCAGATCCGAGGTTGTCCCGAGCCGGCGAAGCCAAATCTGAGGTGGCCCAGGCTTGGCGACCCCATTTCCGGCGCCGACCGAGGTCGCCCAGGCCTGGCGACACTATTTCCGGCGCCGACCGAGGTCATCCCAAGCAGGCGAAGCCAAATCTGAGGTAGCCTAGGCTCGGCGACCCCATTTCCGGCGTCGACCGAAGTCGCCCAGGCCTGGCGACACTATTTCTAATGCCGACCGAGGTCTCCCAGGACCGGCGACCTGCCGATCGAAGTCGCCCAGACCCGGCGACCCTTTTTTCTGACTTAGCCGAAGCCTGGAGACCTCCAAAACCTTCTGTTCTGAGCTGCGACCTCCTGTTCTGAGCTGGCGACCTATTTCAGGCGTCCTCTGAAGCTGCTGGACTTATTTCCGGCATTCTCTAAAGCTACTGACTGAGGAGCAACCCTTCCTTGGTAGTTGCACAACTCTAGGTGTATGATGGTCAATGTTTTTAAGTTCTCTGAAGTGAATCGGTATTCTAGGAGTGCAAATGAGTTTGAGGAATATAGAATGTGCGGATACAATTGAGAAGGTCCGATGAATAACACCATTTCTATTGGTGTTCTGTTTTTTTTTTTTTTTTTTTGTGTTGGGGTTTAAATTCAATCAAGTCCAAATTCTGTTCTTGATAGTTCTTGGAGACTTGAAGTCAGTAAAGTGGAGTTACTCCTTTAGGTCGGAGCATTTTGTGTTGCAATACATACGTTAGTTGCGGTCCTTAATTACTGTGAAATTCATTTTGTATTGAAACTTGATTGAATTCATGGCTACTGGATAGAATTCTGGATCCCCTTTTGGTCACTTTCAATTGACCTCTGTCGAGTTGAATGGTACAAATTATCCATCATGGTCAACAGCTGTCGAAGTCTATCTTACTGCCACCAAACAACTTGATTTTCTTACGTCTACAGCACCATCTGAGAAAGAGAAACTTGCCAAATGGACTGCAGGAGATGCTATGATTCAAACTCTTCTATGGAATAGCATGGATCCAAAAGTTAGTCCCCACTTTATTCAGTGTAAGACTGTTAAGGCGGTTTGGGAGAAATGTGTATTGCTCTATTCTGGACAAAATAATATGACACGAGTCTATGACACTTGGGAAACATTATTTGATCTTCAGCGTGGAGATCAATCTTTATATGATCATTATGCTCAGTTTACTACTCTTTGTCAACGTTTGGGCACCTATCTTCCTGCCTCGGATGATCCACGTGTTTTGGCTAAGCGACAAGAGGATCTGTAGACAATATTATATCTTAAGTCATTGGGGCCCCAGCATTCATCTCTTCGGCAACACATTACGTCACAGAGCTCAATTCCCACTGTGGATGAAGTCTTTTCTCAAGCTCTTCGTTCTACGGTTACTGAGAAAGTTTCTTCCATGCCAACTATAGAGACGAGCGCTATGCTTTCCCATGGTCCTGGTGGACGTGAGAGTCGTGGTCGTGGTTTTGTTTATAATGGTAGCCGAGGAGGTCGCAATGGTTGGGCTAGCACTCGTGGTGCCGTTAGTTCTGAGAATAGTCGTAGTTCACGCTATTACCATCATTGTCAAAGAACTGGTCATACGGAAGCTTATTGTTATTCTCTTCATCCAGAGCTCAAACCACCTCTTGCTCATCCTGGATGGCGGCAAGCAATGGAAGATGAGATGAAGGCCCTCATTGGAAACCGTACTTGGGATCTCACTTCATTACCCGCGACAAAACACATTGTAAGTTGTCGTTGGGTATTCACTGTTAAGGTTCACCCTGACGGCACTATTGATCGATTGAAGGCTTGATTGGTTGCAAAAGGATATACTCAAACATACGGTGTTGATTATGACGACACCTTTTCACCTGTTGCCAAAATCTCCTCTGCTCGTGTCTTTATCTCCCTTGCCGCATATTTTGGTTGGGTACTTCATCAACTAGATGTGAAAAATGCCTTCCTTGATGGTGATTTATCCGAGGAATTTTATATGGAGCAACCACCCGGGTTTGTTGCTCGGGGGGAGAATTTGGTATGTCGCTTACATAAAGCCTTATATGGACTCAAGCAATCTCCTCGCGCTTGGTTTGGCAGATTTAGTGATGCAATTATCAGGTTTGGATTAAAGCGTTGTCAAGTAGATCATTCAGTTTTTAGTTCTACCTCCTCAGCTGGATGTATTCTCCTGGTTGTATATGTGGACGATATTATCATTACTGGCAGTGATTCAAATGGTATCCAACAGCTTAAGCAGTTTCTACAGAAAGAATTTAGTACCAAGGATCTGGGACGTCTACGATATTTTCTTGGTATTGAAGTTGCATACTCACATGCAGGTATCAATTTGTCTCAGCGATAGTATGTGCTTGACATCCTTGACGAGGTTGGATATCTTGGAGTAAAGCCAGTAGATAGTTCTATGAAACCCAATGTGAAGCTTGATGCAGAAAGTGGAGATTTGTTACATGATCCAGGGAAGTATAGAAGATTAGTGGGAAAGTTGAACTATCTTACCGTCACAAGACCTGACATATCTTTTGTTGTCAGTATAATCAATCATTTCATAAGTTCTCTCCGTACTACTTACTGGGATAATCTACCTAGAATTATCAAGTACTTGAAGGGAACGCCAGATAAAGGGTTACTCTTCAAGAATTATGGACATCTAAACACTGTAGGTTTTTCTGATGCAGACTGGGCTGGATGTCCTATCGATAGGAGATCTACATCGGGTTACTATGTATTCCTTGGAGGTAATTTAGCCGCTTGGACAAGTAAAAAACAACATGTGGTTTCTCGATCAAGTGCTAAAGCAGAGTATAGAGCTATGGCACATGTGACGTGTGAATTACTCTAGTTGAGGATGTTATTATCAGAAATTGGCTTGCCAATATCAGATCCATCGGTCTTATATTGTGATAATCAATCGGCTATTCACATTGCGAATAACCCTGTCTTCCATGAGCGAACTAAACACATTGAGGTTGATTGTCATTTCGTACGGGAGAAATTTGAGAAAGGGGAGATTATTCTTCAATATACAAGGACAAAGGATCAGCTTGCTGATATTTTTACAAAATCTATAAGGGGAAGTAGAGTGATTTTTTTGTGTAACAAGTTGGGATTATTTGATATTTACATCCCAACTTGAAGGGGAGTGTTAAGGATAAGGGCAGAATAGTCACTTTTATATATCCTTGAAATTGTGGTTACTGAATAACACACATTATTTTCTCTAACAACAATACGTTTTCACTACATCTGCAGCATCTATTTTCAAACTTCGCGATGCCATCACTTTTCTACAAGATCAAAGACAGAAACAAGACCAGGAGTATATTCCTAACGGGAACATTCACAATCAAAAGATTAGACGCCGTTGTGACCTTATTGAGGGATGACATCACAATCTAGTGCTAGGAAGTCAACAAATTAGTAGCTTGTCAAAGTCGCAGAAGAAAAGGAAATGAGAAAGGCTATACGTGAATCACAAAACTAAGCTTTAGGAAAAGGTATATAGGAGAATGGATGGCTGAGAATGACCTTAGGAATCTTTCCTGATATATCAAGAATAAACACACAGTGTGATCTTCAATGGGAAATCAACCAGCCATTTCCGAAAGATGCACCAAAAATGTGACGACAGGCTACAAGTATATGTACTAGTTCACTATTAGTTAGCTAATAAGGATCAGATTTACTTCTTGCAGCTTCTTCAATCGTTCTCACAAACTCTTCCTTGCGATTAACAGCACGGAGTTCCACCTGGCCCATCTGTTTTCCATCAACATCAACAAGTATTTACATGAAAATACAGAAGGATCAGATGGAAACACCAAACAGACAATGCAAAAGAAGAATTATTTTTGTAAGTTTTACCAGAAAGACAAACCACTGGGCAAAGTTGAGGTACATAATGCAAATGGTCATAATTTGTCTAAAAGCTCCCATGTTGTGCCCTTGCTGGGGAGGGTTAGACAAAAGTTTCACAGGCAGAAGCTCACATATTATATGGAGCCACTTAAGCGAAGAATGATTCCGTTCATCTTAATAACAGCGAACACTACATTCGCAAAATTTACCATAAAGGAAGACAGATTTTGCTAAATTCGAACTTCTCTCTATATTGGGACAAGGTGCATTTTTTCTGTTTAAATGGGGTTATACCAGGAATTGGGCTCCCCACCGATCAGTGATTGATTGCAGGTTAAATATTGCTTTGTTCTACACATTTTGGCCTGTTAACCATTGCTAAGGTTCATACAAGTTTTTCTGACATGCTGTGGAATCCATCTACCTACCACGGAATGAGCTTGATCCTGTTCATGGGCTAAACAAGTCTCAACAAAACATTGACTACTTAATTCTTCTTAAGGAATGTCGGACAAACCCCTTTCTTTAGGGGGTAAGGAAGAAGGCTATTGCATAGAAGAACAAAGTAACCTTAACCGCTTTAGCCGTCACCAGAGAAGTGTAAACAGAACTGCGCTGAAATACACTAAGCCAGAATCTATGGACCACTTATGATGTAAATATAATGTCTGCTCAATCTCAAAAGAAAAACAATAAATATATCATCCAATTGTACTTGACCCAAACTCAAGCTAACTTTTCTTTTTTTTTTTCGGTCGGAAAACTCAAGCTAACTTGATATGCCTATTTTTTTTCTCCTTTTGCTCTATCTGCTGATGGGAGAATGCAAATGACAAACATGCGCAATGCAGGAGCGCAGCAGCACATTCAAATATACGTTTTAAGGTGGGATGGTTTGTAGACCTGCAGTCCTCCGAAAATCATGTGCACATGGGAGTCGATGAACCCAGAGACCACAACTTTTCCCCCAAGATCCAATTGTTCGGTACCAGAGTGCACCAACTCCTGCATTCACACAGTCCACGAAAGTAAAGAAGGCACCCAACTGAGCTTAAGAAATTTTGATAATGCTAGAATTAAAAGCAGCCCCTGAGTTTGTCGTGAGTACTACCAACTTTAAGAGGCTCTCTGCTTATACTAGGAACATACTGCAAGAGATCCTAACCATCTAGTTTTAGCCCATACTTAAAGCATTGAGACACCAGCTAATTCAAGCCATTTCTCAAAAGGAAGGGGGAACAAAAAAACGCCACAGAAAACGAAGAGGAAGAACCTTGAGAGACGAGTAGCTTCCGACTCGGAGGACCCGACCACTGCGAATGGCCATGGAGTCGGCGAACGGCAGGGACGCATCGCTCGTGTATATCGTGCCGTTCCACACGATCAGGTCCGCGACCGGAGACGACCGGATGAAGGGGAGCAACGACCGGATGCTCGACCAGTCTTTAACAATCAAACAAAATACCAGCGAGGGCGATCAACATGAGTAGAACTCGCGCGTTCTTGTTGCAACGAGAATAAGAACTCGCGAAAAGAGCGGCGGAGACTTACAGTAGGCGTCGAGGAGACGGAGCGAGAGGAACGACAAGAGGAGGACGACGGAGGCGGAGATGACGAGAGAGAGATTCATGCGTTCGGTTTCAGCTGAGCTCTCAGCCTCTCACTACTCACTCTTGCTCTCTCCCTCTATGTCCCTCCAAAACCAGGGCTTTTTTCGGAAATGGGTAAAAAAAATTACAAAATTAGGATTAAATTTATATATTTATATAACTTTATAAATATAATTTTTTTAAAAGCTTATTTGTAGGAAAAATTTCAATTAAGGGCTTGAAGTAGTATTTGTTTCAAATAATGGCATGAATTGATTATGTATGTTTCAAATAAGGATATCTTATCACTGGCAGGCCGATCGGGTAAATATTATGATCGATTAGGGATATTTTGGTTAAAATATAATTTTCATTTAGTTTTTAGTTAAATAAATTATAATATAAAATTTAAATTTTTAAAAAAATAGCATAAACGAGAGAGCTTTCTCTCGTGCTAGCTGCCCCACTGCCAGTGGGGCGGCGAAGGCAATTGTCGGGGTCGTCGGCATCTCGACGTGGGCCGACCCCGCCGACCAATGGCGAGTCAGTGGAGGGGCGTTGACCCTCACCCAAATCTAGGTGAGGGCCACGCGACCCTCTTCTCGTCGTGGCGAGGGCCTGCTAGCCCTCCGTTAACTCACCACCGGTCGGCGGGTCGGCGGCCCTTGCCAAGGCGCCAACAATCTTGACGATAGCCGGTGGGGCAGCGTCTCGCTTGATGTTTTTTTTTTCAATTGATTTTTAGAAAACTAAAGCATAACTAAATAAATAAATAAATTTTAAAAGAAAATGATGAAAATGCCCTTAATTAATCGGAAATTGATATTGCTAATTCATGTCATTATTGGAAACAATATCCATTTCAAGACATTATTTGAAACAATGCGAATACTTCAAGCCCTTATTTGAAACAAATTCACTCAATTCCTTATTTAAAAAAATAAGTATTTCGGACCCTTAATTGAAAATTTTCATTATTTTTATAACATAATTATCAATAATTAATTGAAATATTTATTAAGATATATAATAAATAAATAAATTATTTTTTAATTAATTAATTTATTTAGCATGTAAATAATTAGCAAAAAAAAATCATAAAATTAAATTTGTAAAATATATGAAGATGACATATCCAAATTAAAAGTATGTGGATTATATCCACGTCCAAATCTGGACACCACAAATTTGGTGCATTGATGGAACGGTCGCATTGCATAGCTTCTAATACAACCACGCAAATGATGCTGAACCTCAATCTCATGGGTGCCCCATTGCCGCACGAGCCCATGTGGCAATCATACTGCCGCGCAAGGCCCGAATTGGTAAATAAAAAATTTCCCTAATTTCGTAAAAAAAATTTAGACCCATTTTCGAAAAAAAAAAAACCCCAAAACAGTTTAGACATAAATTGTTTAGACATAAACCATCGGCGGTGAAGACACTGAGGCCGAGAAGAGAACAAGAGATTGGTGAAATGGGCCGAATCGAGTTTGTCGATTTTGAGTACGAACAAAGTTATTCATGACCCGAAAGTTTAATGATCGGGACAGGCCCATAAGATATAGGACTGGGCCCACAATTCCGGACACGAATTAACACGTCTTCGTGCGATTCCATGACGAGCCAGAAAAATTCTACGAGCTTAATATAAACAAGCCTTATAGCATAATTAACGCATCTTCGCACGATTCCGACCATTGGAAGAACTAAATTCCTTAAGCAATAACGAGGATATGCTTGCAGGGAATCGAGAAGTACTAGGCTATGTTTGCTTTTCGCGGAAAATAAATGAGTTGAAAAGTACATTCTCAAAAGTAATTTGTTTGTATCTCTTACGAAAATGAATGAATGAAAAATATTTTCATCATCCACAAAATAGTTTAGACATAAATTGTTTTTGACAATGGAGACATTTTTCACTGACTATTATGTCAAGCGATATAAGAAAAAGAAAAATATTTTCCAAATCATGCGAAGCAAATGAAGCATGATGTTCGACCAACAAAAAAATGAAGCATGATAAGTTTGTTAAAGGGAGAGAATATCTCCTGAATTAGTTTTCTAGTTTTTCACCCGCTTGATTTGTTGAAAATGATCGCTCAATGAAAAATCATTTGCCATCAAAGAAAACACGCGTGCTTAAAGTTATGAAATTAATTCCGTAATTTGAAAAGGAGAAAACGTTTTCCTAGATACGAATTTCCTGAAAAATATTTTCTTTTGTCATAAAGTTTTTCTCTGAATAAATATGTGCGGGCATGTTTGTTTCATAAAAAGTAAATAGTTTACAAAATGTCTTTATAAAATTGATCGCTTTTATCGCTAAAATTTATTAACAAAATAAATTTTCACCATCTACGAAAATATCTAGATATAAACTATTGCCAACGGTGAAAATATCTTTTATCGGCTCTCAAACAATTTAAGCGATTACTTATGCAAGGGTGTTTTCTAGATCGTTCATTTTTTAACGAAATAAATTATTAGTACTAGGGTTGAGCAAAAAAGATCGACCGAACCGGGATCGATGATCCAGTTTCCGATTTTAGGGGATCTGATTTGTTTCCTGGTTTCTAAGATTGGAACCGTTGACCGAACATCCGGCTTCCGATTCTAGATCTAGGATCGGATCGAATTGGACTGGTCTTTTTTAAAAAAAAAATTCTTTTTGTAGAAGTAAACCTAATGTTTACTTGCTTAGGCTTAAAGTTCTTTTTTCTTATCTTTTTTTTCAAAGACCTTTTTCCTTGTCTTTCGTGTTCATATTTCGTGAATCCACTTTTCGGTTCTTGTGATGAACGTAGATGATAAGTTTAGGATTTAAACTTGACCGAATTAAAGATAAACATTTGCGATTTTTTTTTTGCGAACACCGATTCCTTAAAACCGCCCGGGAATCGAACCGAGCCAATGGTCTGGCCTGGTTCTCGGTTCCGAGGGTGGTCGGTCTAATCCGCTGTTCCGAAAAATAAGAATTAGAATCATCGGTTTGGTTCTCAATTTTTTATGGGAATCGGATAGAACTGGAAATTGCTCACTATCAGGTATTACGTGATTAATCTATGGACCATACATCACATTAAGTTAAAGAGAGAGAGAGAGGTTGGTCAAGCTAGAATTACGATAAAGCTGGTCCAATTAAAGTTATGAGAGCGGAAAAAGTGTGCAACTACTTTTCGAGACCTCTAGTGGCGGTCTGCCGCGGCCATCTCATCGTGGAGAATTAATTCTATTTTTGCCAAGTTTGAAGATCCTATTGATTCAGTGCGGAAAGAGATCCTCTATTTTTAACGTAATAGAACAAAATAGACTTTTAAGTTTTTTAAATTTTTTCATATTTACTTTTTATCTGCGAGATTTTCGCTCTGGATCTAGAAAAATACTGCGATTTTCATACGAAAGATATCGCATCCGACATCACCATAGGACTTGCGAGAATTATCCTGGTCTGGAAAAAGTTAACACCCGCGCATAAGGCGTTTCGACCACGGCATGCCTCATCATGTATGATTTTTTCTTTTCTTTTTTCAGATTTGAATGGATTTTTTTGGTGTATCTTACCCTCTCTCTCTTTGTTTTTTTTAAGGGATATAAATTATCCCAAAGTTAAAGGGAAAAAAAAAAAAAGAGGATTGTTCTGCTTCTTGATATCTTTAGTTGTGGTCAACAAAAAGGGATCCCGCAAGAGAAACGTGATGGAACCTTACAGGGAAAGATCATGGATGATTCTTGCCTTCAAAGCTCAGGAATTTTCAAAGTTTTCTGTCACAAGTCTCACCGGGTGTCTACTTCACGCGGTCAATTGCAGAGATCTTCTCTTTGATCTGTGTTATCTCTGAGTGGAGGGACCAAGGGAAGATTTTTTACTTGATCCAGAACGCCTCATCTGAATACAATATTAGCAAGTCAAGCACGACTTGACTTGTAGAAAACCTCGCACGGCTGATCGGATCTTGGTCATGCATCGCGTCCGCGGTGTGCAACGCGAGTGGTTAAACGAGGAAAGATTTGATCTTGAATTCGAAGCACGAGGATAGACTCTGTACGGCGATCGACTCTGTTTCCCGCATCAATAGTCTTGGGTGGATAATTCGTGAATGCGAGAGGAGGCCCTTTTGAACTGTAGCTTTAGCTATGATCCAAAGGTCATTGGACGCACCTGAAGAGTTGCCCTCATGCATAAAAAAAAAAATCGAGAAGGTCGGTAGGATATGATGATTGTCTCGGCACGCAAAAGTCGTAAATAGAATAGTCGAACAGAGCACCTTCTTTGCGTGTTCTCGAATTCAAAAATCAACACCCCCAAAGAAGATCCTGCGGATTCTGGATAATCTGTCGGATCTTGCTTTCCAAACTGTCAAAGATTTCTCCTCCCCCACCAGGGGATTCTTATACCTCTCTCCCACTCCGAAATGGGTTCCCATTTGAAAATTGACCCACCATCCTGTTCTCTTCCCTCATCCCTTTTCTCCTCCTCCTTGTCATTCCTCGCTGCCGCTGCTCTTGATCGATCACCAGTCGAAATGGGTGCTACCGCGGAGTCGCAATTTCACGTCTTGGCTGTTGATGACAGTCTTATTGACAGGAAGCTGATTGAGAGGCTCCTCAAAACCTCTTCTTATCAAGGTAGCTAATCTTGACGGCTCCATTTGATTGAATGAATGAGCTTTAAAGTCTGATATTGTTCAATCTTTCTCAATTTGATTGGTTCTTATGCGTATGCTCATGTTCTTGGTTGGTGACAGTGACTGCAGTTGATTCTGGAAGTAAGGCTCTGGAGTTTCTGGGTCTGAATGAGGAGCAGCCCAGAAATGCAAACACTGCATCTGTCTCTCCAAACTATCTAAACCAGGTATGATTCAGAAAAAATTGTTTTCTTTTATTCGGTTGTACTTTTCGTCCCGGCTGTATTAGAATTCAAATGGTTGTACTCTTTGTTCATGCAGGAGATAGAAGTGAGTTTAATCATCACAGACTATTTCATGCCAGAAATGACAGGCTATGATCTCTTGAGAAAGATCAAGGTAATATGGTTTTTTCTGGTCTGGGTTACATTTCTTATGATTTAAACGTTCCATTGTTGATTGACCATGCAAAAATATAGTGGCTGTGCAAAAGTTCTGCTAGATCCAGCTCAAATTTCTCACCTAGTTTGGCAATACTTAATGCAGTATTACCCTTACTCTCAGCAATTAATGTATACTTGCCTCTATCTTGAAATTCAAAACCTTTTGAAGTTATTGACCATAGTTTTCCCAAGGACATGCAATGATTTCCTTCAGGTGTTGAACTTGTAGCTAATTATTTAAATTAGCTTCTTGATAGTTATGATCCTTACAAAAATCTACTTAATGAGCAGGAATCGAAAAGTTACAAAGACGTACCAGTTGTGATCATGTCGTCTGAGAATGTTCCCTCAAGAATCAGCCAGTAAGGGGAAAATATTTGCTTTTCCTTTAATACTTCAAAGTTCAATTATGTTCCATGGCCATGGAATTTGACATGACTTGATGGCAATGCCTGATCAGATGCTTGGAAGATGGGGCTGAAGAGTTCTTTCTGAAACCAGTTCAACTATCAGATGTCAACAAGCTTCGACCCCATTTATTGAGAGGGAGATCTAAAGAACACCATCCCAACAGCGAAAAGAGGAAGGACAGGGAAGAGATCTTATCACCAGAGAGGACAAGAACAAGATGATGTCCCTTAAGTGTTTTAGTTGAGAACTAGATACAGCTAATGCAGGGTTATTTGCGGCGAATACTCACGGAGAAAAGAAATTCAGGGTAGCTTGTTGAGATATGGTCTTTGTAGATACTCTTGTCTTGTGTCTCAACTATAGATCATACAAACTTAATGGAGACAATGAATTCCAGTTAGAGAGGATTCTCTCTAAACAAAACTTTTAGGGCCTTCTCTCTCTCTCTCTCTCTCTCTCTCTCTCTCTCTCTCTCTCTCAATTGGGCATTTGAATCTCCTGATGCACCCAAGACCTTTTTTTTTTTTTTGAAGAATATAGAAAAACTCGAATGACTGTGCATGTACTGTCATTTTACTCTGTCCTAATCAAGATGTTTCTGGGACATTGGTAGTTTGAAGTAATCTGAGTCTCTGCACTACACAAACTGAAACTGATTCTACATTAACTTTTAGAATCGCATCAAGGAAGACTCGAAGGAATCCTGAGAAATTCATCCCCAAAATTAAACAACATCCTCCCACATGAATGTGGTCTGTATAAATGGTGATCCTTATGACATGTTAGTGAAAGGATGGTCTCTAAAGGTACCTAATAATTTTTCAAAGTAATCCATGCTCTTTGAAGCCCCCACCAGCCAAACATATTACCAGTCTTAAATACCAGTATTTCTCTATTCTGGACAAGAAGTGAGAAGGCTCTCTCTTGAAGCAATAAATTAAACATCATCTTCAAAATGTAATTAAAGAATGTCATCACAGATGTTGAGCAGTTATTGAGCATGTCATCAACAGAGACAGAAACCGGAGGATAATTAGTTTCAGAGCTGATAACTGACACATTTCAAATTTACACCACCTGCTAGACAACCTACATTATTTAATAACAAAACTTGGTTTACTCAACACAACCTATGTACTGCAAGATTGATTCTATGATCCATATTTCCAGAAATGACGGACAAGGCATTGACGATGCGACCTCTGGACATCTATGCAAAGATCTACGTTTGGTGGGCAAATTCAGCCAGAGACCAACTTTACCACTATGCTGATAATGTTTAAGATGATAAGCGGAACCCTTAGGTATTGGGTTGCGTTGATAAGACCAATAACCTGCCCTTTCAGTGACTTGACCTTGCCTCCTGGAAATTCTTGGAACCTCCACCCCCGTGGAGTGAGGAAACGGTCCTCGTTCAATATTGCCAGCGCATTTGCAAAGAGCAAAAGGCCTTCGAGCAACGTCCACAAACCCATTCCCTGCATCAGGAGATTTTATGAATCAGATGCTGAAATTGTAGGCTTGCATCAACAAGAAAAATGTATGATAATCAAGGCGAGCGGTCCCAAAATCCAACCTTCTAGCATTTGCTTAACATCGTGATGTCCCACTTTCCAATTAAATAAGTAGAAGCTAATTAAAGGGAAGGGAGTGTAAGAAAACCACAGTAGTCCCGAATTTCTATTACCAGCAGATACTATTGCACGGTTCCATCCATCGCCACTTTGGGAAGAAGGCTTTTCGTCCGAGATAGGTCGGCAAATTACTGTTCTTTGCATATGCCTCTTGTCGAAAAACAAACACATCACATAATGGAAAATATCATCGACGGGGTTGAGGCAAAGCGCTGAACTTATACATCACCAACCATTTTGTCTCTTTCAATCTGACGAATTGTACATATCACGTTAGGAATGTTCAAGTGCAAATGGCAGGATTTACCGGAAATTGCCAAATGTTTCCTTTTTCTTCTATGAGTTCCGCAAAGATGTTGCCAAAGCGAGGGCTTAACGACATCTTGTCCATTTTGGTTCATTGCCAGCACATTTCTCTTCTTGATTCTCCAGACAAGAGCACAACATAGTTCTATCAAGATCAGAGAGAGAGATGGTACTACATCAAACGAGATCAGAATAAAGAACGCGATGGGCCAACCAGTTTCATCAACAGATAGCACAAAGTCAAGACATCGCAATGCAAAAGCACGGAGCTGCCACCTAAATTGATAGCTATATAAGAACAAAGTACAGCTTCGGAACTTCTTGCTTATACCCAAAAAAAGATAGGGAAAATGGCTACAGCAATCCGATTTCCGCTGTGACTGAAATGAAAAGGGAGTAGACTCACCCCGATTCTTGAGACCGAAAACGCGCGAAGCAAGCAACAATTGGAATGTCGAAGAAAACGAAACAGAGGAAGCTCTTTCAACGAAGCAAGATCAGTTTTGATCCGGCGACAAAGACAACTGCTTCGAGTCCGGTGGTTAGAGACGGGACAATTTCATCCCTCTTTTTTTTTTTTTTTTGTTTAAGTCTCTGCCGATTGACTCCCGATATTCAGGGGAGTTTACATTTTTACCCCTAAGATTTTGCGATTATTACACATTATCCCGAATACAAAACAATTATCCCGGGTACAAAACAATTTATCCAGGTGACTTTATCATGAATTTGATGATCAATATGGGTCCTATATTTGGGGAGCGAAATTTGAACTCTCTCTCAGTGAGGTCAGAATTTTTTTTAATGTGGTGTCCAAGTAAATCTGAAAAAATTAGCCGTCTTCTTATTCAGTTTAGGCAGCTTCAATTGCCTTCCTAGATCACGAGGAGAGGCTCACCGTGGTTGGGTAGCCAAGAGTCTCCATAAAAACCATGCATCATGCATGCCATACGATCAATAATAACCTGCTTCTGAAACAGTCCATAGGAAGGCAAAAGGCTTTTTGAACATCTTACTGAATAATGGAGTCGGCAGTAATTCCAAAAAGGTTCGAACATCATTTTATCCACAAATCTCTCGTCAATTCTGAATTTAAACTCAGACAAGTTTTATTAGAAAAGTTAAATTGCACTATTAGAAAAAGAAGTACAGCGTAAAATTCATCACAAACGGATCTTAATTTAGGCTCTTTTTTAATACCATGACTGATGGCATGAGTATAACCCGTTTTCGCATACAGACCACTGCTTAAAGGGATGCCACGCACAAACCAAACTAGACGGCATATGCATCATACCGACCAAAATTAATCCCTTACGTTTACTTCCCTCATCTAGAATCAAAATTATCGTCAACAGCCATGACGATTCAAGAAATTCTTTTCCTTGGACTATTAAGTGCACTGCAACAAAACATCTTCAGAATCATAGCCCCTAGCAAACAGATCATGAAACAAAGAAGAAAGAAGACACAAATAGTGTTTTTGGATGAATTGCCACATAAAAGAGCTCGATACATGTTTTACACAAAGGAAGAAAGAAAAATAAAAAAGAGACCAGAACTACAACAGTAGGAGACAGAAAAAAAAAATTATAATGAAGCCCCTTCAAAATGCGACGAACTTTGACACAAGAAAGTCATTGAGGTGCTTGACCATGTGGTGGAGGACCGGGTGGTGGCGGGGGAGGCATACCAGATTGATTTCCAGGCTGCAAAGAAGATACAGGTCAGCTTCTGCGAATTTAGAATACTATGCTTCTTATCATGGTGATCACCATTTAGAAAAATGACCAGATGCATCAAAGTTGCGGTGGAAAATAATACTATTGGTAATAGAATGAGATGATTATCTAGTCACCCATCTAAATGTTGACAGCATAGGAGTGCAAATACAAGCCAATAGAAGGTAAAAAGAAGTTTAAAAAGTTCTCACATCAGCAGCGACAACAAAAATGAAGCGTTTTGCGTCATTAGTCTTCTGTCTAGTATGAAATCTTACTACTCAAAACTCTTAAAGTACTTTAATTAACATTAAGTAATAGGCATCCACTAGATCTTTTGAAGCAAGATCTTCCAGCATCTGTCCCCATGATTAACAATACAAACAAGGACCGTGAACCGCTTCTAAGCTAGTTTCTATCATGATGCCCCACTAATCCTTTCGCCACTACGTGGACGTATCTAAGGTCATGGCAACTGCATCCTCAAGTTACCAACCAAAAGGTCTGTCTTAAAATGAACATTAGATTCAACCAATACCAGAAAATTTTGAAAGGCTTCCCAGTTATAATTCAGAAACCACGTCAACAATTTAATGGCGGAAAACTAGACCTTTTTTCTCATGGCAGATTGGATTGTCATACCTGAAAAGGATTGAAACCTGGCATCATAGGCATTTGTCCACCTTGTGGACGGTTAAATGGACCACCTGTCGGATACATTTGGGCCCCACCTCCACCCGTTTGTCCTTGCAAATTTGGCAAATTACCAGGAAAACCACCAACTGAAGGTCCACCACTTGAGGGTAACGATCCCGAGTGCATTGGGTTCATGCCCATAAAATGGCCTTGTTGCATGGGAGGAACCATCTGATTCATTGTACCTTGCATGCCCTTCAATAAAAAAAATAAGCAACACTCGGTGTTTAATGCTTCTGGGAGAAAACAATTTAACCGACAATATAACTCTGGTGCAATTAGATCAGGTAAATATTCTTTTTCCAATATATGCATTTGCAGTTAATGTTGGGTAGTTCCTGAAGACTTGCAAAAGGCGCAGGCATTGAAGAAGGTACCTGTGAAGGCAAATTAAGTGGAGGCATCTGGGGTGGAGGTCGAGGCAAATGAGGATGAGGGAGCAAAGGTAAATGTGATGGAGGTTGTAACTGTGCCATATTTGGAGGTGGCATAGGCAAGGCAGACATTTGCTGTGGGAATGGCTGATGTTGTTGCTGTTGCTGGATTTGCTGAGGATTTTGTGGATAAGGTTGCTGCTGATGAGCAGCCAGAAGGGAGGGATGTGGACCAGGTGGTAGAGGAGGAGCTCCTAAAGGCATTGAACCTGGAAGAGGCTGCTTCTGCTCTCCCTGAGAAGAAAAATCTAAAGATGGAATTGACAGCGGCATGGCAACTCCAACACCAGGAATGGTCCCATCATTTCGAGACAAGCCCGCACCAAATGGTCCTGGAGTTGTTGGGGTTTCAGGTACAGGGAAATTGCCAGGCATGCGGCCAGCAAGAGCAGGGTTTTGTTCACCATAACCTGCTACAAGTTGATCAATGCTTAGTTTCGAGAGAATGTCTAACATCGGCTGCATAAAATCCTTCAGTATGTGATGAAGCACAGAAGCTAACTCATGCCTAAAATAATTTGCATTTAGTCTCTATATGATAAAAGCAGCAAGTCTACTGTAAACCAAGAAGGGTTCAACTAAGTTTAGTACAGCGGGTCCACAAAACAGAGTATAACCTAACCTTGGTTGGGTCCCATGTTAAATTTATCACGTGGAGTATCACCTGGCCTATTTCTGCACCAAAACTTGGTCGTATGATCATTGCTACCGCTGCAGTAAGAACAAAACACATTTAGTAGTTGAGAGCATCAGTCAGTTACAATTAGATACTACTGAAGAAATCATACAAAATACAGGTGATTCGCAGACAATATAGCACAAGATAGCAGCCACTTACACTATCTTCTAGTAAATGAAAGGAAGTTAGGATTTGTTTACCACGACTTATAATTAGTAGTTTTAGCTTTCCCATCCCTTAAAAAAATTACTGCTTTTTGTTTTTCTAAAAAGACAAACTAAAGGAGCTTGAATGTCAATGTCTACGTGTTCTAGAAGATATGTTGTTTCCAATATCACACAAAGTACAGACGCCAAAAGCACAGGGAAAAGCAAAAGGCCAGAAGTATAAACCACCCAAAGCGCACCCATAAAAATAACTCATATTTACCTGCAGAGCAAATAGCCAATAGGATGCCATGCAAGGTCCCATACACTGTTATCATGCGCGTTGGGTATTTCAATCTGAGGAGTTTCATGCCTGATAAATTGTTTCTGACAGTTAGAAGACACTAAAGATGGCCAAAAACTGAAAGTACTAAAGAAAATAAAATCAATGATAATTGTTGGAATAAGCCAAGGAACAGGACTGACCAATTAACCAATATATCCACGCAGTCCACAGAAGAGTGGCAAGAAAGTGAATTACACACAATTTAAGAGTGACCCAAGGTCAAGTCCCACTAAATTTCTCATTTTTAACTTGCTCCATCTATCAATTTCAGTCCGTCCAACAAAACTGTATCTTTTCCTCTTCCTGTTCAAGGTGAGTTTACTTTAGAGGACATGGAAAGTTCAGTTTCTTACATTGCTTCAAGAAAGAAACTTTAGTCCATCTGCAAGTATCACGTTCTTTCTCATTCAAGGTAATTGTACTTTTACAGATATGGTCTTAAATTGTTCAAAGATCTTATGCTTTATATACATGTAGAACATCTATTGGAAGTGCGGGAGCTTCATGCCTGAGTGGAAGAAACCCTCATACATCTACTAGACATACATTCTACACAGGAAATAATTCCTCAGATGGCATGAACATGACATTCCATTTTTCACGCTCGCTAAAAAGATGTTTAGTTTAAGCCTTCCCTACTTAACCTCACAGAGAGTACCTAAGGACCACTAGGAACGGGCAAGTCCATCACTAGATGTTAAACCTTGTAAACCATGTTATCAAAAGCTACGGTTCAACCATTCACTTTTTCCACTTCAACTTTGTCTACGAAGTCATGTTAATATAATGTAGGTATACTAAGACTAGATTACACGATTAGTCCGCAAACCAAAGTTGCAAACTGTGAAAGGACATTTGACAAGGTGGGCCAAATGATATTTAAATATGTACTAGATGTCTACCCGACAAGCCAATGGAAGATGGATCCATCGAAGCTCCCACTGACAAAGTACTCCTCATGGAATGGATGCCAAGCCAATGCTATAAAAATTTGAAAAAAAAAATGTTTCAATATGGTCAGACGTATCAATGTGGTAGAATGAGACATCAACTTTAGCCCAGCACACTGAGAAGCTAAAGTGGATCTTACTCAACTAGCTCTAACTAATACTTGTAACTATAGCAAGCAACAAAACATTTGGTCATCACTCACCAGTGACATCCTTCCGATGACCACGGAAGGATTCAAGCTCCTTCATAGCCCTGATATCATAGAGCTGCAGTGACAAAATAATACGCTTAGTCTACAATCAAAGGAGGGCAAAGCAAAACATATATCAAAAAAGATGGAAGGACAAAGCTTGACGACAATCAAGTGTCAAGCCCAAGCCTGCCATTTTACGACAGCCAGATGGAGAAAGTAAGTACCTTGATGATTTGATCCTTAGCGGCAGTTAACACCCAGTTTCCATTTTGGTTCCACTTGACACAAAGCACGGTATTCTTGTGGCCATGACTTCAACAGACAAGCATTACATCTCAGAAAGTATGATGATAAACTAACCCTTCAAAAGTTCAAAGAAATAGAACACTTACAATGAACAAAGCTCCCTTCCTGATTTAGCATCCCATAGTTTTACAAGATTGTCCTTACCACCTAATAAGCGACAAAAAAAAATAATGATGGTGCCCAAGAAACTTAAATCTTAGCGAAAAGATTATGCAAACTTTGTGAACCTGAAACTAACAACGATTTGGTAGGGTGCCAATCAACGCTCTTCACATCCCAACCATGACCTGCCTGATTTCAAACCACACATAAAAAGAAGTCTTGGTTTATTGTCAGCAAAGCTGGCATAACACATATAGACAAAGACCATTTATATTTCACAGTAAAGGACTCAAAAGATCCTGCCACATAATCTATATAAAATGTAACTGCCAGTACCAAGGGAAAAAGGGAAATTTATACATCTGGTCATTTCCAGGTGCAAAACAGGGAGGGATAGGTCACATGTGTGAACTATTATCCTAAGTTCACATGAAAAATTCTGAAGCTCCATGGTCATTTGACTTTATTGCCTCAATGTTTGAAAAAACAAGTTGTCAACAACAATATGTAGATTCATGCAAGGAGGCATGACCGCCATCACAAAACTAATAACCATCGATTGTCTAATAGCCATGGTCTCCTTGTTGCAGGAGCCTCCAAAATAAGACCACCGATAAATGGGCATGCTACGTTAGTTGATTTCCAAAGGGAGTCGTACCATTACTAGAAAGTTATTCAATTGATGGAAACAATTCTACATCATACTGGCTCATAATTGGAACGTACTCCTTTAAACTGATTCTTTCAAAAGACATTGTTTTCAAATCAACTCCTTTTCATGACTGAAGGATGAACTTATTCAAGAAATACTGAAGATGGTGAAAATGAATACAAAGCTCTTGGAACTGAGTGGCTTGGACGCACAAAAGTTTTTAAGATATTATGTTCTGCAAAACCTATGTTGTCTTGCGCTACAGATGCAACAAATTAAAAGATGCTAAGCCATTGAACTCTCCTTTTTGAACTGAAAACTAGTCAAACACTAAACAAACTATCAATCTCCATTAAAATGATGTTAGACATCACAAGACGGTTGAAAAATGAACCAAGTAAATGAATATAAGCAGTAAGCTTTGTACAGCATGACGACACTCCCAACAGAATTCTATGGTGACAAATTAAGTGAATTAATATGTCGTTCTGTGCAAGTCCATAGGAACTCCAGAAATTTAGAACATTTATAACCAACAAAAGGTGCAGATAATTCATCCAACTTCACCAAAACTCAAACTAGAAACAAACCATGCAAATACTCATGACTAATGTAAAATGAAAAGGCAAGGGAGAGTTTCATACTGACTATGCAGCAAAAGCAACACAATTTTGCAATAGAGTTTGGTCACATTACCAGATAACGAACGCTCTTCCTGGCATCGAGCGAAGTCCCAGACTTTAACAGTAGTATCATCAGAGCAGGAACAGAACTTCAAGTCTGTCCTACAGAAGCTGTTGCAAAAGTTCAATTATGACATGCTCCATATATTTAGGGTGCAGGCATAAACAATGCATTCATAAGGCTGACCTTAAGTCTCGAACTGATTCTTTATGGGCAGATTTGTTAGCCTTCACATTGTTCATGTTGTTCTGCCAATACCTGAGAGATATTCCCACCAAACACAATCACATGAGTAAATGATAATACTGAAATCAACGCCCGGGGGGTGGTTTCCACAAAAGAATTTCTTACTAGACTCTAAGCTCTTTTGCTTGCTAGGGGGTAAGGTCTCCAGTCAAATATTTGAGGGAATGCCTTCTTTCTAGTTGTTCTGTTCTATCTATTAGGGGTGATAGGGGAAGTATAATTAAATGTGAAAAATTTGTCCTCTAAAAAAGGGAAGTATTGAATGATGTACTTTATAGCTCCTCCATCGTCGCCGGAAACCATCCAATTGTCATTGTGGCTCCACACCATTGACCTAATTGCCTGATCATGTGCCTAGAAATCAAACAATGAACCAGAGCTGATTAACAAAACATTCCTCCTGGTTCCTCAAAAACAAGGAATAAGGACCTGGCCACTATAATACCTGAAGAATCATTTCGAAATTGAAGGACTGTCCATTCCAAAGAGTGAATTCGCCGCTATGAGAACCTGTAATGAGACGCCGCCCCGTAGGAGTCCACTTAGAAAGACAAAGAAAAGGTCAGCAAACAATTACATGAAAGTTGTGGGCCCACCACAGCACGTAAAAGAACTTAAATGACAAGTACTAGTCAAGTTTAGCAGGAAAACCAGAATTTATACGCTAGGTCCAAAAGATGCAAAAACTCAAGAAGCAGGTTGTTTGTCTCTTTCGAAAAGAAATATCTTCTCATTCTAAAAGACGGTTTCTCTCACCAAAACTCGGTTGATTGAACAACGGTTCTTGTTTACGGACGTATGCACAAACTTTGCAGCAAAGCTTGTGGAAGGATTATCTGAGTATGCAACAGCTGGTAACATCTGCATGAAGGATAGGTAGATAATAAAAGATCATAAAAAATTATCAATTCAACATACAGTAGGGGATAGTTAAAAAAGCACAGATGATGCGAACATCAATGGCTGCAGCTGGTGTAGGCTGCAACACCGTCCTGTCTCTAGAATCCCTCTGCCACATACGAATCTGCAAAACACAATTACAAGCTTCACAACCAAACTCAAACAGGCTTGCACAGCATCTCAACTGACTAACAGCTTCAGAAAATTTAAAGCATCTAAAGTATGTATGTATGTATGTATATGTGTGTGTGTGTGTATCACCAACACCAACATCAACAACATCTTTATCCAAAACTAATTGAGATCCGTGATCAATGAACCCAAAAAATACATAAAATAAAAGCAAGACTGATCGAAGGAAAAAAGATAAATATGTAAAAATAAATAAATATATATATATGTGAGGAAATGACTTAAAAAGATAGTCAGAAACATGGGAATTCTGCCCCTCCACAATACTAATAACTTTCGTCAACTCCGTCTTAAGAAAAACCGTACGCCAATCTATTTCCTACTCTATTAAATCTTGTTTTACTACTTTCCTCCAAGTAAGTTTCGGCCGAACTCTTTCTTTTTTCGTGTTGTGCTCTCGATAGCAAACTTATGTTCTTACCGAAGTATCTACAGATTTTAGAAGAATATGCCCAAATCATCTCAATATATGTTCTCTCATCTTTTCTGCCACCAATTCGTTGTTGAATATTTTCATTCTTTATTTTATCCATCCTTGTATGACCATACATCCACCTTAACATACTCATTTCCGCTGCTCCCATTTTATGCTCATGTTGCATCTGTGTTGGCCAACATTCAGCTCCGTATAGCATGACAAGTCTTACTGTTGTTATATAAAATTTTCCCATTAACCTAAGAGAAATTTTGCGATCGCACAAAAATTCTGATGCACTGTGCCATAAATTTTATATATATACATACATATATATATATACACATGCCAATTCAGAGAAAACAAAACCATTAGATAGAAAGAGCCAAAAATTAATATGCATGCAGCTTCCTGTGAAAACCAGAGAGTACCCACGGCACAAGGAGATGTCAAACCGCCTGCATTTAGTAAGAGCATGCACAAGATGGTAAGGAAAAGTACCTGCATATACCGAACAACAGTGCTAGTGTAGTCAACTGCCCTCCTTTGTGTAAGCTTTCTCATTCTTTTCGCAGCAAAATTATCGTTATGAGCTGCACATAAAGACAGGAAGACGAAAATGAACAGGGATTCTCCTATCGTTCTCCTGAACATACAACATAATTCATAACAATACGAGAACCCAATAGATCATTCCAGCATTAACTGATATGAGCCTAGTCATTTCTTCCCAAAATTCATCATTCGTGGTATTGTACTTGCATACAATGCATAGCTCCAATAAAATATCAGTGATCAATATCTCAGTCTACTTCTAATAATAATGCAGAAGAACTTCTAAATTGTCCGTGCCAGTATGACGAAGAGCCAAGGCAACATTTTTGCAACGGGTCAACCCTTCCAAAGTTTTAGACACACACAGGCACATGCTACTAGCAAGGTAAAACAGAAGCTTCTGACAATTCGGACTTATGAGCAAGAATGCCAATAGCTTAATAGCCAACTCCAACAAGGTACGAACAGACCATACCCTTCGCCAATCCCTAGGACAAGACATTTCTCGATGATACATCCAATGCCACAAATGTACATATGATGCAGACACTTTACCGTCATATGGATGAGCTTGATGTGGAGGAGGTGGCCCAGGCTGGTGGTGTTGATAATCCGGAGGGACGAGGTTAGTGGAGGAAGCGGAGGGCTGCCTCATCATCATCGAAGGCGGTGGTGGCGGCGGGCCACGATGGAACTCGCCACCTGGGTGCTGCTGCTGCTGCTGCTGAGGGTCGCCGTACATCATGCTTACGGATGCGCAGCGACTGCGACCTCCCGCAATGGAGAGAGGGAGGGTGGTTCCCACGGAGCGTGGCTTGCTCAGGTGGACCGGAAACCAGGGGATTGGGACCTTCAAAACCCTAGCTCACTTCCGTTCTTCGACGCGGAAGAGAAGAAGAAGAAGAGCGGGAAAGGACCAAGTGAGACTGCATAAGAATTGAGCCCATCAGGCTCCCTTTTTCTGGCCCGGGAAGAGAGTTCCCCGTTTTATCGGGATGCCCAAAACTTATAATGAAATTGTAAATAATCCCTAAAATCTTCTAAAAGTGTAATTAAATCTTGAAACCTATAGCAAAATAGCATTCGAGTCTTGAGCCTTTTAAAAAGTACAATGAAGTATTAAAATTAGTCACCAGAATATAATCGAGACCTAAAATTTTCAAAAAGCGAAACCAATGAAATTACTTCATTGAACTAATATGTCGAGTTTGAAGACTTAATTGCAATTTTTGAATATTTTAGGACTCAAATACATTTTCATAATAAGTTTTAGGACTTAATTGTAATTTTTGAAACTTTTATGACTCGAATGTATTTTCATAACAAGTTTTAGTACTTCCAATGCATTTTTCCTTTTTTTTTCTATTGAAATTGGGATTTTATTCTCTCTTGTCTTTTGACCTAGGTTTCGTTTGTTCTTATTTCATTATTTTTCATTATCCAAATTAGTGAAAATTTCAAACAAAATGGCCTCAAGTACCTTCATTTTATCAAATAAATACCTGAAGGTGACCTTGTATCGAATAAATGTCCCTCATTATCTCAAATAAGAGCATGAAGTAGATATTCTTTTAAATAAGAGCTTGAATTGATCTTATCAATCTAAAAAAATACGTGACTCGCCGGGGTATTTTGGTCATTTAGAATATCAAATATATGTTTTTTGGTTTTTTTTTCCTTTTTTCGATTTTTCATTTTGTTAAAAAAATAATGTAAAAAATAAAGAAAGAGATATAGGGGCGGGAGGGTGTCCTCTTGCATGTAGCCACCGCCCCACAACCCCGTCCTGCATGTATCTCTTTTTTTAAAGTTTTTAACATCATTTATGAAAAAATTGTTAAAATTATGTTTTAACAAAAATACTCTTGATCGATTGAATGCTTGAAATATTTGATTTGTCGGCCGGCCGGCAAAGTCATGCCCTTATTTGAAGAAGCATAGCTATTTTAGACCCTTAGTCGAGACAAAATGAGCACTTCATGCATTATTTAAAATAATGATTACTCAATACTCTTACCTGGAAAAATGAGTACATTTATGGCTCATTGTTTACAAATTTTCCTCCAAATTATAACTACAGAAGTGAGGTTATTTCATTGTTTTTCATCTATCTCGCTTTTTTACGTTCCAAACCTACTTTTATGCTGGATAAACGCCAATTTCCTCCACTTCACTCTATAATTATTATTTTTCTTCCAAAAATTTTCACAGGCGCAGCCAACAGCAGATCCAGAGCTCCAGGTTGGAATGGAGACAAGTAGTTTTTCACCTAACCATAATACATAATTATTTAGTGAAAAGATTTCTCAATATTCGATTTGCTAAATAATTTTAAAATATTTTTTAAAAAATAATAACTAACTAGTTAGCGAAAAATATTTCATGCTCACATCTAAACATTCTCGTGGAATATGACAATATTTTTCATTCATTTTCGCAAGCAATATAAATAATTATTTCAGGGAAATATTTGTTAAGTAATTCATTTTATGCGAAACAACGGAAAGTTGATATTAAGCAGTCTAGACGAGTTTGTTAATACGGTCAACGCATGACAATGACGGCGATGACAGCAACAACAAAACGCATGCTGAAACACTAATGAAGTATTTACTAAGAAAAAGGAGTTTCGACTATATTCTCGAATGGAAATTGACTTTTTTTTATTGACCACGAGCAAAGTTTCGTTATATTTTTTTTTTCATAAGCTGCAATGATAAAATGACGCTCCCAGCAATTTTCTCGCACCTCGACTAGTCTTGTCTTTTCCAACGGTATTTAAGGAAAATAATCTTTCTCATCAACTTTAGGTCTAGTGACGATTCTGACCCGAAATTCTTTTTGTCTTGTTAAAAAAGTATCAACTTTAGGTCTAATGACGATTTTGACTTAATTTTTTTTTCATCCCGTGAAAAAACACAAATTTTAACTCGAGTTTCAAATCCGACTCATTTTAATTTGGAACAATTAGTTATTCAACATGGCAATTTCATGTCATCAGTAAATTCACATGGCTTGTTGACATGAATTTAATATATTATTTACCGTCTTATTGCTACGAAATATGAAGTTTTTCATCATTTTCGGAGGGAGGATAGGGCTGGGATTGTTAAAAAAAGAAGGTTTTAATCGTAAGCTTGGCGGATCTCATCCACTGCATCTCTCCATGATTAGTAATGCAAAATTTTAGATTTCAATTAAACAGCTGATGCTCGCGGATGAAATGAAAAAGATGAATAGGTTAATCATTTTTCTTCAAGTTGTGTCAAAGGTAAAGCGGATGAATAATTTTAAATTTCGTGCTAAGAAAACGGTATCTTAAATCCACATCAGCAAGTCACGTGTATTTATCGATAATATGAAATTGGCACGTTGGATAATTAATGATTCCAAATTAAGGGGGTTAAATTTGAGATTCGAGTTAAAATTTGTGTTTTCTCATGGGATAAAAAAAGTTTGGGTCAAAATTATCATTGAATCTAAAATTAATACTTTTTTACGAAACAAAAAAAAGTTAAGGTCAAAATTATCATTATTGCTAAAGTTAGTGTCTCTTCAGGGAATTCTTCAGGGAATTAGCCCAATCGAATTGATGCATTCAAGTATTTACTTCGACATAATTTTGTACTAAACTATATTGCTCTTTCCCCTCTGTCTGATCGGGCCTCACCAAATCGTCCCCAGGGTTGGCGGAGCTTCGCCGGCATGCCCCGACCCGACCCAGGACGAAGAGACGCCGAGTCAGGGAGAGAGGGAAGAGAGGAAGCGCCCGAAAGGGAGCGGGGGTCTTAGGGTTTCTCCGTCTTCTAAGATTCTCTGTCTTCTTCCAAGTTCGCTGTAATTCCAAAGCGGGGTCGCGCGACGGCGATCGCGATCGCTTCTGTGCGAGGAAGAGGACTCGATTCCAGAACGTGCCCCGAGTTTGAGCTCGATAGCATATTTTTCGTTCCCACGGATCCGGATCGGAACGGAACGCTCTCTCCTTTTCCTGAATCGAAGGTAAGCGCAAAAAATTCACCACTGCAACTCTTAACCTCTTTTTGGCCGAATTCTCATCTCGGCGAATGAGTGTTTTGGTCTTGATTTTAGCGCCGGTGCCACCGTGCCAGAGTATCAGTTTTGTGTTTGCTATTTGATTGGTTTTTCTATGCATCGCATCTTTCGCTTCGGAGTATTCGTAATTCCTAAGTCCTAGTGCAATCACGCTAACTCTCTCAATTGGCAAGCGACTACACTGAACTCTAATCATCCGGTTGGATCTGGCAATAACATGTTTTTGAGCAATCTGTTTATGTCTCGTATGTTACAAGGCAAATCTATCATAGTAAAGAAGAAGAGGAGGTTGGAGCATACGTGCCTATTCTCGTTTTTGGTTCCTTTTTCCAACTTGCAATTCTCGTATAGGATTAAAGGGCAACCGATTTAGATGCATTTTGGAGCAAACTATCCATTCCCTTTCTTCTCGTTGAGGGAGTCCTCCATCTCTCTCGGGTGCTTTGACTTTTCATTCGTGTTGATCACTATTTATCATGTCAACTGCAGTGAATTGTAGATGAGCAGTAAATTTGGTTTGTTGCTATGAAATTGAAAAGCTTAGCGGTGGAGGACATATATCCATTCTCACCGTCTTACATCCTGTCCTGTTTGTGGAAACTGAGACTACTTTTCGACTGATGTGAAAGAAAGTGCTTCTTTGAAAGAATGAACACACATGGGAGTCGTTCGTATGTGTGGGCTGATGGGAAGAGTATTATTCATCTGCTCAATTCAATTCTTACTTGGACTCCACGAGCTTCCTCGATTATTAGATGCAGTTGTTGCATAAAATATAGAATGATTCATAATAAATCAGAATCTGCTTTGCACTTGCATCCTTGAAGTCGAAGTACAGAGGCTAGATTCCTTGTTGGGTCATCAACACAACATTGATGCTTTTGTCTGTTGAACAAGAAATGAAGTGCTTTAAGCAGATCCCATTGGTGATGTTCAGGAATGAATAATGCGGACATGCCTGCGCTTGTCTATGTTTCTGGTGATTTTGTTGGATGATGTCTAACTGCACATTGAAGGATAAGAGTCCTGCAGATAGACAGTTTGGCTTGTGCACGCACCATATTGTCTGACAATTCATTCGTAACAATGGCTAATGATGACTTACCTAAGTTTTACAGTCAAACTTCCTGTTATGGTCTAATTCATCTTTAAGGTACCTAACAAAATGGGATTATGGGAGATAAGAAAACAGAAGTACGTGGTATGTATATGGCAGAATCACTTCATTCCCTTGTTGGATTTTTGTGTTGCTTCCCCTACATGCCATGTATGTGTTGTCTTGCTTCCTCTGTTTACAAACCCACATGGTCATTTTATGGATCACCCTGTTGGCTTTCCATACTTGAGTAGGATCAAAGTCAGGATAGAAAATCTTGCACAACATGGCTGCTTCTGCGAAAACTCTTACCCTTGGAAATTGTTCCTTAAACGGAGAATGGACTGTTGTTGGACGACGGCGTGGCAAACAAAGAAGACATGTCCCGAGGATTAAACTGCCAGAAGTAAGAGAAGCATGGACTCCAGCAGATGCCAGCATTGATACTGAGAGAGTCTCAAAATTGCTGCGGAAGCTGGAGATATGTATGAATAAGATGGAGACCTCTCAGTTCTACCAATGTATTGTGCAACAAATTGAAAATTCAGAAACTTTTAATTGCTTCCGCCAGGTTTTGGGCTCTGAATCGGAGATGCAGGTGGTTGTTTATGGTATCGGCAGCATCGACTCGTATGAAACCCCAAGGTTGCAGCTGAGCCTCTTATTATTGATGAAGAGAAAGTTCAGTTGGATGGGAGGCATAGAGGTTTTTGATCCCATACTTTCCGGAACAGAATCTCGAGGGTTACAAGCTCTCGGTTGCTCTGTCCTCTCAGTCAACGAGCAAGGTCGTCGCTGTGCTCTAAAGCCCACGCTTTTTTACATGCCTCATTGCGAGGCTGAGTTATATGACAATCTTCTGCATGCCAATCAGGAGGCAGCCACGCTGAAGAATGTGGTATTGTTTGGAAATAGCTTTGAAACGTATGAGGAGTATGCATCTGCAATTAGAAATTCGTCTATAGTTCATTCTGCTGGGCACATATTGGCTCTTAAGAAATTTACATGTGAGTACAAAATCCAGATTGTGTCTGATGATTCTTTTAAAGCCTTTCATGATTCAAGTTGGCATTTTTTTCACCAGCGTGCGTGACGCATAGCTGCTATTTTTGTAAACTCCATCAATTATTGTTGGGCAGCACTGTGAAAAACTATATGCTGGTAGAAATAGAATGGCTTTGGCGTTAAGTTATTGTGGGAATTCATGTGTGTGTGAAAGGACTTCACCGATCATCATCCCAAACAATGCACCGTGACCCTCAATTATGAGATAAGTTTTCATTTATCTTGTCCCCAATTCTCATTTACTTCCTAAAGAACATTGGCATTTTGAATCAAGTAATCTTACCTCCTCCTTTTTCCCGTGGTCTGACAACACAATTCAGAGCCCAAAACCCGGCCACGCAATAAGTATCCAACTCGTTATGTTTCCACGTGAAGGATCTCTCTCCAGTCCTCCGCACACGTATTCGGCAGGCGGTCGGCATCGTCGGACTACCTTACCGAAATCCCGAGCTCTCCTGACGCGAGAATTTGAAAGCATTTATGTCCAGAATGGAAATGGGGGTCGAGCTACGCTGCGTCCTTGAAACTTTTTAGTTGCACGGTTGGCCAACGTGGGCTTTAGGATGATCTGGTTTCCTTCCTTTGTCGGTTAGGGGCTTTTAGGCTCCGACTGTATTGTGACCAAAACGGGCAGACGGAGGGTGGGCCAATGGGGGTGACGAGTCAATCACGCTCGCTGGAGATCATAGAATTTCAAAACAAAGCTTTTCTAACCGCGTCGTGCCCTTTTCTGAGTAGGCGGTGCGTCCCAGTCATCAGCCCGCCTCCCAAATTTCGACGAAATTCCCGAAAATCGTTAATAATAATAATCTTCGTCTTTATCCCTAACGCCTCCTATAGCGGGCTCCTCTCCACAACTTTTCTCCGCCCTTTTCCTCCGCCTTCTTCATTTCGTCTCTCCGCCATATTACTTCGATCGCACGTCAGCCCCCGCGAGGTGAACCGTCAAAAACGAATCCCTCCCCACCCCACCCGTCCAGGCTCCCTGTTTTCTCGATCTTCGTCGTTCATCGAGCTCTTGACTTTTGCCAAATACTGCTCGGTCCTTTCCCCCCTTCCCCGGCTTTCTGCGATTTCCCGATGGCGAATTACGATGCCAAATTCGATTTCTCCGCCCACCGGAGATCGCCTCTCTTCAACCGTTCCTTCACCATGCACGCGGAGCCCCCCGCCGAGAAGCCCTACAGCAATAAGCCCGCCCTCGAGCGAGCTGGTTCGGTCAAGAGTATATACAATTCGATCGATTCCATCAAAGGTAAGGTCCGAAGGCTCTGCAATTTGTTTGAATCCCCCAAGTCCCCGTCTCGGCGCGTTGATGAGACCCAAACCGTGGCCCGTGCCTCTTCTAAGCTGAAACCCACGAAGGCGGTCGATTCTGGTTATAATCACAGCTCTCCGTTTAGGTTACCGGGCACGGAGGATAGGATTGTGGTGTATTTCACCAGTTTACGCGGGGTTCGGAGGACGTTCGAGGATTGCTACGCGGTGAGGATGATATTGAGGGGATTCAGGGTTTGGGTCGACGAGAGGGATGTATCCATGGACTCGGCGTATAGGAAGGAGCTGCTGAGTGTGTTGGGGGAGAAAAATGTTAGCTTGCCGCAGGTTTTTGTTGGAGGCAAGTATGTGGGCGGAGTTGACGTGATCAAGCAGCTTTATGAAATTGGCGAATTGGCAAAGACTCTCGAGCGGTTTCCGAAACGGGCGCCTGGGTTCGTGTGCGATTTTTGCGGGGATGCAAGGTTTGTCCCGTGCACGAATTGCAGCGGAAGTAGGAAGGTGTTCGATGAAGATGAAGGGGTATTGAAGAGGTGTTTGGAGTGCAATGAGAATGGGTTGATTCGCTGCCCTGATTGCTGTTCTTGAAGAGAAAAAAAAAGGTTTCCTCACTGTTTTCTGCATATATCGGATGCTCATTTTCCGATTTCTCCATTGAGTCTGGCTGCTGATGAGTCGGTCAAAATGTGGATGTGTCTTTCTATTTGGGAAGTGAACCCACATAGGGTTCGTGTTGGATTTTATTTGTTAACTAATGTTAGTCGGGATTGATGTTCATCATTCCTCTGAACAGGGTCACGGGGGATTGTACTTACTACCTATATAGTGAAGACAACAACTGTCTTCTTCATCAGAATGTAAATATGTAGTCCATACAACGGACGGGGATGCAAGTATTGTCATGGATGGATTGTAGAGAACAGAGGTTTATTGATCCTCAAGTTCTCAATGATTGATTACTGGGAAGGGGCAATTCCTGGTATCCTTGTTTTTTTTTTTTTTTAAAGCTCATGCTTTGAGGTCTTGATTTACAGTGGTTTCTTCTTTCCTGCACTGCTTTACGTTTCTTTGGACAATTTAATTGTATGATTGACATAGTAGTTGTTTTCATGAGAATTTAACAGGAAATGGGACGCAGTCTGTTGCAATTAGTTGGATTGTAACACAAGATGCTGCTTTACTTTTTAGATCATGATCGGCTCGATTCTTTCTGTTGATTTTCTCTAGTCGGACTTGTGGAGATAATATGTGAGCATTTCTGTTGAAAATCCAAACCATGTGGCTTTATTTTACCTATCCTTTGCTGTATCATTTCATAATTCTTCATGTATCTGATTCTGGTGGATGGTTGCTCTTGTTGAAAACCCTCTTTCTGGACAATAGATAGATATTTGCTCTTAATGAAGGCCCTCAACTGATCCGCTTGAACTGAAAGGTTGAAATCTCATCTCGACCTCCTTCAAATCAAAACCTTGTTGGCACTATATTCATACATGTTTTGGGTTTTCCTCACCTACAAAAATAGATTTGCGTATGTCAATGTTTTTGTATTCCCCGAGGCTTTCTTTAAGAACTTGTGAGTTCATGTGATGTTTGATGAAATCTTGTTAAAGGGGGAGTCTTTTCCATTTGATCCCGGACTCTCGACTACTTTTTTGTGAATTGTTCTTCCAGATGAGGACCCTTTTTAGTGTACTCCTACTGATGAAACTGTTGATTTAGATGAGAGCTTGACAACCATCCTCTATGGATGTTTTGGCTCTTAGTACTAGGGACTGGTTCTTACCGATCCAATTCTATTTGAGTACGGGACCGGTTCTCAGAACCACCTGGGGACCGGTTCTCTAGAACTGATTTCATAAAGCCTAAAAATCCTAATTTTTGTCGTGGCACCTTTTTCTCTTTGTTCCTTTTTTCTTTTCAGCCTCGCTTAGACGTTTTATGACTCTCTCTTTCTGTCGTGCTCTTGACTCACCATCCTCTTGGTGGCTTCCCCTTGCTCGTTCTTGGCTCGCCTCAACTCACTCCCCCTCGTTAGTCTTTTATTTTGAACTATCTTTTCACTCATATCGTTTTGTTGTAAAAAGTGAAACCAAAATGAAAAACAGTTCTTTAGTTGGACCCTATCTGGACTCGAAAAATGGGTCACGTTCTGAGGTCGGTTTCAATGTAAACATGGTGGGTTTCAGATTTAAAAAATTAAAAATTGATTTTAATAAGGTAGGTGAGGGCGCGCATGATAATCATTTTATTTTAAAAATTAATTTTTCATTAGAAATGGGAGAATCTTTTTTAGTTTTTGAGTAAAAAATCATTTTTGATAGTGACATAAAATTTTTGTTATTGGAATAGAAGTTTGTTTGACAATGGTTGAAAATTTTTATTTTTGAAATATTATTAACACGAAGTATTCCACAAAAATGTCTATTTCATTTTTAATTTTTTTTTAAAAATAATTTATTACAATAAATTATTATTTACTATTTACAAATCTATTTTTATTTCGACGGTGTGTGTGTGTAGCGATGGTGGGTGGGGTGGCCAACGGAGGTTGGCGGTGGTTGCAACGGCCGGCGAATGATGGTCGGTGGAGGGCAATGGTTGGTGGCGGTAGGGTTGGCAGTGACTGACGATGATCACCGCGTTAGGTGGCAGTGGCCAACGGTGGTTGCGGCAGTGGCCGATGATAAATGCTACAACGATCGATGGTCGGTGAAGGTGGTCACGGAGGTCGGTGGGGAGCATCAATGGGTAGCGATCGACAAAGGAAAGGCGATAGAGTGCGATGGGGACTTGAGAAACGAAATAAAGGGTTTTAGTAGGTTTTTTCTGATATATGTTTTTGGAATAGATAAGCGATAATTTTGTAGTTTCTCATTTCTCTTTAAAATCTATTTATAGAACAAAATTTTATTTTACAAATAGAAAAACAGAATTGTATTAATACAGAAACAGGTTTAGAGCATAGATATAAAAATAGAATGGTTATCCTCCGTGTCCTTAGAGTTCTCAAAAATCAGAAATCGATCCTCACATTACATGTTTCAAGTTTAGTATCTGTCCACCCCTGAAACTGATCATCCCTAGCGCTTTCGGTGCTTTTATATAATGTACTTGGCTTCACGATGAATTAGCGGGTAAATGTTGGACCTGAAAGTCTGTGGTAATCTAAAAGACCCCATATGCTAACCGGCAGCTGGTTTTCTTAGGAATAATGCAGAGATTATCCTTTCATGGACTCTGTCTTTTATAATTCTTAATAATTCCTCCCGGTGTCTCCGATGAGAACTGATTTTGGAAGTGGGCGACGAGGCCGTCTTCCCATATGCATTGTGAAATGCATCTCCGCGCCGTCTATTCAAACTGAGCGCGTTCCGCTGGGATGGCCCAACATGACGTCACCGGCCTTATGCGGACATTGCCTCAGAATTAATGTTATTAAAAATACTGTTTGCAGACCATGGACGGAGGGAGAATACGGGAATAATGTATAGAAACTCACTGTCGCACGTGCGGAAAGTAGATGCCGTCCGTCCGACGAAGCACCGGACCGAATTCAACGGGAATATAGGCAAAAATCAGCAAAACCCTAGGACGACGACCCAGAAAAAGAAAGAAAAAAAAGAATTTAAAGGGTGAGATGTTCACCTCACTCTTCCCGACGCCACTCCATCTCTCTCCTCCACGCACGCTCCCCAAGCCCCACTCGCTATCCTCCGCTCTCTTCCCCACCCCCACCCCCGCCACCGCCACTACAAAAGCGCTCCCACTCCGCCATCAGGACACCCTCGCACTCGCCGTCGCAGAGCAACGCGACAAACCCTCCTGTCCAAGCCTTCCTTCGGCTCCCGCTCCCGCTCCCGCCAACTCTTCCTCCTCCCCGCCTCCGCCCCCGCCCCCGCCCCCACCCCCGCCAATGGAGTCGCTGATCCTCCGGCTCCACGAGATCTCCGCTGTCAAGTTCGGCAACTTCAAGCTCAAGTCCGGCATCTCGTCCCCCATCTACATCGACCTCCGCCTCATCGTCTCTTACCCCGATCTCCTCCGCGACATCTCCCAGGCGCTCATCTCCTCCGTCGCCTCCACCGCCTTCGACATTGTCTGCGGCGTTCCGTACACTGCCCTCCCGATAGCGACGTGCGTCTCCGTCTATAATAACATTCCGATGGTCATGCGTCGCAAGGAAATCAAGGACTACGGTACTTCCAAAGCAATTGAAGGTACTGCGTAGCTTGTATGCACGTAAAGAATGTGCATTTTAAATTTTCCTGATTAAGGGGGATAATCATCGATTTAACTGGCGACCCAATGCGATCGACCGAGGTTGTCGTTTTCGTGCCTAGCTGTTTGGTAGGCTTGGATTTTTTGCGTTATATTATTTTGATGCGTCGTTCCGTGTTGATTAGGTGAATTCAAGAAGGATCAAGTGTGCTTGATCATCGAGGATTTGGTGACGAGTGGCACTTCAGTGCTCGAAACGGCTGCCCCGCTGCGTGCTGCGGGGTTGAAGGTAACCGACGCCGTGGTGTTGATCGACAGAGAGCAAGGAGGGCGAGAGAATCTGCAAGAGAATGGGATCCAGCTGCACGCTATGATAAAACTGACTGAAATGGTGAGGATTTTGAAGGAGAAGGGGAAGCTTGGGGATGATGTGGAGGCCACTGTGCTGAAGTTTCTTGAGGAGAACAGGAGGGTGGCTGTGCCTGTGAAGGAAGTGAAGGAGAAACCTAGGTTTCTGGGGTATGGGGAGAGGGCAAAGTTGTCAAAGAACGCCACCGGGAAGAGGTTATTTGAGGTGATGGTGGAAAAGAAAACTAATTTATGTGTCGCTGCCGATGTGGGGACAGCTGCTGAGTTGCTTGATATTGCTGAGAAGGTCAGAGTTTGATACTTTCTTCTCTCTTGATATTTGCAGATAGTTTGATGGCTCGTGCAGAGATATCTTTTTGTACAAGTGAGAGTGCATAAATATTCATAAACTGAAGGCATCACTATTTTGATTGTGCTGCAAGCGCTACTTAGACTTGTCATTTTAATATCCTACCGGCATTTGTTTCTGTTCTTTAGATTTCTCAGACAAAAAAGACGTCACTACATTATTATAACATCTTGTACGGTCCATAAACTGCCTTTTACATCTGCTAGCCTGCAACATGATTTAAAAACTTATACTGTCTCTGAACGGGAGTTATGGCCAATGTTCAGCAGTATCAGTCCATGGACTGGCGTTGCCGCTTATGATTCCTTTTCTGATGTCTAATGACATATTCCATTTGTTGAAGATGCCTTTGATTTAGTAGTCCCTATGTTCACATTTTTTGTCTGGACTTTCTCAGGTTGGGCCAGAAATATGTTTATTGAAAACCCATGTAGACATATTGCCTGATTTCACCCCGGATTTTGGTTCCAGACTTCGCATGGTATGTGCCAATACCATACTCTGCTATTTTGATCCCATTATCAGATTCTTGTTTTCTCTTTATCTGATATCGGTAAGTTTTTTCTTTGGCTTGTATATCATACATAACACAAGTAATGTGAAAAATTAATTTCTCTTTGATTATAACTTTTAAGAGCCTTGTGCTTGTGCATATGCAGATCTGTTAGTTGTATAAATCTCAAGTTCCTGCTATTTTTAAACCATCGATGGCTTTGAATTTCTTGCTGATGGTATTGAATGGCGTGACAGATTGCAGAGAAGTACGACTTTTTGATTTTTGAGGATCGCAAATTTGCTGATATTGGTAATACAGTGACAATGCAGTATGAAGGGTATGACTCACTCCACAGTAGTTGTTTCCTCTCCGTCTATATTCTCTATAGACTGAACTCCGTAATGTTGCGCTTGTAGCGGTATATTCCGAATAGCAGATTGGGCTGATATAACTAATGCTCACATTATCTCTGGTCCTGGAATTGTTGATGGACTGAAATTAAAGGTCTGTCTGTTAAAGGACTACTTTCAGTAAACCTTATGAAACAGATCTTCCTTTTTTCCATACTGATCATTATGATGATCCTCGAAAAATGCAGGGTTTGCCTCGAGGTAGAGGCCTATTGCTTCTTGCTGAAATGAGCTCGGCTGGCAACCTAGCCACAGGGGATTACACTGCAACGGCAGTAAAAATTGCAGAGGAACATTCTGATTTTGTTATTGGGTTCATCTCAGTTAATCCAGCATCTTGGCCAGGGGCACCAGTGAGTCCAGCATTTATTCAGGCTACCCCTGGTGTTCAACTGGTAACTGGTGGTGACAATCTTGGGCAACAGTACAACACTCCACATTCTGTAAGTCTACTTGCTGTCGTCAAATGTTGCAATCAATTTGGTACTTACCCTGGCCATTAAATTGTCAGCTCCATCGATGTGGATGGGTTGTATGTTAGTATCACTAGGAAGGCGTGCACAATTCTCAAAATGATTCTCTTTGGGTGCTGAACTGGCATTTGTCTCTTTGCTTGCTAACACAAAGAGGAAGAAGATACTTTGTCCTAATAAAATTAGGAGATGGGTGTTAGTTTGGGACCTGCTAAAAAGCATCTCCCTATAATGCCTCCAGTGTCGGACTTGCCACTTATTTTGTTAGTAGAGAATTGTTCGATAGTTAGAATAGCTGGCTATGACGGCAAATACTTTTTCAAGAGTAAGTAGCTGTCCCGTGGAATGTGTTATTTAAGGGCCATTTCATATGATCAGATGCCATTGAATTGCACAAGTACTGTACTGAGTCTTGTCTGACTTGGGCTTGAGAAAATTAGTACAAGAATTTCTTGCTTTAACTTGGTAATTTTTTGTTTATGCCATTTTAATGGGGAACCCAATTGGATGAACGCCTTGGAGTTAGTTGCTTGCTTGCAGACAAAGTTGGAGCATATCAAACTTTGAGCTGCATATTTTGTATCCTCGTGTCGGCTGAAACTGACTTCATGCAATTGAAAATGTACTTCCAGGTGATCCATGACAGAGGCAGCGATATCATAATAGTTGGGCGCGGAATCATAAAGGCTCTGAATCCGGCAGAGGCAGCTCGGGAATACCGCCTTCAAGGATGGAATGCATACGTGGGCAGGTGTTCATGAAGATTGGAAAGGGGTTCTCAAAAGGGTGAGCCAAGTTATGTTCCTGAGTCGTAGTCTGTACCTTCTGGTGCTATTAAGTGGCGGATTCTTAGGCGTATGCAGCTGATTTATCATGCGCTCTTTCATTGTGCGTTCTTGCGTCTGTCTTATCAGATATTCTTGCGTCTTTTAAGTTCCCAGATCAGCTAACGGCGGAGCCCCTTTGTGCTGTTATCGACACCAGTCTTGAGTGGAAAAAGAAATTATAGAGAATAGTAGCCAATTCTTCGTAAAAGGATTTTTCGAACCCAAAAGAAAGACGTCCGACATGAACAGACGTAGTTGGATTGCTGAAGCATTTTCAGGATAGTATTGACTTGTTGGGTTCAACATTTTCAAAGTACTTTGGGACTTCGGGTCTCTACAGTCTTTGGCTAAATGTACACAGCGTTTAGTTGGTTTTTTTCTCAATTTTGATAAAATGCAATTAAATTTTCAAAATTCTCTGGTGGTACTTTGAAAATTTACATTTTCGAAATGCAATTAATTTTTTTCTTTTAACTTTGTCCTCTCCACTTGTTGTCATTGTTGCCCATCGTCGCTGCCCACCGACCCCCCCCCCCTGGCCACTAATTGCCTTTGCTCGTCGACCACCAATTGTTGCCACTGCAGTCGACCGTCGCCGACAACTGCCATCGCTAGCACCCATTGATCGTCGTTGCTTGCTAACCATTGACCATCGATCGTCGATGTTGCTATTGATGGCCACTGCTTATCGATCGCTGCTATCGACGATCACTGCCGATCGCCACCGTCAATCACCATCTCAAACCATTGCCGTCGCCCCTCGACCATCGACCGCCTTCGCTTGTCGCCCACCGATTGTCGTTGCCCATCCACTGTTGTTGTCACCCGTCGATAGTGATTTTTTTTTTTGCAACAAAGTAAAATCAATTCACAAAGTGTAGTTTTCACCAAAAAGCGTTTATGTCAAAGTTAATTTTCAATGTGTTTTTAAAATGCAATTTACCAAACACTAATTATATTATGAAAAGGTATTTTGACCCAACAATATTTGTATTTTCTTAAAATCTCTTTGCTAAATGCTGAACCAAACAATCCCTTTGTGGTGCCGGATCTCAATCCTGTATATTATAAAGAAATGGCATAATATTCTCTCTCTCTGTCGTAGACATTTTACAAAGATCGAGCCCCCATCAATTATCTTCAAAACCATACAAATTTTAAAGGGAGGATTTCTTATTCAGAAATAAGAAGCAAATGAAGCTGCATTAAATGCAAGACTTTGGAATTAGATTAGTACTAACTGAAATAAGACTTAAAATAAGCCATGCAATTGGAATCGGATAAATCGTTTCTCATTTTTAAAAATAGTTATTGCTAAAACAAAAAGGCAGATTTCAAAACTAAAGACAGAAGTGAATAAGTTTCTTTCAAAAAAAAAAATGACACGTTATGGACAAAGAAATGCTGACTTTTCCATAAATTGTGGTAAATATGATATTGCAATGGTAAATTGGTAATATCTTGCTAGTTGCCGTAATTTTTTTCAAATATTCTCTTTGAAACTTTCAATTATTTCCCGCGTCCAGTAACTTCCAAGTCATGAAGAGAGATCGTGGATTTTTCCAATTGTTAATCTCCATAAATGATGGTAGTCTTTCTAATGTGGGTAATTACTCGTCTGTGTTTACAATTGTCCAAATGTGGTGAATTTTCAGAAGCGGTGGTAATTACTCGTTTGCTTATATGATTTTCCGATGTATCAATACTTAAACAAACGATATAGGGTTCATCGAAATATACTTACATTAGATTATCAACATATTTCAAAGGTCTGGATTCATGATAAGTTCCTCACAAAAAAAACAAATGATTAGTGATACAATCATCCAATGAGTTATGACCTAATTATTCCATCAGTAATATTCACGAAGTAATTAACAATTTCGAATTAATTAAGCAAAAGAATTCACGTTTGACAACTATGAGAGTGGTGAGAGATCTGTTCTAAGGTAACATTGTAGAACATCTCCGGATATCCTTCGCAGATTGCTTAATTCCTAGGAAATCCGAAATCAATCCCTTAGACAAGTCAGCTGGACAGAACTAGACAAGTTGGCGTAGCGCGTGAAAAAGATTCTTTTGGCTGCCATACGAGAAAGGCCGGCCTAGACAGGCCGCGACATTCATGGAAAGAGGCATCGGGGGGAAAAGGAGAGAAGGAAGACAATATAACACGTTCTCTTACTGCTTGGACTATGCGACAATTGCTGTCTTCCCATTCATGTATTCAATGCATAGTCAAGCAAAGAGACATTGCCCCTAAATGTTCCAAAAAAATACATGCCCAAGAAGACGTGCTGATTGCTACGCGAACAAACTAATCTGACATTTAGGAGCAGGATACTGAAAAAAGCATCAGATCGAAAATACCCCGCCATCACTGTTCTTTCCAGATCCTACCAGTCACCCTAAGCTTCAACTCCTTCCGGTCACCTCCAGAGAAGAAGAGAGCCATGTTGCGTTGGATGATGAGACCGTCAAAACTATCGCGGACTTTGCGGTGGCTGTCCCTTATGCTCCGAGGCACACCTTGCCAGATCATCTTTCTCCCATTCCCACCAACCTCGAGACTGTAACTGTAGTTTTTCGCCTCGTTGTCATCACCCATGAACCGCAGGAATGCTATGTAGACCGGAGCCATTCCAAGCTGAAAGGCCTCAAAGTGCAGGCAGAAATACTGACCAAAGCAACTAAAAACCTGGAGATCCACCAAAACTTGATTACTATAGTGCCCCCCTTTGGAAAACTTACGACAATACGCAACTTGCAAGCATAGTCTCATGGGAACCCAGAGACTTGGACCAGCTAGTTTGACGTGTCATATGGCATATTAATCACCATCACTAAACAACTGATTCAATGACACGAGTAATCGCAAAAGAAAACCTTGCTACAACTCAGGAGGAAGCTCTATCGATAACTTAATTAGATCCTTCTTAAAATCTTAATGCCCCATTTAAACTCCCCAACTTTGCAAACTTCAATCAGCTAATATGTCTACATGGGCTTCCAGCATTCAGCCACAACAGAAAACCAAGAGATAAAACCACGTCTAAATTTAGAAAGAAGAAAGAACAGAGCGAAGATAAGCAGCACTGACAAAAAAATAAACGATCTGATGCTTGAGATATATCAATTTATCAACTTAGACCTTTATTTCCTAGAACTTATCAAGAGAATATCAGCCTTAATCCAAATTTCACACGATCAAACTAAAACAATTCTAATGAACAGATGCCTACTTTTGACGGTCTAACAATTAATTAACTACTAGATAATTCCAGAGAGCACAACATATGCCTCGGATAACTGAAACAAGGACAGGAAACAACATCAACATCAACATTGATAACACTTTTATCCCAAACAAGGACAGGAAAGAGGGGGGGAAAAATACCGTTAGCATCCACGTGGCATTCTCAACCTCATGTGGATTTGATTTGACATATCGGTGGTTAAAGGTACTGCCGTTATGCATGTCAACTTTGTGATCATCTTTGAGATGGGCTACTAGACAAGGAATGTCACCGATGACTGTGCATTCTGATCCGGCATAGGGACAACTATAGGGTCTACAGGCACATTGTGATTCATGCTTCAGCTTGCTGTAGTAAGGGTATATGCCTACACACCCAAAACTCTGATATTTACACGGAAGTTCAAGAGAGGCAGCCACCTTCTCCAACGCAAGGCATCTGATGTTCCCGAGTTCGTGCCTGCAGGTAGGACATCTGTTGTGCACCCTTGGCTTGCAACCAGAACACAGAGTGTGGCCGTTCGAACACTGATGCAGAGAGAATCCCAAATATCAACTTTTGGATTTTTATTACCAAATAACGCAGTGAGGTATATATCACCTGTGCAGGTGTCTAATGTCGAGAAGTTGCAGTAATGTGTAATAAATAGGCAACTTCGACCAAAAGATGTTATAAAAAACAGACAAGTCCCATGACGTTCATGTGCTTTAAAGGAAAAATCAATAAATCAAAACAAAGGAAATTGGAAAAAATGGTTAAATGCAAGATTAGACACCCAAACCTGATGGATAGGAGGGTACATTGCATTTAAGCACACAGGGCACTCTAATAGCTCTCGGACACTGCTAGAGACAGTAACATTAGGTTTAAGAGCATTTTGCATTGGATCATTCACACTTTCACCAATGTCCAACATGTCTTCACTTTGAGGAGGATCAATAACCTCAGGTTTGTTTCGGATCTCATCGAACAATAAATTTGCAGTAGCCATTTTGCTCGAAGAGATTCCTAGCCTATGTAACTACAGACACAAAAGAGAAAAACACATGTTATTACTAAATACAAAAGAAACAAGACTCTGGAAACAAAGAGAACTTAAACAAGTGATATCTGGCATGATAAATGTGACTACATGAGCGTTGGTCATCGCCAGTGCAATGAGAATACCGAGCACTCTTTTTCCTCAAGACATAAAAAATGTACAGAACAAGGACACCTTTAAAACCAGATGTCCGTGCATGTATCCCAACCGGAATAGGACAGACGATAGGGTCTGAGGATTTTAATGGCCCAATTTTTCAATTTCAAAAGAGGTACTGACAGCATGACTCTCAATGGCATCATCACAGGGCAGATAGGAAAAAACAACCCTTCCTCAATCGAAATTCCAACAACTTAAAATCGTCTTTCTGAAATCCAGTTGTGTTTATTCCAAACTCAAAACAGCTTCGTAAGGTAAAACTAGAAAGTAATTTTTCCCATAATGCCGAAGCATGCAGTGTGAGGAAACACTTCAAAGTTGAATGCACAGTGAAAAAACTCTTTTTATTTTTTTAATGTTTCTCTTTTTTGCTTTGTGGCCATCGCCCATAAATCTTACATTGGCATCACCGTATCTGCAGCATCCAACTTCTCTCCAGGTACCATGAAAAGTGAGTTCAATAACAGACTGTCAAAAATTTCTCAAATCGCCCATCCTGTATACTACGGCATTGCATACTATGCGTGATACTTGCATAAGGAGAGAACATGCTTTACCTGGTTATAAAAGCAATTTGCTTTCAGCTCGAGAAAATTCCAACCCTGATTTCACAGAGTTTAGAAAGGAGTTCCCCCACTCTGCCCTCGGCAAATCTACACGACGACTAAAGCGTTTAACAAAAAAAAAAAAAAAACTAGGTCAGCCAGTAGTTAAGATACATTTGGGCAATCACTGATCACGACAGATCAATCAAACGTTTGATCCCATCCCCAGAAGGAAGAGATTGAAAAAATATACGGACCCCAACCCAGAGTAGATCTATAACGTTTCCAAAACACTGACCGAAAAGATCAAAACTTTTGGCTCTTACAAGGGCGAGAAACACGTAAATCGAGATAAGAAATCAAATTTCGCGGCAGTTAACCACGCAAAAGATGAATGAAGCGTGGATAGAACAGAGATAGAAACTTGCCCGGAACTGCGGAAGATCAGGAGGGTCGATTCAAAAACTCACTCTGACGAAGTGGGCCGAAGGAAAAAACCAACCAAATCAAATCCAGAGGGAGAGAGAGAGATTCGAAGGGAGGCAGTCTGAATAGTAGTAGATAGGAAGATAGATAGATGTTAGATAGATACAATAAATGACCGGAAAAGGAATAATATAAAGCAAGAGAAGACGCGAAGTGCGGGTATAATTTCAAATTAAAGCCGCACCAGACAGAGGCAGATGAAGGGAGGGAGAGGGAGAGGGAGAGGGAGAGGGAGGAGCGGGTCGTCTCGTCCGGGGTGAAGAGAGAGAAATTTCTCGAGAAAATACAAAAAGGGCTGCAGTGAAACGTGTAGGCCCCACTCCCCAGGCTTTTGTTTTTTCTCTCTCTCTCTCTCACCGCCTCCGTTTCGACTCTTGATTTTCAAAAATATCCCTTTGCGTATTCCCTGTGTTGCCCTCGTCTTCTTCTTCGCCTCGCCCACACACGTTGATACGTGAGATCAGTTCTGCGATCCGCGCACCGCACCTCTCATGGCCCGTTTGGCTCGCGAGAAGCTTTCCCGATTCCCCTTTGCATCGGAGGAAAAAAAAAAAAAAAGCACACACACACACAAGTGAAAGCCACTTTCCCTGTATTTTTAACTCTTCATTCTTTTTTTCTCGAAAATATCTTGGTTTGTGAAACCTAAAAAGTTTTGTAAAAATTTTGAAATTTGAAAAGACTAGTTGATTTTGTTGTTCTCGAATTTAAGAAATACGGTGAAAAAGATCGAAACATGCCTTATTTTCATTTTTTTTCCTTATGGTTATCCACGCATTTGGTTCTGACTATGAAAACGAACTTCGAGCAAATTCGAATGTCTTTAGCCTACGAGGCTTTGGGGATATAAAAATAGTTATGACAAAATGACACAAATAGTTCCTAAACTTTGGCAGAATGTGCAATATGATCTTTGAACTTTTAATTTATTTAATTTAGTCCTCAAACTTTGGTAGAATGTGCAATTTAATCCCCATATTTTTTACTTGTTCAATTCAGTCCCTGAAATTTTTAGTAAATGTTCAATTTAGTCGATAAACTATATAAAAATATTTAACGTTATTCATAATCTTAAATTAACAAAAGTATTATATTGAACATTTTCATATAAATTAGGGATTAGATTGAACATGCACTAAAAGTTTATGGACTGAATTGAACAAGTCAAAAGTTTAGGGATCAAATTGCACATTCTGCCAAAGTCCATGGATTAAATTGAATAAATTAAAAATTCAATGATCAGATTGCACATTCCACCAAAGTTTATGGATCATTTGTGTAAATATCTCAATAGTTAGATGCAGCTTTGGGTTAAGTAGTGTTTGGTTAAAAGAAACTTTGCAAAGGATTTTGGCTTCGTTTTTTTTTGTTTTTCGAAAAAGGTAAAAACCCTTCACCAACCAAGGTTTTCGGCAGTCAGGGATCGCACAACCCCAAGAGATGAAGCCTGAGGTCGTGCTACCCTAGGTGGCCTTCGTTGGCCCCTATCGAATAAGATGTATAGAAACTAGCGTTTCAGTGAGATAGGGATAAAAATAGATTTTCGTTAGATTTTGATAAACGAACTAATTTTCGATAATGAGACTTTTACCATTCAGAAAAAGCTAAAAGCCCAATGTGGGTCTTTACCAACGTTGGGCTTTCAAACTTCCCATCATTGCTCGGTGAAAAGGCTGGCACCCTAAAATATTTTTTCAAAGAGCTTCAAAGTACCAAAGTCCAATTAGAAAAAGCTAAACTAAATGCATCCATGTATTTTCAAACAAGTACACTTCGACTCTAACCGATGAAGGAAAGGAATTTTTGCTGCTAATATTGCGCTTGCTACTTAGATTGATTTTCAGTCACTTCTTTGCAAGGGGAGAGAGATTCTTGTTTGCTGAAGCTCAAGTTTTGTATGCTAACTTGATTATTATTTTTTTTGCGAAAGATAATTGAAGAGAGGCTCAAGGTGCGCATAGCAACACTTATGTTTCAAAAATACCACCAGAAGCAGAAATTGATTTTTTAAATTTTCCATCAAAAGTTGATTTATGATCAAAGAAAGTTGTTTGATAAAATTTATACTTCTGAAATTTATACGTTTAATAAAATTTAAACTTCTGAAAGGTGATTGGCGACGGCAGTGGCAATCGGTTGGGGCGGCCAGCGACGGCGGAGGCCAGCGGCCGGCGGCGGTTGGCGTCGGCCGTCAGCAAGCGGGGCAATCGGGGGGCGCCGGTAGGCGGGGGTTGGTCGGCGAAGACCAGTGTAGTTGAAAAAGTGATTCTGAAGCTGAGAAGCTACAATTTTTAGCTTCTTAAAGTTGGCCAAAAATCAAATTAGAAGTATAATTCTCTTCCAGAAGTCGAAAATCTCAATATTTTTAGCAAACAGATTTCAACTTTAGAAGCACTTCTGAAGTGTTTTCACCAAACGAATTTCAGCTTCAAAAGCACTTCTGAAGCAGAATTTCTGATTCTGAAGTGTTATCATGCGCCCCCTTAAGAGCCTGCATGTCTCTAATTGTGTTCCCTGAAAAAAAAAAAACGAGAATATTGTTTGGTAACGTGAATGATTATGATTTTGATGTTATTTACGAAAATAGTTTTATAGCAAAAACAAGAAAAAAATAACTTTTTTAATGAAAAAATCAATTTTGAGGATTATAAAACATAATAAAATTATATATCTCTCACTTTTTCTTTTCAGTTCTCTTCTCAAATTTGCCTCTACCTAAAACAGAATTTAAAGAAAAATATATAAGATAGTTAAAAAAAAAACTGAAAAAATTTGAAAAAATTCTACAAAAATCATAAAAATGTTTCACAAAATCTCTAAAAATAGAAGAAACTTAGATTAAGCTAGTTTGACCTTACTTTTATAACTTTGGGATTAGATTCCCTAGATTTCATAGATTATAATTTTTATCAGTAAAATCATAAACACCTTTGCAATTAAACTCGAATCACATTTTCTAAGCCATTAGAGCTTCATTAGGATTTTATGATACAATTTATCATTTGAGCTCTTGATTTCATTGGTTGTGATTTGCCTAGATTTATATACTTTAGACTTAGTATAGTTTAAGAAAAATTTGGAAAAACGATAAAAATAACCATCGTAAACACTCAACAACTTCTCATTCTTAAGTTTTCAATAATTAAGACCGAGATTTGATTACTTAGAACTAAAAATGTACACCAATGTAAGGCATTACAGTGCATTTTTCTTGCAGAAATGAATGTGTTGCTTGTGTTGGTTATCTACTTGCTTAAAAGAGTTCGATGAAACCTCACAATAAATGGCAAAAATGACTCGTGATGATTTTTTATATTTATGTTTACATTTCAATGTGCAATATGTTATATAAGAGAATCAATATGAATTAATCTTTGATTAATTCGAAATGAATGAAAAAATTTCACAAAGTAACTGCATAATTATTTGACTTAAATAAAAAAATTGAGAAGAGCGATTGTTCTTGTAAACAAAAATCTTATGCAGTTATTGAATGCGTTTATGTTATAGGAACAAAAATTTTAGGCAGATACTCAATACGTTCTGATTCTCTAAAACTCATCCAGAAAACAGAATCAGAAAAATTCGTTTTAATCGGAATCATTTTTTTTTTTCAGATCAGAATGGTTGTTATGCAGTACCTTGGCGGCTGTTTGTAATATTGTCGGGAAGAATCTTGTGCAGGTTATGATCTGGGATTGTCTTTTGGGTGTGTGTTGGTAAATTTGCAGGCTCAGTTAATAGGTGTGGGTTGGGCTTGTTGGGCCTTGGAGTGGGTCTTGTTCGGGTTTAATTGGTTCATGGGCTTGCGCATTGATGTGGTCTACCTTCGTTTATGGTTCTTGTGCTAAGTGACAATTTAGTTTATAATAAAACGCGAAAAAGCCACTAAAAATCTCAAAATATACTTACTGTGGCACACTTACCTTAGTTTTTTTTTTAATGACGTAAACAATCTCAAATTTGTATATACATGACATTTTTATCTTCGTCAAGATTCTGTTATTGATCATTGAAAAATTAATTTATGCTTCTGGTGGTATTTCTGAAACATAAGTGTTGCCATGCGCACCCTAAGCCTATCTTCAATTATCTTTCGCAAAAAAATTAATTATCAAGTTAGCATACAAAACTTGAGCTTCAACAAACAAGAATCTCTCTCCCCTGGCAAAGAAGTGACTCAAAATCAATCTAAGTAGCAATCGCAATATTAGCAGCAAAATTTCCTTTCCTTCATCGGTTAGAGTCGAAGTGTACTTGTTTGAAAATACATGCATGCATTTAGCTTAGCTTTTTCTAATTGGACTTTGGTCCTTTGAAGCCCTTTGAAAAAATATTTTAGGGTGCCAGCCTTTTCACCGAGCAACGATAGGAAGTTTGAAAGCCCAACGTTGGTAAAGACCCACATTGGGCTTTTAGCTTTTTCTGAATAGTAGAAGTCTCATTATCGAAAATTAGTTCGTTTATCAAAATCTAACGAAAATCTATGTTTATCCCTATCTCACTGAAACGCTAGTTTCTATACATCTTATTCGATGGGGGGCCAACGAAGGCCACCTAGGGTAGCACGACCTCAGGTCTCATCTCTTGGGGTTGTGCGATCCTCGACTGCCGAAACCCTTGGTTGACGAAGGGTTTTTACCTTTTTCGAAAAAAAAAAACGAAGCCAAAATCCTTTGCAAAGTTTCTTTTAACCAAACACTACTTAACCCAAAGCTGCATCTAATTATTGAGATATTTACACAAATGATCCATAAACTTTGGCGGAATGTGCAATTTGATCATTGAACTTTTAATTTATTCAATTTAATCTCTGAACTTTGGTAGAATGTGCAATTTGATCCATAAACTTTTGACTTGTTCAATTCAGTCCATAAACTTTTAGTGCATGTTCAATCTAATCCCTAATTTATATGAAAATGTTCAATATAATTCTTTTGTTAATTTAATATCAGGAGTAACGTTAAATATTTTTATATAGTTCATGGACTAAATTGAACATTTACTAAAAATTTCGGGGACTGAATTGAACAAGTAAAAAATATGGGGATTAAATTGCACATTCTACCCAAGTTTGGGGAATTAATTAAACAAATTAAAAGTTCAGAGATCAGATTGCACACTTCGCTAAAGTTTAGAAACTATTTTTGTCATTTTGTCATAACTATTTTTATATCCCCAAAGCCTCGTAGGCTAAAGACATTCGAATTTGCTCGAAGTTCGTTTTCATAGTCAGAACCAAACGCGTGGATAAACATAAGGAAAAAAATGAAAATAAGGCATGTTTTGATCTTTTTTACCGTATTTCTTAAATTCGAGAACAACAAAATCAACCAGTCTTTTCAAGTTTTAAAATTTTTACAAAACTTTTTAGGTTTCACAAACCAAGATATTTTCGAGAAAAAAAGAATGAAGAGTTAAAAAGACAGGGAAAGTGGCTTTCACTTGTGTGTGTGTGCGCTTTTTTTTTTTTTTCCTCCGATGCAAAGGGGAATCGGGAAAGCTTCTCGCGAGCCAAACGGGCCATGAGAGGTGCGGTGCGCGGATCGCAGAACTGATCTCACGTATCAACGTGTGTGGGCGAGGCGAAGAAGAAGACGAGGGCAACACAGGGAATACGCAAAGGGATATTTTTGAAAATCAAGAGTCGAAACGGAGGCGGTGAGAGAGAGAGAGAGAGAAAAAACAAAAGCCTGGGGAGCGGGGCCTACACGTTTCACTGCAGCCCTTTTTGTATTTTCTCGAGAAATTTCTCTCTCTTCACCCCGTACGAGACGACACGCTCCTCCCTCTCCCTCTCCCCCTCTCCCTCTCCCTCCCTCATCTGCCTCTGTCTGGTGCGGCTTTAATTTGAAATTATACCCGCACTTCGCATCTTCTCTTGCTTTATATTATTCCTTTTCCGGTCATTTATTGTATCTATCTAACATCTATCTATCTTCCTATCTACTACTATTCAGACTGCCTCCCTTCGAATCTCTCTCTCTCCCTCTGGATTTGATTTGGTTGGTTTTTTCCTTCGGCCCACTTCGTCAGAGTGAGTTTTTGAATCGACCCTCCTGATCTTCCGCAGTTCCGGGCAAGTTTCTATCTCTGTTCTATCCACGCTTCATTCATCTTTTGCGTGGTTAACTGCCGCGAAATTTGATTTCTTATCTCGATTTACGTGTTCCTCGCCCTTGTAAGAGCCAAAAGTTTTGATCTTTTCGGTCAGTGTTTTGGAAACGTTATAGATCTACTCTGTGCTGGGGTCCGTAGATTTTTTCAATCTCTTCCTTCTGGGGATGGGATCAAACGTTTGATTGATCTGTCGTGATCAGTGATTGCTCAAATGTATCTTAACTACTGGCTGACCTAGTTTTTTTTTTGTTAAACGCTTTAGTCGTCGTGTAGATTTGCCGAGGGCAGAGTGGGGGAACTCCTTTCTGAACTCTGTGAAATCAGGGTTGGAATTTTCTCGAGCTGAAAGCAAATTGCTTTTATAACCAGGTAAAGCATGTTCTCTCCTTATGCAAGTATCACGCATAGTATGCAATGCCGTAGTATACAGGATGAGCGATTTGAGAAATTTTTGACAGTCTGTTATTGAACTCACTTTTCATGGTACCTGGAGAGAAGTTGGATGCTGCAGATACGGTGATGCCAATGTAAGGTTTATGGGCGATGGTCAAAAAGCAAAAAAGAGAAACATTAAAAAAATAAAAAGAGTTATTTCTCTGTGCATTCAACTTTGGAGTGTTTCCTCACACTGCATGCTTCGGCATTATGGGAAAAATTACTTTCTAGTTTTACCTTTACGAAGCTGTTTTGAGTTTGGAATAAACACAACTGGATTTCAGAAAGACGATTTTAAGTTGTTGGAATTTCGATTGAGGAAGGGTTGTTTTTTCCTATCTGCCCTGTGATGATGCCATTGAGAGTCATGCTGTCAGTACCTCTTTTGAAATTGAAAAATTGGGCCATTAAAATCCTCAGACCCTATCGTCTGTCCTATTCCGGTTGGGATACATGCACGGACATCTGGTTTTAAAGGTGTCCTTGTTCTGTACATTTTTTATGTCTTGAGGAAAAATAGTGCTCAGTATTCTCATTGCACTGGCGATGACCAACGCTCATGTAGTCACATTTATCATTCCAGATATCACTTGTTTAAGTTCTCTTTGTTTCCAGAGTCTTGTTTCTTTTGTATTTAGTAATAACATGTGTTTTTCTCTTTTGTGTCTGAAGTTACATAGGCTAGGAATCTCTTCGAGCAAAATCACTGCGTGAATTTCGAGTAAGTGCGTTGTTGGAAGACTTATCTGGTTGAATTTCAAAGGGGATTGTTATCATAAACAAATAATAATTCAGATGCCTGAAAAGTGAACAAGAAGAATGTTTAATGTCTGCTTGCTTCAGCATCAGTTTGTTGATATAAGTAAAAGGGGAACAGAGAAAGGATTTTGTCTATCGGGCTGACTTTTCAATATGGGTTGGCTTTGGAGAAAGAAAGAACAGCACAGAGGAACGGGGCCAACTTGTTAGTATAGGGCGGTTTTTCGGAACGGTGGACCAATAAGGAGGAAAAGAATGAAACTGACATTGGAAGGAAAATACAATGCATGTGTGGGGATGAGTTGCTTTTGCTCTTTGTTGATAGAGCATTTGGCTGCAATTACAGCTCGAAGGAGTACGGAGCGAACTAGAGAGTAAAAGACACTGTTTTGAAGGTGGTCACAGCAGCAATTACATTTATACTTGTCAATTAGTGTCTCCTCTATGGCACTTGGTCATATGGGTTCCACGAAACTTAGCTCTAGGTCATGTTTTATTTTTGTGTGTGTGGAAAAAAGTCTGATTAATCTTAATTGTTACTGTTCAGTTGAAAGGATAAAACTTTTTGGGTACTCCACATCGATCTTCGTTATCACTTAGGTGAAAAGTGGTGGCAGATCGGTAGTCATGCCAGACGTGCAAGCCCTTGTGAATGAGTTCCTTTTCAAGCTTAAAAAACGGTGTGATCCTGTCAAACCCCAATTTTTAGTTGTGAAGTTCTTTTAGCATGCTTGAAGGTGAGAAATAAATTCATGTTCTCTCTGCGGTGGCAGCAAGATTGAGGGCTCACAAGCAACGGCAAGGCAGACAGCAGTACTCCTTCGATCAGTTATCTCTCAGCAGCGAATTCCATATACCCACCAGGCAGCTGCTTTGATTGATGCTGTAAAAGCAGTAGGAGAGCAACTGGTTTTAGCAAATCCAGTTGGTATGCCTCTTTTACTGTTTCACTTTTGGTCGCTGCTAGTGTAAAATCTTCAAAGTATCTGTCATTGCTTGATACGAGCTTGCAGTTTCAAATTGGACCATATCTCCCAATGCTTTATTTTTTATTATCATATATTTCCGGTGTTGACGGTAACAAAATTTTCTACTACTTTGAAATAGCCACTGTTTACGGGTCCTTGTTTCTCAATTGCTTCTTCCTGGTGTTGAATAAAGGCTAGAGATGATACCACGACTTTCATTACTGTAACAGGGCAGTCATATTGCACTATATTCTGTTGTTTTACATTGGCAAGAGAATAAGCAGCACGATGCACTAGCTATATCTATCCATTCGAAAACTTACCTTCTTAAAAGTAGGAATTGTGGATACTCCTGTTGTCAACGATATTATTAGATAATGGCCGTCCACAACCTCTTCTTGCTGAAGCTTCTGGTTTGTTTGATTTCTTTATAGACTTTGTAATAATGCTACCCTATGAAAGAATGATTAGTTTTGATTTTTTTAATTCATGCTCATCTGATAGTTTGTGGCAAATTATCTTTTAAGCTTTTGGAAAGAACTGTCATGGTGATTTAAGCATCTCTTCATGGATATTGTGAGTTCTTTGCTATTGTATTGACAAGGTTGTACATATGAATGCAGAGCTTGCTGTCGGTAATATCGTCAGACGTGTTTTACATATTATTAGGGAGGAGGATCTTTCTCTCACTTCAGTTGCTATGACTGGGTTAAATATATCAGCTGTAAGTGACGATGAAGATGAAACAGATCGAGATGATCATCCTGTGTTGTCTGCTGCTGCAGTAGCTGCTGCTTCGCGAAACACTTTGCGTCCACCTTCCCTGCAAACCCTTCTTGAGGATCTGCCTGACTCGGCGGCTGTTCCTCATACTTCTTCATCTGGGGGTGATTCTGAAGGAAAAAGCAAATGTGAGCTTCCTTTATCTTTCGATGGTATATTGGTTGGTGAATGCTAGCAATGCGAAAGACAGCTGGTGTTGTGATAAAGCATAGAGTCCTATCCAGTGAATAGCAAATTACCATTGATGACGCGTGGAGATTTCTTTTCTGTTACGCAAAATCACTTGCCAACACAAATAATTAGTTTTGCTGTATTTTTTTGAGAATATATAAACTGAAATATGTAAGAAATAGCAGTTTCTTGTGTAGATACTAGATTTTATTGTCTTGCTAGTTTGTGCTAAGAAACTCTTTTCCATCACAGCTGCTGACAAGAGTTCAAGAAGCCGGAAGCTGAAGCATGATGTTATTGAAGCAGTGAATGAACTTATCGAAGATATTGACACTTGCCATGAACAGATTGCTGAGCAAGCAGTGGAGCATATTCATCAAAAGTACTTCTCTTGCCTTGTTGACATTTGCTTGTTCCCCTGTTATTAGTTTGCTTCTTGGATTAATGGTCATTTGCATCAGTTTTTCCCTTAATTCAGTGCTATGGATCTTGAGATGGGTGTCTTTTCCATTATGTTTTGGAGTTTATGCGTTGTAATACTGATTTGGTTTATTCATTTTTTTCACTTCTTTTCATCTAATAAACTCCTCGACGATATAAAGTAACCAACCTCACATGAAATAAGAAAAAAAAAATATGATGTCTTTGTCTTTTTCTCCATCCATAAATCTTCTGACTTCGTCTTATAATCAGCAGTTTCCATGAAAACCTTCTTGGCGTGAGGTTGTTGCTTCCATATGCCAAGTTTTGCCATATTTTCGTATGATGTGCAAAAAGGGAAATTATATGCTTGTATACTTTCAATTTGGAAATGTGTTGGTACTTTTTTTTTAACGAGTAAAAGCTGCTAATATGTACTTTTTCTTGGTCTCGGAGGTCAAGCATCATTTGGTAGCAAATTCGGGCATAGTTGAGCATGTGCCATATTTCCTTATCTTAATGTAGCCTATGGTTTTCTTTTAGATGAATCCATTTGGTTTTCTCACTAATGGCGTGGATTCTCTGCTACCTTGTTATGCAGGCTCGCATGCCCATGTGATTGATTATTCATCAATATCAATATCAACACCTTTATCCCAAACTAGTTGGGGTCAACGGTTGAGGAACCTCAAAGAATCATAAAAATAAAAACAGAATCAAGCGATAGAAAATAGATAAATATGTAAAAATAAGTAAACAAATACATAAATCTATATATCTATCTATCTATTCATTCACTACCCCTCCACAACATTAATAGCCTTCCTCCACTTCGTCCTAAGACAAACCGTACGCCAATTTATTTCCCATTCTATTAAATCTTGTTTTACTGCTTTCCCCCAAGTAAGTTTCGGCTGACCTCTTGCTTTCTTCGTGTTATGCTATCGATAGCAAACTTCTGATCGTACCGGTGCATCTAAGGGCTTTCGGAGTATATGCCCAAATCATCTTAATTTATGCTCTCTCATCTTTTCCACTACCGGTTCTACTCCAATTTTTTGTTGAATCTCTTCATTCCTTACCTTATCCATTCTTGTATGACCACACATTTATCTTAACATCCTCGTTTTCGCTACTCCCATTTTATGCTCATATTCCCTTTGTGCTAGCCAACATTTAGCTTCGTATAGTATGGCAGGCTTGACTGCTGTTCCATAAAATTTTCCTTTTAACCTAAAAGGAATTTTTGATCACACAAAACTTTCAATGCACTGCGCCATTTCATCCAACGTGCTATAATTCTATGGCTTACATTTAGCTCCATGTGATTGATTATTATATTAGGAAATTCTTATCGTATATCTGGTCTGATGTAGCCATCACCAGACCAACGGTGCTGTGTTGAGACACTGGTTATCTGAGGATGAACTGGGGCGTATTAGGAGACAAAAATATGCATCCATATGAATTTGGTCTTGTTTTTCTCGAGTGATTAGCATGATCCGTCTTGCTTTGAAATTTTGATGAGTTGCATTAATTTTTATTTGATTGTTCTTCCAATTGATAAATTGATACGTCATGATGATACTGTTACGCAACGTTCTTTATTGCTTAATTTGTTTCGAACGATATCTGAGATGGTTTTCCAGTTCTGCTGACTGTTGTGTGTTTGTAGTGAGGTAATATTAACTTTAGGAAGCTCAAGAACAGTACTAGAATTTCTCTGCGCAGCAAAGGAGAAAAAAAGATCATTCCGTGTATTTGTTGCTGAGGGAGCTCCAAGGTGAGTTGATCATGGTTCTTCGGTCAGTTTAGTATGTTTTCATCCCTTCTTGAGCTGTTCTAATCGTGCGGTCCTGATCAGGTATCAGGGACATATACTCGCAAAAGAGTTGGTTGCAAGAGGTTTACAAACCACACTCATTACGGATTCCGCTGTCTTTGCCATGATTTCACGTGTGAATATGGTACATGTCTTTCTTAGCAATTATTTATTTTTTTCCTTCAGCATCGGATTTACTGGATTGACTGTTTGAGCTAAATTTATGCCAAAAGGTAATTGTTGGAGCTCATGCTGTAATGGCTAATGGCGGAGTTATTGCACCTGTGGGGTTGAATATGGTTGCTCTTGCTGCTCAAAGACATGCTGTTCCTTTTGTTGTACTCGCAGGCAGCCATAAGGTAAACTGGGGGAGTAACAATGTATATGCTGCTTGCTTTAGCTAGTAAGAAAAAATAAGCATTTCAATAAGCAATATAAATGCAGTATATTGTATTGTTACGGAGGTTGCGCAGTGTGAGTAGGGCCAGACAAATGAATTATGGAGCTGGGGGTGAAAATGAATTGACATGTCTTTGTTATTTAGGCCATTCATATGCATTTTAGACTTGGCTTGAGTTGATGACATAGTGTCGGTGGTTCTCTTGACTGCTCGTTTAGTATATAACTGGAAATGTTTGACGAACTTTGATGAGCGTGCTGGCGCTGTACTGATCACACAGATTTTGGATTGCAGTTGTGCCCCTTGTATCCTCACAATCCTGAGGTCTTACTTAATGAGCTGAGATCACCTTCTGAACTGCTTGATTTTGGAGAATTCTCAGATTGCATGGACTTTGGAAGTGGAACAGGCTCTCCACTTCTTCATGTTGTCAACCCAACATTTGATTATGTACCACCAAAACTGGTCAGCTTGTTTATCACAGACACGTGAGTACCTTTAGTGTGCCTATCTCGCCGGAATTGTTTCTTTTAAGTAGATGCTAGCTTAAAAATGAATTAAAGCATTAATTGGAAGGTCATGGCAAATAGCGACAACTTTAGTTGATAATACATAGCCTTCAAACGTGTTCTCATCTCTTTGAGAAAGTTGCTAGTAACTTGGAACCTTTATGATTTCATATGATCTTTTAGAACACAGCGATTTTCAATTTCTGACATTGCATAATTTGGATTATTTCTATCTACATTTTACCAGGTCAGGCCATTGTGTCACATTGCTCAATTGTGTACTCAATTACTTCTAGTGGTATCATGTTTTGAGTTTCTCTTTTTTCTTTCTAATGTTTTCAGAGGAGGACACAATCCATCGTATGTGTACCGGCTAATAGCAGATTATTATTCGACTGATGACTTGGTGTTGCAGAGGAAACCTGCTTCGGTCAATTCAGTTCAGACCTGAGCATTGCCTAGTAAGGAGTGTTACAATTCTTTAGTGTGATTTTTTCATTTTCTATTGGTTGAGATTTCAAGGTCACTCAACACTGAGGACAGAAGCTAATGCATAAATATCGTAGTGTTGATTTGGACAGTGAGTTATTAGGGGCAACCTTCCATCGGCTTCTGTGTTGAGCAGCCACTGATGTAATCTTTTTCATTGCTCAAATACACTTATATACATGTTTGACTGCATGTAATAGGATCCTATGGTAAGAGAAAAAGAACGCAGGAAACATTTATATCTTGTTCACTTGCTTTATAGCTAGAAAGAAAGATGTTTGAGAAGGTGAGAAAGCCTTCATAGACTGTTAGACTCCTCTGTGATTGATCTGTTCCTGTGTGTCTCATACATGAATAAAATTAATTAGTTCTCCAGTAGCTTGCTATGCAGAAAGTGACCGCCTCTTTAGTTGCGGTATTAATGCTTGAGCTTAGATGCTGGTGTTTGAGGACGGACCCGCAAAGACAACAAAAATCTTAGCTTTGATAAATTTAGAATCTTGTCATTTTTTTCCTTTCAAATATACTTTCACTGAATAGAAATCAGCATGTAATTTTGCTTCATAAATTTATTTAAGCTATTATCTGATTGTCTTCGACCCTAATAAAGGAAGTTACAATATCGCAAAAGCCTTTCCATGAAGAAATGGATATGGAAAAAACCATCAGCCTTTAAGCTCACGTAATATAATTTTTAGGTGACGAATTCATGTTCCTTTGATAACCTATGCCCAATTTGGGGGATAAGTGTGACAATTTCTTTGGAGTGTCTCCTCTTCTAATGCCAGGTTTCTCTTTGTCCAATCCTCTTGTACTCACCATCACACAAAAACATAAGATACCTTTGAGTCAATATCAACATCAACAACTTTATCCCAAACTAGTTGGGGTTGGCGGTCGATGAACTTCAAAGAATCATAAAAATAAAAGCAGAATCAAGGAAGCGAAAAAAGATAAATGTGTAAAAATAAATAAGTAAATAAATATATCTATCTATCTATACACTATCTCTCTACAACACTAATAGTCTTCCTCTACTCCGTCCTAAGACAAACCGTACGCCAATCTATTTCCCACTTCATTAAATCCCGTTTTACTGCTTTCCCCCAAGTAAGTTTCGGCCGACCTCTTGGTTTTTTCGTGTTATGATCTTGATAGCAAACTTCTGTTCGTTCCGGTGCATCTAAGGGACTTCGGAGGATATGCCCAAACCATCTCAATCTATGCTCTCATCTTTTCAGCCACCGATTCTACTCTAAATTTTCGTCGAATATCTTCATTCCGTATCTTATACATCCTTGTATGACCACACATCCACCTTAACATCCTCATTTCCGCTACTCCCATTTTATGCTTATGTTTACTTTGTGTTGGCCAACATTCAGCACCGTATAACATGGCAGTTCTGACTATTGTTCTATAAAATTTTATTTTTAACCTAAGAGGAATTTTACGATCACACAAAAATCTCGATGCACTACGCCATTTCATCCAACTTGCTCTGATTTTATGGCTTACATCCTCATTAATTTCCCCCTCCTTTTGCAATATTGATCCAAGATATCTAAATGTATCTTTCTTGGGTACTTCCTGTCCAAACATATTTACGGCTTCTTGATCCATTTTTCCTACCGTGTCAAACTCACACTTCAAGCATTCCGTCTTACTTCGACTTAGCGTAAATCCTTTAAACTCTAACGTGCTTCGCCATACTTCTAACTTAGCGTTAACCCCAGCCCTGGTCTCATCAATAAGCAATTAGATACCTTTGAATTTGTGTTTTGATCTTTCTGCCCCTAAATAAGCGGTTGATGGTCAAAATTTCCACTGTGGATAGCCCTGAAGTGCCATGATAGGAGAAGTCTTTATACTTTTTCAAATTATCCTTCATTGGGAGGGGCAGTGGTCCCATCCCTGTGCCATATATGCATTGAGAGTGACAAAAGAATGTAGAGATGTAGAGAAGTTGTATTGATGTTCATACCTAGCTATATTCAACTGTGAGCTTCTTTATGTGTGTTGATTTCATTGATGTAACAATTTACTTGCAAAATCCTAGTTGTCCTTCGAAATGCTTTCCTTTTGTGTGTCTTGTTGCTCCTAGTGGATCGCTTATTTTGCATTTGCTCGTCTTTGGAATTCATCCAGGAAGATACTGGATAGGTCGGGGACGTGGAGCATATGAAGAGTTTTGTGCGGTGTATACCTTTTCTTGGGGTCGCCAAAGGCTCCGGGAATTCAAGAAAGAAATGGAAAAGAGGTGTTCTGAAGAAAGAGTAAATGGTGTAAAGAATTAAAACCTCGAGGAAGGTGTATCTCAATTTTGTGATCGTTATTGGTTGGCAGCCGAAATCTTTATCGAGATAATTATGGGAAGAATTATCAAAGTCACTGCTTTCTTTACATGGTAGGGAACTGAGAGTTGTAATTTGGAAGAGCATAAGCCAAATAGCTGGGAGTTTGCTTGTCGAGAAATGTGTCTTGCATGTAGGGATCGTGCTGTATTCATAGCTTATAGGGATTTCTAGCAAGATGTTATCATGCCCTAGATCTCTTTCTTTAGTCAACCTACGAGGGTTGCATGGATTTTCTATTTTCCAAGCTTTGCATGGATGCCAAAATACTATAATCTGTGTAAACATGTTCGAAATTGAACCACCTTGGCAGTTCACGAACAGCAGTTGGATGCTCCTTGTTTTTCTCAAAATGACACGTGCCGAGGTTTTGTGGCACGACTGATCGATCCCATGGCCGAGAAGAATCACGAGGTTTTGTGGCACGACTGGTCGATCCCATGGCCGAGAAGAATCACGAGACTTGAAAGTGTCTTGAACCTCTAGGGTTTGCCTAAAGTTTTTTAACCGTTTTCTAGAATATTTCCAGGAGCAAGCGAGACAGTAATTGTCCTGTGTAATTCAAGTCCTTTACTATATAAAAATGTCTCATTTAATTATCCACAAAAAGAAATACAAAGGGCATTTCTCCAAAGTCTGTTCGACCCTTAACTGTCCACTTCTTAGTTTTGATCCTCAACTGTCGACAGTGACAAGTGAGATCAGGGCATAGATCTTGTTTACGAGTTTCTTGCTCTGATATCTTATTTAGAAGTTATAGTAAATAGTAATTCTAGACCATTTCATCTTGACGTATAACGATCATAGATCTTGTTACCGAAAAAACAGAAAGCATTGAAGTGTTCATCTTGTCCGATAGGGGTCGGACGGTTCTTTTTCATATGACCATGGATTCGGCGGTTACTCTTTAACAGAAAATGAAATTGGTGCAGACCGAGTCCAAACGATTCAAGTTATAAGTCAGACCATCAAATTTACTCCAGCGTGAATCACCTGGTTTGCAAACGTTCACTGTGCGGTTCATTCACAAACAAATCCACAGTTGGTACTAGTATATACTACAGACAACACCACACAGATATCGAGTCAAGATGGACACTCCACGTCGAACCAGAAGAATAGAGAAGTACGAGCACACATAACCCGCACACGCTGCAATGCTAGATCCCCACTAGTCAAAACTGCTTTGGCACCGCCTTCAATTCGTGTCCGAGAGACAGAAATGCCATTGCCATGATACCCAATAGGAGAGGAAACGACCTTGCTGCCTGTAGCCGTGCTCACAATCGGGCACGAGAGGTAGTCCAAAGGGTCCGCCTCGCACTGGAGAACACAACCGTCTATAATCAGCCTTCCGCTCCTATGAAGGAGACAACACCCAAGCTCCGCTTTCACAGTTAGATTTGACAGTTTGCAGGTAGAAAGGAACTCCAGAGCACTGCTTAAACAAAAGAAAACATGTCCAGCCACATTTTAGGCACATGTGCATTCCATGAGAAAATTTCATGTCATTGTCAATAGCTGCTTCAGCGGCTAGGCAATATAAGGGTATATGCTAGAGAAAATCTCCATTGTCATTAAGGAGAGTGAATACTGAAATTACATTTCTCATGTGAAAGGAATTTTGTAGCCCCTTGCATCCAAGAAACAAAGGATGTGAATAATTTGTCTGCTATTTTTCTAAAAAGAAAGCGTATCATAAGTATTTGGATTCTGCAATACATTTCTAAAAAATCATAATAAAATAAAGCACAGCGTGGGATTACCACGCAAAAAACCATTTCGGAAAAGAACACTGGACGCCACCTCACTCGCTGCCCACATTCATACAGTGCCTTGTTCTTCACACAACTGTCTCAGAGCCCGGTCTGGGCCCGATTAAAAAAGTGTTTACTAACATCTATTCGAGCGCATTTTACTTAATTTGTTGATGAATATTTAATTTGAGTAACTTTTGGTCATTAGGCTCCCCAGATAGACTGACAATTCTGAAACAGTTGACTAAGAACAAAAATATCAACACTCTTGCAACTGCAGTACGATTTAAGGTAAATTGAAAACAAGTGAGGTTACTGAAAATTATTTGGGGAAGGCTAGATGGACAATCACTTCACGGCATCTTAAAGTTGAAAAAAAATTCATTAATTGACAAAACGAGGGAATCAATTTGCCAAGCAATAACCAATGCGAGAAGGAATGCAGCATCTCTCAGAGACCATCCGTAAAAACAACTACCGACATTCACACTTTACTGCATCTGAAAAACGTGCTTTCGCAGAGAGGGAAGGCAAAGTTTTTGTAAACCTGTCTGAACCTCGCGAACAGAGAAGCATTGTCTCGTCCGGAAGTTCACCTCCACCAATCTGAGAAAAGGAGGTAGACAGGAGAATAAGGAAAGCATAAAAGTAGTTGGGAGATGAAAGCTACGGTTAACTTAACAAGCATGCACTTATCAACAAATGTCAACTATCATAACTTGCAAGCAATATAAGCAAATCAGAGTTTTCCTCAGAAGTACTAATCCAAAAAATCGTGACATCCATGTTGCAAGTTTGACGTATTTTCAACATTTATGCATTCCAAGACCAACAAATCCCAATAATGCTGCCGCCATATATTCCTGTTAACTTTTTATATATTTACATTGTAAATACACGTCATTGAGACCCACTTAAAAAACAAACACAAGAAACATCTAAATGCCATTTGACCCCAAAACAATAATTCTACCCTAACACAGGTTGAAAGCACAACTAAGAACTGGCCAACTAAGTAATGAAACAATCATCAAGTGGCTTCTCTTAGTCTGCCTACTGTCTATCGAACAACTTTTTCTCACTCAATTATTACTTACCTCTTTTCTAAAAAAAGCCTAGTTCTGCTTGATATACTAGACAGAGACTCAAAGCCCCTAGGACATGCTCTAGCAACAGTATAATGGGAATAACTGAGAGATCATGCCAGAAAACGATAGAATTATACAACAATTACATTTTATTCATCAGTAAAAGATAACCACAAAATAAATTGTCCATCCATGGTACAGGCTCTTAAAAAAACAGCAATTTTGAGTTAAAGGAAGTTGCGCAAGTACCAGGCAAAGTGGTTTCTTTATCTGAATATTAGAGGCAACATGACTTCCACCTGCTGCAATCAGAATGGTATCTCCAGGTCTACGAGGGTAGAATAGCATCAGATTTCCATAGCTCATTGAGAGATCCAATTAACTACAGAAAGGATGTTCACAGACCTTGCAGCAGAGACAGCCGACTCAATATTAGGGAAAGCTCCTGGATCTGATGAATCTTTTACAGACCGGTCTACTCGTAGCCACAGCTGAGGGTGACATGCCAAGTAACACCATCTGTGGCAAACGAGGGCTGTGTTATAACGATCTGCAAACTCAACAGCAATTTGTGACAGACGACGCAACAAAATAATATCATGCATGCATGAGTGAAGTACTTCATCTTGGACAATAGGCTGGAGTTACAGATGTTAGCCTTTACAAGTATTTAATTCATGTACTCTAAAACATCATATAAAATACTAGATATTTACACAAGCAAACAATATCAGATAATATGGAGAAAGATGCTCCACCAAAGTAGTAGATATTAGCCTTTACAAGTTACTGAATGCTAGAAGAAGACAATAGGATGGAGTTACAGATGTTAGCCTTTACAAGTATTTAATTCATGTGCTCTAAAACATCATATAAAATACTAGATATTTACACAAGCAAACAATATCAGATAATATGGAGAAAGATGCTCCACCAAAGTACTAGATATTAGCCATTAAAGTATTTAATTCATGTGCTCTAAAACGTCATATAAAATACTAGATATTTACACAAGCAAACAATATCAGATAATATGGAGAAAGATGCTCCACCAAAGTATCAAACTATTACTGAGTGAAGAAGAGGAGGAGGAGGAGGAGGAGGAGGAGGAGGAGGAGCAGGAGCAGAAGGACAAGGAGAAGGAGGAGAAGGAGGAGGAGGAGGAGGAGGAGAAGGAGAAGAAGAAGAAGCAGAAGCAGAGAAGGAGGAGGAGGAGGAGAAGGAGAAGAAGCAGAAGCAGAAGCAGAGGAGGAGGAGAAGGAGAAGGAGAAGGAGAAGGAGAAGGAGAAGAAGCAGAAGCAGAAGCAGAGGAGGAGGAGCAGAAGATTAGATTTCCTCCACTTCGTCCTAAGACCAACCGAACGCCAATCTATTTCTCACTTCAACAAATCTTATTTTACAACTTTCTCTCAAGTAAGTTTCGGTTGACCTCTTCCTTTCTTCATATCAAGCTCTCGATAACAAGCTTCTATTCTTACCGGATCATCTAGGCATTCAAGCTACAAAGTTAAGAAAAAAAAATCCTACACACCCCAAATCATTCAGGATCTACAAACCCAAGTAGCAAGTTTTTCTGGGACTATGTCATCCTCTCCTTCTCATCCCTTAGACGGTCTTGATGAATAAACTGTACTCTATAAAATGAGGAGGGGAGAGGAGAGCATAGCATGTTTAGTTTGCATTCTAATAGGCCCATTCATCACAAGTTTCTGTTGATATATTAGCATACACTGATCATCCAGCCACATCTTATATCGGAATGAAGATGTGCTAAGCCCACATATGTCCATAAAATGTGTCACCGTCAATAGCTGCTTCGGCTGCCGGGCAATATAATGGTATATGCTAGAGAAAATCTCCATCGTTTTCTCTAAGTTGTTGGTAACTTTTCAAACCCAGCAAGAAAAGGCCCCAGACTATAGATAGGCTAAGGCGCCATTATAGAGTAGGGTATGCGTTTCGATGAAAGTTCGTGGGTTTGGTGTAGTGTAAGAGAACAAGTAATTTTAGCTATTAGTTGCGATGCAAACAGGCATTTACTTAGGAGAGTGAATACTGAAATTACATTTCTCATGTGTTAAAGGAATTGCATCCAACAAACAAAGGATGTAAATAATTTGTTGGCTATTTTTCTTGAAAGAAAATGTACCATAAGTATTTGGCATACTGCAATACAAAAAAATAAAATAGAGCACGGCATACGGATTACCACGCAAAAAACCACTTGAAAAAGAACACCGAACGCCCCCTCACTTGCTGCCCACATTCATACAGTGCCTTGTTCTTCACACGACCGGGTCTCGTAGGCCGTTTTGGACCCAATTAAAAACGCTGTTTACTAACATCTATTAGAACGCATTTTACCTTAATTAGTTGATGAGTATTTAAATTGAGTTACTTCTGTTTATTAGGCTCCCCAGATAGACCAACCATTTGAAAAAGCAATTTTGCTTGAGAAATTGGTGAGAAAAAAGGGTTTTCAATTGAGTGTAGAGTCTGCAGCCATAACTACCTACCTGTAATTGATATGCCTAAAGTGGCGACAAGTAGAAAAAACTGTTCTTTTTAACTTGTAAAGCGAAGTACACCCTGCGAAACAAATTGGGGATGACCCCTAGCAATACCAGGACTCCTAGAATCCTAATTTAGACTCATTCTCTGAAACAGCCAAATGTAGAGGAATGTGCTAGGTAAATCTCAGATAGGATGGGAAATTCACTAAACCAACATATCAAACACTCAATTATCACCGGTCGCCTAAACCATGGGAACACCTCATTACCCCCTTTAATTCCAAGAATCATTCTCGTGAAGCTCGTCATTTCGGGGAAAATTCGAACAGCTTGCCCTGAAATGTCCTGCTCCCCGAAGTTCTAATCAGTCAAAACTTTCGATTGACCACCCAGACAACATGGCTTCATGGAAAGACCCAAACTTTTGACGTCAGCACATAGCAACACGTGTTATCGAACCATACACGATGACAGGAGTTCCAACATATTTTTCTAGTGAAAACCAAGAATCCGAGGAGCTAGAGGGAGGTTCCGTAAACTACATACGCGTAAAGAAAATCGACGTCATAAATTAGGGCAAAGAGAAGTCGAAAGGGGATGGAATCGGAGAGTACCTGGAATAGGAGACAGGAAGCTGAAGATGTGCATGAGACACCCATCATCAAGATTGTTAATCGGAGCGAAAGAAGGGGCTCCTGATCTCGATTTCCTCCTTTGATTGCTTTCGAAGCATGGCCTCATCGCCGGCTTTTGCTCTTCTTCTTCCACGAGCGAAAAGCCGCGAGCATTTGCTCCGACGGCGAGTGACGACCACAAAGTTCACGCAACGCAATCTCCCATCGATTTTTTGACCGCACGGGATGGGACTAACCGACATGCAAAACCGCCTAAATATTAAATTGAGGAAAATTTTAATCAAAGGCCCGAATTTTAAATGAGATTCGAAGGGCTCAAATTATTTTTTTTAAAAACTTGATTGAAGTGCATTTACGTCTCTTATTTTTAATTTCTTTTTTACTTTTATTCTTTTATTTTTATCTCCCTCCCTCGCCTCTCGCCGACGTCGGCAATGGCCTGAGAAAGTGAGGGAAAGGGGACAAAAAAAGTAAAAGTCAAAAAAATGAAAAGTAAAATAGAACTCAAAAGAATAAAGACCAAAAATACCTTTTGGTTAGATTTTTTTTAAAATAATTTAAGCACTTTATGATTTTATTTGTAAAAAATGAGGTCACTCTAGCCTTTAATTGAAATTTTTCCTTGAAATTTTTCGGAATTCAAAAATGGGCCGAATCCAAATTTGTATTTGGGTTGTGGGCTCTCTCTCATCTGAAGATTGGGCCGGTGAACATGTTGTAAACTAATGTATTTCTCAAAATTGAGCCTCTCTATTTGTCACTTTGAAGTCTCTCTTTTTCTTTTTCTTTTATATTATTATTATAACTTTTTAAGAGACCGGATTATATCCCGTCTAGTGTATGACGGAATGCGAAATCTGAATTTGTCCGAATATAGCACGATATGAAAATCCCACCTAAGAGGCGGACATACCCGGGATAAACCATTTGAAAAATCTAGAATGGTACAACGCATTATAAGTCGGGGAAAAAAAAAAATAACTTGTCGTGAAAACATGTTGGCTAGCGTCAATCAACGGGTTATTCAGGTCGTGTTATGTCATATTCGAATTTTGTCTTTGCGATTTGCGGTTTACCTCGTACTATTCTGTCTTCTCCAAATGAAGAAAAGGAAGGTTTGGACCTGATATCAAAATTCAAAAGTGTAATCAGACTTCCAATAACTCTTCGCAAGCCCAAGCCAAAACTTCAAAAGAGTGCCTCCATGGAATTGATGTGGTGAGGTGCATCAAACCATTTATTTGCCATAGAACAATTCTTCTCGCTCCTAAATCTCTACAAACATACCATCAAGAATGCTAAGCATCACAAACATTTTATCCTTCCCGTTCGAGCTGACTTGAACAGCAGGTAACCTTCGTCGTCAGTACTCATTCACGAGGAAGCAAGATGAGAAGTAGGAGACACTTTAAATAGGATCAGTGGAAGCCAAAAAGAGAAGCTTTTGCAGAACTCTGAATCATTAATCAAACTAACTGGTACATGCCTACATCCATGCAGAGGAAGCATGTTCCGACTAATGTACAGTGTACTGAATGACTGGACGTACGACACTCCAGTAGATTATTCGTATCAGAACATTCATCTTGAAATGCATCTTGAGAATCAGGTCAAGAAGGGATGGTGAATAAAAATAAGTTTCCGGATCAAGGGTTAATAATTACATGGAGGTGGCCTGCTATTTGCTGTAACTTCTGCAATATATGAATTTTCGACGGATACCATCACTAACAATTGGCTTACAAATTTTTTTCAGTCACAAGAGATCAGGTCCAGTCATAATGGCTTAAGTATCACATTGAGCTAAGTTCCACATAGTAGGTATTATCAAGATGATGCTAATGAAGTTGCTCCATTTCGGGGACTTGTCACCTTAAACAAACGATTCTGCAAATGGCGCTCAATGAAGCTTCAGGTGGCTGAACAAAACAAAATCTCTGAATTAGCAGCAAACCTATCATGCCTGTGTAGTGGAAGAATCTAAAGATCATGGATGAGACGAGAGAAATAAATTACCATCATGAATTTAATTGCTCTTGCGATGATTCAAGATCTCCAGCTCCACCCTCCGTTGCCACATAGGCATTTTCAGACATGTCCATGCAAGAGCTATTTTTGAACTGATTAATCTGTTGGGTATCTGTCATCTGGTCTGTACTTTCTGATCCTTGAAGAGAGATCTGCAGCTCAGTTTTCGAGATCTTGGACAGTCCTTCGTTCTGCACATTTGTCACCTCTTGTGCTTTGTGTTTGTGGGGGAGCTTTGGAGAAGTCAATGATTCGGGTGTTGCAGGATGTTTAGCAGAAAGCCCTAAAGGCCTATGAAAGAGCAAATGGGCAACTGCTCGGTCTATTGGATTGGTGTCTGTTTCAACATCAGCTGGCTTAACCTCCCTGTAACAATGAGCAATATAAAATGGACAGTGAACTTACCTTTGGTGCCAGAAATTCAACTTGAAGAAAGTCATACCAGTGATTCGAACAAGCTTCTAATTCAATTGAAGACAGTTTGTCAAGTTTCAAGCTCCTACACCTGGCATTTTGTTTTGCAAAATTTTTGGCACGAGTATATATATGAAATCAAGAAAAGAGTTGATCCTAAAACACATTGTTTTCCGATGAACGCATAGCAAGTTAGTGCACCTGATCATCTGCATTTTTTGTCTTCTCAATTTTCCCTCTGTCCTTTCTCATCATCGGGTTATTTATGTCACCCAAGGGCTTTATCATCAAGATGACAGATAACAATGATGGGGGTAATCCTCAAACAATTATTGCAATACTTCAGGATATGAACATAAAAGCCAGGGCATTGAGGACTGTGCAATTAACTGCAAATAGAAAAAGAAAAGCATCCATCTTGTAGTAATTAAGTTCCTTAAAATAGGAATCAGTTTACTTCTTTGGTTGATCTAAAAATTTCATCAAGGACAGGACGTAAAATGTCACTTTACTGTTGAAACACAGAAGTAAAATATCCTCCTCACACCAACAAGGCCGTCTTCAAACTAGATCACGGTTGAAATTAGATGCTACCACTCATACCAGATGAACTATCCTATATTGAGTCACCTTGGCAATGTAATTATGGCAGACCACCCGTAAGTATGTTAACCAACCTGTTAAGAGCCTCTGCTTCCTCCTTTGCCAAGACTTCATGCTCATCTTGTGGATGCACAACAGTGCCAATCACATTACCAGTGTGTTGCCTTTTCACAGCACTTTTGGCCAGGCGATACAAGCTATCCCGTATACAGATTCTTGTCCTGTCGTCCAACTGCAGTACTCCACTTCATCATGCTAGAGAAACTGGAACGCACTTGGAAAAGAAGCAACTCAAAAAATAACCATACCTTTGCAATCACATCCTGAAGCCGATTAAGCACCACATCCTCAATTGAACAGCCATCAACAGCTGCAGAGACGAAAGTAGAACCATCCTGCTCTATAGAAGAACTTATGTCAATTGAAGGAAGATTGATCAGATCATCAACTTCCAAATGTGCTCCCTTGCCATGCTGATTCGGACTTTCCAGAGTAAGCTTTTGAGCATCAGAAGGACTGGAGACTTGGTCACCAAACTGCTGCAGCTGTTTCTTTATAGCGAGCATTGCTTGCATTTGCTGGCGCCGCCTCAGCTTTTCAATTTTCTCTTGAGGCGTCATCGTAAGAGGTTTTCCTGGGGAATCAAGCCTCTTTCCCGTAAAGTCAACATAAGCAGAAGACACCTCGTACCCTGGAAACAGGGTCTGACACCTGATCTCCCCGGATTGGAAGCTTGTTGGTGAAAGTATTGCTGGAAATGATTCAGCATAGTTCCTGAATGCAGCAGATTGAGCATATGGATCAGAGATCTGCTGGTAATGGGTAGGCTCAGGTCCTCTAATCGCACTTAGTTGATAGAGAGATGATGGAAAGGGCGATAACTGGTGGCTGTACTGTCCCCCCAAATCCACATGCGAAGTCCGGGACCCATAAATATCTTGTGATAATTTCCCTTCAGCTTTCTCTCGTGACTTCTTTCGGCTTTTATGGGGTGTTTTGTGCCTGTAAACCTGCATAACGTAGCGAGAACCTGAAGAGACTGAAAACATCTCAATGGAGGGGACTGTGAAAATCGACATAGACATGTACAAGTAGCGGTCTTAGCAGTCAAATTAGGTGGTTATTCACAGGAAGATGAAGAATGTCAACCGGTTAGGACAACTGGAATTTAGAAAATTTAAATGCACAATCTACATGAAGCAACCAACAGAAAATACGCTTGGCTTTCTATCTTTAATCTCGCATGAAAATATTAAAATTTGCAAAGCAAATTGAACTACTGATATTGGCAAGACAGACAAAACAATTTCAATGTTTTCCATGAAAAGTAGTATACCTTATCAGCACGTTCATTCGGCGTAAAAGAACTATCAACAAAAAGATGGGAGTTTTCTGCATGGGTCTTTCCTACCATGGCCATATTCTTCTACAAAGAAAAAATAAAAAGCTTTGCTTAGAAAGAGAAAACAGTCAAATTCAGGTTGCACATTCAGTGATCTGATGTACAGCACCTGATCCTTCACCACCGGTTCAATAATCACATTTCTTCGCTGAAAACTAATGGGCGTGGGCTCATTCATTTTGTCATAACCAAGGTTCAAAGACTGCTCATCTTGATGCTCATATTCTGTTTTCACTTGCAGAATCTCTGATGAACTCGTCAATGCTCCAGAAATCAAACCAGGAGAATCCGCAGACATGGAAAATGATTTTACTGGACTCCTCGTTGCATCTTTAGGAGAAGACCATATCTCATCAGCGTTATCAAGATTTACTTGGCCAAATATTGGCTCATCATTGCTGCAAAATCATCACTTGTGAGGACATTCAGTCAGATGTATACCCAAGAAATCTGAACTAAGAATCTCAGAAGAAAAGGAGAGAGTGAGCTGACTAGAAAGTAGTATTTTCAGAGCCAGGAAAGCTCACCAAGTTTCTTGATAAAGTAATTAGATTTTTGACTATTCTACAAGGCACCTTCTCGTTCAACAGAAAATAGGCATGACTACAACGGAAAGTCTTAGCAGCAGAATATAAGAGTAGTTGTTTCTCGTCAATCATCCACAATTGAGAAAAGTTTTCTAGGTGTCAAGACATATGACAACCCCAGTAAGCATAACTACAAAGTAGCGAACTACCCAAATGACACAAGAGATATAGGTGGTATGTTACACTTTGCAGGCAAATGAGTCATGCATTACCTAAATATCCGATCAAGGTCATCAAAGCTGCTGATATTCTCCCATCCATAGTCAGCAAAATCAGTATGCTCTTTACCTTGGGTGTTGTCGAATATATCAGTATCTGCATCATGTTGAGCTGTCTCCGCTGGAGAAATTGATGTTTGGCGAGAAGTATTAGAAATATCCCTAGTCAACTCAACATGTGCTGTGTGCTTCATGTCATAAAAAATAGCATTTTCACCACCTTTATATGAATTGTATTCGTTAATTTCTGTCACGTTATCGGACATTCCAGCACCAACAGATCCTTGCTCATCTTTAGCAGCTTCCGATGAAGACAGATACGGCCACGAGTCCAAGCTTGATACAGAAATCCCTCCATTTTTATTGTTTCTGTTGAAGCATTCCAGCTTCACGCCATGGAGATCAGGTTTTTCCCTGAGCACCTTCTGTTCACTAGGCCTAAGGGTCGCAACGTCTTCATTTTGTACTTTCTTGGGCTGATCATCTTCCTTTCCAGCTGGACAAGGGACTATGTGCTCGCCATTTTCACCAGCCTCACCCCATATGATATTAGTGAGCTGAAACAGCAAATTGTCAAATTTTAACATGAACCACTGTAAACAAAACTGAGGAAACCATAAGTCGGCTATACGAATAACTGACATACAATATTTCCAATCGCAATACATGCCGCAAATTACATGTGCTATTGGTGCACGAGTGAGGAAGGGAGTACCGGGATGGCATTTACAAAGCACAACCTGGAAAACAGCTCAGAACCAATGAGAATCATGCCATTTTACGGTAAGTTATTCTGCTCACAAGTAAATGGACAGGTTCACCACCCTAAGCCGTGTATAAAAACAAAAAGCGAGACAAGAGATTAAATTCGGATGACACGGTCTTGCTCTTCAATCAAGTGGGTCACTCATAATTCTTGCCGAAAGGCTTTGGCCCCAAACTTTTTATTGGACAATTACCCGCACACATTGTATTTTTTCCATTTATCATTCCGAAAGAATTGGTCCAGCCCTTACCCAAAAAAAGAATCGGTCCAGCCGCTTCTTCGATCATTATAGCTCCACTACAAAAGACTTTCGAGGCAGAAAAACACTTAAAAAACAACAGAATCGCCCTTCCGCACATTCTACCTCAGAATTTCTACAATTGTTTGGTGTTTAGCGTTCTCGAATCCGAACGTGATGCATTTTTCCTACTCAACGAGCAAAACTCTGAGGAGAATCATATCTCCATTCAACAGGCTCTACAAGGAATTCCAGCAAACCAAGAACATCCAAAGCCCAAACCTTCAATTTCAAGAACTCAAGCACAAAAGGAGAAGCGCCGAATAAAAAACGAACTTTACCTCTTCGTCGTTCCAATCAAACATATCTAGTGAACCAACACCAAATCTCTACATGAAAATCCAGTCGAGGGACACACTTGTAAATAACTCCAAACATGGCCAATTGCCTAACGGAACACCAAAACAATCAGAAAGACCATTAACTCTCCAACCCCAGGAAATAACAGGCCAAAAAGACACGCAGAGAGAGAGAAAGAGAGACTTTTAGACAGAGAAACAGGACATAGGTACAAGACGAAGCCTTCTCTACAGAGCACACAGTCGTCTCCCAGGGGCAGAGGGAGATTGGGGTGGGAAGGGCCTAGAGCTCACGTGACGTCACGTGCAACTAGTGATAGCGATTGTAATTTCTCGGAGGGGGGCTGGGTGGTTCTGGTTCACCGACACGTGTGAGCGGGCGTATTTGAACTTGTGGCCAGGAGAGGCGGATCTAGTTCTCCGACGCCATTGGAGGAGACCGGGATTTGGAGTTTCATTTGCGCTGCATTTGGGTTACATTTGGGGGATGAGTGGGCCCTGTGCGGGTCGAGCTGGTGGTTGGCTTGGTTTGGGACGTCGCTTTCAATTTGGGGGACGGCCGAAAGCCGAGTTTTTTTTCCCAAAATAATATTAAAAAAAAATAAAAATTTACAAAATTAATTTTTTTAAAAAAATATTCACCATTTTACCCATAACTCGATAATTTAATTAACGAGGTAAACCTAAATCGCTGAGTGAGAGGGAGGTGGGCCGACTCGTGGGCCCCTTTCCTGAGGAGTCGCAACACTTCCTCTCCCTCCACAATTTAATTGTTAAGGGCGGTTTTTTTAAATAAAAAATAAAAAATTATAATATTAAATTAAAAATAAATTATTTAAATTCTGGATCTTGTATTTTTAAATTGCCGAGTAAAGTATTTTAATTTTTTTAGTTTACATAAATATTTTTTCGACGCCGTCTCGTCGGTTTGCGGTCCCGTCGTCAAAATAATATTTACGCGCCTTGACTTTAAGAAAAACGAGCGAGACGACGACGTTTGCTCGCCAGGCCGCGAAACGATCATATTTATGTAAAAAAATATTTATGTGCCTCGTTTTTCTCGAAGCGAGGTATGAGCGCTTCGTGGCCCCGCGAGCAAAAGCCAATGCCGTCCCCTCGCTCGTTCACTTGCCTTTTTCGGAGTCAAGACATGCAAATATTTTTTTACGTAAATATCGTTGTCTAGCAAACGAGCGAGGCGACGGCATTCGCTAGGGGGGCCAAGAAGCAATCATATTTACGCAAAAAAAAATATTTACGCACCTTAACTCCGAAAAAAGCTAGTGAACAAGCGAGGCGACGACATTGACCTTTGCTCTCGGGGCCACGGAGCAATCATACCTCGCTTTGAGAAAAGCGATGCGTGTAAATATTTTTTTGAGACGGGACCGCAAATCGACGAGACGACGTTAAAAAAATATTTATGTAAACTAAAAAAATTAAAATACTTTACTCGGCAGTTTAAAAATGCAAGACCCAAAATTTTAAATAATTTATTTTTTAATCTAATATTATAATTCTTTTATTTTTAAATTTTAAAAAAAAGTCCTCCCTCATTAATTAAATTGCCGAGTGAGAGTGAGGGGAAGTGTTGTGGCTCCCCACGTGGGAGCCGCAACACTCCTTTCAGGAGTCAGGAGAGGGGCCCACGGGCGGGCCCCCAGGTCTCTATCGGCAATTAAATTGCCGAGGGAGACCTAAAATGGTGAATATTTTTAAAAAAAATTAATTTTGTAAATTTTTCTTTTTTTAGTATTATTTTGGAAAAAAAACTCCTGAAAACCAGATAAAACCACTTTTTTTTTTTCATTTGTCTTGGACCTAAGATCTCCTGACACCGGGGATCTATGTCAGGGGTATCATAAAGGCATAAACGCATATCATGCTGTTTATTTTTTATTGGACGGCCAAGAGTAAGCCACCTCATTTATTGAGGGGAAAAAATTTCGGGTGGTAAATTTTTTTTATTTCAAAAATTTGGGCGGCAACCATTCTTGGCCATCCAATAAAAAATGGATGACAGATATGCGTTCATGGTACACTTGATATAGATCTCCAATGTCAGGGGATCCAAATCCATTGGGCTTATCAATGGATTAAGCATAGAAAAGGGTTCCCATTTTTATATTTTTGCAGCAATTAGGAAGCGCATGATAACATTTCAGAAACATAAATCTATTTGGTAACACAAGCAATTTCATTTTTCTACTTCTGAAGTAATATTTTTGTTCTCGACCCACTTTTAGAAGTAAAAAAAAAGTTGCTTCTCTTTCGGAGGTAGAAGTTTTTCGACATTAACATCCCTCTCATTTCGACCTTTTTTCATTCTTAGCGCTTCTCTATTTCTCTCTTCGATGTGAATTGCTCTTTATATTCACTCCTAATCATGCCTTCGCCCTTGTTGCCCACTGCCGCCAACTTCTGAAGATTGCCGCCACCACTATCCACCACCCTCTGCCGCCGTCGAGTCTCCATCTCTAACTGCCACAGTAAAAAAAAATTTTTAACTCTTGAAAATAAAATAAAATAAAATAATTTCAATTGTTGATAGTGTTTTAGCAATATCATTTTTCTTAAAAAATTATAAGAAATAAATATTCCATTATTTTATTAAAATATAAAAGTATTTGAGTAATCTGGTTGGGTCGGGCATGAGTTATTACATTTGTACCATATGAAAATTGATCAGAACGGGTTAAGTGAGTCAATATGAGTCGAACCATATTCAACTCGACCACTACCTGATCCGACTCACCCGTTTGACACCTTTAGGCACAAGCAATAAAGCATCAAAACTATTTGTGCTTTTAGCATGGATATATAAGCTCGACCATCGTATTCATTAATACAGTTTCCCAAATAATTGATCCTCATTTTTACAAATAATTAAATGACAAATTATAAATAAATCCGCCAGTATTTGTATTTCGCTTTTCTCAAATAACAAGCGTTTTATGTTAGAATTAATACTTTTTCATACAAGGTTTTGTGTTATTGATATTCTAGAAGTAAAAATTTTCAATCGTTACCAAACGAATTTATGTTCCAGAAGTAGAAATTTCGTACTGTTATCAAACGTATTTCTCTGATTAGAAATCGACTTCTAGAGCACAAGTAAATAATCGACTTTCGCTCGGAAGAAAAAATAGATAAATTAACTTATGATTTTAAAAGCAGAAGTGTTGCCACGCACGCCATTAGCAAATTCACTGATGCCCAATAGAGACAAATCTATTGATCTATCTAAACCAAAATCACCGTTTGTTGCCCTTTCCACTTTTCGAGATTACCCTCATAAATATGATTGTCATTCGTTGAGTAACCCGTTGGCTATTTTTCAATGCAGATATGACCATCTTTTGATCAAATTTGGCTTGTTTATTTGCAAGTTCCGATCCGGTGATAAACTTTATCAGTGCAATACAATTATTTAACCTATAGTACATTTACATGACGGTTCTCGTGAGATCATTAAATAAAGCAAATAAATTACAATATTACACCGAAGCTCTTGCTTCATCCGGAACTGAGCATATTAGGGACTAATGCTAAAGATACCATCTCTTTTCCATTGTGTACTAGATACAGTAGTAATTAAAAAGGCAAGCTTGGTACAACATTCTCGAAAGATTTTTGGCCTCCAATCGCCTTTTGATAAAAGTCGAGATATTTGGACCGCGTTTTGTTCAGCATTTTCAAGAGATTTTGGAAGAAATGTAAAAGGATTTAGGCCAAAAAGGCTTTGGAAAAATACAAAGACTGTTTAGTAAATTGTACTTTGAGAAGCAACTTTTAGAGAAAAATGATTAGAAACACATTTGAAAAGTTCATTTGGGTGATCAATTTTAGTTTTTTGATTTTTAATTTGTTCAAAATCGAAAAATTAATATCTACATTTTTTAAAAAATTTAAGTCTTGAAAAAAAAAAATAAAGATAAGTATTAACAAAGTTATAAAAAACAATTATTTCAATATTCTAAAAATGCTAAAAATTCAAAGAAGGTGAATTAGGCCAGCATTCGATCGAAAGCCCCTTCTTGGGAAAGAGCCGAACGGAACCCAACGTTCCCAATGGCTTTTGAGTCTATATCGGACACGACATGCGCCTGACATGGTTGACCGCGTGTCCCACACGGTCAACACGTATCCGAATTTCGGACCCGCGAGTCCCATGCTTCTGGGAAATTTGGGCAGAGCTTAACTACAAATTTGGACCGATAGCCACTGAGCTTTTCTCACGGCCCACTGATGTCATCCAAAGTCAGGTTCATTTTTGGAGGACGGAGCTGCTCCTTTGTAGATGGCATTTCCTATCTTTGTGAGCTTTATCTCTCATGTCTCGTATTGTGTCGGTGCTACATAACTTTGAATTAAATTTATCATGTCTAAAGAACCCGGTTCATCCCATGGATCACCCAAGGTGGTTGCTGAGGGATTGGGTTCGCACGCTAGGCTGATGATTATAGGCTTGGGTCACCGAGGGTCTGGGTTCGTGTGGGTCTAGATCGCTAAGGTTGCACAACCCTCGACATTGCCCTGCCTAGACCATCCAAGGTGGCGATCCCAGTATCGTCTTGCCTGTACTTTTTGATTCGATTATCGCTAGCAATGGATTTGCTTTGGCCAAATTTGCTTCAGTGATGTGATATCTCTATTCTCGAGTAGTCATGTCCTCTGTTTTTTTCAATTTTTTTCTACAAAGCTAATTTGCAAAATATATATACATATAAATAACTGCTTAACCAAATGGTATTTATTTTAAATGAATGGACCTTGAGTTAAGATTTTTTTTGGGGTGCATTTCTCCCAAAATACATCTTTTCATGTGATTTTGTGTGCATGCATATTCGAATCCACATATTGTACAGAACTTTGCCTGTGACGACTTCTTTGAAGTTCGATGTAATTACGTCTGTTTTTCCGTTGACTCCATTGGCCGTCGCTAACCACGGAAAATACTAGGAGATGCAGAATCCATCAGAAAAAGCCAATAAATATAGGGACCTAATTGAAGAAAAAAAAAAATGTCCAGAGCATCAGAATGGTAGAACGTAACGATTTCGTGACCAAACCGGCAATTTTAAAACTTCTGGGTAGAAAATAAAAAAAGGATCATCTAATTATTGAGGCAAAAAATTTTGGGATACGACTTATGAAGATGTAATTAAGTCCTAAAACTTTCAAAAGTGTAATCAAGTTCCAATTTGGCGCGATTCAGTCTTTTCGTTAATCTCGTTAATAGAAAATGATGATGTAGCTTTTTTTTAGCATTTCTCTCTTACCACGTAGCTAAAACATGAAACATAACGCTAAAATGACGTTGTTTCGACCCAAATTATTATTTCTTAATCAAAATCATAATTGTATAAAATAAAAATGTATTTAAAAAAAGATAAAAAGTGAAAAAAAAAGGTAAGGGCAAGGGCGGTGGGCCCTTTTCAGCCTCGAGGCTCCATCAATGCCTCGCTCGCACTTCCAATGATGGGGCGACAGCGGCGAGGGCAGCAACCCTTCTTCGCTTTTGTTTTTTTCCTTTTTAAATACCATTTCTATTAGACATAAATGCAGCAAGAATATCAATATTTGTGTACGACACTCACTTTAGTATCAATATTTTTTTTAGATCACTTAAGTGATAATTTTTTAAAAAACAATTATTTTAATGCCAATTCCAGTGAGTTTAGTTGAAAATCCTATGTTGTGTCCGTTGGCTCGCCAGAGGTTCCAAATCAGTAATAAAAAAATCAAAAGTTAAAAACATTAAAAAAATAAAAAAAAGGAAGCGTGAATTTGAAGAGGCGAGGGCTCATAGCCCCGCCGCCGCCGCTGCCATTGTTGAAAATGGCCGGCGAGGGGTGGTCGAGGGGGGGGGTCGCCAGGCCTCGCCAAGGTCTGCGAGGTGTGGCCGTGACTGGCCTCTCAAAGCCACAACGAGGCGGGCCTCGCCCACTAGGTCGAAACGATATCGTTTTAACCCTGACGAGGTCGCCCCAACAACCTTCCTCGGCCATCCCCCATCCCTTGCCAACCGTTGCCGGCGATGGCGACAGCGGCGGGCTGCAAACTCACGCTTCCCTTTTTTCAAGACTATTTTTCTATTCGATTTTATTTTTTTTAAAAATAACTATTTTAAAGTTGAACAATCCATCTGGACTCCACACAGGTTATTTTTTTTAAAACATTGACACACAATATTAAAAAAAAAATACTACGTATACTCTTTGGCCGAAATCAACACTTAAATAATTATTTTTGGCTTGAATTGACATTTCGGTGATCTTTTTTTCTTCAATTTGGCGCTTAAATGATAAAAAAAATATTGATTTTAAAATGAGCGCCGTACATAAATATTAGCACTCCGGCTGTACTTTTGCCATTTTTATTATATCTAATTAAGATTTCATTGTAGAAAATAAAAATTTGGGTCAAAATGACGTCGTTTTAATCTTATGTTTCATGTTTTAGACACGTCAATCCCACGCAAAAAAGAGAAAATATTAAAAGAAGCTATGATCGTACTTTCCGTTAGCCTAAATGAACGAAATTAACGTAATAATTCGATGGTAGCAATTTGACAAGTTATAATTGTAATTTTTGTAAATTTTAAAATTGTATTGAATTTTCTTGATAAGTTTTGGGATTTTCAATTCAGCTTTACCAATATTAGTTAGAATCCGTCGGTTCAGATCACTAAAAGCCGAGTTCTCAGGGAGCGGCTCTGATGGGACCTTGAATTCTGAAGTCGTCCGCACCAGATCAAGTAAGAAGCGCTGACAGTTGCAGAAGCATAACGTTCCCTCGCGTCCATCATGCAAAGGTGGCACCTGTACATTACACGACGCGCGCACTCTCTCTCTCTCTCTCTCTCCATCTTCATCTCCATCGAGAATTCAACCTCTGTTTTCTCTCTGTACAAACGTAGGCTTCTCTCTCTCTGTGGCCATGAATCCGCAAAGCCTCCTTGCATCGGCCTCCATCAACATCGGCTTGGCCTTGGTAGTCCTCTCGCTCTTCTCCGTCTTCAAGAAGCAGCCCTCCAACGCTCCCGTCTACTACGCGCGACGCCTCGCGAAGCGCCACCACATCCCCTTCGACCCCACCTTGACGCTCCGCCGCTTCCTCCCTTCCGTCTCGTGGATCCCGTGCGCCTTCCGCGTCACGGAGGATGAGATCGTCGAGTCCAGAGGCCTAGACGCCCTCATCATCATACGGCTCTTCAAGTTCGGGTTCGATTCAAGTTCCTTGGTACATTTTGTTAATCGCGCATAGGCACTTGTTACGCCTCTTGATTTAGTTCTGGTTGCAGAATCAAGTTCTTTCTGCCTTGCACGCTCATTGGACTAGTGATCCTTCTGCCGGTGAACTATAATGGCCAGGATGGACCGCCTGTGGATTACCTGTCTATGGACTCTCTCGCGATATCTAATATCAGAAAAGGGTCTGACAGGTGAGGGTGAGACTATCTACTTACACTTTCACAGTGTCGTGTTCATATTAATATGAGAAGCACCAGTGATGTACATGTTCTGAGTAGATGGCAACATGATGGGCATGTTGCAACTGACATGTCAATTGACCAAATCAAACATTCGACACGCCATTAAACACCTATACCGTCACACACAAGCAGATGCTGGATCCTATTGGCAACATGTGAGGTCTATGGTGGTAAGAGATAATAGAAGGATCCAGAACTGGCACTAATGTGCCACTCTGCAGCTCGTGGGAGGATATATCAATCGCAACTTCAGATCATCATCCGAATGATGATTGCCTGTTATGCGTCATCTTTGTGCATCCCTTTTTGTCTGATGTTCGATCAATGCATGATAGCTTTTAGCTAAATAAATGACAAATGAACTGATGAACCGGGTCGGCTGATACGCTGAAGGTGCTTATTCGTTTTTACCTCGTCATTGCCAGGCTTTGGGTGCATTTCACTTGCTTGTGGTTGATGTCTTTCTATGGGCTATACCTTCTTTACAAGGTGGGTCTGTGGTTGCAAATCTGGAGCATGACTAAAGTCCTCTCTAGATGAACTCAAGGCATCTTGCTGTTCATCCAGCTTACTTGACTGAAAGTTTAGAGTCCTTGATTGATGGAACAACCTTTCGACAGTGCTTTTCAACATCAATTCAAAAAATATTGCGGTGATGGCTGACCATTTTCCCTTCAGGAATATAAGGAGATCTTGGGTAAAAGGATCCACCGACTTCAGATTATTAGACATCGGCCAGACCAATTTACTGTTTTAGTTCGAGGAATTCCTCTTTGTACTGATCACAAGGCGCGTGGTTGTTCAGTCGACCACTTTTTCTCCAAGCATCATCCTTACAGTTATCATTCTTGCCGAATGATGTACAATGGAAGCCATCTCGAGGATCTTTTGGTAAGACAAAATTATACGAGGTCACTCTTTTTTATGCCATTCTCTTGGATTTTGCATTTTTGCCGCTAAAAAGGAACTCACACAAGTAATTACTTCCTATGAACTAATCTTTGATTTGAGAATGGTAGATTGCATTCTCCTTTCTTGGCATAACTTATTGAAAATACCACATTTCACATTGCCGAGAGACATCTCTATTTGGAGCATCATAGTTGGTGGCGTTCTCAAGTCTTCATGAGATTTTGTCTTTGATTGCTCATTAGATGTCTTGGCCCTCTTGGGGGGGAGGGGGTCAAACTCTGCATTAAATGAAAGACATGCAGCAATCAGAATTCCTCTCTCTCTCTCTCTCAAAATCATTGTGATGTCTGCTCATGAAACCTATTTCCTCTTCACTAGAATTGAAAATGATTGCTTTTGGAAGTGTCCTCGCCTTTTTTCATGCCATTTGACAATTAGATCATGTTTCTCCGTCCTCCTTTTATTTTGCCAAATATCTTTCTGGTTACAGAGTACCTTTCCTTGCATAGCATACTTCTTAAGAGTACCTTTTCTGCTTTATGAGTGATGCATCTCATTTCTGGCTTATTTCCTTCAACAATCTAGAAGTATGTCGTGCAGGAACAGGCAAAATCTACTGCAAGGAAGATGGAGGATCTTAGAAAGAGATCCAGCGTAGAGAAACATAACAGGCAGTTCCTACTCTTGTGCACCAATGGGGAAGATTCTGCCAAAATAACCTTGCTAGAGGAGAAGCTTCAGGAGCTTTCTCGTAGGATCCATCAGCTACAGTGTGAAGATATGCTTCAAGATAAGGTTCTTTACTTTCTCTCAACAATTACTTCTGTCGACACTCATCTTGTTCTCGATGCACTGTTTGTGTTGCGCGGAATAAATAGACAAAACAAACAAATAAATCGGATACCATATGTACATGATTCGATCGTAAAAACCTATGTCTACAGTAAGGGCAGTAATGAATTTCACTATAAATCAAGCGATATACGGATATTATAAACCAAACTCGAGTAACTCAAACACTTTTTTAAGTACCAATCACATCTAATAATACACACAGTATTTAACCTTCAATTACTTACGAAATAATCCATCGATATCGCAAATAAATTTAAATAAATATTAAATTCACAAGATTTAATCGTTTTTGACACTTGAATAGTTGATGTAATTTCACGAAATAAAAATCCATGCCAAGCACTCGCTGCGCTTCAGACTTCTTCTTGGACGTAATAACCCACGGCTTTCTTTTTTTAGGTTAGAAGAAAGACGATATTATGGATGTGGATTATCGGAAGGGGATCCCTGCGATCCCCACCATCAATTCCCCCCCACCCCCCTTAAAAGGGGGAATCCGACGGCCCAAATGGCCGGGATCATCAGACGATCCGGATCCGTGGATTATCTCCTTTTATTTCTGTTCGCTACTTTATCTCCACGGTCAAAGTTCAACTCTGGGACCCATCCTTTGAAAATATCAAAGTTGATTGGAGCAATTCCAAAACTGACTCCTCGTAGACGGCTCATGCGTTCCGCTTTCCTCAATAGCTCGGAAATCCGCAAATATCCTAACATATTTGATTTTCCTTTAATAAATCTCCGATTAGTTTCGTTCGCAAGTTCAAACTCGAGACCTATTTTAACAGTTTATAATATGTTGATAACCGAGGGAATTCTACGTATTTCTAACTTCGAATGCAAGTTAATGTTACCACAAATTATGCATAGATATGTGTCCTTGACTTCTCTATTTTGCAAGAAATACAAAAGCGTGACTAAATGATTTTTTTTTTTTCTAGTAACAGAAAAGAATAAGAAAAGACCCAATGCCATCAATCAACTAATAAAAGTTACTCTAGGGATAAAATACCAAATCCAATTCTCTCTTGATATGTTACTAAAATAATCCGATTAGCTCAATTCGCAAAATTAAAAGCCTTCGCACAATTCGCTCACTCATACTAGATCCAGTTGCATTTTATTTGAATTGATAGTCCAAATGAATTTAAATTTCCTTTTTTTTTGTTGCGAAATGTTCTTTCTCTGCCACTGCATTATTGTCCTAGTACTCGCATAAAATGACTAGAATTTTGATGACAGTTAAAGCATTGTCCACATGCTAAGGATTCAAGTGCTGCAAAATTATGGTGGTAATGAATTAAGAAAAGTTTCGGGTGATGCATCAAAACTTTGATTTAGTAATTTCAGGTAATCGGGGGATTGACTATAATGTGCCAGACTAGAAGAAACAGGACATTGTTCTCCGTTTAAAAGAATTTTTTTCCCCCCAATCCCATCTCTTGGCCATGAGATGGGAGAGAAGAAAAAATTAATGGTATTTGTTGCCTTGGCATGCCCTTCTTTAGGTAAAATTGAATTTGATCCAGAGTTAGCTGAAAGTTTTTAACTTGATTTGAAGCCAAAAAAGGAGTCGAAGGTTTACGGATAGCTAGAAAGCATACGTGTGGTTTGTTATGTGCCTCTTATGCTTGTCTTGATTGAAAATAGTTTATGAGATAAAAGTCTTCATACTATATTTGCAGCTCCTTGGAGACCAAAATATCCAATTTTCTGAGTTTTCCAATCTCGCAGGAGTTGCCCGTTGCTTTTGTTATATTCAAATCTCGATGGGGTGCCGCCCTAGCTGCACAATCTCAGCAACATTCACATCCGCTCTTATGGACCACCGAAGTGGCTCCAGAACCTAGAGATGTATCATGGAAGAATCTGGCAATTCCAAATAGAGTTTTGCCACTTTACAAAATTGGAGTCATTCTTGCAGCGACACTCCTTACTATTTTTTTTGCTGTTCCAGTGACTGCTGTTCAAGGAATAGCCAGATTTGAGAAGCTTAAGAAGTGGTTTCCTCCAGCCATGGCTGTGCAATTGATGTGAGGTTCTTGTCCCCATCAAGTTCTTGCAATATTTGAGTTCTTTAAGCACTTGAATAGTTTCTCTAGGGTGATTATTGTGCAAGAAAATCTAAAAGCGAGTGGTGTACGCTTTGTTATTACTGGTCAAGGTAATGGCATCTTGGTTTGCTAAATCTTTAACCATCATGATGCTGCAAATTGGCTTCTTATTGAATATCTCCATGTGCGCAAGCGGAAATTGCAACAGAGTTATGGACTATGGATGGTGCCAGTATACAGCAGCAGCAGCTTATGTACAAAAATAAAGCATGAAGTCTTTTTGGTTTTTAGTCCGAGGAAGACAACTGTCTTTCATTCCAAATTGATGATTTCACCAGTTTTCTCTTCCTATTCCTTTGGTAATTTTTGGTCAGATGGTTAGGGTTTGTATAGTACTGCAACATGTTAACCCGGAAGAGGGACTACACCTGGCCTGCTAACTTGCAACAGGTTAGGAAGTCCATCATCTGCCTGGTTGTGAACAGGCCGCCTCCAGGTCTCTGAGTGTTCTGTGGCATGCTAGACAGGATCTAAATACCACGCTATTCTAAACTCAAGATATGAATTGAGTTCAAACAGCCATGTTAATGTAGTATACTACTGCCACTTCTCGTGAATGTACGGAGTAGTCTTGGTCTTTTGCAATATCCTGAGGACCAGTACATGGAGTTGCTAGACATTCTTATCATGCGTTGCTCGTCAAATGTACAGCTTCTCTCTGTGATATATACTTGGTTGCCCTTCTGATGTGCTGATTGGTTTGCAGACCAGGTTTGAGTTCCATCGTGACAGGTTATCTTCCAAGTGTCATCCTTAACGGATTTATATACGTCATTCCCTTTGCAATGCTTGGGATGGCTAAACTAGCAGGTTATATATCAAAGAGCAAGGAAGAGTTGAAAGCCTGTGACATGGTTTTCTACTTTCTAGTGGGAAATGTTTTCTTTTTGAGTTTGGTGTCTGGATCTTTGCTCGATGAAATAGGAGAATCAGTTACTCATCCAAAGAGCTTCCCAAGTCATCTTGCTAGGGCTGTTTCCGCTCAAGTAAGGATATATCAGCTCACTCGTGCCCCCCCCCCCCCCTGTTTTTTTCATTTGCCTGAAGTCATCTTACTGGCTAAAACCTGTTAAATTTAATGTGAAAAAGTATTAAAAACTGTATAAGTCAAACTGGTCAAAGAAACCTCCAAAGTAATGTTATCATGTGAAAGATATCTGGGATTAGAGTTACACTTCATTTTCTAAGATTTACTAGTTGATTTGCCTAATCTGCATGGGTGTAGGTACTTTCATTTTTTTATCAGCATTACCTGGCATCTGTTCTATGCATGATGCACAAGCTAAATCCTGTTCTTCTGTTTCAGGGAGATTTTTTCATTACATACATATTGACAGATGGGCTGTCGGGTTTCTCGTTGGAGATTCTTCAGCCCGGATTACTTCTGTGGGATTTAATCAAGTCAATCACCTATAGACGCGGGAAGGAGAAAAAACCATATCTTTATTCTCTACCTTATTTTAGAGTTATCCCTGTGGTCTCATTGGCGATGTTAATTGGAATGGTGTATGCCCTAGTTGCACCGTTGTTACTGCCATTTCTCATTTGCTACTTCTGCTTGGGATATGTCGTGTACATAAACCAGGTTATTTTCCTAAGCATCCTCGTGTCCAATAGTTCAATATGGATAAATTTTTTCTCCATCCACCTACTCGCTCATACATACGCACACTCATTCTACATGCTTATTCAAGCATGGAGGTTCCTTGGTTGCAGCAATAAGAAAGTTCATGTGTGGTGAGTAAAATTGAGAAGAGACTGGCCTATGCCTAAGGAGGCTTCATGTTTATGTGGATAGTTTTGCAAAGAGTTTGGTCTTCCGAATGTTTGCGTCAAAATTGATGCTCAAATCTAGCTAGGGCTTCTGCATACAAAGTGGGTAGAATAAGAATCGATCTGTAGAGATTTTGCTTGCTTTTACTTATGACCAGATAGAAAATCAGAGTTGGGAACTCTAAAGTGTTTGAAAAGATTCATATGTTGTCCAAAATATAGTTTGTTTGTAATTGGAGAGTGGGTAGACAACATTGCAAACTTGTGCTTTCATACATGTACATGATAGGATAAAAAGGCGAGTACGTGCACCTCTTCCTTCTATGCTATTTTGGGCCATCCGTGTTATTGGTCATCAAAAGGTGTAGTGATTTCTGCACCGAGTGATTTTGTAGGTCAGGCTTATCAGTAGAGTGGGACAAGCTATCCTGAAAATGGAAAATGAAACAATAATTAGCTCCAGCAGTACTCTATTTGCGTATGAGAAGATTTTTTTATTTGTTTTCATTTCATGTTTCTTGCATATTTTGATCATTAGCGTTTGCTTATCCTTTTGCTTGGTGTAATTGATATATCGTCAATTTTTTGTGATTCCTTTTGGCTTGATTTGTTGGTGTGAAGAATTTAGATACGAGAAATAAACTCTTGTTGCATAAAGATATATGTTTCATTGCTTTGCAGATTGCAGATGTGTATGAAGTTACGTATGAGACCTGTGGAAAGTATTGGCCATACATTCATCACTACATTCTCATCGCAATAATTCTCATGCAAGTCACGATGATTGGCCTTTTCGGACTAAAGTCAAAGCCAGCTGCGTCTATATGCACAGTTCCACTTCTTCTTTTCTCTTTATTGTTCAATGGGTATTGCAAGCTTCGTTTCTATCCTACATTCCGCAACTACTCCATACAGGTGTTTATGCAGCTTTTTCTGTTGCTTTTTTACTTGTTATCCTGTTCGTCCTTATGTTCTGAACATGAATTTTCTAGATGTTTGTGTAGCTTCACAAATTGGCTTTACCCTGTGTTTTCGTGGTCCTCTCATCCTATCTTATTAGTCTGCTACATTTTGACTGGAAACTCTTTCAGATTCTGGATGCTTGTCAAAATAGGAACTTGGACAGAAAATAAAGGACAATATTTCACTAACGAGTAGATCTGGCTTACATGATCACAGGAGTAAACTGGCGCAGTAGTCTGGAATCCTTTTTACATGCCACTTTTTTCGTTATCCGTGATCTCTATGCAACCCATCAGAAGACGATCAAACAGCCTGTTTGAGTTCTGTGTCTTCTACAGGATATGTGCATATGCTTCTTGCACGAACATATGCATACCGTCATAATTTCAGCTTGCCGTTGACTATGGCTCCTGTTTAAGGATATTAGCTGGTTTGTCATTACATTCGAGCTTGGCTCAAATCTTCCTGATATATTGAATTATCCCCAGACTAGTTGTCTCATATTGGTTGCTTCACGCCTTAATTAGGACTCTTTCAATTCCCCTGTTGATGTTGGTTCATAAATGCTTGAACTAAAACGACAGAAAGAAATCTCACGCGTACTTTCAGCTTTACATGCCGTAATCTTTGCACCATATTGGCATGTATTTGCAGTGACATGGCTCTCGTATCTGTTTTATGTTCACCAAGGCTGTCCTTTCAGTTATTTAGGCGTAGGGTTCCCCACCCACACACCTTACAAGGATTATTCTTGCCTTGCATGGACAGGATGCTACTGAAAATGATGATTTTGATAAGAAGAGCAACCAGTTGGAACTGAGTTCTGAGATTGCAAAAGATTCGTATTGTCCACCATTTTTACGACCCATGAACCTTGCAGCATCAGAGTCAAGCTCAACGGAGCCGCTAGTGTCTCCTTCTCAGTCTCCAGCTTGAGTATTTTCACTCTGCTTGAACATGGCGATTTGTTTGGATCAAAATGACTTCTGTAAAGTAGATTTCCTTTATGGAACTCTGCTTGCAGGTTGCACTCTATCCTGTTCCACCTGTTCCACTTATTCTGATAGAATTTATTGCTGGGGCTTTAACTGGCAGGAAAACGAGGCATGTAAATCGTTTTCACCACAGTTTTTGATTCAGACATTTCTTTTGCTTCGTGTTGCAACTCTGAGCACTTGACAGACACCCTGTTGTAGAACATCTTCCATGCGGATTTGACGAATGACTGGATCCGGCATCAGTTGGGTTAAGCAGCAGATTTAAAGCCTCGAATTATCAATGAACTTGATTTACCGGCTGGCATTCAAAAGTTTTAGTGTGTCAACGAAAAATGAACACAATGTCCGACTTCTTGGAAGGGACTAGAGCAACAGATGAAGACAGTCCTTCCTGTTGATTTTTCTCTGAGTAACTTTCTGAAATATTTTGGATGTTGAATATGCCGTAAGGTGGAGGAGAGAAGGAATGTCTTTTGCCAGATCTGGTTGATATAGATGCATTAGAAACCTGTTGTCTAGTGATGCCATGGTAAAACAGAAATTCTAATGACATCTTCAGAAAGAGAGAGGAAAAAGACGAGGATGGCACAACGAATTATGGAGTTATGCACAAACAATTGCTTCGAGCACTCTGCAGCAGAAGGTGCGTAAATACATGAGCAACTTTTCATATCAAAACAAGCAAACTTTGACAAGCCAGCAAACAAGAAGTGAAGAATGGAACTTATAATTTTGCTCCAAGCAATGTCAACAGGAAGTCTTTGTAATCTCCCGACGTATCGCCGATGATGGCGTTCTCTAGGCTGCTTTGGTACATGTTATTATATTCCCCTCTGACCTTCATCGTGTCAATTTCAGCTCGGGTTATGATGACTCTGGTAAGCGAATTTTCATCCGTTCCGAGCCCTACCGTGGAATTTCTGACCACCTGGTGATATTTAAGGATCAAAGAAAAATACTTTTTGAGCACATGTGGATCCATTAGGCAAAGACATGCAAAGCTTCATTCTGGAGAATCTAGCAAACATGTTGAACAATTCAGATGCTTTATATCGCATTCCACGGGCCAGATTCCTTCAAAAGCCACAGCAGGTGTTCATGTAGAGGGTAAGAGAAGAGAATCATACTCCTATTATAGCGGAAGCAGTTGGCCGAGAGGGCCAAAACAAGATGGTTTTAGACGTAACAAGAACTCAGGGTGGTAGTGGCTTACTGGTTTCCAAGAGTTCCATTTAACAGAAAAACGAACCAATATTCAACACTCATGATGGGTATGTGAACTGACTCAAAACCTACGGATGACGCCTTTTTATGATCATTACACATTTCACAATATCATGTATGTTTAAACGTTAAGTTATTGAGCTTATTATTAATAAGGGTAATTTATTCTTTTTTATTGTTAGTGAGCCCTAATACTCACTATATATATTGATGTAATCCTTAATTATCTGAATACAATTTTCTTTTGCGTTACTTTACATGGTATCAGAGCCACGACATCTCATTCTTCCTCACCGTCACTTTCTTCCCCACGATCTTCTTAGAAGATCTCACGATCATCTTTTTCGACTGGCCCAACGATAGTCGTGCCTCGCGCGACACTGCTGGTTGGAGTCTGGGGCTCGTGCATCAAGTGATGATAATCGCCCCTCGCGCGACACTGCCGATTGACGTTCGAGGCTTGCACGAGTTGCACGATTACTATGTTAGGAGGTTTTCCAATGACTCGAATCAGGTGAGAACGATGGTAATTGTCTTGGATCTGCTTCATCTATACCTCCCACCGTTAGTTCTCGAGAGAAAGACGAGAATTTGCTCTCGGCGTTGATGTGAAAGGATATGCTCCATATTTCTCCGAAGTTGGTGCTTGGTTTCTCTGTTGTTTAGCGTTGTTGCTGATTAGTAGTGTTGAATTAAGAAGATCGTCCATGAGCGCCAAGTTGCAATTGTTTCAATTGTCGTGCGTGGGCCCAAAAGAGAAATTCTCTTTCTGCTAAGTTTGTCTTAAAAAAAAAAAGGTGTGTTCCTGTTGATTTGTGAGTTTCAAAAGTGTCAAGACTTGGCAGGAAAAGAGTGATGATGTGTAAGTGATTCTCAAAGTTGGGATGTTCCTTTTTTTTTTTTTGGAATTGCCGCTGAACATTAGTTCAACCTGTGATTATCCGTAAGTGGTCTAGTAATTCATATGGTCAAGAAAGCTGATGGAGATGAAGAGGTGACAGCTTCAGCAGGTGACACAGGAGGAGTTATATGCTGTAGGAGCTACCTCACTTATCTATTGTGCTGAGGTGATATATTTACAACCGTATTGAATTACTCTCGTTGTTTATTATTGAATTATGGCTAAAGACTCTGCTAGTGAATCTGTTGTGAGCATGGACACCAATATTACTAATCTGAAGTTAAGTTCTGTCAAGTTAGATGGAACCAATTACCCTTCTTGGTCTATGGCAGTGTAGACATATCTTTTGGTTACAAAACAATAGAGTTATTTGACTTTTCTTCCACCTCCGGATAAAACGAAGGTGGATGATTGGCGTTCTGGCGATGCTACAATTTGGACATTGTTGTGGAATACCATGGATTCCAAAATTAGTCATCAGTTTATGCAATGTACATCAACCAAAGCCATTTGGGATAAATGTGCTCTTATGTTTTCAGGTCGAGATAATATGACACGTGTTTGTGATGTTTGGGAAGAGCTTTTTGACCTACGTGCAGGAGATATTTCTATATCAAATTATTATTCTAGGTTCACCACTCTTTGCGAGCGATTAGATACTTATTTACCTGCCACTAACGACGTTAGAGAGTTGGCTAAACGTCAAGAGGATATGAGAGTTATGCTATTTCTCCGAGGGCTTGGTCTTGCACATTCTTCTCTCCGACAACAAATTACTTCTCAGGGTATTATTCCGTCAGTTGATGAGGTATTCTTTCGGATCCTTCGGTACATGCCTGACTCGTTGTCTGCACTCTCTTCCGCATCTGTAGCAAGTGCCATGGTCTCTCAGTCGTTTGGTGGCCGTGGAGGCCGGGGGCGTGGTTACCGTGGTAGTGGTAGATTTGGGTTCTCTCCTGGTCGTGGCCGTAATGGAGGTAGAGGTACTGGAAGTTCTCATTATTGCTACCACTATCAGCGAGCTGGTCATACTGAGACTCATTGCTATACCCCACATTTCGAGTTTTGTCCAAAGGCTGCTTATGCCAATGTTGTTGAATTTCCAGTGTACAAGGTTCCTGATCAGTCACGTGAGCTATCTGGCACTATCACGTTGTCTCGCAACGAGTATGAGTCCTTAGTACGTCTCAACCAGGTGGTGGATTCCTCTGTTCCTATTGCTACTTTGGCACAGACTTCTTTAGGTAATTCGTTTTATTTACTCTCTGCTGCGCCCACTTCCTAGGTCGGAGACTCAAGTGCCACCAATCATATGATCGGTAATTTTCACCTATTGTTCGATATTACCTCTATATATCCTAGCTCTGTTACACTTGCTGACGGGTCACAGTCCCGTATCACTGATAAAGGAAATGTAACCTTGGGTTCCTCCCTTTCTCTCTCATCTGTTTACCATTTACCAGCTTTCCCATATAACTTACTTTATGTTAGTTCCCTTACCAAAGATTTAAATTCTTCTGTGACATTTACCTCTACTGACTGTATTTCAGGATCTGAAGACCGGACAAATGATTGGTGGATGGCATGAGTCCAATGGATTGTACTACTTGAATAGAGATCTTATTGCTGCTGCTGTTTAGAAGAGTACGGCCCTAAACTTCTTTCAGTTGCATTGTTGTATGGGTCAGCCACCACCTGACATACTTCGCCATTTCTCTCATGTTTCAGAGTCTATTAGTCCTATCAACTGCGATGCTTGTCAATTTGGCAAACATCATCGAGTATCTTTTCCTTCCCGTGTCCAAAGTCGTGTGTCAAGTTCCTTTGAATTGGTTCATTCTGATGTTTGGGGACCGTGTCGTGTCAAAAACCTGTCTGCTTATAAGTATTTTGTTACATTTGTGGACGATGATTCTCGCACCACATGGTTATATTTAATAAAAGATCGAACTAAAGTTTTTTCCTGTTTTCGTATGTTTTACTTTGAGATTCTTAATCAATATCATGTTTCTATTAAATGTCTACGCTCTAATAATGCCAAAGAATATATGGCTATTTCCTATGGTTTTCAATCATTTCTTATATCTCATGGGATTCTACATCGAACCTCTTGTTCTTATACCCCAGCAGAATGGGGTGGCGGAACGAAAAAATCGTCATCTCTTAGATGTTACTCGTTATCTACTTTTTCTTATGAACCTTCCTAAAATGTTTTGGGGGCATGTTGTTCTTACAGCATGCCACCTTATAAATCATCTTTCATCCTCTGTATTTCGTGAGAGTATACCTTTTTCTACTCTTCATCTTATCAGTGTACTTTTTCATTTACCACTCCGTGTGTTTGGGTGTGTTTGTTTTGTGCATCGTCTTGGTCTTGGTTATGATAAACTCGATCCACGGGCTGAAAAGTGTGTGTTTCTTGGGTACTCTCACACTCAGAAAGGGTACAAATGTTATAGTCCAGTTAGTCGGCGGTTATATGTCTCGACAAATGTGACTTTCTTCGAGGACCAGTCATATTACTCTTCTGTTGATCAGCCGACGACTCCTTCTGTAGATATTTTGTCTTCCGTCGCAGTTCCACTACCGTCCGTCCCCTTGACAAGGTATCCCATACCATCGACTGATTTTCAGTTCTTTGATAGGACTTACTAACGTCGCCATTCTGTTCAACGTGAGGTAGTATAATCATCGCCTGCATTGGACATGCATGTTTCTCCACCAATTCATGTCCCGGCCTCTGATCCATCAATTTCTTCTAAGCCTGATTCTTCTATTGATATTCCCATTGCATTACGAAAAGGTACGCGTTCTTGCGTCGGACAACCCAATTCCTGATTTGTTCCATATACTGGTTTGTCTAGTCATATGCATACTAATCACTCTCTTTCTCATTATTTATCCTACAACTGTATTTCTTCTACGTATTCCTCGTTTGTTGCTCCTTTATCTACAGTGTCCGTGCTAAGTACTGTTGCAGAGGCTCTTGCCCATCCCGATTGGAGACGGGCTATGGATGATGAAATGCAGGCGTTACAAGATAATGAGACGTGGCAGATTATACCATTACCTCATGGAAAACAAGCTGTGGGATGTTGGGTCTTCACAGTGAAGTTTCAATCGAATGGCTCTGTTGTGCGTCTGAAGGCGCGTATGGTTGCCAAAAGTTACACCCAGACCTAGGGAGTTGATTATGATGAGACATTTTCTCCTGTCGCAAAGATACCTTGTGTTCGTGTTTTCATATTTCTTGCCACTCGATATGGTTGGACTCTCCATCAGCTTGATGTCAAGAATGCCTTTCTTCATGGCAACTTGGTAGAGTAGATATATATGGAGCAACCTTCGGGGTTTGTTGCTTAGGAGGAGTCTACTTGTGTTTATCGCTTGTGTAAGGAATTATATGGACTGAAACAGTATCCTCGTGCTTGGTTTGGCTGTTTCAGTAATGCAGTTATTCGGTTTGGTTTGCAACATTATACAGTGGACCATTCTGTGTTTAGCTCCAATTCTCCAAGGGGATGTGTACTACTGATTGTATATGTGGACGATATTACCATCACAGGTATTGATTCTACAAGTATACAAAAGTTGAAACGGTTTTTACAAACAGAGTTCAGCACAAAAGATATGGGTTGTTTGCGGTATTTCTTGGGCATTGAGGTAGGTTACTCACGTGATGGTATCTCATCATCACGGCGAAAATATGTTCTGGATATTCTGAGTGAGGCTGGTTTTCTGAGAGCAAAGCCTGTCATACTCCAATGGATTCTAATGTGAAGCTTGATGCAGAACATGGCGAGTTACTTCATGATCCAAGTAAGTATCGAAGGCTAGTGGATAAGCTCAACTATTTAACTATCACTCGACCAGATATTTCTTTTGTTGTTGGCATAGTCAGTCAATTTATGAGTGCTCCCCGCACTACACATTGGGAGGCAGTACTACATGTTGTTAAGAACTTAAAGGGAGCACCAGGAAAAGGGCTTCTATTCAAGAATCATGGACATCTTAATATCATAGGCTACTCAGATGCTGACTGGGCTGGGAGCCCTACTGATAGGAGATCGACTTCTAGTTATTGTGTGTTTTTGGGAGGAAATCTTGTAAGTTGAAAAAGTAAGAAGCAACAAGTTGTGTCTCAATCAAGTGCCGAGGCTGAATATCGAGCCATGACGCATGTGACCAGTGAGTTGCTTTGGTTGAGGATGTTATTCGAACTCAGTATGTTATCCTCAGCTTTCTCAGTTATGTGTTGTGATAACCAGTCTACTATGCATATTGCATCAAATCCAATCTTTCATGAGCGCACGGAGTGCATTGAAATAGATTGTCATTTTGAGCGAGAAAACATTCAGAATAAGAAAATAACACTTCAATACACACGGACCGAAGATCAACTTGCTGGTATCTTCACTAAATCACCGCGGAGTAGTAGAGTGATTACTTTATGTAACAAGTTTGAGCTCTTTGATATTTATGCTCCAACTTGAAGGGGAGTGTTAAATATTAAGTTATTGGGCTTATTATTAATAAGGCCAATTTAGTCTTTTTTTTATTGTTAGTGAGTCCTATTACTCATAATATATTGATGTAATCCTTAATTATCTAAATATAATTTTCTTTCGTGTTACTTCACAATGTTTCTAAAGTCTTTAATTGATTTATGTCTAATTTAAATGATTGCCATATCAGTAAGTGGTAGGAAATAACCATACTGACACATGATGATTGGCATTGGAATACTAAACTGACCTCTGCGAAGTGTCTCTCAGGGCAATCTAGGCAACATATTACCACTCCTAAGAAAGATTCCAGATCACCCTTCCCGCAGCTCTTGATATCCTGGGTGACGCAAGACATCCCGATGAACTCCTCAAAAAGAAAAGAAAAAGAAATAAAGGGTAATGCGATAAGTGAGACGTGCAAATACTGGACCTGGTCAATAGGACTACCATAGTTCTGCTTGTAGCATTGGAAAGTTGCTCGGAGCTGAAAAATGTTCCTAGTGCCAAGAACCCACAAAACAGAATCTTGATCCAATTGCTTACTTTCAATTGCTTCACGCAGCAGTGCTGCTTCTGAATTAGCAACGTCCATATCTACTACTTCCTTATCATATCTAAAGGAGCTCACCAATCCTACAAGGATCTGCAGAAGCAGAGACAATGCAAATTACGAGGAAACTTAGAAATTGGAGTTGCTAGAAGGAGGTAAGCAGATTCTCTAAGTCTTATTAAAATGTAGAGTTTTGCCAACTTCCGACTCTTACTATATCCTTCAGTATGTATTGGGCACACCCGAGGTAAGCCTTAGTAGGACAATTCTCTAAACATTTACCTTTTTGACCGGTAAAGATATCGCTGACAAGATGTCTTCCTCGAGTGAGCAATCATAGAGGGAACAGTAGGCCTGCCTTACGGCAATCAGATGGTCGGGAGATGTCGCACATGCGATCTCAACAATCGGAAGCAAGTGGTTTATGCCTTTCCTTCTAGTTTGCAAGGCCTCCTTTGCCAATCTGGCATCCCTCTCCGGAGGATCATATGTCCAGAAGATCACAGCTTTCTGAAAGAAACCAACCAATCACAACAGTCATTTTGCCACATTGGCAATATTACTTCCAACATCAATATGCTTGGGTTGAGTTTCCTTTTCTATATTTTAGTCAGAACCCAGCATCCATATCTAGGTGAAGGTAGAGACACGAAGCCAGGTACTTTTGAGCATATCAGGTTTAATGATCGTCAGGTACATATGGAAAGGACATGATTAACGTACTCTGAAATCCCCAGACAGTTCAGAATTAAGACTGTCGATGAGAGATTTGTTATAAAGCTGCTGATAACTCTCTCTGATTAACCTTCTCTGACTTGCATTCCTGTGTCCTAATACCCATATAACTGCCTTCTCATCCGTTCCCCATCCTACATCCATCAGCCAGCATCGAATATAAATGCGTAAACTAGGTAAAGAAGAAGTGCTTATCTCGAAGTTAATCACCAAATCAATACAGGAATGCAAGTCAAAGGAGGAAAGATGCTAATCAGTGCACAGCGGGGACGAGAAATATTAAAAAAAAAAAATCAACAAGTCCTTCGCCGTATTAAGAAAAACTGAATTGGCTTTATAATCATTCATCTTCAGGTCGGTGTAAATTGCTGGAACCTGTAGAACGTGGTTGAGAGTTTAGCTCGCTCCAAAGGGAAATACTTGTCCGGCTGTTTTCTATTACTACTTGAAGTTGAACTCACAAATCAACAATCGAAGATGCATAACCACCTCAGTCTCAGCCACAAAATGACAAGCAAATCAGGAACAACGGAGCGGAGGGGAAAAAAAAACGAGAAAACGCTGAACGCGGAACGCGCGCATACACATCGACGGACAAAAACATCGTCAGCGATAGAGAGAGAAACCTTCGAAAGCCTTCCGGAGCCTCTCGCAATCGTCGGGCGGGGAAGGGACGACGTCCGGGACCCTGAGCGTGGCCATTCCCGTCGCCGGCGAGAATACCCCGGGCACGGGGGAACTCCTCGGGAAACAAGGGAGGAGGCAAGAGCAACGCCTTTTGATCGAAGGCCTCAGTTTAAGCTTCGCTAGGGACGCATTGATGCTCCTCCTCCTCCTTCGTCGTCTTCTCCTCGCGCTATCTTGCCTCAGTGTTTCAGTTTCGGTTTCGTCTTCTTCGCGAGCTGTTTCCTTCATCATAGGTCTAACCGTCGCTGGAATAAAGGAGCTCCTCCTCCCCTTCGGGCTCTGAGCTGTTCTTCTCTCTCTCTCTCTCTCTCTCTCTCCGATTTTTTTCATTTATTTCAATTTACTCTCCTAAATGTGCAAAAGTTTAATTGATGCCTTTTCGTCAGGAAGGTCGCAATTACTTGATATTTGCGCTTTCATCCCCCGAGACTTTTTGCAACGATGACCCTTCCTTTTGTCTTTATCTGAAAATCATCCTTTCGAATTTGGTACCATTTCTTTTTTTCATGCCCCATCCAGAATTTCGACGTCACACATCTCCATCCCAAGACAGATATATTATTAGCCGACCCATCTCATAATTCTCTTTTAGAATGTATTAATGGCGTTCTTGATATCATGTACTAAAGCCCGTGATAAAGCAATGGGCGGCGGAATTCACAATTGCTAACGCAAATAAAACGTGCATGCATCGTTGGCATTCGATGGATCACGGTCGTAGCACTAAATATACATGGGCAACTATTCGAGACAGTAGATAATATAATATAAGTCATAGGTCGAAATACGGTGACGGAAGAACTACAATCAGGATGGACGACCAGAACGCGACACATACGAATCGAAAACGACATGTTCGCATCCTCGTGTCGTGTTTCGACTGCTACAACTTATTTAAATTAAGACCGTAAAACAAGGTCGAGTTACACAACAACGCCCCTCGCAAGTTACATAAGCGAAAGAAACTCAAGCTGAAAACGACTGTACGTTCGTAGAGATCTACAGACGAGGATGGCGTTGTGGTTGGGTGGAAGTTCGGCGATACCGTCGATTGACTGTTTCTTGGTCAATTTGGTTTGTCAATTGAAATGCGCTGCAAATTTAGGTAGCATGAATTGAAATTGTCCATTGAAATTACTCAACACTTGATTTCTTCGATTATTGCGATTATTTGAAGGGTGTAGTAGAAATTCGATACCTTAATTTAAGGAGATCGTCAAGAGAGAGCGCAATCAGAGTGAAGATCGATAATAGAAAACTCAAATTTGAACCTATCAACATATCTGATTGATACGTACTTTAACAAAAAAAAAAAACATATCTGATTGAACCCAACTTCATTCAAAGACTTTCTTTGATGTGATACTTTCCCTAACATAACACGCACATGCATCATAACAATCCCCCCTCTCACGTATGAACTCAGTGTTAGATCTGATTCCCCCTCAATCAAGTTATCACCAAACACTGAGACACAATAACAAGATTAGGTGTCCATTAATCTATCATTAACTATGATACCATTTGTGGGGAAACGGAAGCTTGATACTTTCACGCAAGGATATTGCCCAAGAAAACCAAAGTCGGAGCTCGTCCACGTATCCAGTTGGACTCATCTTAATTCAAAATTTAAGTCAATGAATTACATGTGAATTTTTGATATAGCAAGTAGCCAGTACCACATTAACTTTCCAACGTGAAACTTATGGAAAGAGATACATGTGCAACCTGACGTCGATGATGGGCAAATATGAGAACTGGGTACGCATTGCATCCGTGTAAAGATCCCATTTGATTTTGTTGTTGGTCCGTCGGTGGTCGACCAGCCATGACTCGTCACCACGTGGGCGGCCCACGTTTCCGCAGATCATCGCCAGATGGGGTGGGCTGTTGAAGTGAAGTGTCCCCTTTCGGTTTTCCTTTTCTCTTAAGTCATCAAAACGACCCCGCACGGACACGTATGCTCCATGATCACCCGAGTGATCCAGAAAGTCAATATTTTACAGCCCAATCTATCCTCACGCCCTAATATCTTGATTAATCGGATCGGTTTCGATCGTGATCTCGTGACTTGGACAGCAATGCTAACCTGTAGTCTTCACGATGGTTGATAATCTTCCTTTTCTTTCGTGAAAGTTGAAACACTTCACCTCCTCTTTTTTCTTCTTCTTCTTTTTTTTTTCCCATCTTTTAAAATTCAATCTGAAGCAAAAATAGAAGAATTCATTTCTAATTTTGAGGAGAATTTAAAAGATTAATTTCTAATTTTGAAAAAAGAAATCAAAGAAGTTAATTTCTGACTAAAAATTAATTTTTAATTGAGAGGTCTTAACATGCTCCCTTAGTTACCAGCTAGGCCCCCGTGCATTGATGATTCGTCACATAGCTAGGCCCCAGTACATTCACCACAAATTGAAGGGTCAACCACGCGGTCGATAGATCTTCTAGATGCGTCGTCACACGTTTATCTCAACCAAGTGTCCCGCCTCTACTTTAAGAGGCTTCATAGAATCGAATAATTAAGTTAGCAGTTGTTGCACATCTTTTCTTCGGGCAATAGTTCAAACACAGCTCATAGGCTCATCGCAATCGACCTTATCTGCAAGAGAAACACATCCCGTTCAGTATCCATCAGTCGGCATTTGTCTTCTTGCAAACGCAGCAGCGTAGGAGCTTTTTTAGTGAATAATTGGGTGGGATAACTACCCAAATCAACGCTAAACCTACCGTATCAATGCCAACGTAGTCTCAAATTTTTCAATTCCGTCGATGTAGTTACGAATTATAGTAGTCAAATGCCGCCGAAAATTGTTGGCATGGCTTCCGGCCGTCGCGGCACGCTAACGTGGAGAATTCACGGAGCGCCTGCATCAACGTCTTTCGACGATAATTGGTCGGAAGAATTAAATCGAGATTCCACGCAAAGATGATCTATATTGAGGAAATTGAAAAACATAGGATTGGACTGATATTAGTATGATAGATTCACGGCTGAATTGGCGCATGGAATCCTAGTGTTCCTAATTGGTATCTATGTTCCCCGGGATTGAATAGCCTTAACCCTAGTTGGAGGCTCAATCCCCCAATTCATACATGCGAATTATCTTTGCATTTGTTGGAGATATCGTACTCGTTTTCAACCTCGGCCAAAAACTTCAACAACCTGCTATTAAACTAGAAACCTGCGTGTGCACAATTAACCCTAGACGAGTCCTGGCTATTCTAGAAAAGTTAGGTCCATATTTGAACGATGGTCCAATTTTGTAGAGGTCACATTTATCTCCTAATAATAGAAATATGAGAGATGTGGTTCCCAACCCTTTTCTCATGTGTCTCAGCTATTATTGCATAAGAAACAAGTGTGGGGACAAGGCACGATCGTGCTGGAGATTTGTTCATACATATCGTTTAATTTGCATGTTACTTGTTCATGAGAAAGACAAGAAAATATATTGCCCCCCTCATGTTTTTTCTTTTTGGGGTCGGAGCCTCCTCATGTTGATGTGCCTCAAAATGCTGGCCACTATCCCTGAACAAAATAAATAAATAAATAATTGTGAATTGATGAGGCTCGAATTGTGATTTTATGGATAGTTATGTCATTCCTCTAAAGTATAAATAAAAAGAAATATTGAGCTTGACAGCGTTTATTTCGCGAAAAATAAATTATTTGAAAAATATTTTTCTTTAAAATAATCAGCTGTATCGTTTATAAAAATAAAGCAAAGGAAAATATTTTGATAGCCTAAGCAAATATTTAAGCATAAATAATTATCCATAATTAAATATTTTGAATTAATTTTAAGCGATATAAGTAATTTTTTTTAAGATTTTTTTTTTCAAATCATTCATTTACCGGACAACAAATGAAACCTAAATGAATAGGAAGCCTCATTTCGGGTGTGCATATATAAAAGTAAAATAGATGGGATTCATTGTCTTTGGGATTCGAGCCGTCAATTTTTGGACGGACGATTTAGATTTTTTGTTTTTAGGGAGTAACTTTTTAGATTTTTTTTATTTTTTATATTAATGATTCGAGGCATCCATTCATAACACGAACGGTTCAGATCTCCTGCTTTTAGGAGGAGCTTTTTAGATTTTTTTTATATTTTTTAGTAATAATCTAAGCCATCTATTCATAACACAGATGGCTCGAATTCTAAAGATAATAATTGCCATTGTGAGGAAATGGCATGTGACCCCTTTCCATGTATAGATGAGAAGGGGGACCCCAAAAATTCGCCAACCCGGGGGGGTGTGGGAACTGTAAATTCGCCGATCACCGCAACCCAATCAATGAGTCCATTAATCTCAACAAATTTGCAACTCCCCCTCGTTTAATAACCTCTTAACAATAATTATGGGCACCGTCAGTTTCATCGGTTAAAATTTAAAAAAATCCCAAAATTGGAAAAATGGCCTTTTCCTTACCTCCGCGCAATGACGGAAGTGACCTCGTGGGACCATATAAAGGCAGCGGCGAGCCGACACGACGACGATCGTCATTTGCCCGATCAAACCCGGCCCCGAGAAAGCGAGAAGACGATGGCTCAGACTGAAGACCTCGAGGCTCTCACCAAGGCCTTCTCAGGTCTCATCAACTCCCGCTTTTGTAATTCAGTTCTCAGCAAAATGTTTCGAAGGATCAATCGCTGAAGCGATCGCATTCTCTCGATCGAATCGCCTGCTTGGTGGTGACTGTGGATGAGGATTCTGATCGCAGTTGCTCTCTGTCCATGTTTCGATGTTCTTCCGCTTTCAGGACATGGAGTTGATGAGAGGACACTGATCACGGTGCTGGGGAAGTCGCACCCTGAGAAGAGGAAATCCTTCAGGAAGGCGACCCCGCACTTCTTCAAAGAGGATGAGAGAAGCTTCGAGAGGTGGGACGATCACAGGATTAAGCTCCTCAAGCAGGAGTTCATGCGATTCAAGGTATTCGACTTCTTCGCGATTCGGCTTACGCTGTTACTTGTCCGCGGCGTATCTCGTATGTATTTGCTTCTTGTGGTTCTGCGACGTCCTAGAGTCTCACTTCTATTTCTGCTGATATCATCACTGGCCTCAACTGCGATGAGATCCAATTGCTCGAATAATTGAATGTTTGTAAAGGATGACTTGACAGACGGAAACTCAATAAAAGAACCTTAATGTTCTTGTTTTGAGAGAGGGAAGTCCCATTGAGAATGCCGGGGATAACTTGAAAAACATAATTTGATTCTTTTAGTTTTCTGGGATGGGAAAGAACACAATAGTGGCAAATTCAGAATTTGACACGTGCCCTTGCAAATTTATGCTAAGAAAAGGTATATGAATGATACGCTCTTGCCGTAAATTTCTGTTGATTCATTTGATGGTTGCTTTGATGAATCTCAGAATGCCGTGGTGCTCTGGGCCATGCATCCTTGGGAAAGAGATGCGCGTCTCATGAAGGAATCCTTGACGGAAGGTCCAGATTCTTATAATATTCTTATAGAGGTCGCCTGCACGAGATCGTCCGACGAGCTACTGGGAGCAAGAAGGGCTTACCACTCCCTCTTTGAGCACTCGATCGAGGAAGACGTCGCTTCCCACGTCCATGGCCCGGAACGCAAGGTGAGTGAATGCTCCGACCTGTGAAAACTGGAACATTTTTATCAGCATCTAGCTGAATCGGAGCTGTTTCTGATTATAAAAGCAGCTATTAGTGGCGCTAGTGAGCGCGTATCGGTATGAAGGGTCAAAGCTTAAGGAAGATATTGTGAAATCCGAGGCAAAGATTCTTTTGAATGCCATCAAGAGCTCTGAAAAGAAGACCCAGGACGAAGAGGTCATAAGGATACTGACGACGAGAAGCAATCTCCATCTTAAGGCAGTCTATAAAGATTACAAGGAGATCAGTGGCAGTAACCTTGATGAAGTAAGAAATTCGAGTCTTAGCAACGTAAATCGTTGCTAATTAGTCAGTACCTTTTTGAAAGGGTTATTTGTTTGATAAAATGTAGGGAATTTCACGCCCTGCTCTTCTCTCTGTCTCAGGATCTTAAATATGACTCGAGACTTCAAGAGACGGTGCAATGCTTGTGCACTCCTGCAAGATATTTTAGCCAGGTCATAGTTCGCCCGAGGCAATTGCCACTGCATTTATGTGTCCACATACGCATCGAATTGAATCTCCTGCTTTTGATTTCAGGTTTTGGACTTGGCATTAAGAACTGATTCGGACAAAAGCACAAAGAAGGCATTGACTAGAGTAATCGTGACCCGAGCTGATGTCGATGTGAAGGAGATCGACGAAGAGTTCAACAAGTTGTACGGTGTCCACTTGTCCAAGAAGATTGAAGATACAGCTAATGGGAACTACAAGGATTTCTTGCTCACGTTGATAGCTAAAGGAGACTGATCCTGATAAAGGAATCCACCGGATTGATTGAGAATGGCTCAACTTTGAGTCCTGACATGTTGATGTGGTGGGAATTGTTCCTGAATTTTCTCGGTTCCCTTCTTGTGCTTATGATTGTGAAGCTTCCTTGTGCTTGTATCTGTCTTCCGTAACCTGATAAAGAGCCCAATAAAAAGTGTCCGGGAGCCAAAACCTTTTGAGTTGGGTGAATTGGTTTGGACATCATAATCTGCGAAAGGACCTGCTGTCCTGCAACTTTTGTCCCTAATACACATGCATAATTGCAAGTTGCATCATAGGAGTCCAAATTCCGCAAGTAAATGGATTTTCCGTGTCCCGCAAGCTTGAATCAGCCAACCTTGGCCCAAGCCAAGAAAGAAGAAGAAAGCTAACCATCAGCTACCCTTCCTAGTAGGAAGAGAGAGAGAGAGGGAGGGAGGGAGGGAGGGAGGGAACCACTTCCTCAGCAGCCTCGGAGAGTCGATGGTAAGGTCAGCTTGAGATTAGTGAGGATAAGTTGGAGGGCCGTTCAATTGTTTCACAACTTGTGGATTATACTCGTCCAATTGGATTTCGATACAATCTTGACTAAAACCGGATGAGCAATTGACCGCGCACTTTTCTTAATATTCCTGGAAAAGCGAGAAGTGTATGATGAGTCTAAAGAATGCATTTGTTTAACCTAAAATTCTCACGGTACAGAAAAATATTTTTCGTGACATTTGTTTTTAAGGAAAATGATTAATTTTCATTTATTGGGTAGTACAGGAAAATGATTTATTCCTTACCGAAAAGGGTAGTCCTTTTTTTCTCGATCTAAGCTTGTTATTTTCAATTCATGAAAAACTAACTCCGTGAACTTTTTTTTTTTATGATCGAGCTGTCCGGAATAACTTACGTGCAGCTTGACTATTTCTTGGGGGACTAACACGACAACCACCAGCCACGACCTCCACTTAAGTCACGGAGCGCGAATTGGGAGATTTGAACCAGGTACCCGATAAAGTATAATTCATCTCTTAACCAACTTGGTCATGCGTGGATGGGTTATCTCCGTAAACATTTTTTTTTGTAAGGATTATCTCTGTAAACTTTTCGTTGTTCGAACTCCAAAAAATTGATTTTTTTTTGCAAAACTATTTTTTTAATTGAAAAAAAAAACCGACCCAGAACTTCCTTTGCTTCAAGCCTCCTTCCTAATCCACAACCATTTAGTTTGTCGACAGGCGGGCAGATCGAATGGTATCAACGACTCGTCAAGAGCAGATATCGCATTACTCGACGCCATTTCTTTTGTTTAGGACATCTTTTTTTTTTTTTTTGGGTCGAATACATAGGACATTGTAAATGCGAAAACATGCATTAATTCTTAAGAAAGATGTATAGTTGTCGTTGTGCTTCATCTTTATCTTTGACAGCAATAGGTAATATTACATGTAATTTCTCATCGCCCTCGCGCCACTCGTCAATTTTTCCCGTAGCTCCAGTAACCATTACCCCACACTATCAATAACCACCAGCCACTCTCCCTTCAATGCCGAGTCTCTCTCTCACCAACAACACCAACACCACCATAAAAGCTCAGCCTCAGACATAATTCCCCCCTGTTTTTGACCTCCATTACTGTTGGTTGCGCTGTAGGTGCCAGCTCAAGTCACGGTGCTGCGACGTCTCTCTCATGGCCAGCACGGGGATCATTCATCGTACGGAGATCTTAAGTGAGCACGGTTGCTCTGTTTTAGCTCGGTGATTGCGATCGACAATCCGCCTGGTTATTCGTGGTAGTATGTCACAGTGCTCTGTTTCTAGTTTGACACACGTAGATGGGGGTGTTTTTGTTCCTAAGTAATGTGATTTTCGAGAATTCGTTTTTTAGAAATAGATTTTCTGAAAATAATTTTCTCGAAAAACGAATTGTTATGCTATCAAAAATATTTTTCCGTATTTGGTTCTCATTTGAAAAACGATTTTAATTTCATCAATGAGAGTGTCTTTGATACTGAGAAGAGGTAGAGTGTAACATCCCGTTTTCATAATTCTTAATAAATAGAAATTGGATGAAATGTGATTTCAAGCTGATTTGTGTCGATAAGGATGGTGGGCAGTTTGGATACGGTCATTGAATTAGATTATTGAAAAAAAAAAATGCAGTAAGGCAGTCGGGGCGGTTACCTTCGGCCCAATCAAGTCCGACCAGGCGAAATAACACCGCCCAAATTTGTTTGCGCGTGGGCCACGGGAGTTGGGCCGCTCGCACATAACGGGGCTGAAGGGAGAAGGGGTGACAGAAAACAGTCCACAAGTCCAAAATTTTTCTTAGTCTTAGGCTGGACAAACAGGCCATAACCTCCCATTTCAGTGCAATAAAAGGTGGGCCACGAATTATGGTAAAGAGGCCCAAAATAACAGCATAAAAATAAAAGAACAGACTCAATTCTCTCATTTTTCTCCTTCGGCTCGCACGCTCATTGTAGACGACGTTTTTCTGCAACTCTTCGGCTTCTGCACGACCAGCCATTCCACGACGCCGCGACTGAGCTTCCTCCGGCGCCGACCAGATCAGACACGAATGAGCAAGGTGAGTTGAAGCTCTAAACCTATTCCTAGTCTCGACAATGCTGGTTTGGGTGTGGTGAATCGGGAAGGAGGCTCGGGTTCGGATGGGTCGCCGGCGAGGTGGTCGACGAAACAGAAAATGGTCCCCGTGCATGTTGGATTGAGATGTAGAGCAAGCTAAAACGGGAGTCGGAAATGCGTGGGGTCGCGTCTTGATGAGAATGGGTAGGGGCAGTAGGTTCGAGGTGGGAGTCGGAATTCGCAGTTGAGTGTTTTGTTCTGTAAGCTTTATATAGTGTCGATTTGTGAACCGTGGGGTCGAATCGGTGGCGAGGATAAGGGCGGCTACGAGCTGCCGAATGTCCTGAGTTGGTTCCCCCGACTAAGGAAGTCGGGGGAAGAAGTAGAATGGTGAAGATAACAGTTCGGTTCAAGGCAAGTGAGGGGAGCGATGTTTTCGACAGGTCAGAAATGTGGTCGTTTGTTTAGTGAGGTGGCTGGGAAGTAAACGTTGAAAAGGGAAAGGGAAAAAAGAAAAAGAAAAGAAGTAACAAAATGAATGAAGAAGGGAGGGGAAGCTGTACGCAAAGTGACGAGGTGAATCCGAAGAAAAAAGAAGAAGAAAAAGAAAAGGGGAAGAAGAAGGAAGTGACAGAAGAATTGCACTAAGTCTTTTGTTAGTCCTGGATGAGGGGGTAACTTGATTAGATGACCTTTGAATGTGCACAGTATTTTAGGGAAGTGGTTTGTGAGCGACGTCGGACTAATAGTCTAAAGTAGTGTATAAAAATTTATGTTTCTGCTTTGGCATAATTTTGTAGCATGGCATTCCTCATGACAGGTGCAATTATCACAAGGAATTTGTATCAAGTAAAATATTGTGATACAAGCTGTGTGTCAGTGAATTATGCCCCATGGAGATAAGGGAAGACCCTGCTGTGTGACGGGGTGGTACTAAAATATGTTTGGACCGATCTTTGAGACGGAACGAGACGACGATGTAACGATACGAATGAGTAATTCATTCACAAGTGTTAAGGGATCATGTACATTATTTCCATTTCATCATATTTCATCGCATCACATTACTGCTTATTCGAGTTAACGATATACAATGATCTTAAAGGGCTTAGTCTGTGACTTCTCTGGCTGAGTCATATTTTCTGGTCTTGCTATTGGTCAGAACTTGTATTGGTTTGACTAGTTGAAATTTTGGGGGTTCAACTTAATTTATATCTCACTCCTTTTCGTTGACATTTCTTTAGGTGAGTTATACTGTTGTTAGGGTGTCGAAGCCGAGATTTAAGTCCAGGTTACCACAGGTGATGTTAAAGCAGGAGAATCGAGGTTCGGGATGTCACATAGAGAGTCGAGAGAGCTAACGTGAACTGACCCAAGTCGCCGGTCCCGACCTTGGTTCCGATCCTCGGTCCTGGGCCCGACCCCGATCCCCGACCTTGGCCCCGATTGTCGGTCTTGGTTCTCGGTCTAGATCTCTGGTCCCTAGCACTAGCCCAATCTCGGTCCCCGGCTCGATCTTGATCCCTACCCTTGGTCTTGGTACTCGGCCCCCAGCCCCGGCCCCGACCCCGACCCCGGTCACCGATCCCCGGACCTCGATCACCGATCTCCGGTCCCCGATCTTGGTAGCCAGTCCGCGGCCCCGGCCCTAGCCCCGGACCCGATCCCTGGCCTTAGCCTCGATCATTGGCCCCGGTCCCGGTCCTCGGTCCCCAACCTCGGCCTCGGTCTTTAGCACAGGCCTCAATCCTCGATCCTCGGTCCCGGTTCAGGCTTTGATCCTCGATCCTCGACCTGATCCCGATCCCGGTCCTTGGCCGCTGTACCCAACCCGATCCCGATCCCCGGCCACAGCCCCCGTCGTCGATCCCCGACCCCCGATCCTGGTCGCCAGCCCGCGATCGTGGCCCAAGACCCAGTCGCCAGCCTCGACCCCGGTCGCCGGCCTCGGTCCAGGCCCTAATCCTCGGTCCCCGGCCTTGGCCCCAATCGTCCGCTCTGGTCCCGATCTCTAATCCCCGGTCCAGGCTTTAATCCTCGGTCCTCGGCCTTGACCCCAATCGTCCTCTCTGGTCTTGATCTCTAGTCCTCGGCACTGGACCCGGCCCCGATCCCCGTCCTCGGCCTAGACCCTGGCCTTGGTCCCAATCCCAGGCCACGACATCGACAGTAGTCCCGATCCCGGCCCCATCCCTTGCTCGGGTTGTCGGCTCCAGCCCCGGCCCCGACACAGGTTGTCGGCCCCAATTGCCGGCCCCGACCCCAACCCCGACCCTGATCCCGATCTCAGGCCTTGACACAGGTCTCCAGCCCCTACACCAGCCCCGACACCGATCGGGTATCCCGATCTCAGGCCCCGACACGAGTCCTCGGCCTCCACATTTGTCCCGATCTCGGCCCCGATAGCTGGCCCTGACCTTGGTCCCGACACCGGTCCCCGACCTCGACACCGTCACCGGCTTCGGTCCCTAGCCCCGGTCCCTATCTCGATTCCCGGCCCCGACACTAGCTCCGGTCTCGATCCCGATCCTTGGTTGCTGACCTCGGCCCCGACACAAACCCCGGTCCCGACCCCTATTGCCGGCCTCAGCCCCGGCCCCAGTTGCTAGTCCCATACTAGATCCCAAGCCTCAGTCCCAGTCTTTGCCCTGATCCTTGGTCCCCAGCCTCTGTCGTGATCACCGGCCCTGGGCCCCAGTCCCGATCTCAAGCCCCAGCCTCAGCCAAGGTCCCGATCCCGGGTCCCAGTCCTGGTCCCGGCCTCGGTCATCGACCCCAACCCAACCCCGATCTCAAGCCTCGACCTCGGCCCGGCTCTCGGTCCCTAGTCCCGATCGTCGGCCCCGAGATCAGTCTCCGAGATCGGCCCCAACCCCGTTTTCAAAAAAAGTGACAAATTTGAGAGAGTGTTTTCACCTTTTTATTTGGGGGAATTCACTTTCTTATTTTAATGAATAAAATTTTTGTTGACTAGAAAGCAATTTTCGTTGATCAAATCATTTTTCGCAAACCAAACGGACGAAAGTTCATAGTACACTTTTCTTGAAAATATTTTTCCCAAAACAAACACACCCTTGATCGTCGCAAATCGAAGTTTTTCTAGTCTTCTTTATTAGCCTTTGTGATTCAAAAGATGAGACGGTTGACAAAATTACCAGCCATCTTCCCCAAGGAAAGCAACGCGAGAGTGGAGGAGGAGATGACATCTTTTTGCGGAAGTGACGATGGCTTTTATATTGTGAAACCGATAAAAGAGCGGCAGAACGACGCCAATACTCTTGGTCAACATGGTCAAGAAAAGGCAGCAATAGATTGTTGAGAGAACTTGTATCCTATTAACAATCGATTCCTGGACCGCTTGTTAATTAATGTTAGAATTCAATGCACAATCATAACGAAATAAAGCGTAAAAGATAGAAAAATATAAAGCCATTTTATCTTGGTTTACTTTTCAACTAGGGTTACATCCAGTTTAGACATGGTCACGGGCTAATTTGGGCCCGGAATCAGCTTGTTGATCAACTGAAATAGGCTTGCAATATAAAAAAAAATAAATTAAAAGGCTCTTTCCCCTCGCCATTGCTTTGCAATGGTTAAATTAACCGTTGCAAAGCAACAATTACCCCCCTTTAATTTTTTTAATTTAATTAAAACTATCCTAAATCTATATAAATACCTTCATTTCTTTCATTTTTTTCTCTCAAATTCTATCAATTTTCTGAATCAATTTTCCACTCAATTCTTTGAAAAAAATGGCAAGTGGAAGTGGAGCTGGTAATAGGGTAAAGAGCGCGATGCCACCGAAGAGATAGGGGAATCCAATTATGATCATGAATATGATCCTCATGAGTTTGTATATTGGGTAAACGATGATGATAATATCAACGTTATTCCCAACGTCGAGCACGTCTCAACGCAAGAGGTTTTTCATTCTTCTACCGGTGTCGAAGAAATATCGACAACAAAGGAGCCGGAATGGGAGGGTATATCCAACATATGGGAACACTTCACGAAGGAACATTTAGGCGGAAACAAGTATAAGGTAAAATGTAAATATTATGTGACAACATACACTTTTACAACTGGAGGTGGCTATGAAACATTTAATATGCATCTAAATTCTAAACATACAACGCAAACGGAAATCAACACCAGCTAACAACAAATTTTCAGGCACGCCAATACTAACAATTCTCCTTTATTTTGTTACAACGAAAAAATTTATAAAGAAACATTAGCTCAATATATTGCCATTGAATGTTTATCGTTTAATATTGATGAAAATTTTGATTTTACTTTTTTTTTATAAACATTACATGTACTCCGCAAGCAAAATTGTTTCAAAAATACTATTAAACGCGAACTTTTTAGGCTTTATTAAAAGGAAAAAATATTAATTTTTTTTTTACGAATTTCAATGGACACGTGCATATAGGTAGCGACATTTGAAGTGATCCTTGGCAAACTTATTCTTATATAAATATCACATGCAATTTGATAGGTGACGATTGGAATATTCAAAAAATGGTAGTTGCATTTTCGAGTGTTTGATGATAGGCATACGGCCAATAATATTTATAGAATAATTAGGTAAGTTTTATAATAATATAATTTGATTAATAAAAAATTTTCAATTGGTTTTGATAATGCCGCATGGTTTATAAACTATTGATGCTTTTTTTTTCCAGACCAATAAAGATAGAAATTCAATTTTTGTGGAATCATCCCTAAATTATGATAGAATGAGGCAGATTTTGTGAACAGATTAAATCTCGAATCCATTTATTTTTCTGGTACCCAATCGAATCACATAGAAGAAGACTATTTTTTTTTTCAAAAGATGTTTCAACTCGTTAGAATTCTATGTATGAGATACTTAATCAATATTTTGCATATAAAGATTTATTATGTTTGTTTATTTTGAATAATATTTCTCAAATTGAGTTATTCCCACAATCATGGAACATTTACAAAGAAAAAAATCATTTTTTTAAAAGTTTTTAATGATGCAACTTATAATTTATAGGGTGCTTATTATCCTACTATGCATTTATTTTTAATATAGACTGTTAATATTACTAATGTTTTTGAAAAACATGAAAAATATGATGAATTAGCTCTGACTGTTATATTAGTGCGAGCAAAATGGCTGCATTATTATACTAACATTCCTCTGATTTATTTAGTTGCTTTTGTTTTCGATCCACGTACCATATTAGATGGTTTAGGTGATTATCTGAATATACATTATGAATGTTTACATTTGTATACAACAATAAATGTTTGAACTATACAAGAAGCGGTTAAAGATGTTATAATAGAATTATATAATGAATTTTTAGTATATATGGTTTAGGTGATCCTGGATCTTCCCAATCTAATGACGTACAAAGCGGGGAGGGTGGTAGAATGAGTAGAGGGTACAAAAATGCTCATTAGTAGGCAAAAAAAACAAAAGGGACCAACAAGTAATATTTCTAAATTAGAGACCTACTTAATAATATCTTTTGGGTTTAGTGATTTCAAAAGCAGCACATAGTTCAAAATTATAGAGTGGTGGAAGAACTATTCAACCTAACTTTTAATTCTCGCTCTTATCGCAAGACAGATTTTAGCAAATCCTTACTCAACAGTTGCGGTTAGATAAGTATTTAGCACTGGATGATTAATTTTGGACGATCAATATTTAAGATTACATCTAGATTCAGTAGAGGCTCAAGCTAAACGCTAAATTTCAACAACAAAAGCTGGATCGAAGCATTAAAGCCAAATTCTTCAATGATGATGATTATGATGGAGAAACTATCTCTATGGGTACTGAAACGGGTAGCGACGATTGACGTTGAGATAAGTTGGGGTTATCAAAGGTAAAAAAAAAAACTACATAAGTTTTGATTCTTCTATTCTCAAGAAGATGTGTGGGTACTTAATGATAATTCATTGAGTTCAAGGCTCTTCCCCGCCCAAATTTGGTTACAATGTATAATTTGATTATAACTTATATTTGATAATATATTTTTTATTTCATAATTAATTATTTAAAAATCGAAACTAGAACGAGCCCTTGAACAGGCCTGGAATTGGGATCGTCCCTTAAGGGGTTGGTTTCGGTTTAGGGGTGGCCATGAACCAGAACCGCCAGTTCATGAATCGGAACCGGTCGATTCTGAACTGTGGCCACGTATGCATCTAGTAACGGAAGATTTCATTATAATTGACACATTGCACATATTACTATATCACTCAATTGCAAATACATATATTAAACAGATGCATTTGGCATCTTATAATATGTCCTATTCGATAACTAAATGCCCTCCTCATCTTATGTGTAATTTGTGACATTCTAAATAGGAAAATGCTTTTTTAACAGTCTTGTCAGTGACATTGCAATTTCAATCATAGATTCGCATATTATCATCAAGTGTTTTGCATGAAGTACTCATTGATTGAAAAATCGTGAAATTAAATTGATAATACTGTCATATTTTCATGTTAGTAATTACCTTACAAATATTGAGGTTGGAAGGGACACCCAGCAATTATAAAAGACATGGACCATTATTCTAACCTTTTTACGCACGAGTGCTTGGAAAGCAATCAAAGCAAAAGAAGAGACCAACGTTGATTCGTCAAATGTCCGCGCACGTTTTTACTGACTAATTTGCAGTCCTGCCATTCCATCTACTCTCCTTTTACTACCATTATATTCAGTCAACGGTAGAAAAAGTGAACAGACGATCCATCAAATTTTGGTCTATACACAACGCTATTTATGAAATTCTGATTTTTTTAATATGATTTTTAAAATTTGGATACGCGGTCAATCTAATTATTGAATTATAAAAAAAAACTGCGATATTATTCTTTCACTAATTCAAGTTCAAAGACAGTTTTGAATATTTTGAATAATTTAGACATGTAAATAAAAAAGTTCAATAACCATATTGAAATTAAAATTTTATGAACGATATTGCATATTGAGTAAAAAATTCATGACGCAATTATTCTATTCGTCAAATGTCTGAGCACGTGTTTAGTGACTACTTTGCGCTTTACCATTGTGTCCACTCTCCTTTTACTACCTTTTTGTCGTCGGTCGACTAAAGGATTTGATCTTGTCCCCCCTTCAAACCGACCATTTTCTCTTTGGCATCTTTCCTCGTGTGAACTGAACTTCCCAAAGAAGAGAATGCGGACGCTCTTGGTTAGTTGGAACACTGACGGCGGATAGGCTCGTCATATTACGAAGAATGCATTGTTTTTTTTTTTTTTTTTTTTAAATTTTTTTTAAATTTTTGGTATTGTTTTTTGGGGTCAAGAAACAATGTAATGTTAAACCGAATGGATTCAATGCAATGTTTAGCACCCAATTTGAATGCAATGGATATCGTGACCGAATTCACGCGTTTTGAAAAGGGCTTCGGGATTTTTGCGATTCGGGAAATAAGATCTCCCGCCTTCCATTATTGTTTTTATGTGACTTTGAATAGCGTCGAAAGAAAATGCTCTTCAAGTTCACGACTCCTTCAGTATGAACAAAAGCGGATAGCTTCCCATGGGTTAGACGAAAGGTTGACGTAAGTCAATGCCTACATAAATGCACAGAAGAAAGAAAATGAGAATATCGCGAAAGGAATGCATCATCTATTCACAAAAGTGCTAAGGATTACTAAAATAAATTCGCTAATTTGATTTATCAAGTGATGTGTTACATTATTAATATATTTAAATGAGCCATTTAATAATTATCTATTGCCTTAAGAAAATTACATTTTTAGTGCCAAAAGTTATATACGGAAATCGTTTTAGTGCCAAAAGTTTAAATCGGATCACTTTAGTGCCAAATTTTTTGAAAAAACGATCAATTTAGTGCTAAGTCCGATTTGTTCCGCCGGAATTCTGACATGATATATTATTATTATTATTTTTGGCTCATGTGGCACACCGACGGTCCACTGTGTCATTATTTTTAAAATTTGAATTTTTTTATCTAACATAATTTGATAAATAAGCTGAAATTTTTTTAAAAAAGGGCTAATTTTTTTTTAAAAAAATTACAGTTTATTTTAAATAAATTTTTTATTTTAAAATTTTTCTGTTAGTTTTTATTTTATTTTCTGAATTTTGAAGTCCATGTGGAACTTTTTTTTAGAAAAAATGCCAATAAAATAAAAAATAATTAAAAATGCCACGTGGTAATTTTGGACGAAGGTACCAAAGTGATTCTTTTTTTTTTCGATTTGGCACTAAAGTGATTTGATTGAATTTTTTAGCATTAAAATGATATTCGTACACAAATTTTGATATTAAAAGTGCACTTTTGCCCTATTGCTTTTGTGCCCTTATCTTTCCTTAATTTTTCATTTAAGGAGACTTACCTCTTGTAACGCTGAGTCTTTTTTTTTTTATGTGGACCCCAATTTGCGTTTCTTGCATGTGAAATCCAACTACACATCCCTCGAAACTATTACAATTACATAACCCGTACGTTAATTAAAGTGAATTTCCCGACAACTTTTATGATTGAGATGATAACATAAAGGATTCCCGAATTTTTATCAATATTCAATAAGACTCATGAACTTTTGATTTGACCATTTGATCCATGCACTTTATTTCAATATGTAATGTGGACTCTGAATTTTTAATTTGATGGATATGTTCAATGAACTTTTCTGACATGTCCAATTTGATCCTTGAACTATAGGAAGATGTTTAATATAGTACTTCCAGTAACTCAAATTTAGAGCGATACTGGATATTTTCTTATAGTTCAAGGACGTAATTAAACGTGTTCGAAAAGCTTTGAGACAACATTGATTGTTCAGGCATCGCATTGCATATTAAGCTAAGATTTAGGGATCATCTGTCTAATTTTTTCTTTATTATTTATCATCCTTTAAACATGGTCGTTAATTATGTGCGCGATCCCATGTTTAATTTTTTTAAAACCTCTGCTTCGCAGGTAATTGACTTTTTCAGCCAAAGAAAAACCAGGAATTAGCCAGCAATTTGTCGAGCTGTTCGTCATTGCTCGGAAAATTAAAGAAAGACTAGTTGACCCCGGTGATCACCGTTACACGAAACATCATATAATAATAATAATATTAATAAAGTCGAGTTAGTTAATTGGAAAAAGTAATTTAAAGAAAAGAAGAAGATTCGAAAGAGAGAAAGGAAAAGGGGAGAAAAGCCACGTCACGCACGGAGGGCGAAGATGCAAAGCAAAAAGCCAGAGAGAGATAGAAGGGAGAAGAAGTCAGTTCCGTTGGATTGCGACCTTCGACTCGAAGCAAAGGGTTCTCAATTAACAATGGCGGACGATTCGCAATTTGATTTCTTTACTCGCGAGTCAGAGACGACTGACGCTGACTCCGAAGATCTAACTCCCCGCAAAACGCCAACCGCAAGCCTCCAACCCTCCACCTCCTTCGCAGCCATCGCCGTCGCTGACGATCGGCCTCGAGCACGTCGTGTGAAGGCGAACCGGTCGTACCGATTTCTCACACGCGTTCGATTGAAGGAAGATGACAGGCAAGTAGGGTTAGCTGGTGAATTGGTCATGTGGTTCGTTATCGTCCGAGTGTGAGTGTGCACTTTGTCTCGGTCGTCTTCGTGTTTTACTCGTACTTTCGCCGTCTAGGACGGAGTGATCATGAGGGACCGTGCAACGCTTGCTTCGCTGCTGTTGCTCGGTCTGTTGAATTTTCTCCGTCTTCATTCCTCGTGGTTCGGTTGAATTCTCCTATTTATGTATGCTTTCTTTCAGCTTCTCCAAATGAGCCTCCTCTCTGAATCCCTTGTTAGCTTCTTTCTTTGCTGATTCTCTCTCTTTCCCCCTCCCTCTCCCTCTCCCTCTCCCTCTAGAGATACATGGACAAGAGAGATAGAAGTTTCGGTGAGCTTGTATCAAAGCTTCAGACCTCTATTCGGGACGTGGCTTCAATAGCCAAGGGCTCTGAAACCGAGAGTGAGATCCTGTTGGGATTCGGAGTTCTGGCGGAGAAGTTCGTGCCCATTCTCGAGGATTTGAGCGATAATGATAAGGCGAAAGGCTCATCTCCTGCGCGAAAAGCGGTCGAGTCGCTCGACAAGGAGTTTGGGCGGGCTAAGGCTTTGATTAGAAGCCCCAACGCAAGAGAACCCGTGAAACAGATTGAGGATTTGACTCATGATCTCGGTCGATCTTTGGGGCTTGTGCTCTTTGCCAGACTCGATATCTCGACAGAAATCAAACAGAAAATCAGTGCTTTGCATGGAGAGTTGATGAGGACCAATTTCACCGCCGGTCAAATTACCAGTTCGAGCGCCAGCAGTGAATTGGGATTTGATAGCGAATCAGAGGTGGAGGACAATATCATAGAAGAGGAGAGAATTAATCTCGATATTAACGACTTGGTTTTGCAACTGAAGTATGGCGACGATGACCAGCTCAAATGCGCCCTTCTAGGGTTGCAACATGTAGTTAATGGTAAGGTCGTGAATCAAGAATGGATTAGTGATCATTCTGTTGTTCCCATCCTAATTAACAGATTGAGTCTGGGCAAGCAGAATAGCCGACTGACCGTCATACGGATATTGAGAACCCTTGCTTCACAGGATGCCAAAAACAAGGTACTTTTGCGCGCATCGATTACAGTTTAGCCCTGCGAAATTCAACCTCCGTGCAGCCTTTGAGATTTTTCCGTCTATAGTTGATGACATAACCATTTTTTTACAGGAGAAAATGGCAGATGATAGTTCTTTATCAGTGCTAGTAAAGTCTTTGGCACGGGATGTGGAAGAGAGACGGGAAGCGGTGGGGTTGTTGCTTAGTCTCTCGGATCTTAACACGGTCAGGAGGCGAATTGGCAGACTACAAGGCTGTATTGTTATGTTGGTGGCTATGCTTAACAGCGAAGATTCGATTGCCTCAAATGATGCATGCAAATTATTAAATGCTTTGTCTAGCAATACACAGAATGCACTTCATATGGCTGAAGCTGGATATTTCAAGCCACTCGTGCAGTGCCTGAAAGAAGGTATTTTCTCCATCAAGTTTCTTTTCCACATATTTCGAGTGATTGCAAAATCTCGAATGATTGCAGTAGCAGCCAAGTCTGCTTAACTTTCACGGCATATCAGGTGTTGGTTTCGCGAGTCGCTGTGCATGCACCTTCGTGTGGATTAAAAGGCGAGTTCTATGGATTAGTGTCTAATCGCCAGTTATAGACTCTGTTTAGTGGCTTCTGACCCAAAAAAAAAAAAAAAAAACGCTGTTTAGTGGCTTCATGGTTTCACCTAATAGTGCCTAGCTGGCCCTGACTTCCCTTCACTTAATTAATGTGCAATTGGATTGCTGAGGGTAGATATGCCCAGTTAAATTGATGATGAAGACATTCTATATCTGAAACGCATTTATCCCTTTGATCCTGATATCACAGTTTCTAGAATATGCCTCGTCTAAGAGTAAATCAGAGCGTCGGAAGTACGAAGAGAGTGATCGCAACATTCGATTATTAGCTTGTGTTGCGTGTCAATAAATGGTTGCGCGTGCATATGTATTTTAAGGCTGACAACTCGTAAAAGTTAAAACTCTATCAAAGATCTAACGAGATTTCAGAGCCTTATGTGATGTCATGTATTGACAAAATGTATTTTCAGGTTCTGACATGAGCAAAATTCTTATGGCTTCTGCACTTTCGCGGATGGAGCTGACTGATCAAAGTAAAGCTTCTCTTGGAGAAGATGGGGCAATAAATCCCCTTGTCAAAATGTTCAGTGCAGGAAAGCTTGAAGCTAAGCTGTCTGCATTGAGTGCACTGCATGACCTATCCAGCTTGACAGAGAATATCCAGCGTTTAGTCAGTTCTGGTATTGTAGGCTATCTACTTCAGCTACTTTTCTCTGTAACATCGGTTCTGATGACTCTCCGGGAGCCTGCATCAGCTATTCTTGCTCGAATTGCTCATTCAGAATCAGCTTTAGTCAATCCAGAAGTGGCTCAACAGATGCTCTCACTTTTGAATCTGTCGAGCCCAACAATCCAACGTCACCTCTTGCAAGCTCTCAACTCCATTGCAGCCCATCCTAGTGCATCCAAAGTTAAAAGGAAAATGAGGGAGAAGGGTGCATTTCAACTTCTCCTTCCCTTTCTCACTGAAAGTAACCCTAAAATAAGAACCGACGCGTTGAAATTATTTTACACTCTTTCTAAAGATTCACCAGAAGAGTTGGGAGAGCAGCTGGGAGAAACCCACTTATTCACTCTGGTCAGCATTACAGCGACCTCAATAAGTATGATTGAAAAAGCTGCAGCAGTTGGCATACTGAGCAACATCCCTATTGCTGATAAGAAAGCGACGGATACGATGAAGAGGGCAAATTTGCTGCCCATTTTGTTGTCAGCAAAGAGTTCTAGTTCTGCGACTTCAACGTCCACAGATCAGGCCGAGCTCTGGTTGGAAGAGAGCATTGCAGGCGTACTGATTCGATTTACTATCCCATCTGACAAGAAAATGCAACATTTTTCTGCAGAACACGGGGTTATTCTTTCCCTTGTGAAGTTGCTATCCAGTGCTTCACCACTTGCAAGAGCCAGAGCTGCAAACGCGCTGGCTCAATTATCACAAAACTCATTCTCCCTTGCAAAATCTAAAAGATCGGGGTGGTTATGTGTGTCCCGTTCCTCCGAAGCACTTTGTGAAGTTCACGAAAGCTTCTGCAAAGTCAAATGCACGTTTTGCATTGTCAAAGCAGGTGCCGTCGCTCCACTGATTCATGCGCTAGAAGGCGAGGAGAGAGAAGCTGATGAAGCTGTTCTAGTTGCGCTCGCAACGCTCATCCAGGACGAGAATTGCGAGAATGGGAGCAATTACTTGGCTAAAATGTCGGGTGTCCCGGCCCTGATAAAAGTTGTGGAATCAGGAAATGTGAAGGCTCAAGAGAAAGCATTAACAATGCTGGAGAAGATATTCAGAATTGATGAGCACAGACTAAAGTATGGAGCATCTGCTCAGATGGTGCTCATTGATTTGGCCCAGACTGCGAATTCCAGATTGAAATCGACTGTGGCGAGAATACTGGCGCAGCTTGAACTCTTGCAAATCCAGTCTAGCTACTTCTGAGAGCAGCGCATTTCGCATGTATTTTCATCATTTGTTAGCTCCTTTTTCATGATAGTATTGTTTGCTAGCTTCACCTGGTTGTAATTGGTCTCTGCTGGTAGGTTACTTAAGTGGAAGAATCATGGAAACTCCTTGCTGTGTAAATTATACAGTACACAAATGAAAAATTACTATTTTTTCAAAACAATATGGCGTATTGTAAATTTTGACAGGGATATAGTACGCATGTAATGTTAATAAAAAACTGGGAGGTGTTTGTAGTTTTTGAAGCACCTCAAGTATAATAGAATGTATAGGCAACTCGTCATTTTCGATTTCTTTTGTTTGAAGAGTGTTAATAGGTTGTCAATCGATAATGTTTTTGATTTTCGATAAGAATTTTATATTTAAATATTATCGTAGATGATGAGAAAATAAAAAATCTTGGCATTGCTTAGGCAGTCCTTGAAATACTTCTGAACCCGCCACACGCATGCCTTTTCTCCCCCGCGCGGTATGGGAGAGACGACGACGAGAACAGAATTGATCACACCGATCGGAAAGGAATCCTTTCGTTTAAATGCAAGAGCAGTTTCACCTTCATTTATGAGGATCTACAAGAAGGATATCAAAGGCAAACGCGAAATGATACTAGTGCTTCTAAATTTGCTTGGAACATCATCTGTAAGTCAAAGTCCAAAGCCTGGATCCATATTGACTGTCCCATTACAAGGGGGACAAAGGGAGGGGATGGATGGATGGATGCAGTACGGTTGGCAGTTGGCACACACATGGGGGATGGTGATAATATAAGCAGAGCTTATGGTTTTGAAAAGGAGACCGTCATATAGGTTGGCAACATCCATATCCGTCTTGGTACCCAGCTCTGTTTCCGACCAAATCGTTTTCAGCACCGAGCTTTGTCTCCGATCAAATCAACTCTGTATCAGTTATAAAGAGTTAGCTTTTAATGTAAACATATGTCTACTTTTAAAAGAATTAAACATTTGAAAATGGATTACAAGTTCCTTCTGAAGGTCAAATAGGAAATTGTCGGACTCCATGATCCACGTTTACTTTTACTTTTATCTTCAAACCATAAAATTCTAACACACGACGTATCATCACTATGGCGAATTGTCCCCAGTATTGAGCCGAGTTGGCCCAGGATGGATCGATTAAAAACCAGACCCATTTTTATTGAAGTTCTATCTGGAGAGAACAAAGTAGCGTAGTTAAGCATCGTGCGGTTGAAACAAGGAGGTAGTTGGATAAAAGAGAGAACTATCGTCTTATTTCCATCTAAAGAAAATTTTCATAACAAAATAAATAGCTTTTCTTCTCGAAGAACGATATGCAATGTCTTCATTAAAGCAATATTACATGATTTTGATCAAGTGAGACATATTCGGAGGCCAAAACTCGCATTTTACAATGTGTGATTACATGTTCGATCGTATATAACATGAGCATTGGCGAGTTGATTGTTGATCTTGGAATGTCGAAGTACGAATCCGCTAACCCCAAAACCCAAGATTGTCATTATATAGATCTATTAATTTAAAAGATAGAATTAACACTCCGAACGTGAGATTCACAACTAATAACAAAATCATTACGCAATGAAATAACTTCTCATTCCTTTCAATGACAATGAATACTTCTTATATTCTTCCGATCAAAGGAGCAAAATTAAGGGAAAATTATCAAAAAAGTCTTATATCATTCACATTTTTATTAATTCAGTCCTAGATTTTTTTTTTTTTGGTTGGAAGTCCTGAACCTTTTAAGTTTGTCTATTCAGTTCTATTGATCGAAAATCACTGACGTAAAAGTTAATGATCGCGGCATAGTCAATGCTAACATGAATATTTTTCAATGATATTTTATTTTTTCTCCTTTTTTTTTCTCCGACATCAGGCGAAAACCCTTGTTGGCATCGGGAGAGGACTGCCCCCGCAAGCCATTGGCGGGGACAAATAAGAGTTTTGGGAATATAAAGAGGGTGATTGCATGGGCAACACGTGATTATTAGCTTGTGTTGTGCGTGCATATGTATTTTAAGGCCAACAAGTCTCAAACTCTGACAAAATGTCACCAATCTATGTATAACTCAGTTGATTAGGGTGCACTTGAGATTGCGTGGTTAGAAGCACTGATTCTAGGTTCGATTCTCAAATGAGCACCTATGATTTAAGTGGGGGCCATGGCGGTGCATTGCTATGCTAGCCTCTCCCGATGAATAGTCGAGGTGCGTGCAAGCTAAACGAACACCTTGGTTATCATTCTTTAAATCTGGATCGTCCATTTAGCAAATGGATAGTCCAGATCATTTAAAAAAAAACCCAAAAAATATCTCCCCTAGATCTGGGCCGTCCATTTTCCTTAGTGGATTTTAAGGCAGGGGATTTTTTAAATCTGGGCCGTCCATTTCAAAATGGACGGCCTAAATTCACTGAGTCACCATTGCCTAGGCAGGGGATCATTCTTTAAATCTGGATCGTCCATTTTGCAAGTGGATAGTCCAGATCATTTAAAAAAAAACCCAAAAAATATCTCCCCTAGATCTGGGCCGTCCATTTTCCTTAGTAAATTTTAAGGCAGGGGATTCTTTAAATCTGGGTCGTCCATTTCAAAATGGACGGCCTAGATTCACTGAGTCACCATTGCCTAGGCAAGGGATCTGGATGTGTCGACCGATCAAAGTAAATATTCTCTTCCCCCGGTCAAAATGTGCAGTGCAGGGAAGCTTGAAGCTAAAAATGTGTATGATAATTTTCAGAAGAGAATTTCTGCTTTACGAGTGTTACTTATGGACTAGAAATTTATTTGGTAATGCAACTTCTGAATAAAATATTCCTATGATAAAAAATTTTATCTCTAAAAGGAACTTCTACTTCTGATATGAATTTTCACTTATAATTATTTTTCCCAATTTGAAAATTTAAAAATTGATTCTCAACTCAAAAAGTATTTCTTGCCTTACCCCTTTTTTTTAATACGCCTCTCTTGCCTAATCAAGCCTCCGCCATCGCCACCTATTGGCCGTTGCTGTCCATTGTCTCCCCCCCGGCCACCAACTGTCGACCACCATCACCCGCCATTGACCACTGCAGACTGTCGTTGTCACATGCCGACCATCGCCACCCCCCACTAGCCACCACCGACCATCGCCTCCCCCCTCCCCCGGTTGATCGTCGCCACTCCCGTCACTCACCGCCTTTGACCTCTGTTAACCACTGCCGGCTGTCGCCAATCGTTACGGGCGGCCATTGTCGCTATGTTGCAATCTCCTGTCATCGCAGTAAAATATAAATAATATATATTTTTATTATTAGTAAATAATATTATTAATAATAAACATTATTTGTTTAATGAAATTTTAAAAAATTAAAAATGAAGTAGAATTTTTTCGACTACTAAGAATAATTCATCGTAAAATATTTTGTGTTAATGATGTTTTATAAGTAGAAATTTTAATCATTACCAAATAAATTCTAATTAGAAATCAACTTTTGCTTCTGAGTAAAAAAAATCAACTTTTGGCTAGAAGTTGATTTTGAAGCGGAAGTGTTGCCATGTCACCCTAAACTATCTATATTAAGTAGGGGTGAGCAAAAAAGACCATCCGGACAGGGACCGCGTGGGCCGAACCGGGATTGAAGGTCCGATTTTCGGTTCCTAAAATTGGAACTGGTGATCGAGTGGTCCGGTTTTCGGTTCTAGGACCGGACCGGACCAAATTTTTTTTTTTATATAGTTTTTTTACAAGTAAATCTAATGTTTACTTGTTTATGCGTAGGTTTGCTTCATATATCTCTTTTCTCACTTTTTTTCGAAGACCTCTTTTCTTGACTTTCGCGTTCCTATTTCGTGAGCCCACTTTTCGATTTTTGTGATATACATAGATGATAAGTTTGAGATTTAAACTTGACCAGATCAAAACTAGATATTTGTGTTTTTTTTTTCTTGCGAACGCTGGTTCCTTGGAATAGCGTAAAAATCAGACCGGACCGATGATCGGGTCTGAGGTTTCGAAAAATGAGAATTGGGACCACCGGTCCGATTTCTTGTTTTTAATGGGAATCAGACAGGGCTCGAAACCGCTCGCTCCCAGCATTGAGTGCATCGCATGACCTATCCTCGTCGTTTTCAATTTCTATCGTTTAAGATGGAGTGTTATGGTTTTGACTTTAGTGCAAAGTAAATATCTTGTCAATGGATAAAGTTACAAATTATGTTTAAATATTTTCTTGAAGGTGAAAAAAATTTCATTCATTTATTTACTATAAGTTATATAAGTGATCATTTTAAAAAAAATTGAAATCATTGTATAGTAAAAGGAGACGGAGTTGTACGTAGCAATTTGGATGAATTTGAATTGACGGCCTGAAAATTTGACGCAAGGCTTATATTACAGACTAATTACACTTATTTATCACTTCACTGAATCACATAATTTAAACCTCCCAAACAAGATCTACAAACATTAGAAAATCCATGTCACTATACTCGCATCTCTATACACTAATTTAACTTCAGAAAATTAATAGATATTTCAACCATATAATCTTTTTGACCAAGAAAAAACTCTATAATCTTCGGTGAGAAAAAAAAAACTATATATTCTACAAGTAAAGAGCATCACAGATCGACGAGTATACACATTATAATCAATCCCACTGTTTACATCTCAAGTACAATATATCGCAATTGGGACAAATTACCTTCTTTTAGGTTATATCTAAACTAAAAGAGAAAAAAATGGCTTTATAAAACGGACATGATAATTATCTTAATAGTTTATCCAACAAATCCTCCAAATCACTTGGATATTGTTAATACTTCGTTATGTTTTTTGCTATCATATGCAAATACACATTAATTTTACGAGGTAAAGAAATATTTTCCACGTATTATTTTTTCAAGGAAACTTCTTTTTTACCCTTAATAGCCGTAAAAGTGATAAATAACAGAAAATGAGATAAAACTGATTAATTACAGTACTAATAATAAAGAATGTTACTAATAATACTAAACAGTAAAATGATTGGATTTTGATATATAGAGACAACTTTAACTAAATATTTACCCAAAAAAAGACAACTTTAACTAACTTAAATATTTGAAGAAAAAGATTAAATAAACAAATCAAATGGAAAAAAATTCCATTTAGAAATAATATTGTGAGAACATGCCTCCATTATATTGTTGCTAGCAAATACCACTATTTGATGTTTGAGACAAGTAGTGAATCTACCCATTTTTATTTTTAATAGATATTTTTGTTGTATCGCTACAACTCCATTTTCTTTAATTCCTTCATTTTTCAAGGAAATTTAATGATGAAAAGACACTCCCTTTAAAAAAAATTGAGATGAAGATATACTTTTACCACTCAAAAAGTTTTGTGCATTAAGCATCAATATCAACATCAATAACATCTTTATGCCAAACTAGTTGGGATCGGTGGTTGATGAACCCTCAAAGATATATGGGATAAAAGCAAGATCGATAGAGGGAAAAGAGATAAATATGTAAAAATAAATAAATAAATAAATAAATAAATATATATATATATATATACAAATGAAAAAAAAACTAAAAAGTAAAGTTAAGAACATGCTAACAAAATAGATAAATACATAATGGATAGTAACTGCTTTTATAAAATGAAAGGATGAGGTAATGTGGAACAATTTAATCTTTAGAAGCAAATTAAAACGCCTTAATAAGAAAATTTTTTCAATTTTTTTTTTTTGGGATTGTCTTTCTCTTACCATGATTTTTTTCCAATAAGCGGCATTGAAAAGTCAACTGAGTGTCAACGGCTCCTAGCGCGAGCGGCAACAGAGCAACCTAAAACCCCGCCTCTCTTTCTCCTCCGAGAAAAACCCTAATGTGATCTGCCCCCACATCTTCCCGCTAAATTCAGGCGAAACTTTCTGCCGGTTTCTTTCCTCACGACCAAAGAAGGGAAGAGATGCTGCGGAGAAACGTACGGTTGCGGAGAGAGTACTTGTACCGGAAGAACCTGGAGGGCAAAGAGCGGTTGCTTTACGAGAAGAAGCGAAAGATAAAGCAAGCCCTTGAAGGTGAAAGCAAAACCCACATGATCTGCTTTACGAATCCACTTTCTTTGTGTATGCATATCGATTCATCTCGGTGGTTGTTCCCGTGCTCTGTTTTCTATTATTCCCAGAGGGAAAGCCGATCCCAACTGAGCTGAGGAACGAGGAGGCCGCGCTTCGGCAAGAGATTGACCTCGAGGATGAGAACACTGCTGGTACTTCGTCATCTACTATCTGCTTCTCCCATGGCAATGTTGAAACATGTATTTGAATAATGTGAAAATAGTTCTGGAGGATCCTGATCCAAGTGTTGCAATTGATTTCCGTGCGCGGAATCTGATACTAATGTCATAAATTTCTGATTGCTGTTTAAGACGGCATAAGTCATGAAAATTTGGTTGTTTTGGAGTTTGGGGACTGCACATTTTCGGAGAAGAGGTCTTTTTGTGAAGACGAAATTTCCACCATAGTTTTTGAAGTTGAAGAAGGGGGGGTCTGACTTATTCAATTTATGAAGTCGATTTTTTGTTCAAGAAAGACTAATGCTGATGTGCCTTTTGTGTTGCTCAAATGTAGTCCCGAGAACACACATCGATGATGAGTATGCACATGCCATGGAGAGAGATCCAAAAATATTACTCACTACATCGAGGGATCCTAGTGCTCCTCTTAAGCAGTTTATAAAGGTGAGTTTGTCTTCAAGGGAACCATTGTCTGTTTGATTGGTTTGAGGTGTCCATTAGATGGTCACTTCGATAATGTAGTGGCAGTTGGTGTTTCCCTCCTAATTGCTGTTTGTATGGTGCTACTTACAGGAACTGACAATTGTATTCCCTAATGCACAGCGTATGAATCGTGGTGGTCAGGTCGGTGGAGTGTTCTTTCTCTAATTGTGATATCCTTCCATCTGGTTCTGTTCATTCGGGAATTACTGATGCAAAATGAGGGCTAGTGAAATGGGGGTGATTATTTGTTCTTTTGGATGTATTGTATGATGTAAAACGAATACGAGTTTTCACAGAAACGAGTCTGAAGTTTAGTTTCATTGGCTTCAGGGAGGAGAATATATGTGTGAGTGAAATTTGGAGTTTGGAGATTGTCAATTTGTTATTGACATGCCTAGCAGAAGTCGGTAATTTATCTAAATTAGATCCTTAATGCAGGTTATATCTGAAATTATTGAAACTTGCCGAGCACATGACTTCACTGATGTGATCTTGGTTCATGAACATCGTGGTGTGCCGGATGGTTTGATAATAAGCCATCTACCTTTTGGTCCAACTGCATATTTTGGATTACTCAATGTGGTGAGTAAATCAGAATCTATATTTTCCTCTTGATTTTTTCCTTGAGCTTTTCTCTTGAGAACTATGTGCTATAATTTTATATTTATGTAGGTTACAAGGCATGATATTAAGGACAAAAAGGCGATTGGCACTATGCCTGAGGCCTATCCACATTTGATTCTGAACAACTTCTCGACCAAGGTAAACTGTTTTCTCGAAATTGTCCCTTGACAAACCCAGTGGTGAATTGCCACCGAAGTTCATATCATATATTGCACAAAATAACACGGCTACTGACTTTTGTGTCTTTTTATTTTTCTCTTGAAAATACTTGACAATGAAGATTATGCTTGAGAGTAGAGAACTGATTAATATTTTAAGAGAAAAGGAATGTGCTAATTGAAATGATCTATGAGATAAGCAATATTAATATCAAGAGTTTCACTTTGAGCTGTTGGGATGTCTGCATATTGTAAAGCATTAATGTAGTATCTCGAGATTGGGGTCTGTTTCCCTCTGGCAATGTTAAAGTAAATTAGTCATTGATATTGTACAGAAGGCATCTGGTCGAACGTAGGTATACTGAACAAGTCGATCTTATTAGATGAAGGTTTTGATTTCTTTTATGTGTTAATGGAACTTCCTCTCAGTCCAGTTATACATGTTACCCTGAATTGTGAAAATTATGAAGTAGTTATTGCAAGATATTTATCCTTTGTAATTGGCGCAAATAGGTGTATTATCTTGGTTTTGTTTAATGGAAGTTCTTGTGAATCAATATCCATTTGTCTACAGTTGGGACAAAGAGCGGCCAATATTTTAAAGCATCTCTTTCCTGTGCCTAAGCCAGACACCAAACGGATTGTTACTTTTGCTAATCATTCAGATTACATTTCCTTCAGGTTTGTTCTGTGTTTACAAACCCCCCCACCCAAACCCATCCCCACCCCACCCCCCGGCGGATATTATCTGTTTACGTGGTTAATACGTTTTGGTTAATGTAATTCATGTCTCTGTCATGCCCTCTTTTATTCAATGGTTCTTTCCTTTCTTCGAAGGCATTCCCAATATAATGGTTCTAAGTGGAGCATCCTTCTCATCTACACACTAATGCGGGCATAAATCTGTGTGAATGTGCTAGAATATGGATGATTGCAATTCAAGCTGGTTACAATTTGTTGTACTTGTCTTTTGATAAGGACTAGGTTTCTGCATCTACAGTTCTCCGGAAATATGTTTGTCTTGCAACTAAAGCTTGTTAGAATTAGTATTTCTCAAGATGTTGGCATTATCAGGTAGTAAGTGATTTAACGTAGAGTTACATCCCCTAGTATGATTTTTATGAGAAATGATGGACCTGATATGTTACCATTTCAATGATTTAATTGGTGCCATTATGTGGACATGCAATGCTTTCCCCGTGACATCCTTTTCTCCTACTAGCTTAACGAGAGAGTGTGTTGGAGGGCATCCATATAATCTTTATTCCAAGTGAAGACAAATCTTTGTTTTTCTTCTTTGTGTTTTACTGCCAGCAATATCGAGGGTTATGTATATTTATCCAACAAAGTTTAGTGAAAATACTACCTAAGGATTTATCCTTGCTATTAATCTCTTGGAGAACTAGAAAACAGAGAGAATTAGGGGAAGTTGCAAGAGAGCTTCTGTAATCATAAAAAACTTGAAGTGTCAGAAATTATGAACCTTGAAACTTCTCCCACCATTGAATAGATTATCATTTTCAAAATTTGAAGCTATTACTTGGTTTATTGCGGCTTGTCAGTCAGAAGTAACTTCTTTCCTTGAGAGAGAATCTGGTCATCTAGGTTCCAATTTATCCTTCACCATCCTTTAGCATATGAGAGCATTTTGTGATTGGTCTACTTATCAATGTCATATGACTCATGCTTCATGGCGCCAGCACTTTCATTCCTACCTTTTGCCGTTTTCATTTATGCAGGCATCATCTTTATGAGCAGCATGGCGGTCCCAAAGGTGTCGAGCTTAAGGAAATAGGCCCTCGGTTTGAATTACGCCTATATCAGGTAATTCGACATTTATTGGGCAAGGCATGGAGAGTCGTTCTATTTGTTATCCCTTGTATTATCTTCTTGTAGAAGGATATGTTCTACTAGGGTCAGCGCCCATGAAGCGAGGATATATACGTCTCACTGATATTTCTGTAATTCCCCCTCTTCCATGGAGAATTTTTGGAGAGTTCATGCTTTTTTCCGTTGTATCAGGGTTTCTACGATAGTTCTGTTGTGGAGACGTGGAACTATATTATTTGTTCTCAAGCTTAATGTTAGGTTCTTGAAACCTTGGATGTTGATTTTTGTTCTTTTTGTAATTTATTTTTTCTGGTCAGCCTGCTTTATGTACCTTGGCTCCTATTTTTCTCTCTTATATTCTCCTTGGATGATTCAGGTAAAGTTGGGCACAGTTGATCAGACTGAAGCTCAAATTGAATGGGTCATCAGGCCGTATATGAACACATCAAGAAAAAGGAAGTTCATTGGGAGCTGACGGGTACAGCAAATGTCTCGATGCATTTGTCTCTAGAAATTCGCCTGGATAGGTCATGACCACCTTCGACCCTGGATGCTCTTCTCTGCCTATGAGAAGAATGTGATCGAATGTGCACTCCGGAGTCCTCTTTGTTTCTCCTTTGCTCATTAAATGCTTTCTACGGCGCCGAGAACGTAACCACTGTTGTTGTAATTTAAATTTTCTTCCCTGGAACTGAGAGTTTGTAGTATGTTACTGTTATATATAGGAGGGCTATTTGGACATTTCGTTCTTGTTTGGACTATCATTAACATAGCATCCTACTTTCTACACTACATTGAGATGTATATCTTTCTCCGTCTAAAGGCGAGATATCGCCCCTTAGGCAAAACAGATTTCCTCTCCTCTATCACATGAAGTCGGGATTCCGCTGCATGGGCAATTTGTGACAAGGTCAATATAAAATTGTTCACTTCATCTTTAACTCTTGGTCGGTTCTGAGGTGATGATGGATTTTGCCACTGCCATGCGAGCTAACTTCAAAGTTATCCAAAAGGCTTGGACAACTGTTTAAGACGATGATTATCCTGTCTTGTACGCATCGCTATTCGTGAATATCACCATCACTCGAGTTTAATCGGCTTCCTGTGAGTGACCATGGTTCTAGAATCTCAACTCTCAGGTTCTCGAGCGTATGTGGTTGTCAGAATTTTCAGGCTTTTTCAAGCGGAGGATTGGCTGCACCGAAACTAGCTTCACTGAAAATAACCCGTTGTGAACACCTCGTTTCGCTGCCTTAAAACATGAGGACCCTGCTTCCATCTCTTCAGTAATTGCATCTGTGCGATTGTACCAGGAATGGGATCATTTCGACAGGGAGCTTTGCCCCTTGGCTCGAAATCTCTTGAAGCTGGGAATTGCAGCCGACTGGTTGCGAACAGGATGGAATGAAGTTTGCAAAGTATAACTTCTGTTAGCTACATGTGTATCACCGGCAAGTGCGATGAGGTGACGTTGTTTCCAGATGACGGGCTGTTACCACCCACTGTTATATCTCTATACATCTCTACTTTCAGAAATTTGAAGTCTCTGGACTGGGAGGGGCTACAATACTAGACATCTCCCATAATGTACGGTCAACAACTGCGTCCGTCTCTCGAGGGGCTTTACAACTCTCTTACCTCTCTTGTTATCCATTCTTGTCCTTTGCTGAAAGAGAGGTGCCACAAGGATAACAGGGGAAAGATCGGTTGAAGATTGCTCACATCTCCTGTACTCAGCTTGATGATGAAATCATCATCTAAACAAAAGCAGGAGCAGCAGATGTCGTGCGTTGTCCAGTTTCATCGTTTTAACCGATTCAGGCTCCACGGCTTCCAAGAGAGAGTTGGGTCTAGTATCCTCATCAGATTGTTGGCGACCTTCTTGATGATTCCCTTCTCCCCCCGCTTAGTGAATCCGATACTGCTGTGTGCTTTTTGATGTTTATATCCTGTTGGATGTAAACATTGTGCTGCTTGCTCTTGTTACTTTCATGCTGACAGAAGATCATGTCCCGTGCATCTACTGGTCCCTGTGCTGTGAAATGACAACAGAGAAAACGGTTTTTAAGGAACAATGCGAAGGGCATAACCCACGGGGAAAATTAATAAATCAGTTAGGTCACTATTTCACCAGCTTGTAATCAGTGTCTGACAACTTGAATATTAGTAGTCTGATTGATTGGTTTGAGGTCGTTAATTAGATGGCCACTTCGATAATGTAGTGGCAGTCCGCGTTTTGCTCCTAATTGCTGTTTGTACGGTGCTACTTGGGTGTCCTTCGGCTGCGTTTGGAAAGACTTTTGGAGAAATCCTTTGGAAAAATACAAATTCCTTTGGTCTGAATAGATATGGTGAAAATCAAAAGCTTTTTGGTAAACGGTAATTAAAAAGTTTGGAAAAATTCTGTTTGGTAAACATAAATTATATATATATATATATATATATATATATATATATTATGAATTTTCCCTTTTCCCAACCCTCCCCTACCTCCAGGCGGTTCGACGATCAGCCATGCGTATCTGGCCTTCAGTTAATGAAATTCCTCTTATCCACAAAATTTCAAGCTTAGCCATGCGCAGTTATCTAGTTACTGCAAATTAATGCATTTGAAATTTATAAGTGAACCGGCAAATGCTCGCGGGACTCCCATTTTGGCCAAAGCTCTTCTGGTGCTCCGCTATCAATCCCGCAAAAGCCTCCAAATTCGTAGGCAAAAACATCCTAATTAAGCTCCAAAAACAAGCACGCCCGTTCTTCGTCCAGCTCACATTAAACGCGTTGTCTGCATTCTCGATCTGGGCGAAGACAGACCCTCGTCCGTTGCCTGAAGCCCCTCAGAGGGCACTCGGGAGCTCTCTCCCTGCAGCTCCGTCATCGAGAACCTGTCCGACCGCGCGCAGAAGCTGCAATCACCGGATCGCGGTTGCTTGGCCACGTCCACCGACGAATTAGGAGCCGGATCAGCATCATGGACGGAATCGAAGTCGATCAGAGAGACTTGGCCGGGCGACAAGATCCGGCGGGGATTAATCCAGCCAACAATGCCGAGTCCCGGCCTGGAGCTCTGAGGATAGGTGGGCATGGAGCTCGCGGCACCGTGCTTCGAGAACGACTCACGAGGAGGAGTGGGTAGTTGTCGTGGCGGAGGGCGTGAAAAGGTGGCTCGATGCCGGCGGCGCTTGCGGCGAAGGCGTTCGGCAGCGGCCTCCTCGGCGGTGCTTGCGGCGGCGGCGTTCTGCCTTCTGGCGGAGCTGAAGGCAAAGGGAGCAGCGAGAGAGGGGAAGAGGGAGCGATTATGAAGACAGCGAGGGTAAACGTGGAATTATGAAGACTGAGCGAGGGTAATTTTGGAAATTCAAAAAATAACTAATCCTTGGCACTGTTGTCTTGCCGAGAATGCTGAAGGCTCGAGGCAGCCTTCAACCTGCCTTTAGCTTTTAGCCTTTTTGAAGGCTGACTTTGAGCCAAAATCGTTTTCAAAACTTTACCAAAAGCCAAAAAATTTTCCCAAGGGGCTTTGGACCCCTGAAGCCAATTGGGAAAGTGGTTCCCAAACACAGCCTTATAGGAACTGACAATTGTATTCCCTAATGCACAATGCATGAATTGTGGTGGTCAGGTTTGTTTGGATATTGTTATTTCGTCATTGACATGCTTAGCAGAAGTAGGTAATTTAGCTAAATTAGATCCTCAATGCAGGTTATATCTGAAATTATTAAAACTTGCCGAGCACATGGCCTCACTGATGTGATCTTGGTTCATGAACAATCGTGGTGTGCCGAATGGTTTGATAATAAGCCATCTACCTTATGCTCCAGCTGCGCATTTTGGGTTACTCCATGTGGGGAGTAAATCGGAATCTGTATTTTCCTCTTGATTTTTTTCCCTCGAGCTTTTCTCTTGATCTATGAGATAAGCAATATGATTGACAAGAGTTTCACTTTGAGCTATTGGGATGTCTGCATATTCTGAAACATAAATGTGGCATCGCGAGATTGAGGTTTGTTTTCCTCTGGCAATATAAAGTAAATTAGTCATTGATATCGTACAGAAGGCATCTGGTCGAACGCCGGTATACCGAACAACTCGATCTTATTTGATGAAGGTTTTGATTAATTATTGGACCTTCCTCTCAGTCCAATTATACATGTTACCCTGAACTGTGAAATCATGAAGTTTTTGTGAATTGATATCCATTTGTCTACAGTTGTGTTAAAGCATCTCTTTCCGGTGCCTAAGCCAGATACTAAACGCATTGTTGCTTTTGCTAATCATTCAGATTACGTTTCCTTCTCATGTGCACACTGTGAATGTGCTAGTAGAATATGGATGATTGCAATATAAACTGGTTACCATTTGTTGTACTTGTCTTTTGGTAGGGTCTAGGTTTCTGCATCTGCAGTTTTCCAGAAACTCATCTACATCCGATCTACGTGAATCAGTTTTGGTGGTATGCTAAGTGAATTAGATGAGTTTTAGTTGGGAGATGCGCGGACTGACTCAGTTCTAATGAGAATTATATATTGTTAAGAGCACCTCTCCTACGGCTACCAGTCCCTTTCCTATATCTACTCCCCATCAATTTCACTACCGGAGACACACCACACACAAGAGAGAAGCAGCGAAAAGAAATGGCGAGGCTGCCATGGCGGCATGCACGGGCCGTGGAATCAATGCGAGCTCTTTGTTCTGGAGAATTGCAAAAGCAGCTTTTGCAGAGTGCTGCGTGGCGGTCAAGGACACGTCGCGCGTCCGCAAGCACATGTCCCACAATATCGAGCAGGTCCAACATCAAGAACGTCATCTAAGTCGCAAAATATTGCGCGAAGCTGGCTGGCCACAGCATACAACGTGGAGCTCGCCAATTCTGGTTACCTCCGGATTGTATCCCACGGCTGAGCAGTTTTCCGCAGTATTTGGCGACTCGCACCACGTTCTTCATACCGACCACCTGCTCGATCATGTGGGACAATTGCCTGCAGGCGCACAATACGTTAGTGTCCTTGACCTCGTTGCAGCATTTTTGCGAAGGCTGCATCTGCGGTTTTTCATGGCGTTTTAGTTAGTTCTAGATTTTTTCTTTCTCGCTTGTTTTTTTTTTCCTCTCTGGATTTGATGAGAATGAAAATTTTCCATGTACTGTCACAACCTTACTCATGCTATTACTGCAAATTTTTGTCTCCTTAGGATGTTTGTGGGGTCTGTGAAGTTTCAAAAAGTTCCGATGGAGGGGTAGGCCAGCTCTATGGCCAGGAATTCTATGCCGCCTCAGAGAGGATCAAGTGTACAGTTGTTCCACCTCGACCACATTTGCCATGAAAAGTTATTCAACCTCAACCCGTTCTTCGGTGGAATATGGTAATCACTTTCTCTGAAATTATATTGATGATAATTTTAACGATTTACCACATATATCATCCTATAGTTTTAGATTATGAGCATTTTTAGTGTGGAATTTCTTGTTTTCCTACAGTCAAGTAGACATTTAAGAGCTACCTTTATGAGATGAACCCTAATATTCTTTGGGGTTCATCGACCGTGACCCCAACTAATTTAGGATAAAGGTATTGTTGATGTTAAAGTATACATTTAAGGAAGTTAGAGGATAAGGGAGAATCTAGGACATTCGATGTCTCTCAGAATGTTGAGTATACGGGTATGCAGTTAGCACAACGTATGTCTCCGGAGAGGCTTCCTACCTCTCTCACGTCTCTTGTTATCTATTCTTGTCTTTTGCCAAAAGAGAGGTGCCAAAAGGATAAAAGGGGAAAGATTGGTTGAAGATTGCTCACATCTCCTGTATTCAGCTTGATGATGAAATCATCATCTAAACAGAAACAGTCATCCAGTGACCAATTCGGGCTCCACGGCTTCCAATAGAGTCTCTGGTCTCCTCATTAGATTGTTGGTGACCACCTCGATAATTTTCTCTTTCCTTTCTTTTTCCCCAGCCCGGAGGATGATTGTATCTGCCTAGGGTGTCCCCCATACTGCCGTGTGCTTTTTGATGGTTGTTTCTTGTTGGATGTAACCATTCTGCTGCTTGCTCTTGCTCCTTATGCCGACAGAAGATCATGTCTCGTGCATCTACTGGTCCCTCTGCTTTTGTCATTTCATGCTAACAATACAGTTTTTGACTATGCCATAATGTGCTTAGTCGTTAATTAAAATATGGCAAAGAATCGGTGCTGATTAGGCCACTGATTTCAGCTCGCGTGTTGCTTGTTCTGTGAAGATGATGTTGAGGTTTATTCACGAGTCTGGAACTCAACAATAGTCCACTTCATTTTTTTTGGTGAGGATAGTCCACTTCATTTTTCCTGATAAATAGATAAAAAGCAAATAAAAGCAAGTTGCTACAAACTCGAGAAGGATACGATTTTTCTGCATTGCATATGGTGAATCTCGTCCTCTTTCTGTACTCCATGAACATGATTATTATATCCCCATGAAGCTCGCCAATTTCGTAAATCTATGGACTTCCCAGGATTTGCCTAGATCAATTCACAACAGTAAGATCATGCAGGATCAGCTCACATTACTGCATTGTTTTGCCATTCAGCTCAATTCATGCAGCAACAATATTAAGATCAGGATCAGCTCATATGCTGCAGATGCACGACCAAGTTAGAAAATCTTCAGTGACGACAAAAAAAGGGAAAGAGATTGGAGTTTTTCAGAGAGTTTAATCGCGAATCTTTGGAAACCAAGCCATGGAGAAGCAGAACTTGAAAGATGCTCTGGAAGTCGATCCACATTGGCAAAACTCAAAAGTTCGGCTGCATCTAATGTTACAAAGATCAATAATTAGGCGCTGTACATAAAAAACTATGATACAATTTGTTCCCCGGACCACGAGTATGCACCGCAATCTCTTCCATAGTCTTTCAAAATCGTATTTTTCGCATGCTCCTCGGGGAGCAGAATGTTAAATATCTAACCATTTGATGGGGTTCTCGAGAAACTGCTCAGCTCGTCTTCAAGTGGAGCCCACTATGAGAAAGAGGCTCCACTGTTCATTCCAATTATCCGGGAACTGCTCCTTCATGCTGCCGACTAAAAAGGGTAGCGGGTCTTCCAGCACAGATGGGTTCACACAACAGACTACTCCTGCATTTCTGTCTCATCGTTTGATCTCTCTAGCATGTCACCATTTCCATCAGATTTATGGACTTCCAGCTCAGTTTCCCCTTTCTGTTGATTCTGAAGAGGCAGATTTCCATTTTTATCATTTACAGAATCATGGACTACCGCATTATTCTCTTCATTATTGGTAAGCATATTTCCTGATTTGTTACCCGAAGGCACAGGCGTGATAGCATTCTCAGTTTCCTGTGAAGACGTTGAAATCATATGGTCATCAGGAACTCCATTGTCACTCACGGCACCGGTTACTTGTTCAGGATAAGCCACATATTGATCCCATTGGGGGTTCCTCATCTGCATCGAAACAGGAGAAAATGAAGATCATGCTTGGCTCGTCCCAGTATAAACACTGAACTAAGAACCAGCTTACAAGAAACAGAAAATGTTAGAACCAAGTTCTGCAAATCTTCTATTGGAATGAAAAATAAAGCAAGAAGCATTAGTTAATTTCAAGCTGCTTCAATTTTCCAACTAAATTTTCTCTGCCAGTTATTTGTCTAATGCTATTCACCAATTTAGTCTTGCCAATGCTCGAAGTGCCACAGCTTACATTAGTTTATATTTTCCTAAACTACAAAATACTTAAATCTAAGGAGCTTTCCATTAAATCATAGAAATGTCATTTGGCAGGCACTTTACTCTCTTTCCAAAATGAGAAGTTAGATCAACCGTGCTCCTATGTAATCACAAAACAATACAACAGAAATAGCCACAGAATGCTCCATCGCGGCAACTTAAAGCAACTTAACTTCTTTGTTATTAAGGCACCTAAAATGCCCACTTCACTTGCTAAATTGCTATGTTGCGAAGGAAGAGATAAGTACCTGATATATCCGATATATCTTATCCATGACAATGCTGCCCATCTCCTCAAGACCACTCACTAGATACCTATCTCTTGTGTCTTCAACGTGCCGATCAGTATATGATGTATCCTCATAGAGATTCAGCGCAAGATGGTCAGGCCTTTGAAGTAATAGCCGGAATGTTGGCTGTAGCTCGTAGCACTGCTCAAACAAAGAGCGGCGACAAAAAACATACAACCCAAGTCGGGCACGGGACATGGCAACAACTAATCGTCTAACATCACGAAGGTGTCCAACAAAGCGAGTACGCACAAGAGACAGCAAGATGAAATCATTTTGCTGACCTTGGAACTTATCAACTGTAGTGACCTGTCGAAAATGAGAGAGAAAGGATAGTTATCATTTCAGGGATTTATTTATATCTGGACAGAGGAATAGAAGAGAATTCGAAATACTATTACCTTTGTATAACATTCATTGATCAATCCTACATGGCACTTTGAGAGAAGTGATGAGAAAAGTATATTTCATGCTTTTGACCCAAGTTTACCAATTCATCCCAAACTTCCATAAACAAGAGTGAAACATGGAGGAGAAAAATCACTGTACGTCCTTTTCCAGTTATCAAAAGCACAGGGAGCACGTAATTTATAAGGCCATAGACCCACTAACAGAGTATTGCCACTCACGATATTTTTGGCATAGTAAACAACCTTTTCAAAGATAAGTCATCAAATTTGTTATTATACAAGCAAATCTGACGAAAAAATGCAACCTACCGCAAAATTTTAACAGCATTCCACGAATCTAACTAAAAAGAAATCATCACATGAAACCCTCAAACAAGTTCTTTTGACACTAAAAGAAATCTGGCATCAAGGACCAAACCTAATAACCGTAGTTAATTCATATAAACATGTGAATAAACCATCACAGTAGTCACAGCAAGCCACAGCTTACCTTGCTGGGAGGCCCAATGAAGTCATATGGAACACATCGTCTGTTGATAACGTCACGGATCAAAAGCTTCTGGCCATTGTAAGTGGTCAAGATGGAAATCTTATTTGCCGGGTACCCCAGTAAGCGCATGTACATATAGACACTAACTACATATTCAGCCTCTCCTTCATTCTGATAAAACCAGGGGGAAGGGGCACTCTCACCCCTCCCCTGGTAATCAGGCACGTCAATTAATTGATAATCATAAGTGAACCCAGCATTTGCTTTGTGGAAGATGGCAGCCTCCTTTAGAAAAGGAAGATCTCCCAAGTCACGGTACCTCCAGTTATAAAGTTTGGCAATACTTGGCCTGGCTCTACCCTGTGCATTAAGCTCAATGTACGGTATACCCAGACGAACAAACCTAGTGAAGAGGCTCTGATCCATGTGGCTGTACTTCTGGAAAGCCATATTCTTTACAACTGGAGGTAACTGATGGTGATCGCCAATCAGTATACAGCGTTTAAGGCGTGCATAACCATCTTCCTGCCTCTGAAGCAACATGGGGATGAAAGTCTCAATTTCTAGTATTTGGGCACTTTCTTCCATCAACAAGTTGTCGTATTTGAAACCTAATTGAAGAAAATCTTTCCTTTTAAGGGCTGCATGGGTGCAAGTCATTGCCACAATCTTTGCCTGCTTGGTCATCAAGTAATTTGCTCGATCAGCTGTTGACTTGAGCAATTCAAATGCCCTACACTCTTCAAGCTCCTGAAACATGGTTTTAAGATGGCGAAAACACCCTTTAGCGGCTCGCATGTCTGTTTCAAATGACTGACCAGTAAAAACAGGCTGAGGAGTGTCAGAGAAGAACTCCTTAAAGGGGAAACGATCTTGAACAAATGTAGGTTTATCTTCGTTATCAGCACAAGCAGCAAGAAATTGCTCCCAACGTGAATATACATGGAGCAACCAAAAGTAACCAGCTGTTTCACAAGTGTAGCCCACATCCTCAGGCAGTCCAAGCGATCTTGCCAGCCTTTCCACTTCACTAAGCAATTCTAATCGCCGAACAAGCATCGCATTGACGCGACCTTGCCTGCTGAAGTCCAGATCAGTTGCCAGTTCTTGTTCTCCTTGACCTAGCCGAAGAAGATAGCGTGCAGGCACATCTCTCTGTAATCAACAAAGGATGCCAATTGAAATTGAATTATATTTTGGAAACATCCAAAGCATAAAGAAAACAAAAAGCGCCGCAATCTGTACTCTTGGGTCTATCTGCACCACAGAATAGTAGGTCCCATCATGTGAAACATGAGCCCACCCAATTTAACAGTTAAAATAGAAGCAGTGCATGTTCTCGGTCTGTATAAGACACTTTCCAACTTTACATGGTTGTAAAAGCTTACCTCCATAATCTTCTCAAAAAGGTCATTAAGAGCCTGATTTGAATGAGTGATTATCAGCGTTCTCTGAGAAGGACAATTGTGATAAAGAACATTCAATATCTGCACTGCTGTATCAGTCTTTCCAGTACCAGGTGGCCCAACAACCATCGTCAGTCCAGGTTGGATGCCTGAGATAATTGCCCCAACCTGCAAAAACAACACAACTTGAATCAATCAGCATAAGATTCCTGTGACTCTTGGACGCTAGAATCTTGGGAAAGAAGAGAAATTCACTACCTGTGTAGGTGTGAATCTAACAGAATTTTGCTTTGGCTGATCTTGGGGATAAGGACCTGGATCCAGGGGGATATAAGCTTCAACAACGAGATTTTCGTTTTCAGAACCAGCAACGTCATCAAGAGAAGTATCAGATTTCCTGTTCCCAGGAAGAGCGTGAGTATTAGCTTTCAAAGTCCTAGGAAGTCTTATGCGAAAAGGGGGTTTTGGTAGAGGGTTTTCCGAGCCATCTGGATTCACGAAGGACACCTAAAGTCAGGATGGGAAAAACTGTTACTAAGTGGAATTAGAAAATGTTTCACACAAACTAAGAAGAAAAGACCATCACGATAACTGACCTCATATTCCGAGAAACTCTCTTTTAAATGCTTTGCGTCAAGGAAAGTATCTTTAAAATCTACAACGTCAAGAAGATCAGGCATATTAGTCCACTGTGCAGCAGAAGGATTCCCGTAGCCCAGAAATATGTTGTGCAACCAGTCAGGAACAATGCAATACTCATTCATAAGATCCCTTATGGATTCCAGTATTGCCTTGAAGTTGTTTTCCTTGGGCTTTCTCCTCATCAATACATTAAATGTGCCATAAACATCCTCTGAACCTTTTTCTGCAATATCAGTGACATCCATATGGTACTGCGCTGCATCAAGAGCAACAGTAACAGTCCTCAATTCACCCTTTGGGGGCTTCCACTCATCACGTTTGATTCTTCCCGTAAAATCATTCATTAGAGTTCCCTCTTCATCACGGATCTCAATAATTTCACATCCCCTCACATACTGAAGGCCAAGCCTCTGTGGCACACTAGCTTTTGACGCTTCCTCTGCACTAAGAGGCTCAAATGAAGGGCGAATGGAGAGCAAAAATAGGACATCATGCTCTTTGAGGGCATTCCACTCTGATCTGACTTGAGCTTTATAACTGGAAATGCTAAAAGTTACTTCGGCTGTCACAGACGCAGGCTTAACCTCACCAATATTCGGCTGCTTTACCTCTGTTATCTTAAATTCTTTGAATGGCACAGCCATCCTCGACCAACCACGGAATGCAGTTTCTCCTTCATTATTGATGTATGCAAGAAGGTGCGGCACAGCCTCCTGAATATCCTCGCGAATCTCATATGTGGACTCAAGACGAAAGAGATTAAAATTTCTCAAAAGATAGTCATGAAGTGTCAGGAACTGTAAATTGAGTTTGGGAAGAGCCAGACAACCTTCCCCTGAGTAATTTATGCTTGGTACAAGACTTTCATCCCACATGATCTGCTCATTGGGGTAAAGTGGAAGCGCATTGATAGCTTCTTTCTGAGACTGTTGTTTTCCAAAGTAGGATACCATCACTTCAACAAGAAAATCCACCCTATCTGACCAGGGATCATCCTTAGAGATCAGCTTAAGCTGCATATATAAAAGGGACAGGATCAGAGCATGGTTTTCCAGTATGAATACCCCAAGGAGAAAGATAAGTCTGAGCATATGGCCAAATATGCCAACCAGAAAACATACAAAAATTGCTGTAAGATAGGCAAGCGATCCTTTTTTTATTTTCTCCATGTGTATCAAGGCCGAGCAAAGCACAAGTACGCTCACAAAATGTGAAAAGGATGTCTAACAAAATGTGCCTATGAAGCGTTTGACATTGGAAAATTCAACTAATTGTAACAACTAAATATTCCTCAAGTCTTGATGTTTTCAACAGTTGCAAATGCCTGTGATGAAGAAGCACCCTGGATCCTTTGTATAATGACTGTTCAGACCTATTTATTCGTCATTTCTTTTACTTTTTTCCTACGGATGAACCCATTTACCAAATAAAAATAGAACCATAAAGCCGCTTAAACATGAAATACTTTAGGTGATCAGGCTACATTTTGGAGGAAAACATCATAGTATATAATCAGAAGTTTTACAATTCAAACTGTGTCAACTTCTAAAAAGTCTTTCTTATATGCCTTTTTTTTCTAATTTCCAGCAGGAACTCTGATACTCATAGGCATGCATAGACAAAGGTTATAAAAGCACTTCAGATGCTTCACATATATATTTCATAGAACACTTTCTTTGTCATATGCCAATTAATTTCTCTTTATTAGTTTCACCTAATTAATGGATGCACTCTATTGCAGCATACTTCATGGAACTGGGATTGCCAATTCAACATACAAATGTTTCCTGGAATGGCCAATACACATACAACTACGTAAGTGCTACATTATTATTTGCTTGATTCTGCTTATCTGTGTTATTCTAACACTTAGCCCTCAGATGAAGTAACATATAATATGTAGCCAAGGGACTGCATAACTCAGGCAATGGTCAGCAGTCAACATTCCATCTTTGAGGAAGAAGTGAATGCGATGCAACTATGGACAAGTAGTACGAGGCACACCAGATGCCCAGTAAAGTTGATCATTAGATGAAAGGAAGATCAGTACAGGGTAAAGTTGAAGACATTGCCAAAAAAAGAAAGACCACAATAAATAAAAAAAATGTAATACTTGCAAACCTTGTGGCAGACTAAGTCCCTCAACTCATCTTTGGTAAGTACAGACAATTTCTTTGAAAGATCGTTCCTCTTGTGGATTGCACCAATGTTAGCCAATGCAAGTTCTCGCAGCTGCAGGAACAACAAAGAATCAGGTAGAAGTCAATTGATGAAAGAGATGATCAAAATCAAGAAAAGGAGATGCATATCCATCATTCTCAGGATCCATGAACGAACCAGCATTCTACATAAAACCGTGGCCATAACAAACCTTGGGGACCTTCTTAAAAGCGAGTAGCTGGAAAGACTGAAAGCGGTCATAATGAGACTGAACCACCTCATCATCTGTCAATTGTGTGCCCACATGGTCATTAATTTCAAAGCCTTCATAGAACTGTAGTAAGTCAACTAGTTGTGCAAAGAGTTTTCCTTTTTCGTGTCTATACAGAACACTTAAATGGCATTTGGCAACGATGGCCACATCTGCCACAAGAGGCCTCAGATACCTATTCACCAAAAATGAAAAGAAGGTGAGGAATGCTGAAGCATAGTGGTGCCAGCACAAGGCTAAAAACATAATCCAGTTGTATATTTCAAGAATCCCATGCAATCACCTTAAAGAGCCATCAACAAGAGAGAAGAAATTCCTTGAACTGATAAGTTAAAAAGTTCACGCACTATCCTCATGTTAAGTTCTTTTGCAACTATCAAACTCAATTATTTGCATTGCGAAATAAAAAGCTTTCAATAAAGCAATCTAGGCAGGTGACAAAAGCAACTACTTATAATTCTGGCAGCAGATTCAGATGAAGTAGAAAAGAACCCAATACCTTCTTGTTGGCAGCTGGCTCAGAAGATCGATCAGGAATTCTATAAACCTCTCACAATATAGGACGGAAGCATCATCGACTTGTCCAAGACTATAGGCATCAATTGTTTCATCATTCCCATTATCACAATCTGGTCGGGGGAAAACCTTGAAGTCGAGTACCTAGAGTAACCAAACAGAATATAATTCTAAGCACATTAATTTCATTATGGAGCAAAAAGGCAGGTATCCAGGTAAAATTAGCTATAGATATATAAGCTCTATTACTTCACAGACAGTACCTGTAAAAACTCATCCATGAGATTCCTCAAGAACTTCGACTCCAACTTACAAGAGGGATCAAACTGCTTGCCATGTTTCGTGCTATCCTTACTCTCTCTCTTTATCATCCTTTTCCATTTTTTAATCAAATCAGGGTTGAGGCAAAGCTCCATCTGCAATTGTAAGAAACCATGTGTCAGCTTCTTAAGATGACCACCATATATTTCACACACACGCACACGCGCGTAACCAGACTTATCTCAAATGGAATAGAACTTGTAAGTACAGAAAATAATTATTAAAGATTCACATGGAGCATAGCCAACTTATACCTGGAAACGACCAAACGACAAACTGTGCCAGGATTGCAGACTTGCTAATCTCAAAACAGTCTCGCTGACAATTTCATCTTCCAAACTCTGCCAGGTGAAACAGCAGTCAACCACATAAAATGGCAAGTAAATAACTGCAGTTCTGATCACCCAGCTTATTCAAAGAAGGAATAAAGGCAATGCAACAATATTCCATCCGAAATGAAGTAAAAAATTTATAATCTAACGCCCATAATTCAAACATCCATGAGAAAATGAAACATACCTGAAATGCATAAATCATGAAAACCAAGTAATTAGTTTTCTCTGCTGTACTTAACTCCCTTCCCTGGAAAAGAAAAAGAAAAATAGGGATTCAGGAAGCAGCAAAAATGCAAGAAAATGATTAAACACATAATACCGGCCAATTTTCCTTAATTACATCACTAAACACTGTGTGAAGTCACTTCGCATATTACTGGTGGCAGAGCAAAAATTCCCTCAGAGAAGAGAAAGGTTAAGTGTACCAGTGAATAGAAGGATACAAACCTCCTTAAGACGGAGAACCCTGTCAAGAAATCCCTTGAACTCATCCTTTCGGTCATAAAAGCATGTCCAAGCTGCCACATTCTCTCGAAACTGCAAGAGTCACATATGCATGAATTTATTCAAGTTCAAAGGCACAATTTCTTCGAACAAAGGACTACTTTCCTATGAAATGAGGGCAGTGCACGAACAAAAGGAAATCTTCCTTGCTGTCTCATCACATTCCCAGCCATTGCCCAAAGAAGTTACCTCGATTAGCTTATTAACTTGGGATTTTAGACAAACGAAGAGAAAAGGCTCGAAGTCATATTGCTGTTGTTTATCAACGCCACTTTCCCCACTTCACATTAGACTTTTTAAACAGACAAATGTAAAATCGAAAGTTGCTGCTCTTTACTCCTTCGCTCCATTAACATGAGCAATTATTGAATCTCTCGATGAAAATTGAAAAAACTAGCAATAAGAATGCGAAAACCAATTCCTTTATCTATAGAACGTTCTTAGCCTACCCGCTCACGGACGTGTAGAACTTACTCGATAACACACATTACTACTCAAAAACTAAGTAAACTAAATCGCAATACTCAAACCAGCAAAACCTCTAAAGCTCCAGCAAGTTCCCCGCAACGCACCTTTTCATTGACCATGAGAATCATCGACATGACATGCTCGAAAGTCGCGGTCTGCTGGTCGAAATTCGGCCAGAGGTAGTTCTCCAAGTATTGGCTCACTTCGAGAATCATAACCCTCTGCAAGGGCACCGGCTTCCTTCCGCCCGTCACCATCAACTCCGTCTCGTAGATTTCCTTCACCAGCTCCGAATCGAACGGCCTCCTGCTCCTGCTCCCCTCATCGTCGTCGCCGGAAACAAGCCAATTGGCTGCCGCGATTTTGGTGAGGCAGTCGCGCTGGATCTCCGACAAAGTGATCGAGCCAGGGAGGGACGAACCGGGCTTCGACTCGACCGGCTTGTCGCCGAGCTGGTGGGACGACTCGACCGGATACTCGGCCACTCGGTGGCGCTTGAAGTCGTAGGTGCCGGTCCCATAGACCTTAGTCATTTTGGAGAGAGAGAGAGAGAGAGAGAGGGAGAGGGGGAGAGAGAGAGACCGAGAGAGTGAAGAAGAGCGAGGGTTTAAGGCGGAGGGAACGAGCTCTCCTCCTCCTCCCCTCAAAGGCGGCGAAAGGAGTACTTGAATCCTGAGGACGGTTTGGGCCCTCGCACTAGGTGGTTTTTACGTCAATGCCATTGCTATCAAGTGATTTTTTCATTTTTCTTAAATTCAGTTTGCTTCGAAAAAAAATCAGGAAATTATATTCTAAAAATTTAAAAATTATATCTCTCAAAATAATTACTTCATAAATATTTTATTTTCGTTATACACAAAATATTTTTCTGAAAGATGAAATTTAAAATCTATTCTTAAAAGTTATTAAAAAATTATAACGTTAAAATAATTAGTTCATTAAAAAAATATTGTTATTGTTTATAAATATTTTCATGAATGTTGATTTTTCTTTTTCAACGTTCTTTTATGTTTGTAAGCAATTAAAGTAAGCATTTTTTAAGATTGCTTTTCAAATCACCCGCTTCAAAATAAATGGAACATTAATGATTATTCTTAAATCATCTAGGGGAGAAAATTTCAGTAAATACCACAACATCAAATAATAATAAAAACGACTTCACCGCAATCAGTACAGTAAAAGACTTTCATGATCAATCGAATTTTAACATTCAACACCGGGGATGAAAAATTCCACCCAACCTGGATATTATAATCAGATTAATCCACTTTTTACAGCAAGTGCAAAGTCGTAAATTACTTGAGTTGTGCCAAAAATACTAATTCGGACACTTGATGAAATCATCTGTATAAGTGTGAAAGTGAGGACGGTTCTATTAGATTTTTGACGAAAATCTCTAGAGCACTTATGAATAAACCAAGCATGTGTATGGCCTATTAACGCAAAACCACGTTGAACAACAAATTTTGTGGGAGTGAAATGTGATTGGTGAAAATCATAATTCACGAAAACTCATTATTGGTTTATAGAAGTTTTATACTTTACCAATGATTTCGTGAGCTATATTTCTTTCTTTCTAGGGTTGGTTCATAGCTTAATCATCATTAGTTCCGAGGCATTACTCTCCAATAACCCAGCTATATTCTATTTTTCATCTTTCAAAACGTTTTGAAATATGTGAGGGATTGTTGGATATTTCAGCAGTTTTGAAATATTCTTTTTGTCAAAGCTCATATGTTGGCAAGCTCAGATGTTGGCGAGCTCAGAAGTTGCCCAGCTCAGACTCTGAGGAGAGTCTCAGATGCAGCGTTCTCTTTCCCCAATCATTTTGTAATGGTTCTTTAAATGATTTGTAATGGTCAAATAACGAATTTATAAAGAGCCATATAATGACAAATGTATTACTTGATTAAACTACCCATTATTCTACAATTATTTAATAACGATTTCTTAACAGCTACCTTTTGGTTGTTTATATATTGAATTTCAAGAAAGGATCTTATGTTGAGATTTACACGAACGATTCTTTCATCTTCCTCTTTTGTTGGGTTATACACATAGCGTTATTCATGTTCCTTCTAATACTCAGTACGGAGTATAAAAGAAGGTCTGTTGTATCTTGGGAGGATAGCTATTAGAAGCCTTATGTACCGAGTTTCGTACTCCAAGAGGCAGAATTATCCTTAAGGACAGTGCTTGCACCCCTCAGACATTTATTTTTACTTTTCTCGTCTTTTCCAACATATTTCTTACAATTGTTATTTTTCATGTTATCTAATCTATTCATTATTTCCAAATTTCCTAAGGATAAATGTCTAATGGATTCTCAACATGCCGTTGCCACAAGCAATGTTGAATTGAGCGAGTACTCGAAAATGATGAAGGACAAGTCACGCATATGCATGAGCAATTTATTGAAGGACATTACCAACCGTCACATAAGAGGTTTGGTTATTTCTGCAACGTTATTGTGTATAAAGTAAAATCGTTCCTCAAGGCTTCAATACTCATGTTTGTTTTTCCAAAGAGGAAGTTGGACTTTCTCTATCAAGTTCGTGACTATTTGTTAAGGTAAGAAAAAAGACCGCTCGGACAGGAACCAGTGGTCCGGTTCTCGATTTTAGGGGGGCCCGGTCCGATCCCCAATTCTTAAAATTGAAATCGGTGATCGGGCGGTCCAGTTCCCGATTCCAGGGTCCGGTTCTAGAACCGGACTGCCCGATCTTTAAAAAAGAAAAAAAATATAAACTCACTTGAGGGCTCGAAGTATGAAGCAACGTGATTGGTTTAGAGTATCTTCTCTCTCCATATATTCTCTCTCTTCTGTCTCTCTCATCTGAACAGAAGCTTGAATAGCAAGTGTTTGGCTCTTTAACCTTCACCTGCTGAGCTGACCAACTGTGGGTGGGGAATCAATTGAGAAGGAAGGGCCAAAAAATAACCCCCACAAAGCCAAGGAAAGCTCTTAGAAAGCAAAGAGCTTTTTCCTCTTCACGTCCTCTCTCTCTCTCTCTCTCTCTCTCTCTCTCTCTCTCTCTCTCTGCCCATTATCAGGCTTCGTGTTTCAGTAAAGATGAGTTGAATTAACTGTTCACCATAGCTCCCCACTGCCACAAGAGATGTGTGCAGGCGTGGGGAAGTCCATAGATTTTTTTATACAAGCACATAAATATTAGCCGAGAACCTCCACATATGTTCAATAACACTCCTCCTAACTCTACTCCTTCCAACGCTGCTTCTGCCATCAGCAACTGAGAGATCGGACCAGGAACCACTCATTTTATTGAACTGTCATTTTATTGATTCTTTGGAACCAGACCGGATCGACGGCTCGGTCCGATTCCCGGTTCTTGGGCGATCAGTTCGGTTCGCGGTTCCGAAAAATGAGAACCAACACTGTTGGTCTGGTTCCCGATTCTTGAGGAGAACTGGACTGAGTCGAAACCACTCACCCCTACTATTTGTCTATGCATGCACCTGGAACTAGAAATTGAGGCACTCAGTGACTTTCTATTTTGCATTCATGTATTCACTGATATATTTATAATTTTCGGATAACATAAGAAATCATGATCAGTTAAAGATACATACAGAAATAGACTATTGCAGCGTGTGTGAATGACTTTTAATACCTTATTTAAGTTTGATTTAGAAGTTGTTTACGGCTGCTGGTCGTCAGTGTTGGCAATCTCCCTGTCCACATGTAGAGTTTTAATTCTCCTATTTAGAGATACCACCCCAAGAGCTTAAATCGCGGACACACTACCTTTTTCAATGATTGTAGTCAACGATGCTATTTTTGTGACAACAATATTCAGGCTTGATCATTAATGGTCGTAGGACATGAAAACCTTATTTCATAGTTTGCAAGTTTACTTGAATAGAATATGAGTAATTAAGTTAATGTTTCTGTACTCTATTCCACTTTTTCTCTTTGCCTTGATTACTTAAGTAATTCCTTTGAATGAGTAAATTAAGAGAGAAATCACATGTATTTTGCATGAATGTTGTTTAGCATATTTACTATGCATTTGTTCACGTTATCACGTTAATATTGCGAATTATGGTTCATGGTTATTGCGATTGTTTCTGAGCGATTTATTTTCTCCGTTTTTTTCTGGTAAACCATGTGTGAGCTGGTGGTCAAAGAAGGAGCCACGTTGTCACCATTACGCGAGTGCATGAATCGCAGATGGATAATAATGGCTTCCAATAATGGCTACGGGAGATATGGAGGATGAAAATGGTCCGACGACCGAAAGCTGCGGACGATCGGTGCACGTATATTCGCATATAGAAGATGACATCTTAAAAGAACTTGTTGGATTTCAATATCATGGAAGTCTTAGCTTTGATATGATCGAGAACTGAATAACTACAAGTCGAAGGGGGAGGAATGGTGATCAAGCATGATCTTGTCTCTCAAAAGTGGAAGCTTGGGATCGACGCCCATGCTCAAAAAGGCCACAATCATGACTATGGACTCTCTTTCTCTCTCTCGTCTCTCTATTGATGTTCATGAGTTTTCTTGCTCTTGACGTTTATTTGCTTTTTTCCGATTTTATTCTGAGTTTCAGCTGCAGGAAAATTCAGATTTTGAAGGACCATGCGGTTGTACCATACGACTACAATTTACAAGGAAACGTATAGAGAGAAGAGGATGCATAACGTCGTGAACTTCAATGTGCTTTGGTGACATTGCAATTGAGGAAGCAATGCGGTCAGCCTAAACATCAGTCCACACAAGGTGGAGGTGACAATGACCAAAAGCATATAGGTGATGGATTCCGGGAACTTGCTTAATAAAGTTTGAGGCAGCCAATTTGATACTCCTATGGAAGATTACAGAAATGCACTCATCTCGTTTAGGGAATCTCAACTCTCATGAATAAGCTAAGTCTCTCTGGTTCTTTGATTAATTTGAGCTTGATTTGAGAACGTAGTTATCATTTCTACTCCGATGTAGATTGTTTATGGGGAAGATGTTTCATTTGGAGTAAAGTGGAAAGTACTTAATTTTTATGATCCGCGAGATTATGGATAGACTGGACTCGATTGGGAGCTGTTGACTGTTGAGTACATGTACAAATGAGCTTGGATTTTACTTTAGTGATTGTCTGTGTACACGCGTGCTTGAGAGTACAATGGGGGCTTGTGCTTATGCGTATACTCGCACATGCAAATAAGTGCATTAAGCTGTGAGAAGGCTCTCCCATCCACACACATTGGTGGTCATGAGACGACCAGAGATACAGCTCTCTCTTAGAGCATTGTTTTCGTTTGTTTTTGTCTATTGGATTACTCCACAAAAACAAAATTGGTTCTTGAATGAATCAATGAAATCAATTGAATACGAATGAATTTTTAAGAGGAAAATTAATCTTCATGGTTCTTTTGATAAATACAAAACAAAATTGATTGCAAAAGGTTTTACTAAAAATAAAATATTGATTATTTTGATACTTTTGCTCTTGTAAAAAGATTTTCCTCTATTCGTGATTATTTGCATTAGCTTTAATTTACGAACTCATTGTGCTCCAAATGGATTTTAAAATAGCTTTTCTAAATGATTATTTAGAAGAAGAACTTGTGGTGGTGTTCTTCCTTTTCAACGAAAATAAAGTTTGTAAATTCTTAAAACCTTATATGCTTAAAGTAAGCATAAAAACAATGGCATCAAGTTCTAGTCAATAATGGATTTTTCTCCATTGGACTTGTTAAATATTTTTACAAAAAAAAATTGTTGACGGTGAATGCATAATCATTAGCTTCTACGTTGATGACGTGGTTATCTTTGACACGTATATTGATGTTGTGAATGAAACAAAATATTTATTGACTTCTACATTTGATATGAAGTACTTGGGAGAAACTAATGTTATTTTGGGTGTTAGAATCATGAGAGGTGATCGGGCCCTGGTATTTACTCAAAAGTATTATGTGGAGAGGCCGTTTGAGAAATATGAGCACTTTCATATCACACTTGTGAGTACTCCTTATGAATCTATACTCAAATTTTGGAAAATATATAAGGCAATGTGGCTTGGTCTGAGTATGCTTAGATTATTCGGAGGCTAATGCATTTGATGAATTATGCTTAATATGATATAACATATGATATATGCAGACTGAACAGATATCCAGAAATCTCAATTATGATCTATGGATTGCCTTGAGCAGAATAATGAAATTTTTTAGAGGAACCATAAATGATGGTATCCTCTATAGTGGATATGTATTCACCTTTGTGCAGGTGTCGAAACTTGAAAATTAGCCAAGAATTTGTGGGGGAATGAAAATCCTGCTAAACCATAAGTCAATTTGGTTGAAACAGATGATTTGATGACGTAATTATGGTGGTCATTTCTCATGCCAATATTATGGCAATGTGAATGAGTGGTAGACTCATATGATATCAAGCATATATGTAAAAACATAATGCTTTATCCTCCTATGTTGTAGGGGAATGAAGATAAAATTTATTTATCTTGGTGATCCGAGAACTACTCAAGTTCTTGAGGAACGGAATGAAATCGACACTTAATGCGTTTAAGAATTGTGATTGCCAAGCGGCAATAATGTAACTTTATTTATAAAAGAAGACACATTCAATTGAGAGGTGATGTGGTGAAGCAATTGCTTAAAGATGGAATTATGTCCATTGGAGTCAGAAATGGATTTAGCCAATCCTCTGACTATTCATCGAGACAAATGGGACAAGCCAGTTGAAGAAAATCAACGGTGATAGTAACCTAATCTAGGTGATTGGCGATCCCATGAAGTAGGTTCATTTGGGTAATAACAAGTCACTTGTTGATCTTGTCGTGCACTACAAAAAAAATGTATGTCTCTCCTAAGGTCAAAATAGTGCAAGTCTGCAAGGAAAAGAAGGTCGAGTACCATGCTCTTAATGAATTCCATAGCCATTATTGGTGGTGTATTGAGTTGCAGAAAGAATACATTTGATGGAATCACCTATATAAGTGTGGAGTGAGGCCGCTCCTATGAGATTTTTAACTAAAATCTATAGAGCACTTATGAATAAACCAAGCATGCACATGGCCTATTGATCGTGTCGAAGTATGACAAAAAATAAACCCTAATTACTCTAGACCACTTATGATAAACCAAGCATGCACATGGCCTATTGATTGTGTCGTAGTATGACAAGAAATAAGCCATAATTACTAATTGTAGATAGTGATAAGAAGGGGTTGAACCACAAGGAAAAATAAGGATGAATTTGAGTTTTTTTGTTACTAAGTAATTTAATCTAATGTTAGAATTCAGTTAATTAAAGTAAAGTGTAAACAATCACGACAAAACTATCACCTTTGAGACTCGAATCCACAATATGTTCTTACTTGATTAGCCTTTTTGTTTGCACTATCAAACCTAACAAGCTACAAGCTTGCTATAGTCATGAAGATAATTCACAACCTAATCTTGTTATAACCTATCTTGTCGATCACTATCGTCTTTCGCTTTCCAAGCTAAACACACATAGTTTGATGATATAGATTATCATCAGCCTTGATCATAAATTTTAATTAAAACCATTGCTTGGGTATGAAATAGAATCACAGAAACTAAATCATAAACTTGATTTAACGATAAAATTCTTGAATAGAATAGATGAAAACGTAGTCTTTCCCAATCAATCAAACACAATACCAAAAACTGAATAGAAAGTTTAGAATCCAAATAAGAAGTATCGTTTCATCTACACTCAAAGACGACAGAATAAATTTGGCGACTCATGGAGATGAATAACAGAGAAGAAATTAAAGAATAACTCGGAGAGCCATAGCTGAAGTGAATTCTTTGTACATTGCTTCCTTTGATTCCCGATGGTTTTTTCCTCTCTTTTTTTTCACTTTTCTCCCTTCACGTCTTCTTCACATTTGTCATCTTCTCTTTTTGTTGAAATTTGACGTAATCTCCCCTTTTTCCCCAAAAGTTCCAATGGTCTCCTTTGTTATCTTCAAGTATATCCTCCTGATTTTTCTTTTTGATTTCGGAACATGCAATATATCAATCGAGTACTCGTGGAAATTCCTACCTGCTAAAGATAAGATTTTGCAAAAAATTCATTAAAGATCTCAGATTTTAGAGGATATCATGTTTAACCAAATCTCTGCAGCTAGAGAATATTTCAAACTCGGTCTCTTATAAAACTTATCCGATAATCAAAATATTAGAAAAATGAACTAATTTAATTAATAATATTAATTTGAAATCCATAAATTAGATACACTTTTTACGCATAAAATATAGACCGATCACCTATTAGCGTAAAATCACATTGAACAACAAACTTTGTGGGAGTGTAATGTGATTGGTGAAAATCATAATTCACAAAAAGTTATTATTGGTTCATAGAAGTTTCATACTTCACCAATGATTTGGTGAGTTATATTTCATTCTTTCTAGGATTGGTTCATAGCCTAATCAGCACCAGTTCCGAGGCATTACTCTCCAATAACCCAGCTATATTATGTTTTTAATCTTTCAAAACTTTTTGAAATATGCGGGGGATTGTTGGATATTTCAACAGTTTTGAAATATTCTTTTTGTCGAAGCTCATATGTTAGTGAGCTTAGACGTTGGCGAGCTCAGATGCTGGCGAGCTCAGAAGCTGACGAGTTCAGACTCTGAGGAGAGTCTCAGATGCAGCGTTTTCTTTCCTCAATCATTTTGTAACGGTTCTTTCAATGATTTGTAATGGTCACATAACGACTTTATAAAGAGCCATATAATGGAAGATTTATTGCTAGATTAAACTCCCCATTATTCTACAATTATTTCATAACGATTTCTTAACGACTACTTTTTGGTTGTTTATATATTGAATTTCAAGAAAGGATCTTATGTTAACTTTGAAATTTACACGAAAGCCTTTCTCTTCTCCCATCTTCCTCTTCTGCTGGGTTATACACATAACGTTGTTCATGTTCCTTCTAATACTCAATACGGAGTATAGAAGAAGGTCTGTTATATCTTGAGAGGATAGCCGCTAGAAGCCTTACGCATCGAGTTTCGTACTCCGAGGGGCGAAATTATCCTTAAGGACAGTGCTTGCACGTATCAGACATTTGTTCGCACTTTTCTCGTCTTTTCCAACATATTTCTTACAAGTGTTATTTTCATGTTATCTAATCTATTCATTATTTTTCGTACTCCGAGGGACGGTGTCAGGCCTCACTCCCCTTACGAGTGCGCTCATCCGTTCATGTCATAAATTATGTCGCAAGGTACCTTTCTTTACGACGATAAATAAATGAGACTCGCATACGGAAGAGTAAAAGAAAATAAATACATAACTCCATACAAGGTAATTCAAAACAAAACAAAGAATGAGGCATGGGACAAGAAAAAGGGTAATTTATATATCAAGAGAACGAGTTTATACAAACGAGGTCAGGGACTAACTAATACCACCAACTAAGATCGAGGAAGACAAAAGGGGGAACAAAAGACAAACTTTAAGCCCACCGAAAAGATCATCACCAACAAAAAACAACTCCAACGATCGTGTGATCTCGAGCCCACTAAGGGGTACTAGTATCTTCAGCTCGACCCATGTACTCTGCGGGATCGTAATCCGAGAAAGTCTCCTATCGTACTTCTATAGTGTCATCTTCCATCTCATCTTCTGAGTCATAAATCTCGATCACTTCGATACTCTCCTCTCTAGCTGAGGTCTCCTCTAGAACGTTCCTCGAGCCTACCATGGAACCCTTTACCTAGATCTCATCTCGAGAAGGATGGCACCACGATGAAGCTACGCGTCTTGAAACCTCGTGAGCATTTAATGGATCGGTGGTCACTTCCCAGCTCTCTTGAATCAGGCCTCAAAATGATGTGGCTTCCGGTCTTCCTCCCCCTCATCAACCCATACTACCGTACTTTTTCTAATATAAATCGTACCTCGTCTATCTAGAAATTCGTCCAAATAAGCTGTCATCTCCTTTGGGTCGCTAAGACAGATTGGCAACGTCTTCAGGGCTTGGGATCTGGAAAAAGTGAGATCTCACAACGGGATGAGACTTACGTCTCAGCAAGTTAGCCTAACCTACCTAAGCCATCCGTCCCACCAGACCAAAGCAAACAAAGCAACGCATATTATTTGCTAAAACAAGACATGACGTCAACTCAAGGCAAACTAGCATAGAGTGACCAAGCTTTCGTAGTAGCTTACAATCATTTTCATCATCACATGAATTAGAAAGGAATTCACCCCCCATTTTTCAAACTTCTAGGGACTAGCTCGCGTTTAGACACCTCAAGCTATCCCGATCAATAAACTCGCGTTCAAACGTATCAGGTTTAATAGCTTATCACCAAGCTTATGTCGACAGGCCAAAATTCTCATCCCGCGTTCAGACGCATCAGGATGTACTTTCAACCACAACCCCACGTTCAGACGCATTATGGTGTACATAGCTCGCAACCCCGCGATAAATCGCATTAGGGTGTCACTGGTCTCAAGCCTTCATCTCATCACGATACTTGCCACCATTCATGTGTTCTCACGGCTGGCTAGCCCAATTCCTCAAGCAAATCTCAGTAAAAAATCATTATGATAAACATTTAATCACATTATCACCATGAGGACTTGTAGGCATTAGAACACAAATCAATTGCTTACCAAAGAGGAACAAACATGCATTGTCGCAAATCACAATTTAAGAATCGAATATCATACCGCCACATAGGCAAGCAAGGAGCATCAACGAGCGCGTCATCAATTCAATCATTCAAGCATAGCAAATTAATCATTTCATCGTTTCCTCAGCAGAAACCATCTAGTCGCGTCCAAATGTCCTTAAATAGGTTTAGGGGTCACTCACCTTCACTTAAGTTGGCAATTCTCGCTAAAATTCCTTCGTCAAGATCGGATTCAAGTTGACTTCTCCGCTGTCCAAAACAGGGCAACAAAAACGATTTAGGAATTATTACAATCAATTTATCCAATCTAACCACAATTCCACCAATCATGGATCTCATTAACAACTCAAGGAACATTCTAGTATGTCCCAACGACACATTTAGAGCATGGCGACACCATGAACAGCCGCTAATCGAACTGGACTACTCAGACTGAAGACAGAGTAGAAACCGATTCTATCTTTCCTTGCACAAATAGCTTACTAATTCGTCTTAAGCTCCAAATTATCATCAATTCCTCTTGTTAAAACCTTAATCAACATGTTATATAGTCCCACGTTGGATTTTGAAGCTAAATAGCACTCCTAAGACTTCCAAACAGCTCACTTCATCTTAGACCAACCAGCGGTTAGATTTTGCTCTTAAAAACCACACTGATTCAACTATCGAAAACTAATCGAAACTTAATCAAAACAACGGCCCCAGCTCAGTGAACTTAATACTACATGTCATGTACCTTCCATAAAAATTTCGGAGCCATTTGAAGTCTCTAAGAGGTTGAACCATGGCCCTTTCTCAGTTAGCTTGGAATCTATCCGGTTTTCTTCCAAAAATTTTCATAAATTAACCAGACCTCCTATGGATACAAAACCAATTGGAACTTGTTAAGGACATCTTAAATAACCTGTGGTGGTTGACAGTCGGCCAAAAGGTCATCGGAGGAGGCGCTCGAGCAGTTCGAACAAGGCGGCAGAAACTGGTCGGCAGAAGCAGTTTTCTGTTCTTGAAGAAATTGCTCAAATGGAAAGGAAGAAGAAGATGGCCCACGAATTTTTGAGGGGAAATGGCAGGCGAAATGAGACTTCATTCCACCATGGTCAAGATTCTAGAAGATTAGGTTAGTGGAAATTAAATGATCATCACCCAAATAATGACACTTGTACTTGTATCAATAATATCAAATCTCCAATGACTCCTTTTTTCGGCAGCCTTGGGGAGGAAGAAAATTTGTTAAATGACTAAAATGCCCTTCTCAAATCATTAAGGCAAGGTTAACTCTCTATAGGCAAAATTTCCGTTTTTTCTATATTTTCATCCTCGATAAGGCGGCGTCCAATCCATATTAATTATTGGAATCCCTCATTTTCATTTCCAAATTCCGAGATCCTAATTTGTGATCGAAGCTTTCGTCGACCGAAATTCCAGTTTGTCTCGAACTAACGAGCGACTTTTGCGGATGTCACGCATATCGACCTTGTGATTCTCATCACACTTAGGATAACTCAATCTATGACAACTTTGGTTGTCATATAATCGTAAGGATCTATCGCTGGCCCCGCCGGCAACGATCGTCTCAAATCGATTTAGGAAAATTTCGCAAATCATACATTGGTTAAGCGATATCACCCGCGTTCCAATCGTACGACACTAGCAATATGTTCCTTAATTGTTCTTAGATCGGCCTCGGGTCGAAATGTTCCCTCAACGATGCTTATGGTCAAAACGTCATTTTCTATTCGAGTTTCCTAGGTCCACATACCCCATCGCACGTTAAACTTTCCCCTTTGGTTAATTGACTCGAAATTGATCAGATCTGAGCGAGACATAGCTGAAATACTTCGACAGATTCCTTCCGGTCAAAGGTCTCGAATGGTAGGAAAATTAGAATTTCGCAAGCGGTCCTCTTTTTGGCCAACGACGACGGGAGGTATGTGAGCGGTCTTAATCTAATGGTAGGGGGGGGGGGGGGGGGTTTCCCATGTTCTAATCACACTTTCCGAGTCTTCAATTGATCAACTGTGGACTTGCGCACTGCACATACCATGCTCTACTTGCCTAAATTGTGGTCACTTGAAATATTGGTGGGTCGTATCACCAGATATGGATCAAGAACATCTGGGTGTGCTGGATTTTATCTTGGCCAAGGGAAATAATTAGGATTTTGCTTCTGCATGCATGCATTTGTTGAAGATGCATTCGAAACATCACCTGATCTCTGTTTTGACCTGCAATAACTTCTGTAATAAAAGTCAACTATCATGTACTATCTTCACCCAGGTAAAATATAGTGCGGTCGTGAATATATTTATAAGCGAATCGTTACCTCCTCCCCGAAAGAAATTATGAATTTCTACTGTATAGAAAGTAATTTCATGTTTGACTTTAAACTCAAAACCTTTTTCCCAAAAAATTACATCCAAAATGTATTTCAGTTTAGTTAAGATGAATTGGAATTATTTGTTATAATGGACTGGCAAAGATGCAAATTAATGGTACTTAGAATCAAATCTCCCAGATGAGAATCATCGACATGACATGATCGGAAGTCGCGGTCTGCGGGTCAAAATTCGGCCAGAGTTAGTTCTCCAAGGACTGGCTCACTTCGAGAATCATAACCCTCTAAAAGGGCACCGGCTTCCTTCCGCCCTTCACCACCAGCTCCGTCTCGTAGATTTCCTTCACCAGCTCCGAATCGAACGGCCTCCTGCTCATGCTCGCCTCATCGTCGTCGCTGGAAACGAGCCAATTGGCCGCCGCGATTTTGGTGAGGCAGTCGCGCCGGACCTCCGACAAGGCGATCGAGCCGGGGAGGGACGAACCGGGTTTGACTCGACCGGCTTGTCGCCGAGCTGGTGGGACGACTCGATCGGGTGCTCGGCCACTCGGTGGCGCTTGAAGTCGTAGGTGCCGGTTCCATAGACCTTACCCATTTTGGCGACTCTCTCAGTGTGAAGAAAAGCGAGGGTTTATGGTGGAGAGAACGTGCTCTCCCGCTCTCAAAGGCGGCGAAAGGAGTTCTTGAATCCTCTGGACGGTTTGGCCCCTCGTACTCGGCAGTTCTTACGTCAATGCCATTGATTGCAAGTAATTTTTTCATTTTTCTAAAACTCCATTTGTTTTTTCCCCAAAAATAATAAATAAATAAAACTCCGTTTCTTTCATTAAAAAAAGAGAGTAAAAGCATATTTTTAAAAATTATTAATTATGTCAATCAAAATAATTATTTGTTGAAAATATATTTTTTAATAACGATGGAACTTTTCTTTTTTCGTTCGTATTTGTAAGTGATTAAAGCAAGCACTTTTTAAAAAAATTATTTTTCAAATCACTCAATCTCCCTGAAACAAACCGAACATTAATAATTACTCTTTTACCCCGAGAAAAAAAATATTAACAAGGAAGCAAATTTCGATAAATGATCATAGGGTTGAAAAAGTCACAAAACACAATCTCAAATAACATTTGAGTATATATGTTGACATAAAAAAAATAACAAGTACCAATATCGAATGGGCAACAACCTTTTTACATCCCGAAATTCGGTAAGTTGAGAGCGATATATCGACCATGTAACAATGTCGCCATGTCTCGAAGTTCGACATGTTGAGAACGATATATCGAACAGGCAACAATGTCACTATATCTCGAAGTTTGGCAAGTTAGAAGTAATATACCGAAGGATTACAGAGTCGCTAGATCCCGAAATTCAGTAAATGGAGGACAAAGTTATTGAACCCAAGATTGGACAGGTTAAATTTAACACATCGACCTACCGAAGGACTTACAAAAAGTTAGTAACAAGGGAGTATAACAACGTAATTGAGCTGACCAAGTTAGCCATAATAACAAGGGAGTTATAAGCCAAGAGCAAAAGTAGCAGGCACAAGCAAGGTTATTTGAAAATATTCAAATTCGAATGTGCTGTGGTAGTTGCGAATGAAGAAGAAGCATGCGAGCAGGGCAAATTAGAATAAAAGGAAGTTATCGGAAACAGCAAAATTTCAAGATTTGAAAGTGTGGGAATAACTAATCGAGCAGTAATTGAGCAGTTGCAAATGGAGGCTATTGAAAGCGCCAAAAGTTCAAATTTTAAAAGTATAAGAATAACTGATTGAACGGTTTCAAGATGTGTGAAGATACAAATATGCAGTGAAGAGAACGAGAAAAACAGATCAACAGAACACTTATCTTCTTCGCAAGTTTAACTTTTGTATCAAAATCTCAATGTCAGTTAAAGGGGACAATATAATCATAGATACTTACAAAAAAAAAACAATATAATCATAGTTTAGCTGAGTTGTGTGAAAAAGCTGCTAGCTAGAAAGAGCTACGCGATCTTACAAAGTCTTTCATTGAGCTTTGGACAAAATGCAAAAATCATGTACGGGGTAGCAAAGGTAACGGAGAAACATTGGAAGCATGAGATGATCAATGAAATGTTTGTACTTTTGTTGCGCTGACGAAGGAAGTGGGAGTACAATGATGACATGGTCACTGTACTCGGTTGTGTGGACCGTATTGCGTTTTGAACGGCTGCTTTTAAGTTTTTAATTCACAGCGAATTAAGCGAAGCCGTCTATTCCCAACGTGCTCTCCTTGACTGGCGCTGCCTGCGGTTCTTCAATCGGTCTCGCTAAAAAGAAGGAAAGAAGCTCGCAATCATGTCCATCGCCGACTCTGGCCACTCTTTGCCCTCATGCCAAAGGTAATTCGGATGAAGCCACTCCAGGAATCTCTCTCTCTTTCTGGGAATGGGATTTTCTCGTTTTGGGTCTGTTTAACCTTATGTTCTTGAGGCTAGAATCAAGATCCCTATGTTGAAACCTCTCGATCTTGTACGTCTCATAAATGGGTTCTGGTCTTTTGCTACTAACATGCAATCCCGTGGCTTGGGGACTGCGATCTGCATCTTCTATCTTCTTGTCATCGTTTTAACTCCCAAGCGCAACCTTATTATTATTATTATTTTTTTTGGTAAAGAGGGCAACCTTATGTTCTGGTTCATGGATAGCTTGATGTTTTTGATTTGTACCAGCCGATATCCTGTCTGGACTATGCAATATCAAATTGTTTCATCAGTAGCTGGAGCCACTGCTGTGATCAGTCTGCTCTTGATGTTGTTGACTAGAACTAGTGGTAGGAGTATCTTTGCTCACATCTTGTATTGACATTCTGTCTTTGTTTTGTTGTTGCTGCTAACATTGAAATTTTCTCGTCATGATGTCTTGCTGTTTTTACTGTAATCGTGCTCGGTAAACATGTCATGGCCCCATATTATGTCATGAAAGAGAGCCGTTTCCACTCTCGTTATCAAAATTCTACCTACCGGTGTAGCTATTGACTGTGTCTGGGGCCTTGTGAAACAGTTTCTTTTGTTAATAAAAAAGAAACAATCTAATTCAGTTGTTGTGAGCATGTCAGCCTTACCAGGCAGATGAGTGCTCTTTATTGTGTTTGTGCCCAATGATGGATTCAATTTGTGGATTGTCTACTGCGCAATTCTCCTGTAACCACATTTCCTACTTTCTGCCTTCTGTTATGGGTGCTAAGAGGTAGGAATAAATCGTCGCCTTGAGGCATCTACTCCACTTCATAAATTGACATTGAAATGTGTTGAACAGTTATCTATTGGTTAGGATTTTCTCTGCAAGGTCAATAAGCATAATATGTTCATGCCACTACTGCCAAAAGTCAAGAATCGAGGCCTGTTTTTTTCCCTATGTCATCCAATCAGTGCTAACTGGAAAGGAGTAATAAGAGTAGAAAAGAGATGATCTTGTTTCCTCAATTGAGGCAAGAAGTTTCTCTCTTGCCTTAAAGTACTCAAAGGCAACCGTATATCAGTTACATTTCATGAAGTTGAATCCTATTGCTGCTCATTTGGGATTCATGTAGATGGAAAACCTGTTCTACTTTTCTGATGTTTAGTTGTCCTTTGAAAGGTTCTTTCTCTCATTTTGCTTCTCTATTTCCATGGTCCCCATAACTGAACAGGAATCGACACCATTTTGCTTCATTACTGATTTCTTTACATACACAGATTACAAGAGAAGGTTGCCTTGGTCACTGGCGGAGCAACTGGGATCGGAGAGAGCATCGTGCGTTTATTCCAGAAGCATGGTGGGAAGGTTTGTATCGCCGATGTGCAAGATAACGTGGGTCATCAGGTCCTGGAGTCTCTTGGTGGGGAATCTACTGTTTCCTATGTGCACTGTGATGTCACGCTTGAAGATGATGTTCGCCATGCAGTCGATGAAACAGTCAGGAAATTTGGTACACTCGATGTGATGGTTAACAATGCCGGGGTATCCGGCCCGCCATGTTCGGACATCCGTAATGCAGAACTATCTGATTTTGAGAAGGTGTTTGACATAAATGTGAAAGGGGTTTTCATCGGAATGAAGCATGCCGCCCGTGTTATGATCCCGCAAAGGAGCGGCGTCATAATCTCTTTAAGCAGTGTCAGTAGTGTCATGGGAGCCTTGGGCCCACATGCGTACACGGGGTCCAAGCATGCCGTTCTAGGGCTGACACGGAATGTTGCGGCCGAGCTGGGAAAGCATGGGATACGCGTGAACTGCGTCTCTCCCTACGCAGTTGCGACAGGCCTGGCATTGGCTCATTTGCCCGAGGAGGAGCGGACTGAAGATGCCATGATGGGTTTTCGCTCCTTCGTCGCTAGGAATGCCAACTTGGAGGGAGTCGAATTGACAGCAGGGGACGTAGCGAACGCGGTCCTCTTTTTGGCCAGCGACGACGCGAGGTATGTGAGCGGGCTTAATCTCATGGTTGATGGGGGTTTCACATGTGCTAATCACACTCTCCGAGTCTTCAGATGAGCAATTGGGGACTTGTGCACTGCACATAACCATGCTGTGCTTGCCTAAATTGTTGTCACTTCACTTGGATATTGGTGGGTTGTTTCATCAGATATGGATCAAGAACAACTGGGTGTACTAGATTTTATCATGGCCAAGGGAATTAATTACGCTTTTTTACTTCTGCATTTGTTGAAGATGAATTCGAACATTACCTGATCTCTGTTCTGACCTGCAATAGCTTCTGTAATAAAAATAAACTATCATATACTATGTTCACTCAGGTAAAATATAGTGTGGTCGTCATTAAACATAAAAACATGTGCTTTATATGTCCTAGTTTCGACGGGATTAATATATTGACAGTTAGAACGATTAGCTTTATCTTATATCAAATCAACATTGAAATCTAGAAGTAACTACAAGATATCTCCTTTTCTTTTCTTTTCTTTTATCGTAGCGACCTTTCGTTATTATCGTAAGTGTTCACATTCACTAGGGAATCTATGATTTGAGGCATATCTATTATACTCCACTTGCGACTCAAATGTCTTAGGTGGTCAATTTCGTTACCGCAACCCCATAAAATTTCTAGATACCAGGAAGTTTGTTTGAATAAGATATGCCACAATTGGAGAGAGCAGCATGAGCCTCGAAGGCTTGCTCAAGATGTGAATCGAGATCTTGATTTCACGAAAGATAGGTGACCCATTTATGACTAAGCCAACAACCTTGGCAAGTGAGATGCCCTTTTATCTTCTGTTTATAAGCACACCAAACATAAAGTATATGCTATGTGTAGATATACACAAGATTACAGTAAATTACCAAAAAAAAAGCCTTAAACATATTGCATTTGTACCAATTCAATCTTAAATATTCTAATTTGACTAGTTTAGTCACAAACCTTTTGACAATTGACCAATGTATTCCATTCAGCTAATTTTGATCGAAAATCGCTAACTTAAACACCCACCATTCTACATGTCACCGTTGGCGTTGACGGGTGCAAATTTTGTAAATTTTCATTTTCATTTTTTTTGTTTATTTATTTTCTCTTTTATTTATATTTTTATTATTGTGGTTGGTGGGTCTTAGCAACCCTTGCCACCCTACTGCGTAAGGGCCTGTAAGCCCTTGCCAGATCTAAGCGAGGATTGCCTTGTCTGGGCCATTACCAACCTCTCCTAAGGCCCGCAATGGTGACCCTTGACGGCCATCACATGTGGCTTGTCTCCAAGCGTCGCCTGAAATTGGCTACTGGTAACAGAAAAAAAAAAAAACTTAAAATAAGTTTAAAAAATTGTCTATGTCATTATTGGCCACTCCGCCAACCGAAAGGTTTAAAATTGAATTAGTACAAGTACGGTAGATTTAAGAATTTTTTTTTAGTAATTTTTTCCTAAACTACACAGCCGAAAATAAACAAAAGGAGTCCCGTTAGAATACACGCACATGCAACACATGGGCGCTGGAAGACTACATGACACTGGTGATAAATACATATTCCAGTGAAAAACACAAATGTATAATCACAGTACTAATTCCAGACACATTTGGATAAGTCTACTCTTCCAATTACTTCAACATTCAGTAATCTCATCCTCGACAAAGTCCTCGAAAAAGCGACCTCCAATTTACGTCGGGTGTCTCCTGAGAAATCATATCGATTGATACGACGATACCCATTCGCAACTCCGAGGTCACGAAATGATACAAGCGCCTGTACATCTCCCAAAATGACTATGACCCCATCGAAAATATAAGATCAAGGCTAAGCATTACATAAGAAAGTAGAAGAACCCTTTTTCAAATTTTAGGTGCGTGGTGAGGAAAGACTCTGTGTATATGCGAAATCGAATCGGTATCATTCTTCTCCCTTGGGACCTAGAAAGTCGAAAGAACGAGTGCGCCACCGAAAGGCAAAAGGGGGGCGTTCAAGTGTCGGCTAGAATGCGAAAGGAGGGAAGCAAAATCTTAACGTACTACGCGGGACATGTACAGGAACGTATACAAGCACACCGATGTTGAAATAAAGATCTTGACGAATGATGTCGTCCGGTCTGAATTCCCATTTGCTCTATGTGTCCATTCCCTCACTAAAGAAGGTTTGTTTCTTCTCTTTTTTATTATGAGGAGGAAAGAGGAGCCGATTCCGCAGGGTAGCATTGCGTTTTACCTGATTTTAAGTAGGAATTAGCAGGGTAAAGTAGGACACTGGAGAACTGAACCTGTGATTCCGGTCCGGTTCTAGGTTTTAGTGATATATGGTCCGATTCGCGGTTCCACTTGCTTTAGTGTGTGGATTTTTAGTTGGATTTTATGAATGGGATGAAACAAAAAGCGGAGGTTGGATTTTATGCTTGATTTGCACGTACTTTATCCTTGTCAATGTTGCACTATCCATTTGAAACTATGAAGTATGAGCTTGTCTAATTCAGTTCGCATGCCCAAGAAATAAATCCTTTCTTGCATCTCTATTTGACTGTATATGAATGTATTCTGTTTTGATGTAAAGGGAGTTGTATTGGCGGGTTCCCGGATACCCGAAACCGGATCCGGAATGACGGGGTAAGTTTCAGATTTTAGGATATGCAAGGTAAGTTTTAGGTTTCGAAAAATAAGGTGTCTAGATAAATTCTAGATGAAACTTATCCAGAATTTGGAATCACTCATCCATATTTTTAAGATGTTTTTATTTTTTTATTTTTGGATAATGAAAGATCACATCGACTGGTAACAAGGTTGTGTGCGAATTTCCTAGATTGCATATTGTACAGAGCTGCTATAAGATCAAGCCCAGGATTCGCAAACTGGAATAGTAAAAGGATGAGATTGGAAAGGTCGACGTTCAAGATGTGATGGTAAGAAAAATGGAAGGAGTTCGTTAAGAAGAGATAGTGAAATGCTTTAATTTCAATGACAAATCGTTTGAAAAATGGGGTCATGGGCCGGTGGGCGCTCTTGATAAGGGAAATTGAAATTGAAAAAGGAAGCGGGTCAACTTGACTTTCCCGTTCTTTATCTTATTTGTTGCTCAGGCTTTACACTTCACAGACGATGGAAGTTGAAAACATGTTGCAGAGAGACGGGAAGAGGAGCGTCTGTCTGGAATTTGGAGCTTTGTCGCGGTGGACCCCACCATCGCCGACCACCACCACCATCGCCCACCGCCCCCACACTTTTCTTCTTGGAAATTGCCGCCCACCCATTTGCTTACGCCTCCTCCGGCTTGCCCAGTCAAGTCAACAGTGTCATGTTGCATTAAATCAAAAAGGAAGAACCTTCGCCGAGCCTTTAGAGCATACAGTATCAAACAGCAGAAACCATCTTCATCTTGTCATTGGATGATCGAATCCTCTTGAATCTATCGGCAGGGACATCGGATTTTGTGCGCATGGCATGGTTTATTCGATCGAATTCGTTTCAAGAAATACGGGTGGAGCATCCGACGTGATCTCAGCAAGATAAAGCCCTGTACCTACTGAAAATGAAAGTCTCAAACCACCATGGTCATGCCCAATCGCAAAAATTTAATAATACTAAGTGGACCATAAGAGGACTCCAGAACTATTTGATGCGTGACACAGGGGTTCGAGCCTCTTGAAGGTGAACCCCACCAGTGCAAAGATGCCTTCAGAAATAAGAAACAAAGTGAGTGCCATTTTGCAGATTTCCCAGGGCACACGCACATCAACTAAAAGCAATTGCATCCAAAAGATGCCCTTGTCGAAAGGGTCCCAATAGTGACCCGAATGTACGTTAGTGCATGTCAGCGTCAGACTCCAATCTCAACCTCATTCAAATCCACCAAGGAACACAAAGAACGTCAATCTCAAGACCTAAACTTAACCACAGCAACAAGGAATCTTTCCCTTGTTTGTTTTCCTGGTATTCCAATGTGGAAACTTGCTCTTGGCTTTCTTTTGGGAAGCTTCACCACCCTGGTACCGCAGTAAAGAACACCCATTTTCTTATTCCCTCTGGTTTGTTTGTCCTAGTGGATTTCTTTTCCTTTGAAGATGGTCCAAAGAAAGGTTGCCGATAAGCTTGGGATCCAAGCTGATCGAGTAAAGTCCGAGAAGCTATCGGCGACCTTCAGACCATCTTCTCATCAGAACCACGATGGCAAAACCAGAGGGACTGACCTGAAAAAGAAGATGAAGAGGTCAAGATCGATGAAGCTCTCCAGCTTCGACGGCTTGAGATCAGCTGCCTTCAGGAAGGAAGTAGCGCAACCCGGAAGACCACCGCCCCGCGATGTCCCCACTTCTGCAGCAGCTTTGCAGAAGCAGTCTCCTGTCAAGCGAAACGGTGCTGTGCCTAACTATATGAAGTCCACCAGCTGTTCAGTTGCCAGAAAGGAGTGCGCTCAGGTAATTTCGCAGGCAACTAAAACTGATTTCGGTAATAAGAATCTGCATAGAAGGACTTCTGGTTCTTCAAAACCAAGCCCTGCTTCGTCTGGCAACACATCCCCAAAGAACTTGAAAAGGTCATCAAGCTCGAAACTCGTCAGGTCTCTAACGAAGACCCCTAGTTTTAAGCCTGCAAGGTCATCAGTCAAAAGGTGTTCCAAAGTAGTTCTCTGTGCAGACATGGATGCACAGAGAGCTACCTGTTCTTCGACTCTGAAGGACTCGAAGTTTCCGGAATACCTCATGCTTAATCCTGGCGGAACTGAAGCAGAGGGAACTTCGGCGATGAAGGTCTGTCCCTACACTTATTGCTCTCTAAATGGTCATCACCATGCTCGATCGCCTCCTCTCAAGTGCTTCCTTTCGGCACGGAGACGATTGATGAAGACCCAAAAGAATGCAAAAGTAGTGCCTCTATCCCAAAACGATAAGGGTCTTAATGGTAAACCTGCTAGCGAGGAGAAAAAGATTGGAGTGGAATTTTTTGTCAAAATTTATGCTAAAAATGAAGATGAAGACTCTTCTTCCAGTGGAAGAGTCGGTATTAAGGAAGAAATGGTCGAGTTAGCAGAGGGAAGCAAAGATGATGATATCGTGACTTATGGGGTAAATGCAGATGAAGAAAAAGCAGAATATGCTGATGATGAGCAGAGTGATGAGAGACTATCCAATGTATCCGCACACTGCGAAGATGATCTTAAGCGAAACCTAGAAGGGTATATGGATGAGAGTGACAAAATGGTGGAAGGTGAGAGCTTTTGCGGAGAAAGTGTCGAGCTCCTGGACTCCTGTTCAGAAGATTCGGCTATGGATTGGGATGTGGGAGAGTATGCTGGTTCAGAGCTTGATGGAGAAGAGATTTACTCAACAGAAGAGGATAATCTATCATGTTCAGATATTGAATATATAACAGAAACAGAAGATCCTTCTTTGCTCAAAATAGCTGCTGTCGCTTGTCAAGATATTGACAGCATCTGGAAGGAAATTTCCAATCATCAATTACTGAAGGAAGGAAAGCATGCAAGCCTTGAGGTCCAAATCCCAAGCCTTGATATGGAAGTTGAAGGTGCAGATGAAGCACCGCAGGGTTCTGAACCCAGCCACGTCTTTGATTACTTAAGCTACAGTGACGGTTCATCCATAGAAGATGAATTTGAAGAAGCGAAAAACCCCAATGGAAGTGGACAAGCTTCAATAGAGGAGGTCCTTGCAGAAGTAAAGGCGTCCTTTGAAGAGGCTGAAGAAGAAAACGTTCCTGTTGCCAACAATGTCAATGCCAATATGCTTTTGACTGCGGTCGGCGATGAACCCAACATCTTGGACATGATAGGTGATGCCCCATATGATCAGGAGAATAATGATGTTTCCCAAACATCTGAGTTCGACGCTCGTCCAGGTTTGACAGAAGATGAGGAGGCAGAGGTTCCTACGGATCTTACCACCAAGTGTAGCAGCCTCGACGAGGAAATCCTTCACAATGATGTTGGAGAGAGAACAACAGAAACAGAGGATAATCATGATTCTGCGTTGGTGGCAATGACCCTGAATTCTGATCAACCATCCGAAAATTCCTGCAAAGATTATGAAGAGATGCCAAGGCTTGCAGTGGATGATACTGAGGAGCAGGAAGATCCAAGAAATAAAAGATCTTACCAAGACGAATACTTTGGTGGAGAACCTGCTGAAATGGAAGGACAGAAAACTACAGTGCCTGATTCAGCTGATTCAATCCTCAAAGAGGACAATTCCACTGAAATGAATTCGACGAGGATATACTCCAAGATGAAGTGCAATCCTGATGAAGAACCATTTGATTCCTGTAAGAATTTGAAGGGCACAACCACATGTAAAAGATCCGGTGAGCCGAGCGAGGACCTACGGGGTTTTAACCCGAAAGAGCCGAACTATCTGCCGCTACCTCCTGATCCAGACGCTGAAAGAGTTGATTTGAAACATCAGATGATGGATGATAGGAAAAATTCAGAAGAATGGATGCTTGACTATGCACTCAGACAAACTGTAACAAAGCTAGCTCCTGCTAGGAAGAGAAAGGTAGCACTTCTGGTCGAGGCTTTCGAAAAAGTCATGCCAACTTCAAAGTATGAAACCCGTCTTCAAAGCACATCAGCAAGCTTCCCTCGTGCAAGACCTATCCAAGCTTGCATCTGAAAAAGATCCCTAAAGCAAGGTAAAAACCTCCTAGCATTCCTTCCTCCTTTTTTACCACTTTCAGAAATATTCTTCTAATTCATCACCATCGATCACTAATTTCCTGCTGCAGGTTATAAGCGACAGTGCGCATTTCAAGCAGATTGAGAGGTTTGGCAGGCCTCACAAGCTTGACAGAGCATAACTCGTTCGGCTTTTACATGTCGGATCGGACAGCTTGGCAAAGGGATCATGGGACAAACATCGAACTGCTCCAAAGGCAGGCAAACTACAAGTTTCTACTTGGTGGCCAAAAAAAAAATATTGTGTTAAGCTAATCAATATATAGGCACCGTCCGCCAGTGCAATATACGGCGTTTGAATTTTCTTATGTTCGACCGGAAAAAAAAAATATCTTATGAATGTTGGACCAAAAAGAAAAAATTATGATTGGATGCGTAGCTTCAGTTGTAGGGGCACTTAGCTCCAAACTCCCGTGACTTTTTATAGTTGATGTCTGTCTGATCAATATATTGCAAGATCATGGTTATGCTATAAATTGGTCTGGCAGTTGTTTTTGCATTCGCTTACAGTAATGAAAACCTAGTTTCTGGACAACGCACAAGAACTTCGTGCACTAACGGTAAACACTAAGTTGAAAGACTGTATCTTGATAGCTATCCTCCCTATGAAAAGAGGAACCACGTAAACCTATTTGAGTTCATACAAGATTTTTAGATGGTAATCACATAATCATTTAGTAATCAGTAACCAAATTTAGCCTATCCTCGACCACGCAAGCAACTCAGAGATCAGCCGCGGCGCTAAAGCTTGCAAACTTTTATCTTCTGCCAACTAGTTGTCTGTCTTTAGACGAAAAAAAAACTAGTTGTGAATGTGCAGCAAAAATTCTCACAGCATGGCATTTAGACCATCCAGAGTCAAAAACTACGAATTTACACGGTAATTGCTGGTACTATAAACAATACTCCATAATTACTTACAAAATAAATCCTTGCAAATGTACAAGGAGAACACGTCACAAGAAAGCCATCCCCAACAAGCTAGGGTGACATATCTAATCGAACATCAATTGCCGGACACTCAATAAGGAGTGATCTTAGTTCTGCAAAATAGCTTCCCAGACGGCTGGATTCCGAACTTTGCACGTTTGAACCCATAATAAGGCCACTAGCTTCTGCCGCTTGACTTTCTTGTGTTGTTTTGTCAAACATGATTTCATCACTAAACGATTTGAGAGCATCTGGTGTAGAGAGAGAATTAACAGACTTATACAAGTCTTGGAACTTGTCCCTGTGTCCTTGATCTTCCACAAGCCTCTCTTTCAACACATCAGGAAGGCAAGCTAATGCACTTAATAAGTGTCGCAGATGGTCAAGACAAAACTTTCACAAGTCAATGATCAATCTCCCAGAATTGGTCAAAACAAGTCAATGTAATCTAAAAAAATGTCATCATTAATTTTCATGACTCTTTTCTTTTACCTGGTGGCACCTTTAACAAGACCCCAGTTGTATCCGATGGGCACTGATTGCTTAAAACCAATATTGAATCCATCTTGTGCAGAAGCTTCTTTTCCGGCTATTAATCCATCACGATAACCGATCTAGCATTCAACAGATAACAATTAGTCTTATCCAAGAAAGACAAATCCTAGAACTTACAAATTCAAAATTCGATATTACTGTGTAAAATTGACAATGCCTCCTTTGCCACTCTCTGTCCAAGTCAGATGATTCACCGAATGCCTCATCTGAATCATCCCATGCCAATGCATCTTTGTCCATCAACTCGGTGTCATCATTACCTTAAGCAAAACATGAAAAGACTTATACTTCTAAAGATCGATGTTTCAAGTCTTGCTCCAGACAAAAATGCCCATAAAGGGACAAGATACTTTTAAGAAATTATAAACAAACTGATGAAGGTTATGTAAACGTATATTCATGCAAAACTGACTATAACTCTTACCAAGAAGTTGGTTGTCATCATGGGCAGTGGAACTAGGACTTAATTCTAGTTGTGAGAGTCGCAAACTCTCAGAATAGAGCTCTTCAGCAATTTTATGCTCCATCTACAAAAGGAAAGCAAACATTTTATTCAATTCCTAGGTCCTACAAGAAGATTTCTTAATGGCTAACACAAAACTTACATTAAGCTTAAAAGAAAAAGTGTGACTAATTATTTGAAACTTCCAAACTCATCATCTACTGACCAGGCTGAATTGTGAAGAAAAACTGATGGATTTCTAATTGGCTAACATGAATTTTGAATTAGTCAGATAAGAATGCACTATTTTTCCAGTATTTTGCGAAGGATGCTGCCCAAATTCAAGCGAGGTGTGAAGCCAATGAATAACAGCAGAAAACCAAAGACTGAATCAAATGATGAGGATAGCACCAGGATTCCAGTATAAACAGTCTCACGCAAAAACCAAGAAATTCCAGAAAAATTCATGTCTTCAACATCAACATCAACAACACCTTTATCCCAAATTAGTTGGGGTCGGCGGTCGATGAACCCCAAAGAATCATAAAAATAAAAATAAAAATAAAGCAGAATCAAGGAAGGGAAAAGAGATAAATGTGTAAAAATAAATAAGTATATATATATATATATCTATCTATCTATACACTACCCATCCACAATACTAATAGTCTCCCTCCACTCCGTCCTAAGACAAACCGTACGCCAATCTATTTCTCACTCCATTAAATCTTGTTTTACTGCTTTCCCCCAAGTAAGTTTCGGCCGATCTCTTACTTTCTTTGTGTTATGCTCTCGATAGCAAACTTCTGTTCGTACCGGTGCATCTAAGGGTCTTTGAAAAATATGCCCAAACCATCTCAATCTATGCTCTCTCATCTTTTCCGCCACCGGTTCTACTCTAACTTTTCGTCGAATCTCTTCATTCCTTGTCTTAACCATCCTTGTATGACCACACATCCACCTTAACATCCTCATTTCCGCTACTCCCATTTTATGCTCATGTTTCCTTTGTGCTGGCCAACATTCAGCTCCATATAACATGGCAGGTCTGACTGTTGTTCTATAAAATTTTCATTTTAACTTAAGAGGAATTTTGCGATCACACAAAAATCCTGATGCACTGCGCCATTTCATCCAACCTGCTCTGATTCTATGGCTTACATCCTCATCAATCTCTCCCTCCTTTTGCAATATTGATCCCAGATATCTAAATGTATCTTTTTTGGGTACCTCCTGTCCGAGCATATTTACGATTTCTTGATCCCCTCTTTCTGCAGTGTCAAACTCACACTTCAAGTATTCCGTCTTACTTCGACTTAGCGTAAATCATTTAGACTCCAACGTGCTTCTCCATACTTCTAACTTAGCGTTAACCCCAGCCCTGGTCTCATCAATAAGCACGATATCGTCTGCAAATAGCATACACCACGGCACCTCATCTTGAATATCTTTTGTTAGCTCATCCATAACCAGGGCAAAAAGGTAAGGGCTCAAAGCAGAACCTTAGTGTAAGTCTACCGTGATTGGAAAATAACTTGATGTGCCATTACAAGCCTTCACACATGTAGTAGCACCGTTATACATGTCCTTGATTGCCTCGATATACTTTGAAGGTACTTTTTTCTTCTCAAGAATCCACCACAAAACCTTTCTTGGAACCCTATCATACGCCTTCTCGAGATCAATAAACACCATATGGAGGTCTTTCTTTCTTTCTCGATATCTTTCCATCAATTGTCGTATTAAGAAAATAGACTCATGGTAGATCTTCCTGGCATAAATCCAAATTAATTGACAGAAAGCTTGGTCTCTATTCTCAAACGATGCTCAATAACTCTCCCACAGTTTCATTGTATGGCTCATAAGTTTGATGCCTCTATAATTAGAACAATTCTGGATATCCCCCTTATTCTTGAATATAGGCACAAGTATACTCTTCCTCCATTCATCAAGCATCTTATTAGTATGGAGGATCTTGTTAAAAAGACTAGTCAACCAACTTATTGCTACATCCCCTAAGCATCTCCACACTTCAATAGGAATATCATCGGGTCCCAAGGCTTTACTAGTCTTCATCTTTTTTAATGCCTCCCTAACTTCCCGTGCTTTTACTAGTCTTCATCTTTTTTTTTATTATTATTAGAAAAATTCATGGCTTCCCCATTAAAAATCAGTTCAAGGAGGACACTTTTTGGACACTCAATAAGGAGGAGAAGAGAAGAAGAAGCCAGAGAGAGAAACAGATAGTAGTTTTAGTCAGTCCAGTTGGGGGAACTTGAACGAGATTAGGGCCGCCATTTTTTAGCTTCTTCCAAATAACCTGTCCTACTTCTTTTTTTGGGATAATTGCTCAAAATCCCCCTGCTTTGCACCGTTGTACAATAGCCCTGAATTTTTCAAAAATTTCAGATTGCCACCCTCAACTTTGGCACCGTTGCACAATGGTCTCCAAACTTTGAAAAGTAACAGATTACTCCTTGAACTTTGATTTTGTCGCATTGGTTAGTTTTCTGTCTGAATAGCAATTAAATGTTTACCTGAAGATGGTCCTATCATATTTTTGACGGGAAAAACCTCGAATACATGGTTAAGAACATTAAAATATCTATATATAGAGGGAATACAGGTTGATGAAGTCAAGAAAATTTAGCAGAGGTTGTTTTTTGGTCAATAGAATTAGTTAATCCAGGGTATCAATTAACGCTATACAGATGATGGAACAACTAGCAAGTGCAACAAAACTCAAAGTTCAAAGGCCAAATTTGTAGCTTTTCAAAGTTCAGACATCACTGTGCAACAGTGCCAAAGTTTTAGGGAGGACAATCTATGACTTTTTATAGTTTAAGAGCTGGGGCAGATTTTGGGACTAAAGTGAAAGCTTTTATTTTTCAGACAAGTTGACATTGGAGCCTAAGTTGGGGGTTTTCTAGGGAATTAAGCCAATCGGAACTTGCGCCTTCACAAACATCTTCACCTTCACAAGGACCGACAACAGCCTCCCGATGTCGATAATATTGAGAAAACCAGTGATGATTTCTGGAGGTTTTGCAGAAAATTAGCACGGCTGCCCGACAGGTGGTAGCTCGATGCCATTTTGTGCTGAATGCTAATGAGTCTTATGGATTAAAAGTCTCACCTCTTTGATGAGTCCTAAATGCATGTCAACGTAATTACACGGGCAGACAAAAGCAAATGCGAGTAACCAACTCAAATTAATGAAGTCCGTCAAACCACACAATTCAGAATGTGAGGGAATTTTTTTTCCATGATATTGTCATGAAATTGACTTCCAAAGATATTGAGACTCCAAAGTCAATCCAAGACTAAATTTTTTCGAAGTTCAGATAAAGAGAGTCGTCCACAAATTTTATATTCAGCTCATAGCAGCATATCATCAAACAGTTGTTAGGCGACACTAATTTCAAGCATGTCACTAAGTCGTGTCAAGACAGGGGAAAACAGCAAATGCATTTCATCCAATATGAAAGAAGAAATAAATCCAAATGAAAAATAGAGAAAATGAATACCACTCACCTCTTCGATAGGATGAATTGTGGCCACCATAAACTGAGCACTGAAAAATGATTTCCAAGAGAAGAAAGATTTGACGCAAGGACCAATTCAATGCAGTATCGAGGCTGCTTTTCGAAACGCCTGATGATCAGGCTAAGTGTGCTGAATCACTCGGTGGGGTAAGACGTTTGCTCTTCCTTCTACAGTTTGTGTTGTTTCGAGAAAGCAGCAGGTGAGTTTAAAGAGACTTGAAAGTTGAAATCGAAATCGAAAACCGACCGGTTAATCTTGGAATCGACTTGTAACCTATAAAGCACCAATACGTTGATTTAGTCATTGCGCCCGTGTCAGAGACGTTCCGACACTCTCCAGACAAGGGGTCAACGCCGGCGACATGCGTCGGTGAGAAAGGAGGGCGGAGGAAGCAGATCTGGAGGTTTGGAAATCGGGGGGGGCGGGGGGGGAAGACTCGAACCACGAGAGAGGGAGAAAGTCAGCAACGAGCGAGTCGGTGAGGAGGAGGGCTGGATAGCGCGGATCTTGAAAGGAAGGCAGTGATGGAGCGAGCCAGAGGATGGGCTTCGTGGAGAGAGCAAGAGGAGCCTCTGAGAACAGAGCGAGATAGCGACGGAGGACAAGCGAGATGGCCACAATCACGATAGAAGAAGAAGACACTGAGTGAGGGGGGTGAGTTGAGATTTGGAAAAAAAAAAAGCAAAGAGAGAGACGAAGATGAGGGATCCAGATCCACAGCACGGGGGAGGGAAGAAGACGAAGATGAGATAGGAGAGAGTGTGCAGGTGGCTAGGCGATCCCGGTGTATAGTGCACTATTTCTTTTTTAATACATCTTTTCCTAAAATCTGCTTCGGCTCCACGTCTTTGTAGAGAATTCAATATCTTTTCGGTTAATTTATTTAATACAAGATTTTTAGACGGTAATCACATAATCTTTTAGTAATCAGTGACCAAATTTAGCCTATCATTGACCACGCAAGCAACTCAGAGAGATCAATGGCAGCGCTAAAGCTTGCAAACTTTTATCTTCTGCCAACTAGCTGTCTGTCTTTAGACCCAAAAAAAAAAAAAAAAACTAGTTGTCTGCCTAGGAAAGAATGTACAGCAAAAATTCTCACAGCAGGGCATATGGACCATCCACAGTCAAAACTACGAATTTACACCGTAATTGCTGGTATTATAAACAATACTCCATAATTACTTACAAAATAAATCCTTGTAAATGTACAAAGAGGACACACCACAAGAAGCTACCCCCAACAAGTTAGGGTGACATATCTAATCGAACATCAACTACCGGACACTCAATGAGGAGTGATCTTAGTTATGCAAAATAGCTTCCCAAACGACTGGATTCCGAACTTTGCACGTTTGAACCCTCAATAAGGCCAGTAGCTTCAAACATGATGAAATCATGTTTGACAACACAAGAAAGTCAAGCGGCAGAAGCTAGTGGCCTTATTGCGGGTTCAAACGTGCAAAGTTCAGAATCCAGTCGTTTGGGAAGCTATTTTGCAGAACTAAGATCACTCCTCATTGAGTGTTCGGCTTGTTGGGGATGGCTTTCTTGTGGTGTGGCAGAAGCTAGTGGCCTTATTGTGGGTTCAAACGTGCATAGTTCGGAATCCAGTCGTTTGGGAAGCTATTTTGCAGAACTAAGATCACTCCTTATTGAGTGTCCGACAATTGATGTTCGATTAGATATGTCACCCTAGCTTGTTGGGGGTAGCTCCTTGTGGTGTGTCCTCTTTGTACATTTACAAGGATTTATTTTGTAAGTAATTATGGAGTATTGTCTATATTACCAGCAAGTGTAAGTTTTTGACTATGGACGGTCTATATGCCATGCTGTGAGAAGTTTTTGCTGTAAATTCTTTGCAAGACAAACGCCAAAAAAACTGACAAAGACAAAGAGGAGAGAGAAAGAAATTGGCAGAGCAGCATCAGATCATGTGTCTGTTTTGTTTTACCTCACGTTGGGCCTGCTGTTGAGCTCTCCTATCTTCTAGAAACACCTCCACCTCCAAAACTCAGTAAACTCTTTAACTGCAACATTCACAGATACCCAATTCAGAATCGAATTCGTGTAGTACAAACCATAAAAACACAAAGCAAAAGCACGCCATGATATCTTATGATTTATCCCTTAAGCTCCTCATCCATAAGATACTATAGGGTAAATGGAACGAAAACCAAGGTAACACCTAAAATCACTGAACAAAGAAATGCAATGTCCCCGTGACGACAAAAATTTCCAGCCAAGCAGCTCACAATGATGAAATGCACCCACACAATCAGACCCTGAAGGAGTCTCATTCGCACCCAAGTCCTACATCACTGAGGTAATTGAGCATTAAAAGAAAGAAAGCTCAAGTTCTACATCTGCAGAAAAATATTTCACATATCAACAAGACACTACATAAGCAGCAGCTTTCAGGTATGAAAGTCAAGAAACAGTCACAGCATTATGCAGAAAAAATAGAGTATGAAACTGACTGATAGAAGATGAAAGGAGAATAGCTGGCCTAAATTGTAGCAGCAGAAAAAAAACTCGACGAAAAACACAGCTCATTTATTAGTAAATGAAACAAAGAGAAATCTGCTAATATCGCAGAAAACTTATCACTGCCATAATTTCTCGATCCCTTTTTCGAGATGAGAATGCAAAGTCACTTATTAATAACCAGAAATATAGAAGCAATTCTCACTGGCACTTCACAAATATGCACTGCAGCAAATAAACTCAACATCCGACCAAACAGAAACTAAAACTACATGGCCTGTTTCAAGCACAAAAATCCGAAGATTAACTTAATGACACCCATCAACTTGTGTCCCCTAAATCAATACATTCCAAAGCCAAGAATAAGATGAAAGGAGAATAGCTGGCCTAAATTGTAGCAGCAGAAAAAAAACTTGACGAAAAACACAGCTCATTTATTAGTAAATGAAACAAAGAGAAATCTGCTAATATCGCAGAAAACTTATCACTGCCATAATTTTCTCGATCCCTTTTTCGAGATGAGAATGCAAAGTCACTTATTAATAACCAGAAATATAGAAGCAATTCTCACTGGCACTTCACAAATATGCACCGCAACAAATAAACTCAACATCCAACCAAACAGAAACTAAAACTACATGGCCTGTTTCAAGCACAAAAATCCGAAGATTAACTTAATGACACCCATCAACTTGTGTCCCCTAAATCAATACATTCCAAAGCCAAGTATAAGATGAAAGGAAAATAGCTGGCCTAAATTGTAGCAGCAGAAAAAAAACTCGACGAAAAACACAGCTCATTTATTAGTAAATGAAACAAAGAGAAATCTGCTAATATCGCAGAAAACTTATCACTGCCATAATTTTCTCGATCCCTTTTTTGAGATGAGAATGCAAAGCCACTTATTAATAACCAGAAATATAGAAGCAATTCTCACTGGCACTTCACAAATATGCACCGCAACAAATAAACTCAACATCCGACCAAACAGAAACTAAAACTACATGGCCTGTTTCAAGCACAAAAATCCGAAGATTAACTTAATGACACCCATCAACTTGTGTCCCCTAAATCAATATATTCCAAAGCAAAGTATAAGATGAAAGGAGAATAGCTGGCCTAAATTGTAGCAGCAGAAAAAAAACTCGACGAAAAACACAGCTCATTTATTAGTAAATGAAACAAAGAGAAATCTGCTAATATCGCAGAAAACTTATCACTGCCATAATTTTCTCGATCCCTTTTTCGAGATGAGAATGCAAAGTCACTTATTAATAACCGGAAATATAGAAGCAATTCTCACTGGCACTTCACAAATATGCACCGCAACAAATAAACTCAACATCCGACCAAACAGAAACTAAAACTACATGGCCTGTTTCAAGCACAAAAATACGAAGATTAACTTAATGACACCCATCAACTTGTGTCCCCTAAATCAATAAATTCCAAAGCCAAGTATAAGTAAAGTTGTCCATGAAAATTCACAAGCAAACGGCAGAGGCTATTTTCATTTTTTTCTTCTCCCTCTTTCTCATGGAGAAATTGATTAAGTTGCTGAATACGCCCTGGTTTGTCAGATTACTGCTGCGCCCCCAGAAGCCCAACATTATTAATTGAAATGACTAGGTCGCTCTATCTTAAAGAAAGTAGAACCAGCTCTTGCACGGCTGGAGACGGCGATGTTACGCATCAATGTCGTGCCCACAGTCAACCAAATGCAAGCCCACGAACAAGATTTCCAGAACCATTTCGACCATTTCACACGTAGAGAAGAGCATTTACAGGAATCATACCCTTTCTTCTTCTTTTTCTTCTTGATTTTGCTTCGTCAATCAAGTTGGAACAGGTGAAACTTTCCCTGCAGGTTTTGGAAAATTCCACTTCATGAGCTCAGATTACCGCAGATTCTTCAAACTAACAGAACTAAGGGAAAGAAGGAGAGAGTGCTCTGAGCGATTATTTCTGACAGAAGGTAAAAAGCCCTTTGAAAGTTGAAAAGGGAAAAGAGAGTGATGCGGGTTTGCGACGAAGGAGAACACTGAAAATCACGTGCCCTTAGACGATTCGGAGAGTCTAGTTGAATCAGGAATCAGAGCTGTGTCGGTCTTCTCCTACCGGAGATGGTGGTTGCTATTGGTGCTGTTGCGGAGGCGAGAGTCTGGTTGACCTGGGAATCTAGGGTGTGTGGAAGGAGAGCGTGGCTGCGTGGGAACAAGGAGGAGACGAAGTCCCGGACTCAAGAGCTAAGTTTCAGGTCTTTCTCGTACTTTTGGACCGGTCACCCGAGAACCGGACTGGACTCAATCCGGTTCCAAGGAATCAATAACACAAATAAGAAAAAATCACATGCATGGTCACCCATCGTGCCATCCTGTGTAGCTAATTTTCCCCATAGTCACAGTCAATTACTTGACCATGCCAACACACCATCAGAATTTTCCTACACTCGAACGTCGGTTCTGATGCACATATAGCAGCTCCATGGTATCATCCGCATCAGTCGACACCCAAACCAATCCACCCAATATCCACACTTATTCAGTTTCTATCTGACCGATGATTCATCCACAGCTTCGATTTGACGTACCCATGAGAAATCTGGTATTAATCCTACTAAGGTCTACATCGCACCACTAATTCAGTCGCAATCCGCATGAAACTACCAGCACAGTCGTACAGAACCATTCCGCAGACAAGAACCGCAAGTCATAACACCAATTCCTCAATCACAAACGCCGTCGATTGTTTTAGTCAGTCATCAATCTCGCCACCCCCAGGCCGAAATCGAACCAGCATTGGTCCATTACACTACCCTCAATTGAATCCGACACCAAACAATTAGGTTTAGAACTTGACTTGCCTTGAGATGGGAACCGCGGCTGAGTTGCACGTGGGCTGAGCGAATGGCAACGAAGGGCATCCAGGTTGGTTAGGGGTTGGCCGCGCGACAACAGTCTAGCGGAATGGACGGCAACGAATGGCTTTGAAGTCAGGGACGGCCGTGCAAGCGCAAGCGATGGAGCAGTCGGCCAAGATCTGTGTCGGGTTCTGTTGCACAGCATCGATCGGAGCGAAAGCTCTCCCTCTCCCTCCCTCTCTCTGTTGCAAGCGTCCCCCGAAGAAGAAGATGAGAAAGTCGAACCTACCAGAAAATCGTTCTCTCGATCGATCGCAAGAGTGTGTGCGGGAAGCCTTTGGGTTCTTCCAAGGCACAGAGTAGTCGGGCAGAGAGCAACTGAGAGGAAACCCGGGCGAGAGAAGAAAGGACTGAGAAAAACCCTAATGTTCGCTTGGACGAGGAAGAAAGGACTGAGATTATGAGAGGTGTAGGCTGCGTACGGTAACGTTTCTATTTTGGGAGCATTTTTTGAGTAGAACAAATTTTTTTTTTTGTTTCTATTTCCAGCTACGATTTTTATTGCAAAAACATATTTGGTAAGTTAAAAAAAATACTTTTTTCCAACCAGCGGCGGCGGCCGATGACAGCGATCGACGACAGGCGGCAGCAATAGGCGGCGACGGCGACGGCGACCGAGTGTGGTGGCCGCATCGTCTACGATAAATAGTTGTTCCAAAAGTGTTCCAAAATCCAAAACCAAATTTTTTTTGTTAATTTAAAAGTGTTTCATGGCACAAAATTGTTCTGCAGAACAATTTTGAAACATTTTTGCACCATACACGTGTTTCTATTCCAAAATTGTTTCCGAAATAATTTTGAAACAGAAACACTTTCCCTTACTACGATTCATATGCAGCCGTAATGACCGTGAAAAAATCGTACCTCGAATCCCCCTTCTCTAATAGCTCCTGTATTAGCCCGACCTTAAGCCTCAGCTCCAATGTCTTAACAAATGCACGTTACTTACCTAAAAAAATTATCGACAACAAGGGGTGTCTTAAACTCAGCAAGTAAAATTCGAATCCATCTAATAGCATCACCAATAGCAAATCAAGTTCAGTGCATCAAGCAAACCAAGAATCACAACCATGCACATTCACACTCAATATAGGTCAATCAATATGAATATGAATAGATAGCCATAACCGTACGATAACAATATGTCTCGTACCGTTTCAGAGACCAGTCTAGTCACACAACAGGACCACCCAATCACACAGCGGGGTCTTCCCATAAACTCCATGGGGTACAAGTATGCATATGAATCAACAGCCATAATCGTAAAATAATAATGTCTCGAACCGCCTCCGAAACCAGTCCAGTCCAGTCACACAACAGGGCCTTCCCATACACTCCATGGGGTACCATTTTCTTTTCAAGGTCGCAGCGCATTCATCTCACTTTCACTCAATGCATATTCATGAACTGAATGCCCACATGACACATAATTTAGTATCTTAATGCAAGTCATAAAATGATATCCAATTTCCATATACAACTCCGATGGTTCTTTAAAGTTTCCTTATGTCAATTCATGACTCTCAATTCCTTGTTCACTACAGTCATCGAACACATCACAGACCAGCAAAGATTTAGGTGCCACCCATAAACTCATCCAAAAACATAGATTCAAGCATAAAGGAGAAAGATAAGTCTATAGAGATTTTCAAATTTCTTCTGTAATTCTTCTTCTTTATTCAGATTAGCAAATCCACAATACTCATGCCATAACACAATTTCCATTTATATGTTTTTCGGTCACCAGTACATTGCTGGTTCTCTGTACACCAATATCCGCCACACTTTCTTTTCGCATTCTTTCAATTGGCTCCAACTAATCAGTAAACTATTTTGCTAGTAATACGAAACTGTCTCCTTTCAGTCCTCTCATTGGACACTTAATTCTAACAATTTGACTTCTAAATCAGCCAAGACTCGACATTATGGAAACACTAATTGGTTGTAGCAACCTGCTATACACTTACAACCAAGTGCATCTATACAGCCGATTCGAGTAAACATCTCCCAAAAATCTCAGTAAGTTGCCTTTTTATAATGAACCGACAATCCCCTAGATTCCCCCAAATAACACTAATAGCCAAACCTATCCAAAATCATAGACGTGCATCTAACATTAATTTCTTAAATTTGCAGAACTTGAAGTTGTATTCACTGGACTTTAACAGTACAAAACTTCACTCTCCTACTGTCACGTTTTGTAACTAAGACATTAATACGCAACACCCCTTTCATTCCCTCGACAAAACACAAATGGACTTCGATGAACTACAATTGATTATTCTAAACTGAAGTACTCAGCAGCTCGCACATTGTTCTTCTTCCATCGACACAATCCCAATTTCACTTCGCATCAATACAATTCCCATCAGTACTCTTCAACATCATCAACATCAACAACACCTTTATCTCAAACTAGTTGGGGTCGGCAGTCGATGAACCCCAAAGAATCATAAAAATAAAAATAAAAATAAAGCAGAATCAAGAGAGGGAAAAGAGATAAATGTGTAAAAATAAATAAGTACATATATATATATATATATCTATTTATCTATACACTACCCCTCCACAATACTAATAGCCTCCTTCCACTTCGTACTAAGACAAATCGTACGCCAATCTATTTCTCACTCCATTAAATCTTGTTTTACTGCTTTCCCCCAAGTAAGTTTCGGTCAACCTCTTGCTTTTTTCGTATTATGCTCTCGATAGCAAACTTCTATTCGTACCGGTGCATCTAAGGGTCTTCGGAGAATATGCCCAAACCATCTCAATCTATGCTCTCTTATCTTTTCCGCCACCGATTCTACTCCAACTTTTCGTCGAATCTTTTCATTCCTTATCTTATCCATACTCCTATGACCGCACATCCACCTTAACATACTCATTTCCGTTACTCCCATTTTATGCTCATGTTTCCTTTGTGCTGGCCAACATTCAGCTCCATATAACATGGCAGATCTGACTGTTGTTCTATAAAATTTTCCTTTTAACCTAAGAGGAATTTTGCGATCACACAAAAATCTCGATGCACTGCGCCATTTCATCCAACCTGCTCTGATTCTATGGCTTACATCCTCATCAATGCAATATTGATCCCAGATATCTAAATGTATCTTTTTTGGGTACCTCCTGTCCAAGCATATTTACGGCTTCTTGATCCCCTCTTTCTGCAGTGTCAAACTCACATGTCAAGTATTCCGTCTTACTTCGACTTAACGTAAATCCTTTAGACTCCAACGTACTTCTCCATATTTCTAACTTAGCGTTAATCCCAGCCCTATTCTTATCAATAAGCACGATATCGTCTGCAAATAGCATCCACCACGGCACCTCATCTTGAATATCTTTTGTTAGCTCATCCATAATAAGGGCAAAAAGGTAAGGGCCCAAAGCAGAACCCTGGTGTAAGTCTACTGTGATTGGAAAATAACTTGATGTGCCATTACAAGCCTTCACACATGTAACAGCACCGTTATACATGTCCTTGATTGCCTCGACATATTTTAAAGGTACTTTTTTCTTCTCAAGAATCCACCACAAAACCTTTCTTGGAACCCTATCATACGCCTTCTCGAGATCAATAAACACCATATGGAGGTGCTTCTTTCTTTCTCGACATCTTTCAATCAATTGTCGTATTAAAAAAATAGACTCCATGGTAGATCTTCTTCGCATAAATCCAAATTGATTGACAGAAACCTTGATCTCTATTCTCAAACGATGCTCAATAACTCTCTCCCACAGTTTCATTGTATGGCTCATAAACTTGATACCTCTATAATTAAAACAATTCTGGATATCCCCTTGTTCTTGTATATAGGCACAAGTATACTCTTCCTCTATTCATCAGACATCTTATTAGTATGGAGGATCTTGTTAAAAAGACTAGTCAACCAACTTATTGCTACATCCCCTAAGCATCTCCACACTTCAATAGGAATACCATCAGGTCCCAAGGCTTTACTAGTCTTCATCTTTTTTAATGCCTCCCTAACTTCTCGTGCTTTAACTCTACGCACAAACCTTCTATTTGAATCATCAGAAGCATCTTCCAAATCCACCTCACTTCTGTCGCTCTCTCCATTAAAAAGTTTGTTAAAATAACTCATTCACCTGTCCTTGACATCTTCATCTCTTATCAAGAGTGTTTGATTTTCATCCTTGATACATCTAACTTGTGTCAAGTCTTTACTTTTATTGTATCTTGATTTTGCAAGTCTATAGATGCCTTTTTATCCTTCTTTGCTCCCAAGTTTGTTGTACATATCGATAAAAACATTGCCTCTGGCCTCTCGTACAGCTTTCTTGACACTTTTTCTCGCCAATCTAAACTTTTGCAAATTCTATTCATTAGGACATTTATGTAAGCATCCGAAACACTCCTTATTCCGCTTAATTATCTCCTGCACCTCTTCATTCCACCATCAGTACTCTTATTGACCAGAATTTATTTAATCCTATGCATACCGAAACGCACCTCACCCATATCTTAACAACTAAAGCTATTCATTTCAGTATAACCCAATATTCTACAACTCAGCTACAAAATTGATCATTTTCTATCCCCAGTTAACCCGAAATCCACTCCCCAGTCGCGACATGCCTTCTCTTCCCCCTTACACTTCTTCATACTCATATGTGATCGTCCACGTACAACCAACTCGTATTTTCAAAATCGAATTCATCTCTCTCGTTCAGACTTGCTCTGTTCATTCCCGAGACCACACATCAAATCCAACACCAAAATCAGGCGACTAAAACGATAACGTAGAACTCAGCTTGCTCTAAGTCGTTTTCTTCGATTACCAGTCTTGCCCCTCTCCCCCAAACCGAGACCAAATCGGCATTCGCACGTTGCCCTATCCCCAACCCAACACCCATCGAACAGATTAGTAAGCGAATTAGAATTCGACTTGCCTTGAGATGGTGGTAGCTGGGTTACGCGCGACTGAGCGGACGTCGGGTAACGGGTCCGGAGTCGGCTGGACAGGCGACGGTCTCTCCCGAACGAAGGAGAAACGAAAAGTCGAGCCCTCCAGATCCTTCTCCGGTTCTCCCGTTCGGCCAGTGCCTCAGAAGAAAGGAATTTAGAGCTCCATGGGCTGTGCTAAATTGGGCCAGACTTGATCTGGGAAGGGAAAATCCTAAAATAAACAAAATGGGCCTTCACTTGGAGTCCATTAGTTTGGACGAAAACAATTTCATGGGTTTAGAGTTCTCGAGTCCATTCCTTTCACGCTGGGCTGGCGTTTGCTGGGTTCTATGGTCCACGAAATTGTTGACTGGAAATAAAACAAAAGTCTATTAGTTGATTCAATAAATCTATTCCAAATTCCATGATTTCCCATCGCAAAATTCGGTTTTCAAATCTATTTTGTATAATTCTTGTTTATACATAATTATAAAAACGGGGTGTCACAGACCGGGCGGTCCGGTTCCAGAACCAGAAACCTGACCGCCTAGTCACCGGTTTCAATTTTAGGAATCGAGGACTGGACCGGATTCCCTAAAATCGAGAACCGGACTATCGGTCCTGATCCGATCCGGACGGTAATTTTTGCACACCCCTAAATGCCAACTCGAAACCGATTGTAGCATTTTATTTTTCATTTGTTTTTATTTTTGTATAATATGTATGTTGTCAAATATTAATATGATTTTTTCTGTCTGAAGATAATATGTCAAATATACTCAATTTCAACAAATATTTTCTATTTAAAAAAAAGTGTAAAAGAACTTAGGATGAGGGGTAAATCTATTCAAAATCGGTTTGGTTTAAAGATTCTTTAACCAATTTCTTGCCTCAGTTTTTTGCACCAATGGAGATAATCAAGGAGTAGGCCTGCTTTCCATGGATGGCATTAGGGAATTCTTGATTAATTATTTTCTCATTACCCTGATCAAAAGATTATGTCGGGACAAATCATTGATTTCTTTTGGGTAGCGAGTGTGGACTTACTATTTTATACTGCGATTAGTTTATTTAATTTGTTCATTTAGTTGAGCTATCAGCCTTAGTCAAAAAATAAAGATGCAATGGTGGTGCAGTCCCAGAAATTTTGTAGCTATTAAGATTTAAAAAATAGGGATAAGTGTAATGAAATCTTAAAACTTATCACGAAAGTATAATTGAATCCTAAATTTTTAAAAAATGAAACTAAGTTTTAAAACTTGTCAAATCAATTCAATAAAGTCTTTTCATTTCCGACTAGATTAATGAAAAAAGTCGACGTTTTTTATTTTATTATTGTCTTAATACACGTGGTGTGAAGCAATGCCCACTAAACGCAACGTCAGAAAAAACATTTAAGAATTAAAAAATACGCACTGAATTAGATTGAAAAAAAAAAGCCAAAAGTTTTATATATATACACACACTACTCGTTACCAACAGTAGTGGCCACCGACAAGGGCGAGGGCTTGTTCCTTGTTTTTTACTTGGTTTTAAAAAATAAAATTAAAAAGAAATTCTAAAATAAATTTGAACAAAAGAAAGCACTTAAAAAATTAACATAGAAGAGAGAAAGTAATAAAAATGCCATGTGAGCAGTTAAGTTACACGAATTTAATGAAATGATTTGATTATACCAATTTAACAAGTTTAAAATCTTGATTGCATTTTTTTTTTGTAATTTTAGAACTTAATTGTATTTTCGTGATAAATTTTAAAAGTTCTAGTACAATGTGTACCATGGGAAGAATTCTACGAAGGAGAGCAAGAATAACTCTTTCTTTTAACATACTAGTATCGTTTATGCGAGCAAGAAAAATTAAGGAAAAAGAGAGAATTATTTTTTGATTTTTTGTAGAAAATCGAATCAGCTTATTGAAGGAAGAGAAAAATTCGATTTAACATTTCGAAATGTAAGAGCCGTTTATTAGATGACATGAAATTGTGTTGACTTCTTAAGTTATCATTTCGCTAATTGCTTAATCATGCATTTGCTTAATTATTATTGTATCACAATGTCTAGGAAAATTTTGATATTGAGATGTATTTTTATGTATTTGCTTATGTGAGATTGAAATGTGTTTACAGTTAATAAAGAGATCAAAATATGAAGATTAACCCCTTACCAAAAAAAAAATATGAAGATTAACCTTCATAAACACCGACACCCAATAATTGCAAGCTTCCTTTTTTTTTTTCTGCTTTTGTCATCATTGGAAACAGAATCTATGTCAAATGGTACCCCCCAATTTTGGACTCCATCTTGATCTTGCTTCTCCAAATTGGTTTTGTTTTATTTTTCAGCTGTTGCTTGGTTGTCATCATCTAATCATGCCATGATTGTTGTGACCCCCCCCAAATAAAAAATCATACCATGATTGTCTTTATCAGCATCTTGGCTGCCCAACATTGTACCATTTCAAAATCATTTTGCTTCTTTACTCAATTTTAGTGACTGCATGAGATCGATCCCTTTCTCACTGCAATCATCACGGTCGAAGTGGGGCTTCAGCACTTTGGCAATTAGGCAGATGAAACTACCAAAAACGAAAGATGAATGAAACAATTACAGGTGCTGTTTCACAGTGATTCCAGAGATTCCTCAATGTCCCTTCCCATGTCTGCAAGTTCCATGCCAGACAAAGCCAAGCCACTTTTGGTTCTCTCACCGCAGAAGCAAGCGTACCGAAATCTCTCTCTGTCATGACTTGCATGATGCAAAATGGAATCCAATAAGAAACTTCCGAGGTGGTTTCCTCTTCCTCGTATGAGTTGTTTGACATGTGTTTCGCATGTGAAGACACCTAGATTTGCAAACGCACAACATGGGTCCATAACTAACCAGTTTGGGGACAGCCTACCTCTCATGCTCTTGTTCTTCGCCCACGTCTCTGTTCTGAAGTCTTTCCATGATTTTTCTTATTTCCAGGAAAGGAAAAGAATAAATGTGAAAATATTTTCTGTCACTGTGACCCGGAAAGGTAGTTACTTGGGATGTGCTCGGTGACCCAATTAGGCAGTTCAACTCTATTGCCAACATATCTACTTTTGTTAACTCCAATTGATCACACGATCCGTCATCGCATCAAGCCAAAAGCTACTTTTTGGGCAACTTTTCTTCTTCTGTTTACTTCCAATTTATCACACCGTCCACCATTGGCTTTGAGCCAATTAAGTTACCACCACCCTCCAACCGAACCTCCTCCTCTTCTGTATGCAATGCACTTATATTGATGTGGGCCTCTCTCTCTCTCTCTCTCTCTCTGAATGAAGAGTGGAATGAAGATTCAGTGGAGAAACAGAAAGATGGCTGCAGGGTGTCAGGGAATTGTCTTGGCAATCTTGGTTGTCATGTCTGTGACACTTGACTCGAGCATTAGCTCTGCAGAAGCAGGACTAGTGCAGAGTGCGAGTGCAAATGGAGTGAAGGGGAAGAAACAAGAACAACAGAACAAGTGTGACATGTATGAGGGGAGTTGGGTGTATGACAATTCTTATCGTCCCTATGACCCCTCAGCCTGCCCTTTCATTCGCAAGGAGTTTGACTGCTTCAAGTACGGCCGACCCGATCGGCTCTACCTCCAGTACCGATGGGAGCCCAAAAACTGTTACTTGCCTAGGTACATCTCTCTCTCTCTCTCTCTCTCTCTCTCTCTCTCTCTCTTTCTCTCAATCTTTGTTTGCGGGCAGGCGCGTCTGTGCATCGTTCATCTCACGTTGTCGTCGTGTTCATATCAGTATTGAAAATATTCATAGGCTAGTGTGTGTTAATCTTGTCGTGTTTCGATTCTTCTTGCTCGCAAAAAGATAGGATTTTTGGAAAGTTTTCACCTTTTCTTGTACGGCAATATTAATCGAGAGTTTGCCACTCCGTGAAGATTTTTAATTGAGCGGTTGGGCTTTAGGAGTGCACAGGAGTCAAACGTGTAACGAGTTCTTTTCTGAGATCTAACGTTAATGTTTGGTGAAGCTGGCTCCCACAAGAGAAGAAAAAGAGCCTAACCACCTGGAAAGCGGAAAGGACTGTCACTGCCTTTCGTCTACCTGCTTGAATTTTTTCTTATTCATGTTAGTTGGGCAATAATTCTCAGTTTCTGCCACACACACACACACACACACAAAATAGGGAGAAGTTCAAAAAGTTGGCAATGCCTTTTGGCAACAATTGTGTCTTTGTTCTTCAAGATGACATTTCTACAAAGTTGTGACATCGGGGGAGAATTACAGAGATATGACTGGATGCTTGTGCCGAATTTATGACGTTTGCATCCAACTGTCGCGGATAAGAACATGTTTCTGAATGATGTTGCAGGTTTGATGCTGAAGGTTTCCTGAGAAGGTTCTGGGGCAAGAAGATTATGTACATTGGAGACTCCTTAAGCCTCAACAACTGGCAATCTCTAATATGCTTGCTTCACGCTGGCACGCGGAATTCAAGCATCTTGCAGGAGACGGATGGCTCGGTTTCTAAGGTCACATTCCAGGTGATCGAAAATTTTCCTCAAAGTATCACATCAAAATATCTGGATGATTGGCATGACAATGGACAATGAACGAGGAATGTTCATAGATCTCATGACATCACTATCGTGCAGGATTACGGAGTATCCGTGATGCTGTTTCACTCCCTATACCTGGTCGACATTGAAGTGGAAAGCATCGGCAGAGTTTTGAAGCTAGACTCACTTAAGAATGGTGGTTTGTGGAAGGAGATGGATGTGTTGATCTTCAATACTTGGCTATGGTGGCACAGGAGAGGAGATAAGCAGCAGTACGTTATATTTTCTTACAGAAGTTGTGTTGTCTTCAGCTGGTTTGAAAGATGCAGAAACTGACCTCTTTTTTCTTTTTCTTTTTCTTTTTCTTTTTCTTTTTTTGGTCACCCGCAGATGGGATTACGTTCAAGAAGGTAATCTCACGTACAAAGACATGGATCGGATGGTTGCGTTTCGCAAAGCATTGACGACATGGGCGAAGTGGGTGGACTCCGATGTCGACACGATTAAAACTAGAGTCGTCTTTCAAGGAATTTCGCCCTCCCACTACAAGTAAGTCCTTTTTCCTTTCAATCCAACAATGAGTCAAATGCGTACTGATTGCTTCAACGATTTGACGAGTTTTAGCGGGACGGACTGGCATGAGCCGGGAGTGAAGGACTGCTCAAAGGAGCAGCTACCGATGACTGTATCGACATACCCAGCCGGATTGCCAGCTGCAGCATACGTGGTGAAAGAAGTGATGAGCAGCATCATAAAGCCTGTCCATTTGCTGGACATTACCACTCTTTCTCAGCTGAGGAAAGATGCACATCCTAGCATCTACAGTGGTCTCAAGGTCATGGACTGCACACACTGGTGTATTGCAGGACTTCCAGATACATGGAACGAACTCCTATCCGTGGCGCTCGCGGCTTGAAACAGCGACACAACACAAAAATGAGAACAGAGATTAAAGGATGGAGTCAAGAGCAGCCAGATTGGTCCAATACATTGATGGGACGAATATGTCCACTCGAAATAAGAATAATGCTCGTTCTTTTTTGTAACGAGAACAAAAAAGATTGTCATTAGTGTCATTTTTGCAAGTCATAACCGTGTCTAAGTAGGGACGGGTGCCACAATGTTGACAGAAGGAATGGCGATGGAAAGACCTTCAACAGTAAGACTTCTAGAATAAGAGATCGCTTTGAATAGGGAGTACAAGATATAGTCCGCCAAAAGCTAATGAAGTGGCAAGAGTTCAATAGAAATAAATCACTCAAAAGAAATATGTGACCACTTTCCACGCCAAAGCTGTCATTTCTACTCTTCTCCTATTTCTCAATCATTTTCCGACCCAACAGCATATCATCAATTAAGTCCGGCACAATCACAACTTCACAGAGGCAAGAAAAAAGAACGACTTATGTTCATTTGTCTATGACATCCTAAGACTCAAAAGTCATATAAGCTAGAAGACCTGGTGGCTTTAGGACTAATCTTGATATATAGTCTGAGTGTCCCTGGCAACTTCCAGATAAAAAAGCTGATTCATTTGATCAAGAAGTTTTGATCCCATGAGAAGTGTGCAACAATGAGAATGCACATAGCACTCCTCAGGAAAGAACACCATTTCTTTTTCTTAATCAGATAAATAACGCCATGTCCTAGCACATTAGAAACAAGCTGCATGCAGATATGATATAACACCACAAAATTTACCAAGAACGGATCCACTTGACAAATAGGGGAAGAGGAACAAGGACGGCCACAGGATTCGGCATGTGTTGTCATGCCAACATTGGCTAACCAAGTAAATTCAAATGAAATAGAGAGGAAGAAAATAGAGTGACTAAGTTGAGACGAATAAAGACCAAATGAGCCTATACATTGGCTAGATGCAACCAAGGGGCAAAAGGAGTTACAGATACCATTAAAAGGGGCAGTTAATTTAACACAGTTATGGCAGAGAGATGAGTAAATTGGAATCTCTCCGCCGGCTCACTATGCAGGTGCTGAGAAAGAAGAGCTTCAATTTCTTTATACAAAATATGAAAGAAAATTGGAAAATAGAAGGAAAGAGAATAACACAACTCCCAGACAAGTCCACAATATTATTTTCTACCTCCTAAATCTCCAGGCCGAAACTGAAAACAGGGGTCTGTCGTGCCAGCATAAGAGGAAGCACCCGCTCTCTTCTTTTAGGTTGTACCCGTCATAACCATAGCTCTGCAGCAACATCCCTGCTTGCAACAATCCATTGTAACTCAAGGACACCTTCCCAAACCCAGCTAACTCAAGCCTCAAAATCCACTTCTCGAGCTTCTCATGTCTCTCCTTCCTCTGAACGCCCTCGCTAGCAATGATATTCTTAATTTCCTCTCCGAACAGCAGTTTCTCAACCTTTTGTCGCTCTACTGATGCTCTCGGAACAGTAGACTCCAGACAATCAAACAGGGAACCATAGAAGTACAATGCTTCCACATATCTCTCCATTAAGGTAGCCCCATTATGGTTTGATTCTTGCTCGGTAATCACCATTAGCTTAGGTGACAATCCCCAGAGAGAAGTCAAAAAGCTCCCCATCTTCGGTGATAGGTTACAAGATAATGGGGAAGATGCAGAAGCTGAGTCAGGACTAGCACAATATAAAGGGACCACCTCTTTCTCAAGCCACTCTCCTAGAGTGCGCTGCTTCATATGCAACACTCTCTGTCGATGACTAGAGCTAGAACTGTTGGATGCTGAAGGCGAGGTCCTTCGCTGTGTCTCATCATCAGCTGCCAAGACGGTATGCAGCTGGAGCACAGAGCTAATTGCAAGTGCTTCACCAGTCTTACGCAAACTTTCTAGATCAAGATTCTCCAGCGTACAGACAATAGGATTGAACTGAAATGGGATATCCAATTTTTCAGCTTCTTCAGTCAATCGAAAAGCCATTTGATCTAAAACCTCTTTCTGTTCATTGATGCCTGTAATTCTCAAGTGAGGCGGGCCTTCTGGCCTAGCTTTTAGTGACTGAAGAAGATTGATCCACTGAGCAGGCTCAAACGAGTTGAGGTCGATAATGTGAACCATCTTCTCCCCCTCCATCGCTTCTAGTATGGCCTGATTAGTGATTACGTATGCGAGCTTCAAGAAGGGGCAAAGCTCAAAAAACAATCGCTTGACAAGAATTTCCTCAGACACTAGGGACATTTTTGTCGAGTTAAGGGCTTTATGAAGGCCTGGCCAACCTTTGAGTATCCGGTCAGCAAGTGCTTCAGTGAAGTAAGCAGCAATTCGCTGCATAGTATCACCATCAGGAGAAGCAAGATGTGAGATTTGCTCAAGGCAAATATTAGCATTCTCCACACTACCAGCAGCGACATGGCTAGCACAGCCAACAAGATAACGAATCAGCCACAAACCTCTGTCTTCAGGATTAACTTCTCTGAGCAATGGGTATGGTGATCCTATGCCAGGAGAAAGTGACATCAACGAGAACATCTGAAGGGGCGATGAAGTTACAGATGATGATCCCTCGTCGTGAACCATACCCACCATTGATGATCGGGAAAACCTTGAGTTACGAGGATTTACAATCTCAACTGCACCACCACAATGAAATCAGATCATGCAAGAAAAGTCAATCTCAATGTCAAGCAGTCACACCAAAGTTCCTTTATAAAAGATGGAAGGAGATGAGAACAAATGCAAGCCGGGACTCCTAACTGCAGAACTCAAATTCAGTGACAAGCTCAACCTAGAACGGCAAAACAGTTATAGTGAACTCCAGTAATGAAACAAATGATGTCGAGCATCTCACCACTCATAGAGCATATTAATAAGAGGTGGTCATCTACCTTCATCAATATCCAACCTCTTGCACTGAGATAGTTAAGAGTTACATGTATTCCTCAATGGAACACTTCCTCATTTAATAAGCAATAAAAAACACAACAGCTAAAACAGATTTTGGCAGAAGTCTCTTCATCTGCAGCTGTCCGGTTTCTCACTAAGACCTGAAGAATTCACACCATTTACTGCTCAACCGAGTCATTCGGGCACTGTTACCTCTTGGTTCATCAAGTACTTTCAGCTTTGCAAGATCAACAAGGTAATTACTTTCGTTCCCACAAATAAATTTGAACTACATCAGTGACTTGAGATAATTCAAGCACATGCTATGCTTTTCTTTTCCCCAAAAGAATCAAACCCAGGCCTTACTCAAAGAACTGAGCAGGATCAACAGAATTACCAGATAAAATGTTGATGTATGCTTGCTTCTTGAGTCAGTGCTCCAGGAGAACAGCAGATATATGTTACTGAGCTGGGAAATTTGATTAGTCACAAACCCAGAAAAGACTCCATGAAAAATTCTGAACTCAATAACCCAGTACACCTCACCCTTCTAGCTCTTGGTCCGGAGGTCCATTAAGAGCCATTTGGGTGTCTAGGGTTTTATGGCAGAGCGAGCCAATTGGGATAAAAGCTCTTGTCTTGAAGAACTTTTCCATAGCTGCGTTGGCGACAAAGCACGAGGTTGTGTTTGTCGTCATTGTTTTGTTGTCTTTTGTTACGATCAGAGGAATATGGAATTTCTGGAATCCCCCTCCCGCTCGCGCTCTCTGTTCCAAAATATTTGTTTGTTCTCTCTCTTCCTCGCACTAGGTAAAGCTTTGTCTGGACACGAAGCGGATGGGAATAAAAGCTGGCCAGAATTTGGGGCTATTCTCGAGAAAACTGTTGATCCAAGCATGTCATGACAAAACAAAATAACACCTTTTCTTGTTGCTTAGTGGGTGAGAGTGGGGATTGCGAGGAAAGCCTCAGGAGTGCCTCCAAAATCTGCATTTGGATTCTTGTCCAAAGGCAAGTGAGAAGAGACCATCCACTTGGTACTTTGTTTTATTTCTTCCTTTTTAGTTCAACATGTTAGGAGTCTAAGGACAATGAGACAAGGGGATATTGGAACAAGCCAAAAGTAGATACAAAACATTTCAACTTTACTGGTGGAGTCTTTGGGTGGGAGTTCTTGCAATTTGTTAATTCCGTTCCTCAGAATTCCTAGGCACATTCCTTCGAGAGGGAAAAGAGAACCGAAAAAAAAAAGCCATAAATAATTTGCCTGAAGCAATCAAAAGCTTGGCAACATAATCTTGAATATTGGGATATGCAACCCAAAAGCAAACCTTTGAATATTGCGTTCAGAGCAGTGGTATACCACCTCATGGATTCTTAAACAAATCAATTTGTTTCCTTAGTGGAAGGTATTGAATTGACATATATGTTATGTTCAAGTTAAGACGCACTTGAGATTGTGTGGTTAGGCGCACTGATCCTAGGTTCGATTCACTAAATGAGCACATGTGATTTAAGTGGGGGGCATGGCGGTGTATTGTTGTGCTAGTCTCCTCCGAGAAATAGTCGAGGTGCACGCAAATTGTCCCGAACACCTTGGTTATCAAAAAAAAAAATCAGAACTTTCTCGAGGCACTCACTTAAGTTTTATAACTTCTTTTTCAATCATTTGAGTGTCGGGACTCTTAAAAAAATATACATTTGAAAGTGCAATAAATTTCCATCGATTATTTGAGTGTCATAAATTTTAAAAACATTTATTCAAGCCCCAAAAGATCCTATGTGGCATAGCATCCGTGATTCTGTGATTAACCTTTAAAAAATTTATGGCACTTAAGTGATCTATTAAAAATTTGTATGGTTCTCAAGTGATTAAAAAATAGTTATGGCATCAAGTGGGCGTTACACATAAGTTATAGTACTAATATAATCGGGGAAAAAAAATGAGCTTCAAATGAACGTTGTACTACGATACATGTAGTGCATTTTTTTCCTTTAATCCATCGTCTGTTTTGTCAGTTGCATGCAAGATTTTTGATTGGGTACCCGCGTTATAACTTGGAAAAAAGGAAACAGAACTCAAGGTTTTGGTGGTGGTATGATGTTGGCTTTGTTGATTGCTAAATTTGTCTTCAACACTAAAAATATGGTACTAGCATTGCTACATATCCCAAGTGATTCACCTTTTACAAGCAAGCCTTTATGTTGTTGATATTTCATGTGAAATTTCACCTTCCCCTATCCCTTAAGCAAATTAATATGAGCATACATGTTTAATGGAGGCATGATTTTCCTTTTAACACGACTAGTTAATCCTTCTGTTTTGTTCTCTCCGTGCCTTGAAAACCCTAATCTGATCTCTCTCTCCTCTCTCTCTCTCTCTGTTCTTCCTGGCTTTGGGCTGCGAAGGCAAATGCTATGCTTTGGTTTATTGCTTGTTATAATTCGGTCAACAATTACGTCCTGCTTCGATATGCCAAATTCGCATGTGGACAAACGAAAGCATCTGTCTTTGCTTTACACGCTCCCTCAAAAGCGGATACAAACTAGAAAAAGATGACAAAGCAAGGACACAGAATTCTCTCTGACAATTTTAGTTTTTATGGTAGGTTTTTCCCATTGCGAAAAGCAAACAAGTTTAAGCTCCCTTTATTTTGTAAAAAAAAAAAAAGTAATCTAAAAAATATTTTTCTAAATGCAATCTTTATATCTCTAATAAATATGAATTAAAAAACCATTTTCATCGTCGATGAAAATATATGAACATAAATTATTGACGACAATGAAAAATTATTTTTCGTTGACTATTTATTTTAAGCGATATAAATAATTTTCTGTAGGAAAATACTTTTCAAATCATTTTATTTTTGAGAAACAAATGGAACCTTGTCAACATATTTGCAAACGATTTTGTGATTCCTAGTACTGAATTACAAGAAGCATCTTTAGACAAAGAATCAAATAGACATTCCTTCAAACTATGCAGGTTAATCAGTAAGGACTTAATAAAGATGTTTAGGCCTTGTCTTTCCTTTTCTTGTTTATGCTCTAAACTCCATGTTTGACCGATGTTATGTTGATTACTTTAAAGGGTCTTCGTTGGTGAGAGATTGGTAAACTTGGGTAGGCATTTTCAAAGAATTAGATACAATCATTGGAACATTGAAAGGGAGAGGTGGATGGAGAGAGGATGTCATGGCTTTTGGAAATTTCCTATATTTTGCTTGTTCCCAGGAAAGACGCCTTGTCCTGTCGATATGAAAGCTAACGACTTGTCCTAAACGGTAGGATATCGGTCCTAACGATGTCTTAGTGAGGGTGTTTTCAAAGGAGCGACATTTTTGTAGCTTTGTAGGCATCGTTAGCGCATTTTCCTATGTCAGTCAAGCAAATATTTTATACGCTCGCCCCTGGAGTCAAGCTGAATGACAAGGATATCATCGTTTAATCGAAAGAAAAAAATTAAATAAATAGAAGGCTCCATGAGGAAGCGTGAGAAATAGAGAGGACGAAGTTAGGGAAGCCGTTTTGACCCTGTAGGATGAAGACAAATCTCCACGAAAGACAAACTTTATAGCGCCAATTTACCGGCGAGATGATAGGCAAAATCAATTGTTGTCTTAGCGGATAGAAGATATGATGGGTGTTGGCTTCAGTATATCTTGATATATGATTTGAAGTGTTCAGAGATTGATGTATTTTCGGATGTTGTATTCATAGTCAAGTCTTGATTGGTCAAATGTTTTTCCCGACTTATTTGCTTCGACGTGTCATTAACTTCTATTGGATATCTATCACTCATGCGAATTTTACGTGAGACTTGCTCAATGCTACTCCAGTAGAAATAACCAAGTTGGCGATAGAGACTTTGAAAGCAAGGAGAAGGACCATAAGAACGTGCTATAAATTAAGATAATGCTATGATCTTTCCCACGTTATGTGATAGTTCTAACACGTGTTTTTGAAGAAGAATGGATACGAAAAAGTTCTTTTTCAACCAACCGAAGCAAAGGGAATCCTATGCCAGGCGCGACAACCCGTAAGTCCCATCTGAGGAAAATCACTTCATCACCGCACAAGTGACGAAAAATCATTACAAGAAATTAACAAAAAATCATTGGTTTGCACGGCTAGAAAATTCTTATTCTTATAAGCTGATATCCTAGGAGGATCGTCCGAAGAGATCTATAGCCCCCAAGATGAGAACTAAACAAGGAAATGTATCGTTAAGCACGCTTCGGATATACTTTGCTCGTGTACAGAAGACACAAGTAGCCCTGTACCTCACCGATTTAGAGATAAAAAAATCTCAAATCAAAGGCGGATAATGCTATTTGTGTAAGAATCTTTCGCAATTAATTTTTTTTTTTCAACATACAATATGGGTCTGTTTGCTTGTAGGAAAATTATTTCGAGGAAGGCATTTTCCGACTTTCCGGTATTTATATAACAGAAAGCTAATCGATTCACTAAAAACCTTTTTCATGTACCGAAACAACAAGTTTAGGTTGGGGGGACCGACTTTCCCTTTTGACAAGAACAATCCCACTTTCCTTAAACACCAAACAAATATTAGCTAACTAATTTACTTGAAAATAATCTCCATAAAATATAATTTTCATTGTCATGAACATTTTAGCGGAACAAACACACCCTATAATTGACAAAAACTACGGGCCAAATGACAGCATTGGTGGCACCGGCGCCCCTGGCAAGCAGGAATAGGCAATGCTCCCCCAGGACGACGCATGGCAAAGCTCAGTGTCTTTTCCATGTAACGAGTACCTTCAAACTATTGACTCACGGGAAGGGACAAAGGGATGCTCATGCAATGCCCCCGGTGATCCTTTCTTGAAGTGCTTGTTCACATAGTATGCTCAAAGCAGACGATTCGCTTTCTTCTTTTCCTTGTATCTAGTTAATCGTCTTTTAATAAAATCGCAACTGCGGGCGATCTTCCCTACCAAGCATCCGACAGATACCATCAAACTTTTTACAGTGAAAAACCCAAGAGAGTTAAAATTGACCACAGGCTGCAAAGATACAACGTTAAAACTCCATTTTTCTAATGTCACTGCAGTCCTGCCAATTCGGCCTGCTTCTTGGTTGCATCAAGTTCGCGTTTGTCTGGCAGCAAAGACTATGAAGGATTGACGAGGAAACCGACACTTTCTAGGGGATAAAGTGTGCGCAGTGACGTGGGTTTGGGACTATTAAATCAAAGTAATGCAAAACAATTTTCCGTTGAGGTGACAACTTGAATATAGTCGGATGTGTTGTAATACTAACACGAAAATTATCGAAATCTTGCAAATACGTCAACGCTAAAACTCAGAAATAATAACGAGAAAAATAAAGTACACCAGATATAACGTGATTCGGTCCGAATATCGGTACCTACATCCACGGGAAGAGCTAGTAATAATAATTCACTACATTTGGAGAATCAGATTTACAATTACTCAATACTCTCGTGTTTTCCAAACCTAAATTTCATCTAAGCCCAAGTATTTATAAACTTAAGAAAGTATAGCCTTTTTGTTCACTTTCTCACTAACTGAACTTGAATAAATACAAATCAGATGTAAACTCGCGAAGCGAAATCTCGTGTTTAGAACTCCACACGCGGCCAGAGAAAAGAAAACAATTCACTGCGTTTTTTTCTTCTCTTCGCGTCGTCCTTCCTCGGAGTGTCTGTGCACAGCTTTTCTTTGTGCGGTTCGTCTCGGTTAGGCCTCTGAAGAACGAAACCCCGAAGACCTACACCCTTTTTTTTTTCTTTTTTTTTTTATCCTTGTACGTGTTCTGCAGGCTAATAAAATAAAAGTCAGACCTAGACTTTTATTTTATTTCCTTTTACTTAGTCCCGGACCCACATGCTTTGCGTGAAAGACTCCTTGTTTTCCTTTCAAGGTTCTGATCATGTATCTCATCATAAAATATAATATAGAAAACTAGTGGGACCCTTCTTTGTATGTACGACTAGAGAAAGCAGTCCATCAACAGAAGACTTAAACTTCTTGTCTTCTTGGACCCGCTAAACAATTGCCGAAAAGAACAAAAAAAAAAAAAAACCTCGAGTCATAATTAACAGGATGGATGAAAAAGATGCAAAATGTATTACCACCGTGTTTGAACTCCCTTTCATTCTTTAGAACCTAAAACTAAATTGTGCGCTGCAGAGCATCTCTCGATCTGGAACAGGTGTTCCCGTAGATAAATCTTCTGAAACATAACTCTGCGAACTCATATTTAGCTCCAAACAAGCAAGCCATGCCATCATTCAAGCATTTGACTAAGACATGGAAGACTTAATAGGCAGATGTCTCGCCTTCAGCTACAACAGCTTTCAGTTTCCAGGGACCAGTCCTCAGTGAAATCTTTAAGATGTTAGGTTGTGAAACAGAGTCAAACCCAAATTCCAGATTTAGATCGACCCCGCAGCATGTCATGTCCAACAGCTATGCCACATGTTAATGAATGTTCAATTGATCACTATTCAACAAAGTAGGCATATTCCTGCCCTTGAGAGCACTTGATTAATATTGAAAAAACAAAATCATATTAATGTGCTCATCCTAATGCTCAAAGCGTTAATACAAAAAGTTTTTTCATTCACAATGTCCCTTTTTTTTTCCCAGTGTAGATGCGCTGAGCACCATCACATCGTCGAGGTTTAAGAGGTAACGAAAATCAATCACCCCATACCAATCGGAAGATGTTTTTACTGGCAAGCTTGCTGACAACATTGTTGGTCTGCTTCGTTAGCATTTCCTCTTGGGCACATAGGTCACCATCCTTCCCAAATATGGAACAGACAAGTAATCAGGATTATAGTGAAAGAAAACAAATCAAAAAACTGTTCTGTTTCAATTGCATGAGGAGAACCTTACTTCGATCACACAAGATGTTATGTCACTCTTTGCATGTTTTGCATTTAGAGAAGCCAACTCTATCACGAAAAAAAGCCAAGAACTGTGCACTCATTGGACAGAATAGACATGGGCTAGAGATAGACTGGTTGGCAACATGTCAAGCATAGGAACCAATGCATCATAGTACTAGAAGTGTCAAAGAAATGCAGGAATGGCTATAGAAGCTTCTTCAGTCCTACAATGGTTACTGTGACCTTTCAACTATCATATCCTATTCCTGTCATATAAGTTAATATAGTTTTTACCTGCTTTCTAAACTATGTAACTTGAAGATTATTAACATGCTTTACGCTGGAGAGAACTGCAATTCTTGTAAATCATGTATTATTAGTTTCAAAATCTGCACACGAAATAACTTCTCATACATCGGCACTCACCAGAAGAGCATAGGCACGGGCAAGAGAGAGAAGTGTTGGGTACATGTCAATAACAGCTATAGCAGCTTCTTCAGTCACTTGTGGAACCTGCACAGACAATCTCACATAATTCGATCATCCAATTGTGGTAGATTCCATCAAGAATTCCAGCCATTAGACATAAGAATCATTAGGACACTGGACACCCAAATCCACTATCGATACTTCGGTCAAAAAAAGAACATGTTTAGAAAAAGCAGATTCCAGAGTAAAGGTCATAGAGCTCAACATTTATCCAGTACATAATAACCGGATAGAAGGAAAGAGGAAAAAAAAATCCAAAAAACCTAAAAATAACTCCCGAGCAACAGAAAGATCTCCCTTGATTGTTAACAGGAACTACGTAGTAATGTCTCAACGTTTTAAGATATAACCAAATCTATCACTTACTATGAAAAAGAGCAAGTACCTGCATGAGTTGAATGGCAAAGACATCACTTACAGTCATTTTCTCCACATCTTGGCATTTTTTAATAAACTCATCAAAAGGTGGGCAAAACCCAGTGTATTTGGACTGGTCATGTTGCAATTGTAATGTGTAATAATCAGTGATCGCTTGAGTCAGATGACCATAGTTCTTAAGCGTATCAGCTAGACTGCTTGTTCTCTGCAGGTCAAAACCCTCCAGAATTTCTGTCGTGAAACAACTGCGTGTGATAAATTATGTACAGTTTAAGAAAAACTCATTATTAACTGATCAGACAATAAGCCATCAATACAAGAATAGGAAACCCACAGGAAAGCCAAAAAAAAAAAGGGAAGGGAAAGAGAACATCCTCTTCAGAATGAAAATCCACTAACCAGCAATTACACCAAGCTCACAATAGTTGCACAGACATTTCTTATATGTTAACAGAAAAATCAGATATCATATGCCCCAGGCATTTATGCAACTGTATTATTTTACTTCACAAGGAAACTGGCAAATGGCAATAATGCAGAACTTTTCACTCATTTCGAAAACTTTCCATCTTGCAAACTTGTCTGCATATAAATGATTTCACAATTTGTAAATAAGATGCAAGGAAACTACATCTATCCATGCCCTAGAAACTTCAGGGAGAACAACAAAATAAAAGAAGGAAATCTAAGAGACATTTCACAACCGTTCAACTCCATTTTGTCATTCCTTAGATTATCCTTATCTTCTTCATCATGCGTTCTCTTAAAATCCGTCCTTCCCATTTTCCCACTTTATAGCCTATCATTACTTACGCTGTCTTGATGCTTTCGGCAGGTTCACAATGATTTGGATCACCTTCCACAAGGTAAATCAGCTTCTTGAGCCCACAACTCTAAAACATATGTAAGACCCAGTGTCAGTTTAACCATCGATGATCACTTCAAAAAGCTAATAAACAGTGCACGCCAATGGGATTCTCATCTGATTTTGAAGCTAGGATTTCATCAGTTTCCTCAACAGAACAGAAGAAGGATAGGTCACACCTGTACTGGACGTCAAGTAAATTCTGAGGGAACCGTAAGTTCTCTTACTAAGCTTTGCTCTCCTGCTTATTTTAATCACATTAGCTGATCAACTTTGGTGAGAAATTATTTACAGTTTTTGCAAAAAATTGATTCTTATATCAATAGCAAAAAATTTTCTCCTATGAATACTGCAACAGACAGCATCTTTTTGTCCTAACTGCCTCTACATGCCAAAACATGAAAGAATGCTTTGCCAACACTGCCAAGTCTCCAAGCCAAGATAAGACAAGGAATCCAAGGTACCATCATTCCACAGAGTGAAAATTTTGATAAAAGACCATCAAAACAACATAAGAAATGATAACTCTGCAGGTGACTATCAGTGACATTATTAGACAGGTAAAACAAATTATAACATGCAAATGCACAGCTAAAAATTCACAGTTGGGGATGTACATAGTTACTTGATGATTTAAATAACTGAAACTGTAAGTACCAGAAGCTTCAATTTCTGATCCTTATAGCGATTATCTCTGATGGAAGAACGCAAATCCTCAACCTTCTTTCTCTCTACTATAAAATCAAGAACATATTCAGAATCGTGATATTTATGACGAGCTATCCAGATTCCGTCCCCTACTGGCAGCCGTCTGACCTGCAGATAATTTTGGTGAAAGCAATACATGGGACAGTCAGACAAGTTCAAGAGCACAGACCTGTTAAAATATCCAATATCGCTTGCCAACAGAATCTATATAGGCCTCATGCATGTAGTCTCTCTCCACCTAATCGCTTAAATTTTGGATTGGACTCTCTCACAGCATTTCCACAAAATATAAGACGCTATCATTCGCAAACTTTTTTTGACTCAATGTTGGTTAATGACAACTCCAACTTTTATGGCATGAATGCTACCTTGACTAAATCAGCTTCCTACTCTCTTACTTTACTTGATATTCCTGAAGAGCAAGCACTAACTCGTAGTATCACACATATCAGGTGGTACGCCCTTCATCTGCATAATATGACTCCAACATGACAGGCCTTCAGTTCAATTTTTCTAAAGCATTGGGGCATTCACTTTCATGGAACTCATGCTTCTTCCGTCATAGGGGAGAATATACTATCAATATGACCACTAGTTGAGTGTTGTTTGCACAATTCCAAGATCAAGAACATAATTTAAGACATGCACCATGGAAATAAAGCCAGCGGAAGAGGTTATTCCTGATTGCACATAAATGAGATCATCAAAAAAAAAAAAAAAAAACACATGAAAACAATATTATTCTACCGCAAACCTCAATACAAAGTACTTTCTCTTGCGAAAGCGGTGGATTACTCATGAGCACTAACCTCTACTTTGATGTTAAATTGGCTGCAAATGTTGTCAATTATTCTCTGAGAACGTGACCTGGCAACATTATGATAGCGCATCAATCAATAGCTTAACATTAATGATAGACTCAAGGGAAAAGTACCACATTTTTTATGCCAGAAATTGAGAAAATAACTTATGCTTGGCAAGAGCAAAAAATTTGTGTGCAAAAGTATATTTTAGAGTGACATTTCCTCAACAAAACCAACTATTGGAAATTATCTGACAGATTCTACTAATGGTAACTACTTTTGTACAACTCATATCATAAGAATCCATCACCTCACCAAATAAAGTATCCCATATGATGCACATATAGAAATTCATGGAAACAACGCTGTTAACCGACTCTAAGAATCCCAGAAGTTGCTCAAAATGCCATCGATATATTGTTAATATGCATCTACCAAAATAATAGACACGAATCCTTTTTAAAAAGTAGAGCAAAATACATAGCAACAAGCGTGCAAAACAGGGGCAAGATAAATAGGAGAATCAAACTCAAAACTTACTGACCCGCGAGTAGCAAATTGCTCTCGATCATCCAATATTAAGATCACTTCGTATGCATCCTGAAACCTCTCTCCGAAATTTAGAGGCGGCTTGCTTAAAACATTCATACCGCTCTCCACACTTGAACAGCCTGATCCACTTGCTGGATAATCCTAAGAATTCAGGTGCAAAAGAAAACAAGAATTTGTATCACCATCAACTGACCAACATATATTTGTGGGAAAATATATCCAAACGAAAGTGCTAAAGCTGATATCTTATATTGATGGAGAAACAAAAGAGGAATAAACAAATAACAAATTGCAACAACCTTGCAGTATCATTCTCATCTTAGAAACCCAAAAAAGAATGTCAAATATTTAACTCAACTAATATAGGTCCTGTCCTTATCATGGTATAACAAAAAATAGAAACAAAGTATAATGGAGGCCAACATCATTCGGTAAAAAGGAATACACAAAGAGAAGTAATTTCTCTAGTATTGTTTTTGAAAATACAATCATAAATTGCAAGTTCATGAAAAGATGTGATTCTATTACCCAATGCAAACATACATTTGAGGAGCAAGGTTTCACAGTAAAAGATGCATCAGTGAAGGTGCATTTTGTTTTGATTACGTCATCACAGATAAGCTCCTCCCTTGTACTTTGACTTCCTTCAATGTATACTTGACCTGATTTTAGAAAAACAAGAAATTCCACACTAAGAATGTTCATAATCCAGAACAGTATGGCGATATATGTGGTAAATCATTAAAATTATCGTCAGTGTAATTTCAGAGAAAGTGATTACCATGTGCCACTGCAGATCTCGTTGAAGTTGAACAACATTTCATGGCAAATGTGGATGAGGTGGAACAACCGTACACTTGATCCTCTTTGAGTCGACATAGAATTGCTGGCCATAGAGCTGAAATATCGCTCCCATCAGAAGTTTTCGAAACCTCAACAACAGCACTAAGAACTTGCTCCTTCGCATACCCCATGCCCAAAAACTGGAAGATGAAAATACAATATTACATCTTCGACAAAAATGTGAAGCTTTCATTTGCAAATAATGCTACCTTCATAATATAAAGATCGTTTTTGTAATTTGGGGATTGACAACTGTGTAAGCATCAACTGCAGCAAAATGAGAATGCCTCCTCACCTCATGTCATGAATGGCATTTTTCATGAGAATAACATATGAACAGTTTTTTGGACATTTTACAGCCTTGTCCATAACACAGCTTCTCCAACTAAAATGTTGGAGGACATGGATTTTTTTTTCCCAATTTCATCATTACAAACACAATATCAACAATTTTTCGTAGAAAGCACATAGCTGAATTGCCATCCGATACCAAGAACACGAAGACAAGCACTCAATTAGTAAGACCTTTCAAGCCAAAGTCACCATACTTGCATTCTACGTCGTAAGTGTAAAAGGAGATATAACTACACAGACCCATAAACATCCCAAGGAGACAAAAGTTTGCAGTAATAACATGACTAAGGTTTTTGACAGTACCTAGAAATTTCTCACTCTCAACAAATTTGAAAAAGATTAATAAAAAAGTACAAAAGTGCCGCATTTCAGGTATGTGATAGCAAGAAGTCAAAACAAATCTATAACTAATAAATCGCCAAGAAAAAGCCCAAGAGGAGCTCAAAATTAATTGATGACCGGTGAACGATCAACAGCTGAAAGACCATATGCCTGAACTGTTTGTGCATGTGCTCGTTCAACGTGGTATCTGACATATGTCCACTCTGCAATTTACTTAAACTAAGCAATATTAAGAAGAAATAATTTACTCTCTCAAGAGTTTGAGGGGGGATATCAGGTGGGTTTTGCCGCTTTCTCCCGCAAATAGGTTGAACTGTCAAATCTTCAGAAGATTCAAGGCTCACAGTCTCCGGATTCACCCCTTTGACCATGTCCAAGTCAAGAGATCCTTCATCGGAATGAACTGTGTCCGCCAAACCAGACCTCAGCAGACAGTCTCGTGCTGCATCCTTGCCTTCCTGAGAAAGCATGTATCTGTTTATGGACAAACTCTCATCAACCACTGAGCCAACCTCAAAGCTATCACAAGATAAATATCTGGTCAGGTTTGGATACCTCAACTAATTAATTAACCGCCTGGTAGGCTACTGACAGACGAATGAGAGAACATGATCTGCAAAGTCATTAATCTACATGCCTCTACATGTATCTATTTAGGAGTTACTGCAATCAACGAACATAGCAGATTCTCATTTCAACTAGTGTACCTTCATCTATATTTCTTACTCGATGAAATGCAATTTCTTATAAAAAGTAAGATGCCTTAGCCATTGTGGACATAGGCAGTCATTCAAGTATACTTTTCACTTGGTTGCTCTGTGGTTGAATAATCACTAGTATCAGAAATTGACTACATTTACACAGTCCACTGGAAATGGAAGCACCAAAATCCCCATCATCAGTTCATTTCAACAACAAAGATAGCTTTGAATGGTTAGTAGCAGATTGAATTTTACTAATCATTCAAATATAAATGAGCTGAGAAGTTACCCATGGGAGTTGAAATGCAAACCAATAAAAGAAAGTACAAGAATAAACAGATCTTCGCGAAAGACGTTAACGAAATTGCAAAACAAAAGAAGTGCTATACTTCGCTGGACAGCTAGATTTCAAAACTAATCCCCTTGTTATCAGTGTCTTCATGCAGCTCCATCCACTGTACCATTCCCTTGGAGAACTTCCAAATTGACCAGGTTTCCCTTTTCCTTTTTCTGGACTAAGAATAGAGTGATGTGGTTACAGAATGAACTGTTAATTCCCAATAAATACAAAAAGAAAATTTGATGAACAAATGACCTACACAATTGGTACCCGAGAAAGTCCACTAGCTTCAGCTGCATCAATGATCTCTTGCTTACGCATGTAGTCATTCCCATTTGAGGTTCCCCTGAGAATAACCAACTTACAAATTAAATTTGCAGTCACTACAAACATAAAGCTGAGAAGACGAGATATTCCTTACCTATAAAGAGTAATCAGCAATGCATAGGCAACGGAATTCTTTTTCGGAAGATAACGCTTGGTTGCTTTGGCATTCTTACCTGTGACAAACAGATCTTGCTAATTTCTTGGAAATAACCAATGAATTCAACATCTCAATCTACGTGAATCAGACCACTATGCTAAGTAAAGTATAGAGTTTTAGTTCAAAAAGAATGCATTCAGACTATCCAGGGGATACCAATATATGGATAGCAGTTCCAAATGAGAATTGCCATATCTTGCAGCAACACGTAACTTGCAAGTAACATTATACTACATTTTACGATTGGAGCGAGAAGAAAATGAATCGAGAACAAATTTGCCATAAAATCAGAAATAGAAGGAACTGATAGTACCCTTGGTGGTCAAGTCTTCATTTTCAGAATTGGGCGAATCATTCTCAAAATATCGTCTAACGAGCTTCAGAATCCACTTCCCAACGCCCCTGATCCAAAATGCCCACATTAAATACACAAGTAAACATCGCACTCGAACTTTCGAACGTCTTTACAATGTCCAGGATGCTTCGGTAAGGTGATTCTATCCCGATTGAGACTCTCCGAGAGAAGTGACAACTCACTTCAATTGGGATAACTCCTTGAGGGAGTTTATCGGTGACTGGGATTGGGAAACATTGCGAATCGCCCTGGTAAGAGTGGCCTCTGCATTCTCCGACATGCCCTTCGGGGCCTGCGAGAGCTCAAGCTTCTTCTGCAACATGAAGTGCACGAGTCCTTCGTTCGACGGACTCACCGCTCCGGTCTGGTCCTCCATTCGAGAGGTACCCGCAGCATTAGACGACCACAACGACCGGTCCTCCGATTATCCGATCGGCGTTGCGAAGAGGAACTCTTCGTGATGAGGACGCTCTCTCCCTTGGCCTGAGAGAGAGAGAGAGAGACGAAAAGAAATAGCGGTTAATTCGAAAAAATTGAAGGGCCTCTTCACATCTCTTCTCGAATCTCTACCCAGTGACTCTGGGTCGGGTCTGAATCGGGTTTCACGAATCCGGAATTGGGATCTGGGGATTCGGGTCAGGCTGGACGGGTCGAAATTAGGTTCTAATTGGACCCGTTGCCAGGTTAATTAAAACAGGGTCTAAAGCACAAATGTCTACACGTTTTGTCTCATGAGCTAAAGAATATTATGCATAGCCCAAAGGTGTTGGGTCGAGGAGTTAAGACTAATCAAATATCACATCTTAAAATCTTGAGATTTCTGGTGTTAGGCCGTGAGAAAATTTTTCTAGTCAACTTCCTTGAAAGCAAACGATTGTTGTGTGTGTTATGTTATACAATGCAAGGCGGTGCTAATTCCATTTTTGTATTGGCTACATCCACATCCTAAAGAAGTAGAACGAGAAGAATACTCAAATATATTTAGTGATCATCTTAGACTATATCATTTTTGACACTTCTTCTGTTCTGAGTAGAGTTGAACTAATGATGGGTGGAGTGGGTAAATCATTTTACAACAAACCATTTCAAGGTGATCTATATCTAAAAATTGATCCACCTCTCACCTATTTTTTTTTCACTCATCTTAAATCTACATGGGAAATTTATTATCTCCTTCAAGAATTGTCTTTTGAATACTCCGATTATTTATATGTCCATTTTCCCCACTAGCACCAAATTTTGTTCATCGCAATCCCACGGCTATATATCACGTCTGTCACACGTCAAAATTGGCTGGCCGAATCGCCCTAACCAACACTATCACTTAAACCCTGACGATTTGATTCTAGTCAAAATAGGGCTGTCAATGGGCCGGGCCGATACTCGACCTGACACAACCCGAATTGAGCAGTGCCATGCTCGGGCCGGCCCGAACGGGGCGGATCGGGTCGGATTCGAGTCGAATTGTTTTTATTTTATTTTTAAAAAAAAATTGAATGAAAATCAATTAACAAACCATCAAATGAAAAAAATATATATAAAAATAAAGTATAAAAATAAATTAAATTTAAAATAAAAAATGGGTATTTAAAAAAATTTGGCGCCGGGCCAAACCGGCCCGAATAACAGACCCGGCCTGAAAATTCATAAAATTTTTGGGCCAGGTCGGGCCTATTTGACAGTCCTAAGTCAAAAGATTAACGCATCTACACCAAAAAAAAAAGAGAAAAGCTAAAAAAAAGAGAAAGGACGAAAACGTGTATGAACAAACTTTTTTTTTTATCAACGCTGGTGGCATTAGGATGTGCACAGAAATATGATTTTGGTTTTGCAATATGATTTTGTACGCCTACTTTGTTGTATAGTGATCAATAGGCGCTGGTTAACATGTGGCGTAACTGTTGGATAGTGGATAGTGGATCTAAATCTGGAACTTGGGTCAGTCGGTTTCACAACCTAGCATCTTAAAGATTTCACCTGAGCTGACATAAGTGAAGGGGAGACATCTGCCTCTTAAATCTTCCATGTCTTGGTGAAATGCTAAATTGAATTAGATCATGTTGTTTAGGCCAATATCTCATGCTTATGCCCGTTCTAGGGCGGACGATAAGATAATTGTTCCGTATTCTAGAACTCTCGTAGTTGGTCAGATGGCAAGAGGCAATCTTAGCCGCTAGATCAAGTTACAACCAACGGCTATAACGAGAAACTTTTAGTATAAATGAAAGAGTCCTCTCTCTTGTTGTAATGATCTGATGCAATACAAAACATTATCTCCTAGAGTTTTTCTCTCTAAACACTTAGACCCGATTTGAGATGGGGTTCGTTGTTGGCTATACATACATTTTCACAAATAAATTATCCAAGACTAATTATTGTGGATCATTCTTCCAAATAATTATGATGGAGAAAATACCAATTTAAATGGAATGCATTCAAAATGATGTTACTTAATGAATCGGGATTCAAAATTCTCCCATTTTCATCCATTAAATAATTGAAAAGTCTGTTTTAAATTCTCAAGTTAGATCGGCTTTTCTTATTTGGAGAAGCCAATGGAGCCGTGTTGGCGTTCGGCTTTAGCCTAGTCGTGAGGCCGAGCTTCCTGGAGGTCATGGAGGTGATGGGGATGGTGAAAGCAGTAGCGGTGGGGCGGCGCTAAATTGACGGCATGGCTTGGTTGTTCGGAGCCAATATGAGCTCGCGGAATAATGTTTCAGAAGATTTATATACGGAACACCTGTTCATGCTCTCAGGTCATTTTTTTAAGTTCTAGAGAATGGAAGGAGTCTAAGAACGGTGGTATTCCGTTTTTGCATCTTGAGCACAGCGATAGTCCAAGCGGGCAACGAGATGGAAGGGCTCAACCCGGCCCATCTTCTCTACGTTGGAATTGGGATGATAAACAATGCGATGCTGACCATACCAACAGAGAAGTAAAGTAACCGAGCCAACTTCAGCAAGTACCTCTATTAACACTCAAATATTATTGAATCAAGCACTGGGTCATCGGTCAAATTAACTCACTAACGACTTCTGCTGATGAAAACAATCAAATCCAAATCTGCATACAAGACACAGCAGAAAGTGAAAATATTCACTCAAAGATTACCATTGCTTTGAACAGGCAATGAAGTCATGCAGTAGGCTGCGATGGAGACCTATCTATGTGCGATGACTTTGGTTGTCCAAATAACTGCTTCAGAACTTGAGATTTCCGCAATTTGCAACATCTTTGAAGCATTCATCTGAAGGTGCTCTTCAATACGTGACATCAGAAGGATGAGAGTCAAAATAAGTCGGAACGTATCAACCGAAGCCTTTCCTTCCCGTCCTTCCTCCACCTAATGGAAGCCACAAAAAGGAGAAGCGGTGATCCTAAACGGTTTCCGGACGTGTCGAACTCATTTGTCAATATAGCGTAATGCATGATTTCGAGATTGCTGGATGCCTCACGGGGTTGTCAAGCAAAGCACCATTTCAAAAGCTGGAACCAAAGTCAATCAGACAAGGGATTAAAAAAAAATACTTGATCTTTCATCGCCAGAAGCTAAGAAAGCTAGTTATAAGTTTGATCAGCAAGAATCTGAATATGTGGACTTACATGACTGGCAAAAAATTTGGCAGCATGTGCAGTGAAACAAGCCCCTATGCATTTTTCCGTGTTTGACTCGGTGATCACTGCTTTACAAGGCAAAGACACCGATCAAGGAAAATGGAATAGAAGGGACTAACAGAACAGAAATGAGTACTGAGTTTCATTCATCAGAGCCACACAAATTTAAACGAGTACATGGTTCATCCATGCAATTGCCTAATTATTTGACCTTTCAAAGCCATTGCATTGGAGGACAAGACAAATAGGTCAATGACAAAAACCACTGACGATGGAAATTCCCAAATCTGTAGCATCACGAATCGAAACATCAGAGAATTTAACAGGTGGTAAGGACCCGTAGGCTGGAGAGATCAGATGATAAACATAAGCTGAAATGATAGTTTTCCCTGCAGACTTGTCAAGCCCAAGCCTTACCATCATGGCTAATAGCAGAAGCTTGAAGTAGCTTGAAACAAGGATTGCAAGAGTAAAGTCCCTGTGCCTACGTGGTTAGGAAACTAAATGCATATCAAAATCTCAAACAAAGAACATATTAATAAGGGTAAAGTGCAAGTTTCAAGTAGAAAAAGAGAGTAACTAATGCATGTGTGGCCAAAAACAGCATACTAGCTTTCTCTACATCCTTGGATAATATAAAAGGAGAAAATGCCTATACTTAACAATTGCCAATCCAATTAAATGAGTAAAAAAGATCTCTTCATCTCTTTTGAACACTACGTAAAGGACCAGTAGGCTTTCGCCATGTATCCTGTGGCCACAATACAAGAAAAACTTCTGGTCGATCCACTCTAAGACAAGGTTATAGCCTCTTCTTCTTAAAATAGAGGGGTCTGCATATCACATCGATCATTTTAGTGATCCACCAGACGGCACATCTTCAATGGGTTAAGTTCATATGAAGCAACCGCGCCTCAAATAGAAAGTGGATTAATTTTACAGCAGAACTGGAAGTGTTTTTATTGTTGAATATTACTTAGGTGAAGCATACAGAACAAACATCGAAGTTCACCTGGAGAAACCAACTGGTATTGTGAAAGAAATTCTCGTCGTGAGCAGAAGGAGATAAAAAAGGAACAAGTTCCCAAGAAAGACATCCGCCAATATCTGCAGCTTTGACCATGCCGCTTGTTAAGATCTCGAATCAACTGAAAAGCTAATCTATCCATCTAACGCGAGGTAAAACAAAACCTTTACACTCGTCCAAGTAACAGAACTGAATCTCCTTGACGAATCCCATCCTTCCCGAGCCATTTCCAGCAACACACACCTGTCTTGACTAGCTAAGGAACTCTGTTCTTTGTATGCATAGGTCATGGACAAAGATGCTAAAAAGATTACGAGGAACAATCTGGTTAATGATTAAAATCTTCAAGATAAAAAGATACAAGCATCCAAAGCAAGAAAGGCCAAGGCTGATTTCCACAACACGCCCTGCCAAGTCCATCAAAAGATTTCCAAACCCATGTCAATGAAGTGATTTCAATTGCACTAAGAACAAGAAAACAGAGCTAGTAAAAGCAGGTGGGTGTACCTTGCACTCCCCTGTTTCTTGACTGAGTATATTGTAAAGGAGATGTCTATATGCTTTTGGCTTGTGCAGAATCAAATCAATCAGCAAAATCTAACCGCACAAAAACCTTGAATTTCAATCATTTCTAGAGAGACTAAAAGCAATTCACCAAAAGAGTTCTCACCATGAGTTCACATTCAATATACTCATCAGCAACTGCTTTACAGTTCTCCTGAAAACCATAAATTGATGAGCAATCAGCTCATCCGAGCTAAAAGAGCTCATTTAAAAAGAGATGAGATTAAAGTCGAAAGCATTACGCATTTCATGAGGCGAATGTTCCCAGGTGAGTACTGCACGTACAGTTTCTTGATCTCAAACCCACACTGCACACATCTGTACTCCATCTCTTGCCTTCTCTTCATCCCCAAACAAAAGGCCGCAAAAAAAAAAAAAAATCGAGACCACCCAATATTGGAAATTGGAGAAGAAGCGAACCTGAACGCACAAGAAATTATCTTTCTGGATTGGAAGAACTGATTTTAGAAGAGATCATAGAGAAAAGAAAGAGAAGGGAGGGCATGTGTGATTGGATTATGAAGGAAGGTCAAGTTCGACCTGACAACGTTGGGGAAAACGCCCCCTCCCTTGCGGTTCGAGCTTGTTCGTTTTGCTGTGAACAAATAATTTAGTTTTTCAATAGTATAGAAAAAGTAAAATGGATTTATATGACTTTATCTAATAATTTTAGCCATTTTGAAATTTGGAGGTATCAGCATTCAGAGCCTAATCTAAATTGATTTTTAGACTTCATGTTTTATTCAAAATCTTGCCACTCACTCACTTTGATTTTTTCTATAATTTAGTCGCATATATTTTTTGCAAAACACCTTTGTAGTTAACTAATATATTATCTAAATAAAAAATAAGTAATTATTAATCTTTGACGGAAAAATAAGTAATCGCTTTTTTCCCTTTTAAGCTTTAGGTTAAACTGCAACAAACACACCTTAACAATCGAATGTAGAACATCAGAACCAATATATATAAATGCATATATGTGTTGTGTATATCTAACACACATCTATATATATATATATATATATATATATATATATATAATTTAGATAAAAAGGCAAATAAGAAGTTTGAAGTACGAGTCACCTATTACTTATTTAGGTTATTTTCTTAAATTACTTCAAGTCTCAGTTAGTTAAGTGTGTTTCTCCCCCACCCAAAGAACACATCTAATGTTAATAACGTCTTACTAGTGCTTATCACTTGATGCAGAAATTTTAGTTGATTATTGAAAATGTCTGTCGTACTCCACAATTGGCATGGCTCAATCAAGATTAATGATAATACTTAGGAACCTTGTTTAGCAATAAACTTGATATGATCTCGAGACTTGTGCAAAGTTTTAAGAGAGCAATTGTTTCAATGATAGTGCGACAAGAGTGATGATGGAGGATAGAGATAATGAGAAACATTAACTATGTTTGTTTTGAGGAAATTACAAAATTGAATAAACAAAAATATTTTCAATGGCTAAAAAAAATAGATATGATTTCGATAAGTCAACATTTCTATATAGTTGTTCAACTTCAACCAGATTTGCAATGGCACATTACAATCACTTTTTGGTGCAACTTTTGTTAGATTCACGCAGAGTGTAATTCCTTAAAAATAGGTGTCATTCAACAATTGTATGGTTTTTTTTTTACACTAAACAATTGCATGCTCACCGCTATTTTTCTCAGATATACGGGTCACTCACACCAAGAGCGCTTCGAGTTCAGTTATACAATTATCCTCTCTATATAAATCGCTCATCCCCTTCGCTTTCCCAAAGACACACACAAAATACCAAGAAAGAAGAAACGACAAATGGACAGATTAGAGGTAACTTTGCTTGTGGCCATGGTTTTTGCCATGGACATTGGTAGCGCAGTGGCTCAGCAGTGCCGAGCTGACTTGAGGCCGCTACAATAGTGTGGGCCATTCATCTTGAAGGGCTTGGATAGTCCTCGTCACCAGATTACAAGTTAGTGAATAGTGACCTAAGTTTATAAATTTTCCTCGATTCTATCTACGTGAGCTAAGCTAGACAATTATTAAATCACTTTATATTTAAAATGAGAAATTGTTTAGAGAGAGAAACTCTGGGAGATAATGTTTCGTATTGCTTCAAGTATTGGACGATTACAATGAGGGAGAGGACCCTTTTATTTATACTAAAGTGCTCTCATTACAACCGTTGATTGTAACTTGATCCAGTAGCTAAGATTGCAACTTGCCATCTAACCAACTACAAACATTAAAGAAGAGAGTTTTAGAATACGGAATAATTACCATATCATCCGCCCTAAGAATACTCTAGAGTACTCAAGAAACCCTTGTACACATACAAACGTGGGAGTGGAGAGGGATAGAATATGTGGGCTGAGGAAGATCAGATTTGGACCAAAGAAATAAAAGGCACAATTGGGCTTGGAAAGAAAAGAAATGGGGGGCCAGTCCATGAGAAAAAAGGGCCTAATGGGAACGCGCGGCAGGCTGGTCCGACAGACTGCAAATGCGGGCCGCGCCTCGCCCACGTGAGCTTGGGTCTATCTGGCCCGCTCCCAATTTTTCTGTTTTATACTTTTTTATTATTTTGCAATAAACAAGAAAAGATGCATAATTAATAAATTGACAATTCTAATAATAATAATAATAATATACAGGATCGCCAAAATTAAGTTTCAACGCTACTTCAACTTTGAGGCCTTTTTTTCATTTGCATTTGTACTTCTTTGTGGAATTTTTATGTGTGTGACATTCATTAACTCGACAATATATGACTTTGATACATAATATGGTACTACAATTTGATGTCGACAAAAAATTAGCATATTCGATATATATGAATCCAAACTTGAAAAGGTGCATGGATTGTTAATTTCTTGACATGAAATTAGCGAAGTCAGTTTGATAATATATGTTGTTGTCAATGGTATTGGTTGATCCTATGTTAATTTAGTGTCCATCGAGTCATCTATATAATTCTAAACTCATAATATAAGAAAGCAGTGCTTATTGTTTCATGAGGAAGGGTTATTAACAACACCCAAATTATCAATTTAGAAAAAAGATATCTCAATTTTTATTTTTATTTTTTTTTCAAAGGTGTCTTAGGCAATAGAATATTTTTGCTCAAAAGATATTTTTATTTAATGTTTTTTTTTGGTAAAGTTATTTTCATTTAATTTTTTTGGTCATATATGTTTAAATTTTTTAAAAAAGCATCACTAACAGCGTTTTCATGACAGATAATTTCAAAGTACCAAAATTTTAGACAAGAACGATAAAAATATGAATTCATTTCTTATCTATTGATTTGTACTTTTAGAAATCTATTAAACGTATTTTCCATGACAATCCAGCATAAAATAAGGATTCACCACTGGTTCAATAGAAAGATCAATACGTAACAATCAAATTACCCAATCACTTTAAGTGTATTTGTTACGTAAAATGTGAATGGTCTAAAAAAATTTTCTTAAAAATAATCTTTTATATTTTTAATATAATTAGCATATTTTTCATAACCGATGGAAATATTTTTGTTTATTCAATTTTGTAACACATATGAAAAATTATATTTTAATTTTTCCAAATCATTCATTTTTTTCAAATAAACATACCTTAGTATCTCCCATCATCTCTCTTTTCAGTCACGTCACTTTCTCCTCTCACTAGCGTTGAAAAATTGGTCTCTTACCTTACCAAAAAATAAAAATAAAAAATTGCTCTCTTAAAATTCGCACAAACCCGAGGTCATATCAAGGTTATTATTTAACAACAATCTTTTATCTTAATTGAGGCATGCCTATTGTGAAGTGCGATGGACTTTTTCAATAATCAACTAAAATCGCTACATCACGTGACATGCATTTTTTTTAAGAAGTATTAATATTTCATGCGTTATTTGAGTGGGGGAGAAGACACCTGCAGATCGAGGTTTGAATAAACTTAGGAGCATAAGCAAGATGTGACTTTCACTTCAAACTCCTAACTTGCGTTTTTCTTCTTCTTCTAACCTACGTGTATATGACGTGTATATATTCACTAAAAGTACTAAAACTTGTCATGAAAGTGTGTTGAGCCCTAAAACTGGTCAAATTGATATGGATGGTTATTCCGTTAAATTTGTATAATTTGGCTAGCCGAAAATACTAACGTGACTTTTTAAAATATTTTCTTGGTCCTACGTGGCTAAATGATATCTTTTTAGTCCAAATATGATATTTAATGTATTCTTTATTTAAATTAATGTAAAAAATAAGGAAAATTAAAAAGGAATAAGAAGAAGAAGCAAAAGCAAACGCTGTCGCTGCTGCCCCAACACCACCAGGAATGGTCGGCAATGGTGGGAAAACGGTCAGCGTGGCTTGCTGGGCCCTAGTGACCCTTGCCGACTGATGGCGAGGGTCGGCTAGCCCTCGGCCAGAGCCGGGCGAGGGTCGCCAACCCTCGGCCACACTAGTGAAACATCCAATAGATCTACTGGATGAGAAGGAGATTCAGAAGACTGCATCGAAACAACGCCGAGTCCTGATGACGGCTAGTGAGTTCAGATTTGTCTACAAGCTGGTGGTATGTGTGCATATTGTTTGCTTTTCTCTTGGACAAGTTCCAAAATGCTGAGATAGAGAAATGAATTCCTAGAAAGTGGCTGATTTGTTTGTTTGAGATGGAGGTTGCTGGAGGGATAACACAGAAGTGGAGGATTCTACCTAATATGCGAAGCTATTCTTGTGAAAACCAAGTGCAAATTGTCATAGCGACTATGACTTTGTACAATTATATATGAATGGGTTGTATCTGATACGAATTTTGATTTAATAGAATGAAATCAGAATTATGAATATGAATATGAATAATAATGCATCTCTTGACGTGGCACATTTTTGTGATGAAATAGCCGTGAGTTTGTAGAGTTGCTAAAGAGGTTTTTACTATTTAAGGTGTGTAATAGGTCATGTGTTAATGAATTTTAGCTAGCTTGGCATGTTTCAATGATTGATTGTCATTTATTAATCCCTCACCAAACATATAAGTGAGAAAGAAAACAAGTAGTAGATGTTATTAATATTTGGCAAAGACCCTAGTTATCATTAATTATTTTTTATCTAATGAATTAAGTAAATGTCGACGGTTCTTTCACAGTAAAGGGCTTTTCAAATGTAGGTTTACCAAACATTCTTATATTTCCTCAAAACTATTTTTATTTACAGTTACCAAATAGTGTTGCATTTCGTCGGAGCTTTTTAGAGACCTTTGCATTTTGCCAATGGCTCCTTTGGGAAAATACGAACCAAACGCACTCTGACCCGAGCGGGCGAATTATGGGTCTCGAGTCAAAACTCTCATCACAAGGCTCTCCTCTCCCTCTTCAAAACCCTCCCCTTCCCCTATGAACTGCTTCTCGAACGCGGCCCTCCATAGCATGCCTTTTCGCTGGCCCGAAGAAAATCTTGCTCATATCGACCTCCGACCCCGAGAGAGATTGCAACACGCCGAGCAACCGATCCATTTCCTCCTCGCGCATGAGTAGGAAGGAACCCAATGGGCGACCCTCGCCATACATCGGTCGGCGAGGATCCTTCGCCCTTGGCCTAAACTCGGCGGCGACGGCGGCGGGCCATTGCGGTTAGTTTTAATTATGCTGGATTTTGTTTGTTTGTTCGAATTTACCGTATTTTTTACGCTAATTTAAATAAAAATATATTAAATATCATATTTGGACCAAAACGACGCTATCTTGTACATAAGAGAAAGAAAATATTTAAAAAGTCACCCCGTCGTTTTTCGTTGGATAAATTTGACGGAATTAACGAAAGAACTCGATTGCAACGACAGTCAGACAAATTTTAGGACTCAATTGCATTTTCGTGAAAAGTTTTAGAAATTTCAGTAAATATATTCCTATATAATATATGCGCGTGCATATATATATATACTGATGCTTTATTTCAATTATTGGGGTATGTTTATTACAATTTAATCTGAAACTTCGTCAAATTATAATATATTAGTTAAGTAAAAGGATGTTTTGCAAAATATATATGCGAGTGCGACTAATTGGAAAAAAAATCAAAATGTATAAGCGGCGAGAATTTGAATTAAAAAAATAAAATCTATGGGCTCTTAATGCTGAATCGCTGATATCTCCATTTTCTTTTTTCCATACTTTTTAAAAACTAAATAATTTGTTCACCACAAAACGAACAAGCTCGAATTTGAAGAGCTGCGAGCCGACGCTCGTAATTGATCTTCATAATCCAATCACATTTTCTTCCCCCTGGCCCTCTCTCTCTCTCTCTCTCTCTCTAAACTGTTCTGAAATCAATTGTTCCAATCCATAAAGATCATTTCTTTTTGCGTTCAGGTTCGCTTCTTCTCCAATTTCCAATGTCGGTTGGTCTCGAATTTTTTCTTCTCTTTTTTGTTTGGCCTTTCGTTTGGGGATGAAGAGAAGGCAAGAGATGGAGTACAGATGTGTGCAGTGTGGGTTTGAGATCAAGAAACTGTACGTGCAGTACTCACCTGGGAACATTCGCCTCATGAAATGCGTAATGCTTTCGACTTTAATCTCATCTCTTTTTAAATGAGCTCTTTTAGCTCGGATGAGCTGATTGCTCATCAATTTATGGTTTTCAGGAGAACTGTAAAGCAGTTGCTGATGAGTATATTGAATGTGAACTCATGGTGAGAACTCTTTTGGTGAATTGCTTTTAGTCTCTCTAGAAATGATTGAAATTCAAGGTTTTTGTGCGGTTAGATTTTGCTGATTGATTTGATTCTGCACAAGCCAAAAGCATATAGACATCTCCTTTACAATATACTCAGTCAAGAAACAGGGGAGTGCAAGGTACACCCACCTGCTTTTACTAGCTCTGTTTTCTTGTTCTTAGTGCAATTGAAATCACTTCATTGACATGGGTTTGGAAATCTTTTGATGGACTTGGCAGGGCGTGTTGTGGAAATCAGCCTTGGCCTCTCTTGCTTTGGATGCTTGTATCTTTTTATCTTGAAGATTTTAATCATTAACCAGATTGTTCCTCGTAATCTTTTTAGCATCTTTGTCCATGACCTATGCATACAAAGAACAAAGTTCCTTAGCTAGTCAAGACAGGTGTGTGTTGCTGGAAATGGCTCGGGAAGGATGGGATTCGTCAAGGAGATTCAGTTCTGTTACTTGGACGAGTGTAAAGGTTTTGTTTTACCTCGCGTTAGATGGATAGATTAGCTTTTCAGTTGATTCGAGATCTTAACAAGCGGCATGGTCAAAGCTGCAGATATTGGCGGATGTCTTTCTTGGGAACTTGTTCCTTTTTTATCTCCTTCTGCTCACGACAAGAATTTCTTTCACAATATCAGTTGGTTTCTCCAGGTGAACTTCGATGTTTGTTCTGTATGCTTCACCTAAGTAATATTCAACAATAAAAACACTTCCAGTTCTGCTGTAAAATTAATCCACTTTCTATTTGAGGCGCGGTTGCTTCATATGAACTTAACCCATTGAGGATGTGTCGTCTGGTGGATCACTAAAATGATCGATGTGATATGCAGACCCCTCTATTTTAAGAAGAAGAGGCTATAACCTTGTCTTAGAGTGGATCGACCAGAAGTTTTTCTTGTATTGTGGCCACAGGATACATGGCGAAAGCCTACTGGTCCTTTACGTAGTGTTCAAAAGAGATGAAGAGATCTTTTTTACTCATTTAATTGGATTGGCAATTGTTAAGTATAGGCATTTTCTCCTTTTATATTATCCAAGGATGTAGAGAAAGCTAGTATGCTGTATTTGGCCACACATGCAGTAGTTACTCTCTTTTTCTACTTGAAACTTGCACTTTACCCTTATTAATATGTTCTTTGTTTGAGATTTTGATATGCATTTAGTTTCCTAACCACGTAGGCACAGGGACTTTACTCTTGCAATCCTTGTTTCAAGCTACTTCAAGCTTCTGCTATTAGCCATGATGGTAAGGCTTGGGCTTGACAAGTCTGCAGGGAAAACTATCATTTCAGCTTATGTTTATCATCTGATCTCTCCAGCCTACGGGTCCTTACCACGTGTTAAATTCTCTGATGTTTTGATTCGTGATGCTACAGATTTGGGAATTTCCATCGTCAGTGGTTTTTGTCATTGACCTATTTGTCTTGTCCTCCAATGCAATGGCTTTGAAAGGTCAAATAATTAGGCAATTGCATGGATGAACCATGTACTCGTTTAAATTTGTGTGGCTCTGATGAATGAAACTCAGTACTCATTTCTGTTCTGTTAGTCCCTTCTATTCCATTTTCCTTGATCGGTGTGTTTGCCTTGTAAAGCAGTGATCACCGAGTCAAACACGGAAAAATGCATAGGGGCTTGTTTCACCGCACATGCTGCCAAATTTTTTGCCAGTCATGTAAGTCCACATATTCAGATCCTTGCTGATCAAACTTATAACTAGCTTTCTTAGCTTCTGGCGATGAAAGATCAAGTATTTTTCTTTAATCCCTTGTCTGATTGACTTTGGTTCCAGCTTTTGAAATGGTGCTTTGCTTGACAACCCCGTGAGGCATCCAGCAATCTCGAAATCATGCATTACGCGATGTTGACAAATGAGTTCGACGCGTCAGGAAACCGTTTAGGATCACCGCTTCTCCTTTTTGTGGCTTCCATTCGGTGGAGGAAGGACGGGAAGGAAAGGCTTCGGTTGATATGTTCCGACTTATTTTGACTCTCATCCTTCTGATGTCACGTATTGAAGAGCACCTTCAGATGAATGCTTCAAAGATGTTGCAAATTGCAGAAATCTCAAGTTCTGAAGCAGTTATTTGGACAACCAAAGTCATCGCACATAGATAGGTCTCCATCGCAGCCTACTGCATGACTTCATTGCCTGTTCAAAGCAATGGTAATCTTTGAGTGAATATTTTCACTTTCTGCTGTGTCTTGTATGCAGATTTGGATTTGATTGTTTTCATCAGCAGAAGTCGTTAGTGAGTTAATTTGACCGATGACCCAGTGCTTGATTCAATAATATTTGAGTGTTAATAGAGGTACTTGCTGAAGTTGGCTCGGTTACTTTACTTCTCTGTTGGTATGGTCAGCATCGCATTGTTTATCATCCCAATTCCAACGTAGAGAAGATGGGCCGGGTTGAGCCCTTCCATCTCGTTGCCCGCTTGGACTATCGCTGTGCTCAAGATGCAAAAACGGAATACCACCGTTCTTAGACTCCTTCCATTCTTTAGAACTTAAAAAAATGACCTGAGAGCATGAACAGGTGTTCCGTATATAAATCTTCTGAAACATTATTCCGCGAGCTCATATTGGCTCCGAACAACCAAGCCATGCCGTCAATTTAGCGCCGCCCCACCGCTACTGCTTTCACCATCCCCATCACCTCCATGACCTCCAGGAAGCTCGGCCTCACGACTAGGCTAAAGCCGAACGCCAACACGGCTCCATTGGCTTCACCAAATAAGAAAAGCCGATCTAACTTGAGAATTTAAAACAGACTTTTCAATTATTTAATGGATGAAAATGGGAGAATTTTGAATCCCGATTCATTAAGTAACATCATTTCGAATGCATTCCATTTAAATTGGTATTTTCTCCATCATAATTATTTGGAAGAAAGACCCACAATAATTAGTCTTGGACAATTTATTTGTGAAAATGTATGTATAGCCAACAACGAACCCCATCTCAAATCGGGTCAAGTGTTTAGAGAGAAAAATTCTGGGAGATAATGTTTTGTATTGCATCGGATCATTACAACAAGGGAGAGGACCCTTTCATTTATATTAAAAGTCTCTTGTTACAGCCGTTGGTTGTAACTTGATCTGGCGGTTAAGATTGCATCTTGCCATCTGACCAACTACGAGAGTTCTAGAATACGGAACAATTATCATATCGTCCGCCCTAGAACGGGCATAAGCATGAGATCTTAGCCTAAACAACATGATCTAAGCACTTCGATTGAAGAGCTAGGGGTTGGGATGACCATGATTCGAGGATGGTGACGGTCATTTGTGAAGAACAACAACTGATAACCTCGGGCTAGTGATTTGTTCGGGCAGGGCGAGTGGCGACGTAGCGATGGCGGTGGTTGTGGAGGTGCGGTGACGCAAGATGAGGTGGAGGAGGGGAGCGCGAAAGCGAAAAAGCGAGAATATTTTTGCTTTTGGTAATCTGGGGGCATTGGTGTGTGAAGTAGGCTACCTATGATTTTTTTTCGTAACATTGGGTTGTCACTTGGCACAAGCTCATCAACCTATGAAGTGTTCATATGAACCCAATTCAACGAGTACATGTGATCACCAAGACAAGAGTAAGGCGTCGCTTGTCACAACAAGACCCCTTCTCCACCTGTCATAACATTGGAAAAAATATTCACTTAAGTGTCTTTTTAATGATTTGCACTATCCGACCAAAAAAAAAAAATGACTCGCACTATGGGATTTTATTTTTATTTTTTTAAAAAAATTAAGTCCGACGTTTTTTAAAAGAAATTTGAGGTCCAAGGTGGACAATTTTGAATCAACGTGACAACTGTGAATATCAAACATGCCGGAGACAAGTCAGAAGAAGAGGATGTAGAAGCACTAGACTCAGATTCCTCCTCCGCAGAACCGCAGCAAAGCCGGTTGCGCAAATGGATTAATTTGCGTTCTCAATTGCATCACCGCGGGACGACGACGACTATGACGACACCCATCCTTTTGTTTCAAGGCTTATTTTTGCCAAAAACAGAGAAAATTTTGTCGACGATGCGGCGTGGGTCCACAAAGTTCGACGCCATCGTAATCAAACGTGAGTGCTTTGATATCAGAAATAGAGAGGACGAAGTCAGAGAAGCCGTTCTGACCCTCTACGATGAAGTCAATCTCCATCAAAGGCCAACTTTTATGGTGCCGTTTTACCAGTAGGGTGACAGCATTGTATATCGTGTATAAAACGTATCGGTTGTTGCTCGAGTATAGCTTTATATATGATTTGTGGTGAAAATTGTCAAAATAATAATAAAATCTTATTCTTATTATATTTTTATCAATTTAATTATAAACATTTTAATTTTATCAATTTAATCCTAAAATTTTTATATTTATGATAATTTAATACTAAACCAATTTAATCCTAAAATTTTTATATTTATGACAATTTAATATTAAATCTTTTTTTTGTTGATTCAATCCTAAATTTTTTATATTTATGCGAATTAAGTCCAACCGGTCAATATTGACTAGCGGGTGCTGATATTCGGCAGATGATGATAGGGCGTCTTCTTCTCCTTATTCTTCCTCCTCTTTTTTTTTTTTTTTTTTTTTTAATAATAATATTCAATTTTTTTTTCACTTTTTACTGTTCATCTTCTCCTTGCTCGTTCCCCCTCCTTTCTGTAGAAGACTTGAAGCTCAAAAAAAGCAGATGATTTGAAACTTGAAGCAGCAGATTGGAAGCGAGAGCCAGGCAGGACCCAGCACCGCTGTCGCTGGGCGAGACCGGTGTCGGGGCTGCCATCGTTGTTCGCACCAGATCTTGCGAAACCGAGCCACCCATGGCTGGGCGCGGCTCACACTCGCCCAGCCGTGGCCCATGGCGTCGTGTCACAATCGCTGTGCGAGCTCAGTAGAGCCCGATGGCGACGGCAGAGCCTCGCCAACACCATCGCTGCTGCCCAACACTTGCAGGCCATCTGTTGATTTTTTCGATTTCATATATCGGCAGATCAGTAGATTCCCCGTCGCCTATACATTTGTATACGCTCCGCCGTCGCCATCACCGTCGCAAGGTGAGGCTGAGCTCGCCTAGTGACAGCGACGCACCTCGCCCAGCCAGGGGTGCCTCGGCCTCGCGTGCCACCGACGTCGCCTTCACTAGGCTGCTCGGCCTCGGCCAGCTACGGCGACGCTGGTGGCCCTTTCTTTTAGACTTTCTGAAGTCTGGAGGTAGGAGGAGGAACAAGCAAGGAGAAGATGAATAGTAAAAAGTAAAAAAAAAAAAAAGGAAAGAAAGAAAAGGAAAATAGAAAATAGAAAATTAAAATATATATATATATATAAAGAAGGAGGAACAAGCAAGGTGAAGTCTGAATTGTTCGTCGTTTCTCGTTTCAGGTGTCACAGAATTCAGAAATATCATGTGAAATATGTTCAAAGCATGAATAGCTCCTTTCTTTAGTTGCATGATCAAGTCGCAGTTTTTCCTTAACTTATGCTGCTAATTCTTCTTCTCCATCGAAGCGTTTTCATTTGGAGTTGGGTCAAAATATAATACCAGAACAAATAGGTATCTGGAACATGCTTTGCTTCCTCCTATCATGACAGTGAGACCCCCACCAAATAACATAAGAAGACATCGATGCTAAAAAACCAAAAGCAAACACAATTTAGAGTTGTGACCAAACGAATATCGCCTTGTCTCGGTCTTACAACACTTTCCCCCATCGTTTGTCAGATTTTTCTCAGCAGATATACCAACTTAAGGCGAATTTTTGCCGGTTCTGTTATTTCGTCGTGGTTCATATTTGAGGAGACTAGATTACTAGCCCTAATCACTTTTGAGAATTTCTTCAAAAATGAAATTGATTCGACCTGACTATAAATCACATAGTCAAATTAGGAAAAATCCCAGGGACCGTACCATTTCTCTTTTTAGTCATTAGACAAGGTAAGCTGCATTACGGTTAATTCTCTGATCCCTTCCCCTTAGTTAATACATTACTATCATGATTTCATCGTGAGGAACAATACAATGAAAGGACGGTCGCCGACCTCAGACCCAGGATATGTTTTCCCTGCAATCAGGACCACCATAGTCCTAAATCCTTTATCTGTAAGCAGTCACAGGATTGCTGAAACCCCTAGTAGTGAACCAGCACGGTTCGACAAACAGTCAAGGTTTTCTAGCTGCTTGGACTTCGCTTTTTCACACACCATCAATGTTCAAACCATAAAATATTGTCCGCTAGAGAGGGGGGGAACACGGTAGTAAAAGTTTAGATTGGCTCTTTGATTCCTGTAAAAGAAAACGAGCCAAGCACGCAAAGTCCCAACTTCCTGTTTTTTCTTTATGTTGTTCACATAAGAGTACTCTATAAAAACAAACTTAAGAACGGTTCTTTGGCACTTGTGAAAGTAAAGGAGCTACCAAACAAAAGCCGCCCTCTAACAAGGCAATTGTTCATGAGAAGCTTCTGATTTTCTCGCCAGAGAAAGTAACAAAAGTGGTCCAACCTGGACAACCTTCTGCCTTTTTTCCCAAAAAAGAACAGTTTTTTGAATATCTAAGAGAAAAGCAAGGATCCACTGAGAAATATCAAAAAGGAATTCAGCTACTGGCTTACTGCATCATCCACATTTGTCTGCTGCTACAAAAGATTTGGAGGGACCATTCATAAAAAAGGTTCAAGCAATAATCCTAGCCCTCAAGGGAAATGAAAATTTTATTTCTCAGCTTTGATGAGCTTTGACTTCCACTCAGATCAGCTGGCATTGGTTCAACAAGAAATTTGATTCACATAATGCACTTTGCAATGCGTACCGCAATCACAATGCAAGTGGCAAGGATAACAAGAGTGAAATGGCTCTAAACTTAGTCGTGCTCCAATTTAAGGGCATGTTGATACTTTCACTTAGACAATGTTAAAAGACAGAAATAGATGCCTGATAACAAAAATTGGAGCAGGCTTCAATGAAAATCTCAATGGGAAAATTGATGCCTAAAGCAGGTGTGCCAAAATTGCCCGGACCTATCAGAAATTTTCGGGTCTTTTCGGGCTGGGTCTTCTTAATTTTCAGTTAAAGGGTAAAACAAACAAGTATTGTAAGGATTGCGAATTGGTGTCGGTTAGTTCACTGAGTTCAAAACCCCATCATTGAATCTTACTGATAAGCTTAAAAGGTTAAAAATGACACTATCAAACAGTCCTCAACCTCAATTAGCATCATCCAACCTCAAGGACTCAATATAGCCTGTTAACAACCTTTCAAGCACAAAAAATTCATCCTATCTCATTTATCCACAACAACACTTAACAAAAAGTGAAAATTTAACCATATTGAAACTGAGAATTAATTTACTCCAAGTAGCAGAAATTTCAACCACAATCCATCTCTTAACAATATGACAAACCCCCCCAAAAAAATTTACAACTTCACCCTAAAGACCATCAAAAAAAGGAAGCCAAGAACTACCTCAAGTTTCACAACATAAATGGACAATGATACACAGACATGATAAGTTACTCGAATCAGCAGGCCTCTTTCTTTTGACAAAGGAACAGACATCCATAAACATTCTGCACACTTATACTTGCTTGTAGAAGAGGACATATGCCTGGTCGTGCAATACCTTATTTGTCCCAATAACAGTCACAGATGCATCATCAAACCGTAGCCACTGGCCATTAGTGTGCAGAGCATCGGTAGTGTAGTGACCCTTTGTGGGCTCCCTGCCATGGTGGGTTATGGTAGCAACGAGCTTATATTTGCGGCCCTGTAGCGGCAAAGCATTTCACTTGATATAGATCAAAATAACCCCAACTAATAAAAGTAACTTCTAGCTGTTAGGTCCTTAAGTTGATTGGCAAGACATACAGCTATATCTCATATCTACATATATGCACCTAAACAAAAATTCTGGAAAAACCGTGATGACAAAATATGAATTCTGGAAAAACCGCGACGACAAAATATGAAGTCAGGAATCAGGAAAAAAAACATGAAAGCAGGAGTCAGGAAATATAGTTTCGAATGGTGCAGCCATCAGAAGGCATTTTCTAAGGGCACTCTAATGCCTTATGACAACAAGATGATTCCAACACAGAATTAAATACCATAATTACCAATTCAAAACCTCAAAAGTGACAAGAATGCAGCATATGGCATATGCAGAATAAATAATTAAGACATGCAATTAACAATTGGAGAAAAGCATCACCTCTGTGGATGAAGACACAAGCAGTTCACGACCCAAAACCAATTCAAGGGGAAAATACACTGCTTTATGCAACTTGGTGCTTCCTTGGCTTCCATACCCAAACCGCATCAGGTGCAGAATCAATACGTTGGAAAGTTTTTGAATTTTGATGGATTTCCTTGCAGCCACCACACTAGCCTGCGAAATCATGAAACTAATAAAAAAATGTTTTGATGCTTTCTCTATGACAATTGAAGTTCACTGATTTAAATACCATAAAAGTGAAATTTCACGGAATGCTACCTAATAGCTGATTAGTTTGCAAGGACTGCTATACCAATGAGAATTAATAATTTTCACTACCCTACAGAAAATACCAGAAAAGGCGAGACAATCATACTCATTAAGGAGAAAACAATATGCAGAAAGGAAAAGAAAGCAGACGCAACAATGTTAACATGGCGTGATACTAAATAGTTACATATACATCATAAGAAACATGCATAACCAAATCAATATGGTTTCACAATGTGATGACCATAAAAGATTCAGTTCTTCAGATTAAAATAGTAACATGTAATGATTTGTCGGTTCAGACAACCTTTCCGCTTGCTGATGGTTTATATCCCTCAAGAGTTTCTGGTGCTGAGAACAATCGAAGCGCATCCTCAATAGTATGAACAGCCTCTGGGTAAATATCTAGATGTAGCAAGAGAAAGGGTTGAACAGTTGCAGAAGCTTTATTTCCTGAACCAGAGACACAGATATCCACAAATTATCAATTTTAGAGTGCTTTATTGACCAAAACAAAGTAATGATCAACTACATTAAAAATCAGCATGTAGAAGCGGCTCTTTCATCCATATTTAGATATTGCCAACACCATCTAGATTCAAACTCAGCTCAGCCAAGCAGATATAAGGCTAGAACGCCCAAAAAGGTCACAATTTAACAGTCATGGAATAGAACCAAATTAAAGAACAAACAAGTTTCCTCTTTCTGAACACAAATTTTTTTTTTTTTAAAAAATTCTCTTATACAACTACCGTGGTGGAAAGCATTAATCGATGCATCCAATGAATATACAAGGACCAAGAGAAAGCACCAAAGTCATTTAAACCAGCAACAGCCATGATTTTATCATCTTATAACTATAGTGTGTACCTCTTGCCTTCACCACACTTCTCAGTTGTCCACCAAAGATATCACTTAGTTCTGATGGGACAAAACTTTGTGTCCTAGTCACTGCCGATTTGTTCTTTGGGCCAACCGTCTCCCATTCATCATCTTCCACAGAGGAAACTAAAGATGATTTCCCCCCATTAAGTAACAACAAATTCCCACCAAACTTAAGTAATTCATCATGCATTTGATCCATGATGAAGCTTAGAAATTCCTGTGCATCTTCTTGTCTACAGCAACAATAACAATAGAAACCATCTTAAAGAAATTTTCCATATCACTTACACAATACTAAAAAAATGAGAAATGGACTTTTTATAACAATAAGTATTTCATTCCATTTTCAGCATTATAATAGTTTCCATTTTCTTGCGTCATCAGGACGTCTAAGCTCATGCTTTCCGTTGCTAAATTATCCATGGCATTCAGCAACCCAGCAATATGATTATTATGACAATTCAAACAATTTGATTGCTTAAACATGCTGTTGAAGTCTTGCACAAACAAGTGAGCCAACCAACAACATAAGCAACTCGTGACAAGGAAGATCTTACAAAGTAAGACAATCTTGGGGCATTAACATTTCCAGCTCAGTCATCTAAAAAGCACTAGCACCAAGAATAATGCATCTTCATCAAACAAATTCCTTTACCTGTGTTTCAAATACAGTGTTCATGCATATACATTGAAGACAGCAACTGACAGAATTTCAAGGCAAAATGAACATCAAGCGATAGTTGCCAGCTATAAAACGATCAGTTTCGCTAACAAAGTTAAACAATTAATTAGCAAAATGAACAAACCTAGGCCTTGCTGACATGCTATTTGGCACATCCGGAGTAAAATTCTTCAGCACGGCTCCAAACATAGCAGGGTTAAAAGGCCTTCCAGTCTCCAGAGAATTGTGGTCCTTGCTGTTTGAGCTTGAACCAGCAGGCATCTCGAATTCAGAGATGAACTCAGTGAATGCAACTAAAGTGGGATAACCAACCTAGTCAAACCAAGTGCAAGGAGAGCACAGTCAGATGAACTGAAGCAATGAAGAGTTCATAAAAACTGAGGCATGAAATCAATCACCATCATGTTAATACTCCGCAACTACTCCAGTAAATATAAAAAAAGTAAGACGAGCGTAACGAACCTTTGGAATGTCTCGCTGCTTAAGGTAATGCAAGAGCTGCACAAAAGGAGCACAGGAGAGAAGAGCTTGTAGAGTCGCATTAAGAAAACACAAGTTACCCGAATTAATTAAGCCTCGTGGAAGTATGTCCTTCAAACATGGCACAGATCCATTTGATTCGTTCAAAATTCCCTCAGACACCATCCGTGGAAAATCCCCAATAACAGAATTTAGATCGCCCCCTTTTGCTTCTCCATCATCAAGGATACGAAACATTGACTTTTGAGAGTGATAAGATGGACTGTCTCCATTTAGGGATCCGCTTATGGATGTTGAACTGATACTTTCTACTTCTACTTCTTTCCCCCCATTACTACCTGAAGAAACATGGATGTTATTGAAGTTTCCATTTTCTTTTGGAATACTTGAAGCCATCAGTGCATGGCTCTTCGCCTTTGCTACATCTGATTCCGCATGTCTCTTTAAAGGTTTTAAGCTGCCAAAAGCTATTGACCCCTCTGAAGAATCCACATATCTTCCGGATCGATCATCATTACCGACAATGGGAAATGAGCCTATTCGTAGTTCTCTCTTATCAGCAGCCTTTTCAGTACTTCTGGAAGACTGACTTAGCAGCAATGACTTAGTTTCGTCTTCAGTGAATGAACCAAAGAGAACTACCTGCTCAAGCATTATGAAGAGATAAAAACATGATGTCCACATTAAAATAAGTGAACTACAAGTTCAAAAAGGAAAATTATAAGGGCTCTCCCTCTCTCTCTCTCTCTCTCTCTCTCTCTCTATATCTATATATATATATATATATATATATATGAATGATAAGATCGTGTGAATATACACATTATTAACGCAACACTTGAATATTTTTGAAGAGAGTAACATAGTTTCCCAGTATCATGAAAGCATAAGCCTTTCCTGGTTCTTTCCACGAAACAGACTCTGTCCAAAAGGAAGCATCATCTCAAAGACCAAAATAAATTATGCATCAAAATAGTGACTCCTATTAGATATGGGGCCAAAACAAGAAAATGAAAGGCCTAGCCACAGGAATTCGATTATTTAATAAGATCATCGAGCAAAGCCTAGAGCGAAAAGACTCGCATGGATATCCGGGGTCCTCAACTTAATTGCGTTTAATATTCAATATCCAGCTCAGAACTTATGTTAACGAAGTAAACTATGCACCACCACAACCTCAAAAGCTATGCATCTTCATCCGCCATTGAACCCACAACTTCGATCAACAATCAGCAATAACAGAAACAAAATTTTCCAAAACTTAAAAACAAGGAACAATATTGAACTCCCCAGACCAGAAAAACTCAGAAAGCCCCAACCCTATGACGTCAATTATCATAGCGACACTCTCCCGCGATCACAATCAACTCACACCCATTACAGAAACGACCTATCAATCAAACTCACGAGTCGCGCCACATTGTCAGTCCGTTAAAAGGAGACGCACCTTGGAATCACTCATGTTTCAGGGGCACAGACGTCTCTATGTATTCCAAACAATTCCAGATCACCCCAGCACTTCCGGCAATGTCCGAATCGTATGCGAAAGGAATGAGAAATCAGGGGTATAGCGAGCCCAGAAGAGAGAGGGGGGGCATAGAAGAATCCGATGGTAGACATGAAATTGGAGCGGATGGAGAGAGAGAGAAGGAGAGAGAGCAATTAACGACGGAACCCTCTCTTTGGCCCTTCACTAGGTCGCCACAACGGAGCATCGACCAACTAGAGAAACCGAACCAAGAAGCTAGGGTTTGGCTTTCTCTCTGGTTTCCTGAAGCTGAGAAAGGGGAACCTTGGGGACGAAGGAGAGAGAGAGAGAGCGAGCAGGCAAGTCGCAGAAAATTTTTATGTTCTTATATTATATGAACATTAAGATTAACATTTATCTTCAGCTAAGGTATAATGTCTAGTTACCAAAAATATATCTTTGACCATGTAAAATTACAAATGCACATACATGATTACCTAAAATAAATAAATTTACAACCCTCGCAACTCCTTAAGATGCATTTTTAATTTTTATTTGTTAGATATAAATATTTTGCTTATTAAAATAAATAAATATACTTAAAATCTAGTTCCTCGAAATTCACTTGCTTTTTCAAATTTAACCTAACGTTGGCTTTTATGCAAAATCACATTTTACTTGTTAAATTAAAATACTCCCTAATTCATGTAGGAGGCGAAATGATTACCGATAAGGGAAAATCAACATTTATATCATTACATGAACAATGAAAGAAATCTGAGTCATTATGCTTTTTATGTTATTTTATTCGAGATAGTTTTTCAATGTGATTAACTTTTGCTTTTCTAATCACATATTAGATTAACTCTTCAGGAGTAACTTATTGAAGAGTTTCTCTTGTAATTTTCTTTGGTAATGCCAGACTAGGTCACATTCGGTTAGAAATCATGAAAAGATTAGCTAGAGAAAGCCTTTTGAGGTAACTCTCTAAAACTGATTAACCTATGAGCATTGTGAAGAAACACACATAAATGTAGGGAGAATTATACATAGCAGAAAACCTAAGTCCTAAGACTTTTCATTATCAGGTGATAAAATAAACATGGAACAAAATAAAAAGTGAATATTAAAAATTATTAAAATTGCTCTAATTTACAACTCATGTTAACACTCCCCTTTAAGTGGGTGAAAAAATGTCTTTGATACCTAACTTAACAAGTGAGCTGTGAAATACCTTACTTGACACTGCCTTAGTAAGTATATCTGCCAGTTGATTTTCAGACTTAACAAAGGAAAACCGAATCACTTTGGCATCTAGATTTTGCTTTACAAAATGTCTGTCAAATTCTATATGTTTGATTCGATCATGTTGTACCGAATTGTGAGAAATGTCAACTGCAGTGGCTTGTAGACTTGCTGCCGAAAGCTCTTTCTTTTGCCTTATTGTCACATAACAACCTCATCTCAGATTCCGGCGGAAAGCCACGTTCTGTCATCAACCTCTTGAGCCATAGTAGCTCACATAACCCTTTAGCCACCCCTTTGAATTTTACCTCAGCACTGGACAAGGCTTACCTTCTGCTTTTTGCTCCTCCATGTAATTAAGTTTCCCCCCACAAATGTGAAATATCCAAACGTAGACCTCCTATCCAAGATATTGCCAGTCTAGTCGGCATCTGTAAACCCTTCAACCTCAAGATGACCATTCTTTGCAAAGAACAAACCTTTTCCAGGAGCTGACTTCAAGTAACGCAGAATTTGAGTCACGACATTCATATGATCCCCACTCGGAGCATGCATAAATTGACTCACAATACTTACAGCATAGGCAATATCAGGACGAGTGTGTGACAAATAAATGAATTTGCCAACTAACCTTTGATATTTATCTTTATTGGTCGGAACTTGATCCGAATACTCCCTAAATTTATGATTCTGAACTATAGGGGTATGAGTGGGCTTGCATTCCAACATTCCAACGTCGACTAACAAGTTCAACACATACTTTCTTTGTGACAATAAAATACCTCCCTTTGATCTGGTCACTTCAATGCCTAAAAAATACTTCAACCCTTGCAGGTTCTATATCTTGAACTCTTCTACTAACTTTTCTTAGAGTCTCGAAATCTCTTTAAGATCATCTCTTGTTATAATCATATCATCTACATATATAATTAAGGTTGTTATTTTACCTTCAAATCGCTTCAGGAACAAAGTGTGGTCTGAGTTACTTTGAGAATACCCATATTTTCTCATTACTGAACTGAAGCAACCAAACTAAGTACGAGGTGATTGCTTTAACCTATATAATGATCGTTCCAATTTGCACACCATATTTGGTTGAGTGACACAACTATACCCAGGTGGAACTTCCATATAGATTTCTTCCTCTAAATCCCAATGAAAAAAAATGTGTTTTTCATATCAAACTGATGCAACAGTCAGTCCAAGTTTGCTGCGAGAGACAACAATACTCTCACAGTGTTAAGTTTCGCAACAAGAGAAAGAGTTTCTTGGTAGTCTATACTATAAACTTGTGTATATTCCTTCGCTACCAACCGTGCCTTGTATCTCTCAACAGAAACATTTGCTTTGTATTTAATAGAAAATACCCATTTACACCATACTGCTTTCTTTTCCTTCGGCAACTCCACAAGACTCCAAGTCTTGTTTTTCTGCAATGCTTCCATCTCTTCTTTCATTGCCTGAACCCACTTGGGATCTCTCAGAGCTTCTTGTACCCCAGTAGGAACTCGAGTTGTAGAGACATTTGATACAAATGCCTTCGAAGATTTAGATAATTTTTCTGTTGAGACGTAATTTGCAATATGATACCTTGATCTTCGTTCTTACACGTTTGGTGAATGTCGATTAGGGGGCTTAGCACGATTGTGCCTGTCAGGTAATGTATATCTAACAACCACATCAGAATCATCAAAGGAATCTTACCTTAGGAGTATCCTTAGAAGAATGAGCGGGTACTAAAGAGGGGACGTCAGGAGAGAGAGAAGGCTATTCTTGAGACTGTTTAGAAGCATATTGTATCGATATCAGTTGCCGATCATCTTCTATTGAGGCTGTATGTTCATCCCTTACAACATCTGTTGGGGCATGCAGCGAGTTAGACCACACCCCAACCATAATACCATCACTCTCCCACTAATGTTCCCTTTCTCTATGTATTTTTCCATGAAAGGGGCAATTGGTATTGGGAAAGAAAAATTTAGACTCAAGAAATGTGACATCCATGATGACATGGGTTTTCTTAGTGGTCGGGTTATAGCAATGATAGCTCTTCTAATGGGTTCCATAGTCAAGAAAAACACATCGGATAGCACAAGGATCCAGCTTGGTCCTTTGGTTCTTGTGAAGATGAACATAGGCTACACACCCGAATACTTTAGGAGAAAGTGTCAATACAGAAGAAAGAGAAACATGTTTTGAAAGGACTTGCAACGAGGTCTTGAAGCTTAGCATGCAAGAGGGCATTTGATTCATCAAGTGGACTGCAGTAACAACAGTGGCATCCCAAAATCGAGTGAGAACATGTCCACCTCCCAATAAAGTCCGTGCTGTCTCTAGAATATGGCGGTTCTTCCTTTCCGCAATCCCATTCTGTTGAGGAGTCTAAGCATACGATGTTTCATGAATAAGACCATATTCATGAAAATATCCAGTGAGATATCGATTTACATATTCACCCCCATTGTCTGTACGAAGGATGCAAATTTGTGCTCCAAATTGTGTTTCAACCATGCAATGGAATCTTTGAAATACGGTAAAGACTTCATTCTTGTGCTTCATCAAATACAGCCACGTCATACGTGTGGAATTATCCACAAACATTACAAACTACCAAATTTCCGAAAGAGTGAAAATCGGTGAAGCACCCCACACATCATAATGAATTAATGCAAAAGGTGTTGTGCTTTTATTAAAACTCATTGGAAAAGGAACACGATAACTCTTTGCTAAGATGCATGTCTCACATCGAAATACAGAATTTGATAGACCCTTAAACAACTCAGGAAATAAGTACTTCAAATACCCAAAAGAAGGATGTCCTAATCGACGGTGCCATAACATATTTCTTTCTCCCTACTTATAGTCTGACCCTCGGTATGATGAACTCTACTAGTGGTGAAATCATCCACATAATACAGCCTCTCTCTCTCTTAGTACCACGTCCAATAATCTACTTCGTGAGGAAGTCCTGAAAAAAATAAAAATTGGGGTACATGAGAACACTGCAATTCAACTCCCCAGAAACTTGTCTAACAAATAATAATCGATTAGATAATGAGGGCACAAGCAAAGTATGAGTTAAAGAGAGGGAAGGTGTGAGAGCAGTATTTTCAGCCCTTGTCACTAGATAGCTATGTCCATTACCATTATAGATACTTCGTCGTCGCGAAGTAGTGTGGCAAATGAAGTCATCAAGATTGAATGTCATATGATCGGTAGCGCCTTAGTCAATAATCCACCCACTGCCTCCACCTTGATCAATATTGATAAAAGTACACCCGTAATTACCTCTAAGGCACATGTACTGGTGGAGTCTACCTGTAAAACCAGTAAGAGAGCCGAGTCCCCAGTAGCTTACGATGCTTGTCCTTAACCCCCACTTATTGTAGACTTAGTTTTTTTCTTGGCCTGCAAATGCAAATCTTTCCACCAATCGAGGTACCCATGTAACTTAAAACAAGTGTCCTTGGTATGTTTTGGATTCTCACAATGTGTACATTCCCCAGTTGGTTGTGACCTTTACTTAGAACCTGTATTAGACCTGCCATTTAGAGATGTCAACTGTAAAGTTCTTGGTTCCGGGATGCCATCAAGAACCCGTGGCCCTATCCTCCCCTCACGAGATACCATTGCATCAACAGAAGAAGAGGCATCTACATTGGTCAGCATCACAGCTTGACGTACATCCTCTCGCCGTACCCGTGCATAAGCTTTGTTCCACGGTAGAAAATGGTTGCATCTGTAGTACATCAGCCTTAACATTGTCAGGGCGATCATCAAGACCATCAAGAAAGGTGTAAACACGATCTTCTTGAATAGATATGTTGTAACGCTCAATATCAGTAACACACGACATGAAGTTAGAGAGGCAAAAATCAATTTCTCGCCAGAGTTCTTGAAGGTCATTGTAGACCTTTTCGATAGGACCTCCTACTTGTTTCGGTCAAGCAACTCATCGCTTCAAGTCATACACCTGCAAAGCATCGATGCCATCAAAAAACGTGGTAGCCACCGAATCGCATACCGTTTTTGCGATTGGAAATCGGATAAAATTGCCGATTAACGCTGGATCTATGGAATTGATCAATCATCCTTTCATTATCTAGTCTTCGATTTTCTATTTTTGACACTGAGGGTCTGTAGGTAAAGGCTCCGGAAGGTCTCCGTTAATGTATCCCAATTTGTCTTTGCCAGTGATATACATCTCCACCACTTGGGACCATAAATCATAATTGGTTCTATCTAGTTTGATTGTAATTTGTGAAGCGGATGAATCACCATGCGATGTCGAGTTTTGAGTCTGATTTTGGGTGAGGATCTAAGTCAATCTCGATGTCAGATTCTTAATAAGTGCTTCAGTCTGATTCTGGGGAGCTCCTCCTTCGTAGAAGTTAGATCTGCCATCGATCAGAGCAGCGACAATCCTAGCCACGGCGTTCTAGGCAGCAGCTACACAAGCTGTGGCTAGTCTGGTCTGGGTCAGAATTGCGTCGATTAGATTCAACACAATGGATCGGTGCGGCGACGAAATCGGCCGCGTGAATCAGCGTACAGTACTCCCAAGGATCAAAGCTCTAGGCTCTGCTACCATGAAGAAACACATGTGAATGTAGGGAGAATTTTTTCATTAACCTTTCAATTTACAAGACTTTTTATATATACGTAGCAGAAAACCTAAACCTTAAGACTCTTCTTTATCAGGAGATAAAATAAACATGGGACAAAATAAGAAGTAAATATTACAAATTCCTAAATTGTTCTAATTTACAGCTCATGTTAACACAGTGTCGAGTATAAAAAACAATTAGAAAACCATATGAAGGAACTAGAGTTGAAGTTCCATTTCACTTGTACATTATGACATTTGCGGTTCATTAAATGTGAAGGCAAAACTTCATATTTCATCGCTTTAATTGATGATTTCACACATTCCAAGTTATGTTTTTCGGAACTTTAAAAGATATATGAGTTTGGTTGAGAATCAATTAGACAAAACAATAAATAAATTAGGAAATGATCACGGAGGTGAGCACCTATACGAAGAATTCATATTTCTTTGTGACTAAAGGGTATTTTAAGACATTTGACTATTCTTGGACTCTGCAACAAGATGGTTTTGCTGAAAGGAAAAATAGAACCTTATTGAAAATGGTTATATATATGATGACATAGGAAAATCTAGATATATCATATTATGGAGATACGTTATTGACAGCTGTCTATACACTTAACCGTATACCATCTAACTCAATCGCTTTTGCTCCTTATAAATTATGGACTAGCTGAAAATCATATTTAAGTAATCAATGAACTTGGGCGTCTGCAACATATGTTCACGATTCTTCTCATAAATATAAAAATTAGGTCATAAAGTCAAGAAATGTATTTATTAGATACTCTGAATACTCCAAAAGATATGTTTTTACAGGTGAACAAACAAATGGAAGTGTGACTGAAATGGAGTCACAAGATGTCATGGTTTTAGAGATCGATTTTTCCAATAGATATGAGATGGTGAAGATTTTCAATTATATGAGATAAAAGATCCTGGTTACATAGCTACTAATGTCATTGAGGGAGATAAAGATTTACTTTAATAGACAAGACCAAGTGGGAGTGTCGCATTGCCTAATGAGCTGCTTTCACAAGGAATCCTAAGACAGTTGAAGAGGTTCTCTCATCTCTTGACAAGAAAAAGTGGAGAAATTTTTTGAAAAATGAAATCGAGTATATGAGAACAAACCATATCTTAAAACTTAGTTGATTTACCACCTGAAATCAAGGCAGTTGGGAATAAATGGGTTCTCAAGATCAAGCGGAGAGCAAATGAATCTCTCAAAAAGCATAAAGCTTGCCTTACGGAGAAAATCTTATTGAATAGTAGACTATAGGCTGTGAGAAAACCTTTTCACTAGCTGCTGTTAGGGTTGGCAAATACTTTGAGGACCTTGTGCCTCATGCTGGATACACTCACATGAGCTTAGTAAAACTAAAATATGAATGAATGATATGTAACCGCTACGCATGGAATGACGGGGTCCCGCTGCCGTTTGTTAGCCCATTTGTTGTGGGATCAAATGGATTCATATAGGCTTAGGTTTTGAGCCCATTTTATGTCATATGTATTATGCCTGTATGAGAAATCATTGTATCGAGTGGCTATGTGTTTACACCTAAATTTTGATTTTTAGAAATTCATAAAATGAGAGTTATTCGTAACTCTTGCAAAAAATAATTCTTCATGCATTATCTATTTATTTTCTAGAACACGTGTTTTTCATCTAGGGTCAATTGGGCTCAATTTTGTCGAGTGACTGGGCCGAGGGAAACGTGATTTTTTTTTTTTTCACTAAAGGCATGAAAAATAAAATCGGCAAGCCATTGTCCATGAAAAGCAGAAGTTTGCATGTGGGCTTGACTCAGTTTTTTTTTTTTAAAGGGGGGTTTATTTAATATTTTAATTAATTAAAGTTCAATCATTGCATTTCCAGCCCATGGACAAGGTTACGTTCAGCCAAATATCATCATAATATCCCCTTGGCCAAAGATACATTGAAAAATTCGAATTTTTTGCTTGGAGAGGAGAAAAAAATCTGCATCAAATATTTGAAGAAGATTGCGTTTTTATTAAGTCAGACGATACTTTATAAATACAAGGCTTGATCGTATGGTTTGACAAGGGGTTACATGTACATCACATATACGGCCATAGAGAGGAGGGGAGGGGAGGGGAGGGACAACTTGGCTCAGAAAAATCAGAACACGTGAGATTGAGCCTTCTACGAGACAAGAATTCCATAAACGAGGGCTTTCCGAAGCTAATGATCAGCCCTGGCACTTCCATCGCTGTACGTAGCCCTTGTAGTTTTTTTTTTTGGTTCGGTGGTTCAATTTTGGTCACCGCCAGTGATCCCTACCGCTGCTGAAGCTCGTTGTCCGATGATCCAGTTGACAATCCCCGGAGGAATCGTTATTTCTGCTTCCATGTGTTTGCTGTCCCTCTCGTGCTTGAGTTCTATCGGAGGTTATTCGGCAAATTTTTGTCTTTCGTGTAGCTCGCTAACGCCCCACTCGAGCAAAGACTGCTCTTGCTTAGTTTTTTTGTTAGGGATCATTGGAACTGCTGCCCAGTTCCCTTGCCACGTTGTTTTGCTTTGAAAATTTGGTGGTGCTTCTGTAGACGACCCCACCATCACCAAAGCTACTTATTCACCACTCGTCATCCAAGCATCAAATTGTGGTAGCTGCCTACTGTTGCCGTGAGTCAGTTCCATCCAACGTGTTGGGGCAGCTATCTTCGGAGGCGTGCAAGTGAGTCTCTGGCCGCCGGTCCGTGGATTACAAACTTGGTAATCAAGTTTCGGCGAAATTCGAATTTGGAAAGCAATTTTCGTAAGATAAGATAGAGTTTTGTTACCCTCCGCGTCCTTTAGGGCGCACTAACATCCCGCGATTGAATAACAAACCTTCGCACTTTCCCAAAATCTAGTGGCTTTGCGAAAGTCAAATGAATTCAAATGCACATGCGGAAACAACATACAAACTCCGTACGATACAATATACAAACGACTCAGGATGATAAAACACATATACATAATTGGATATAAGGGCAGTCTTACAACTTGGTCGACATCAGAGATACAAAGCAGGGTTCGAAGGACACGAGAGACTAAGTCAAAAGGGTGCATCTAGTAGTCTAGTCACGACACTCCTATCCTAAAGGGTATCCCAAAAAGTTAGGTATAACAAGGTCGGACGCGCCATCGTCCAAGTAGTCCTCGTTAGCCACAGGGTCGTACTCTGCAGATGCATCTGACTCTAGGTTCGTGGGAACTCATTCCTCCGGGTTGGATTCTGTGTCCGCGTGCGCATCAAACTCGTCTGCACTCATCTCCGGCTCGGTCTCGATTTCAACTTGGCGTTAAACTCTCCTTCTAACTCTCGTTCCAACTCAGACTCAGTGGGTTCTGCAGGTGCTTCCTCGGCATCAAATGGCTCCACTACTTTTACATCCTCCGTCGGCTCCGGAGGTTCCAACTAACCGGTCTCGGGTTTGATTTCTGGATGGAATACCTCACCGTCGGGGGGTGTAGCGCTGCACCATCTAGGAATCACACTTCGGGGCACGTCGAAGTTCTTTAGGGGTCCGTATGTCACATCTCCGTCCCGATAGAACCAAGCCTCAAAATAATGTGACTCCCAATCGTCATCTCATTCGTTGACCCATACTATGCTCCCTTTCCTAATGTAAGTATTACCTAGACTTACAGGGTATTCGTTCACCAATTTCTAGATATCCATCAGCTCCCCAAAATATTTTGGTGGCATGCTTAAGGTTTGGGGTCTGAAAAGTTGATCCCACGACGGTGTGAGAATAAATCTCAGCAAGGCAATTCTAAACCTAGATTAGGCCATTGGTACCTCTAGACACTTTTGAAAATAAGCAATGTTCAATCAATTAATTCATAAGGAAAAAGGGCAAGTTGCAAGTCAATTGATGCACATATCTTCGTAAAATAAGCAATTCAAGGCTAGGCTTCGTATTCTGACACGTAATAGATTATAACATATAAGTATCGTTATCCTTATTATGGTTCCCCTTCCAATGGTTTGGCCAGCGTAATCACGCCTCAAGCTTGATTAATTAACGAACCTATGTTATTACGCCTCAGGCCTCTAGTGCCATTTTATGACTCGCGTTACTACGCCTCAGATCGATCCCGCGTCTAACGCCTTAGGATACCATTAAACCCTGCGTTTAACGCCTCAAGGTACAATACGCTCTTAAACTCACGAAACACTCAATTAAGGCTAAATACCGGGAATTGCACAATTCATAATTCAAGAATGCAAATCAGCCCTTTAATCCTCAATTTCTATTCCATGGAATCGCATAACCACACTTAGTCAATTGGTAACCTTTTAATACTTCATGATTGTTGACACTTGATTTTCGATCAGTCTTTTTCAGTTTATTTTTAAAAAAATCATAAAAAATTAAAAAATTGTAAAATCAAATTTGGTAGCCTTTGCCAAGCATGAGGAACCATTTTTGAACAAAAAATAATTTTATTTATTTTTCACATTTTTTAATATTTTTGAAAAATAAGAAAATAGATGAAAATTCAAGAAAAATAACGTTTGAGGTCACAAAAATATGAAAAAATAGTCAATATTTTTATTTTAATTCCCCTATATTTAGAGCTCATAGAAAGTTCAAATTCAACTTCAATTTTACGTGTTTCTTTATTGCATGTATGATTGAATTTGGTAAAAAAATATCAATTAAGTCTTTTAATTTGTAATTTTAATATTTTTAGAGTCCTGACATTCAATGTAATTGTCCTTCATTGCAATTTAGTCCAATTACTTGCACAAATTATCCAATTGCATGAATTAGGCAAAATTGCATAATTAATTACAATTTAGTCCTTGAATCTGGGCATAATTGAAATTACTTTCAATTCAAGGGCTACCTTTGTCAATTGAAGCAACTGTCCAATGTATTTCATCATTTGAAATCGATTGGCATAAGTGGTTTGGTCCAATTTGATCGTTTGAGCCCTCAATTGCATAATTTTTCGATTTGCATTTAAATGAAAACTTGTGGGGTTTCATAGAAATTGAAGTGAACTTTTGGGCAAAATCACATTTCTAGATAATTTTCATGTCTTAAGTTTGATTCTGATGTTTAATTTGCCAAAATCCCACTCGAATTAGGGTTAATTTCGCAAAAATAGAGTCGGATCGGTTCTAACTGGTCAGACCGGTCGAACAGGTTCGCTGCAGTGTCATCTTCTTCCCCATAATTCTTGCGTAGATGAACATGACAAGATTGGATTTGAATCACAAAATTGATCAATCAATCGACCACAAACGAAGACACATTGGTGGGGGTTTAATGCTTTAGACCATTCCCCGTCTCGGAATCACACTTCGGGGCACGTCGAAGCTTCTCAATGGTCCGTATGTCACATCTCCGTCTCAATAGAACTAAGCTTCAAAATAATGTAACTCCCAATCATCATCTCCTTCGTCGACCCATACTATACTCCCTTTCCTAATGTAGGTCTTACCTGGACCTATAGGGTACTCGGTTACCGACTTTTGGATATCCATTGGCTCCCCAAAACGTTTTGGTGGCATGCTTAAGGTTTGGGGTCTGAAAAGTTGATCCCATGACGGGGTGAGAATAAATGTCAGCAAGCCAATCCTAAACCTAGACTAGGCCATTGGTACCTCTAGACACTTTTGAAAATAAGCAATGTTCAATCAATTAATTCATAAGAAAAAGGGGCACGTTGCAAGTCAATTGATGCACATATCTTCGTAAAATAAGCAATTCAAGGCTAATCTTTGTATTTTGACACATAATAGATTATAATATATAAGTATCATTATCCTTATTACGATTCTCCTTCCAATGGCTTGGCCCGCGTAATGACGCCTCAAGCTTGATTAATTAACGAACACGCGTTATTATGCCTCAAGTCTCTAGTGCCATTTTATGACTCGCGTTACTACGCCTCAAGTCGATTCCGCGTCTAACGCCTCAAGATACCTTTAAACTCCGCGTTTAACACCTCAAGGTACAATACGCTCTTAAACTCATGAAACACTCAATTAAGGCTAAATATCAGGAATTGCATAATTCATAATTCAAGAATGCAAATTAGCCATTTAATTCTCAATTTCAATTCCATGGAATCGCATAACCACACTTAGTCAATTGGTGAACTTTTAAGACTTCATGATCGAATACAACTCGATTTGGCACGAAACTCAACATCGAACCCTTGGAACATCCATGGCCAAATCTTATAGGGTTCCATTAACCTATTCTCTCATTCAATTCACTATTTTTCACACATGGCCGAACATAACATTGTAGGACAATCAAATAATACACTTAATCTATCATTTCTCATTCAAGGCCAAAATCGTACAACTCATGGCAAACGACTCAATGTCCCGTTTCACAAGTATTAGTACACGGCCAAATAGCATTAGGCAACGTTCGCATTTTAATGCAATAAATCACAATACCATGACATACTGAACACATAAAGGCTCAAATAGAAATTTCACTAATCAATTATTATATATCTAAGTTAATAACCCATACTAGGCATTTCGGTCCCCATGTACCATCTCCATCTGAACTCCTACACTACCACTCATCATGGATTGAAGAATTTCAAGCCATAGGACATGCAAATCACAACCGGTCCACAGGGTTAGGTTCGGTCTCTAGGAGTTTTTCACCATTTCAACCATGAAAAGCATCGAACAAAACATCAAATTTACGTCTTAGTACCTTAAAGTCCTAGGAAAGGTTTAAAACTAACTTATCAAAGTGTATGAGCTAAGGAAAACCAAACAATGAAGCGGCGAAGTCCACAGTTTAGACCGGTCCGGCAAATGTTAGATTTGGTTCCTTGATTTATATACAGAAATGACGAAAGACACCCATTAATAACACTCTCAACTTCAATAACTAACCTTCTAATATAGTAAACTATGCATTGGAAGTGGTTTACCTTGAGTTATCCAAGAAACTCCCAAGAATCGCCTTTGATGCCTTGCGATTTCGATTCTGGTCGGTGGTGATTCGGTGGGGTTCTGGCGTCTCACGGTGGGGGTTCGAGGCGTGGATGGATGTGATGGTGGAAGTGGCGGTCGATGGTGGAGGAGTGGCCAACGGGGGTTGGGCGTGAGAGAGCCGAGAGAGAGAGAGAGAGAGAGAGAGAGAAAGAGAGAGAGAGAGAGAGAGAGAGAGAGAGAGAGAGAGAGTTTGAGAGGAAAAACCAAGGCAAAAATGGAGGAGAGGATGATATGATGTTTGTGACCCACATTTGAAGGGAAAAGAGGAAGATGAAGGCTGATGTTCTCTCACAAATCCACTCAAGGGGAACTCTACCTAAGCATTTTAGAATAAGCTTTATGGTTGAGGATTTTAAGGGACTTGTCTTTTGCTCACAATTCTTCAAATGGACTCCTGCCCTCTTTTGTCTTCTTTCTCATAAATTTCAAGAAGCCACTTGCCCAAAATACCCTCATAAATTCGGTCATGAAGAGGGACAAGCAAATGACTATTTTGCCATTGCCTATTTCTAATAGAAAGAGTATTATTCTAGGGGTAAATGAGTAATTTCTAATCGTGGGTCCGAAATTCCATTTTTCTAATCAATATAGAGTAAATAATAACCTTTATAGCTTTCGATGAGGCGACATCCAATTTATTGATATCGGAATCCTTGAATGTTCGGCCTCTAATCTCGAAGTCCGATTCGTGGCCAAATCCAGTCGTTTGTCATTCCGGTGCATCTCAGACTAATGAGCGGCTCTTAAGAATTACATGTATCGATCCGCGACTAATGTCACATTCAAGATTTACTCGAGTCATGGCGACTTTGGTTGTCATGTAATTGCGAGGGTTTATTGCTAGTTCCAAAGGTTACGATCGTTAGAAATCAGTTTATGTTACTTTGCAAATCATACTATGGCTATACGGATTCACCCGTGGACCAATTGCATAATGCTAGCAAATTGTTCTAAAAACGTTCTTAGATCGGCCTCTATTGGTACAAAATACTCCCTCGGCAATCCTTATGGTCCTAGTATCAGTCCATGGTCGAATTTCTTTAGTCTATGTACTTGAATCCTAGTTAGCTTTTCCCTTTTGGTTAATAGACTCATGAGTGATCAATTTCGAGTGAGATTTACTGAAATACATCATAGACATTCATTCATTAATGAGCTTCGAGTTATGGTCGAAATTCAGAATGTCACAAGTTTCCTATCTTGAAATTGAATATTTGATTTCCTAATTCGAAACATTTGCATATCATATCATATATATTGCATATCTTGCTTATTAACATCAAGTGAATATATTTTTTTTTTCTAAATATAGGTTGATTAGGAAAATTTTCTTTCCTAATACGCAACTTGCCGCATAATTGAGAACATCCACCTTTAAGATTATCGATGGAATATTCGATTAGGCAAGATTTTGGGTTTGATCGTTAATCGTAAGATTACGAATTAATGATTGACTCAAATATTCGCGAAATATTTCAAAACTTGATTGATGTATTTACTTTCTTGATTGGCATTGATTGATCACTTTCCTAATTTGATATGAATTGCTTGATTGTCATATTTTTTTATAATATATCCGTCGCATGATTTAATCCCGAAAATTCAAAAAAAATTGCATTCATTCACATCCCATATTTGAAAATTGCATATTTTTAAAAATTGCATCATTTGGATAATTGCATATTCATCCCTCTTGTAAGATATTTAGACTATATTGCATTTTAGAATAGAAATTGCATGTTTAAATAGAATTTCATGTCTAAAATAATTCATCTTAATATATTAGGGTTTAGGCCAATTTAAACTATGAAATATGCAAGATAAGCATTGTTTTAGCATACTTCTATTTTAGGAAATAAATTCATCCGAAAATTTAAAAAAAATCATTTTTGCCATGTCATCTTTACCACGTCATCTATGCCACGTCATCCTTGCCATGTCATTCATCTTTGCTATATCATGTTAAATTGCATTTTAGCTTCAATTGCATATTAGAATTGCATGTCTTGATTTTAATTAATTTACGTGTCACGTGGTTAATTTAATTAAATTATGGTCTCATCTGTGCATTCATCATCTAGTTTAGTCTTGCATCTAATCCATGTCATTGCATCCTAGAATATTTTCATGCATCACATGTACTATAGTTTTTCATGCATTCATATAAAAATCAAAAACTAAAAAAGAAATGATGTTTTGTGTGGCGCATGCTCCCTTGATTACATTGACTTTTGGATATTCAATTAACTGATTGCGTACCCGCATGATAACCTTGGTTAGTGGCTTAGGTTAAAATCAATTAATGTTGCCTTTTCGAATGATTTTTCATGAAATAAAATGATACCGAAAGGATGTTAGAATAATCTAGCATAATCAAGTCCCTGGACTCTTAATCTCTGATTCGTATAAATAAAATAGTTCCCCCGCTATTTTTTTTAGGTATCTAATCAACATACCATAAATGATTAGTGGTGACTCCAATTTAAAAATCTTTGCACGTTAATCAACTGAACCTTAAGTTGCGATTTGGTATGGACTTGGGAGAGTCCAAGTTAGGTTAGTTAATTTAATTAACCTAACAATCCATTAGCTTAGAAATTTTATTTTCAGGTCGCGACACTATGTTGTAAACCTAAACATAATAGTGAAATCCTTTTACAGGACGTGACCCTAGGTAAACACTTGTGTCATCTATTTTCTATTCTCTGTGTGATTGTTCTGATTCAGTTTAGGATATAACCTATCAGTTGCAAAGTTTGCCTCCTGATGCCTAATCATTACTATTGTCACAAATTTGAACTTAAAATTACGTCAAATGGATGTAAAGGCGACATTTCTCAATGAAGAATTAGATGTTGAGATCTATATGAAATAACTGGTATGTTTCATAGCCAAAAGTGAGGAGCGCAAAGTTTGCAAGCTTCAATGACCATTTTATGGTCTTAAGCAATCATCTAGGTAATGGTATTTTTGTTTTCATCAAGCCATAACTTCTTTTGATTTTATGGTAATCGAAAGAGATCATTGTGTGTATACCAATCGCTCCGAGGATAAATTTGTGATTATGTCAATTTATGTGGATGACATTGTGTTAGACGAGAATGATAAGGGTTTGATTATAGTTTTGGAATGAAGCACATCGGAGAAGTTACTCTATCACAAGGGTTTTATTCCATAAAGATTTTTGAACGATTCAACGCAACATTGTAATCCCATTGATACCATTATCAGACAATGCGAAGGCTTGAACTCTAAGATTGTCCTAAGACTGCAGAAGAGACAAAATAAATGGAAACTATTCCTTACTAAGTGCAATCGCAAGTTTGCTGTATGCTGATGTGGACCGAACCTGGCACATGTTTTGACGTGGGATTAGGGATCCGATGCACTCAAATCCAAGAAAACTACACTAGAAAGTATAGGATCCTATGATATTTGAGACGCATGGTGGACTGTCAATTTTGTTATCACGGCAATGATTTGCATTTATTAGGTCACTCATATGTTGATTGGGGAGGAGACTTAAATGAGCGCAAATCGACATCTGGGTATGTGTTCTGGGTATGTGTTCTTGCTTGATCAAGGTGCAATCTCTTAGAGTGGTGAGAAAAATATTTTATTGTGGTAAGAAATAGACATTCATAGCTCTATTTACGATGGAGGTCTAATTTATTTCATGCTTTGCTGTCATGCAAGAAGCAGTATGGCTAAAACAATTCTCGAAAAATTAAGTAATTATTGTTGACAATCCAAAATTAATGATAGTTTATTGCGATGGTCAGGCAGCCATTGCCTATGAGAAAAATTCCAAGTATTGTGGAAGAACAAGGCATATTGACATATAGAATAATTTTATTAGTGATATCATAACACAGAAAGAAGTGATCCTACAATACATTTCTACGAATAGAACGGTTGCTGATCCATTCACTAAGCCTGTTTATAGAGACGCGTTGTTGACGAGAGGATGTCTTTAGAATTGCGTAGCATATAGTATGCTATAATATCTAGGATCATTACATTGTGCATATATACATATATGAATCATACTTGTTTATTTTCATTAATGAATTGATTTTTTTTTATCAACTGGTACAGTTTGTAATAAGACTAGGACAAACACACAAATATTATTGAAAGGTATGTCACCAAACATTGATTCACTCACATGAGCAATCATCTCATGCGCTATAGTAAGTAAGTTGAAATGAGATGATACATATTCCAAATGATGGAAGAGCAAATTTAGCACAATAATATGACCTTATATATTATTCTGTGTCGCCTTGAGGTCTGTGATTTATATGTGATAAGACCAAAAATGATAGTCCCAAAATCGTGTATGCATGAAGTTGGATGCGAGTACTTAATTGAGGCACTATAAACAGCAAGCTGATATAGCACTTTAGCTAAACATATGTACATGCGAAGCATGTGACTGTATTTTGTCCAAGATTCTTATAGTAAATATGTTTAATAAATAACGTACACCCTTATCGAAAAAGAAATCTACTATAGTATATTATTCATACTACATATGCTTTATGCTACTGATAAAGGAGATGAGTGAAATAATCCCTGTTTCCTCACCGTGTGAGTCTTTGTGGTCATTTACTAATTATTCTTAATTTGTGTCGTATGTGACTTTTGACTATGTTTTCAAAGTAATAGATCAATATTGCTACTTTAACATATTATCGGCGGTCATGGCTTTGTAAAACGTGTCTACATGAATGAGAAAGGAAGAATATTGTTGTTTTGCATCTAACACATGAATTAATAGTCGACTAATTATATACCTTTCTGGGGATACATGGTGATTCGAGAATAGTCATGTATAGCCTTTAAGGTTAAGTATGCTTAGACTGATGAATCGAAGTACGTCTATGACACTATTAGAGTTTTATTTTATTTTATTTTAAAAATTTGTTTAGGGTAGTAGACATTTTGTTATCCTGAAAGCTACATTGTTTGAGCTCCCAAATGCAGGTGTATCCATTTGCCAGTATGAATAACTATCAAAGTAGATGAATATTGAATACCTTACATGTTCCTGATGGAAAATTACCAAGCCCACCATGTTTAAGCGGAAGAACTATATTTGAGCAGTCTCCACCCATGAGGGGAAGTGGTGGGAGCAGGTTTTTTTTGGTTAACTTTCCACCATCTCATTCACGTTATGGGAAGTCAATAAAACTAGCCATGATCTTCTCTGTAGAAAATGCAAAATACAGAACTCGTAGTAAGATTGCTTCCATTGTTGCTTTGAGAAGGTAATTGGCATTTATGTTATATATGGAACAAGAATATTTTCTTGGTGGTCATATTTTTAGATTATTGTGGGGTTGTAAATTCGTCCATTAAGTGTTGGCGATTCAACCTATATTCGTCAATATATAAGCATTATAACTTGAAAAATATAGAACAACAAATAAACAAACGACTTTCTTTGGGAAAAATTCAGTTACCAACGAAATAAAGGACATCGGCCCACAAGTACATTGCACGCCCGATTCACCTCGGCCCAAATTTGCTACTGCTACGTTACCAATTCAACTCGCACAGAAAACAAAGCTACGTTGCTATGTTACCACAAAATGAAAGTATCGTGGCTGGCCTCAGGGACCGACAGTGGTGCCGCCTCCAGCATTTTTGATCCGAGGGCAACCCTTTGCGGCACTGCAGGATAGAGGCTCGCTGCTATTGAATTAATCCATAGAATTAAGTCCCAGTTCATCATCTAGAGGGAAGGAAACGGCCGAAAGACTTTGTTTCTACACAGATTTCGATTGTATGATTTCTCTTACAAGTCATGTCCTCGGATTGTTCGGCAAGAGAAATCGCGAATTCAAGTCAAATCGAGAGTTAAGAATTATTTGTTTTGAGAATAGCCGGTGTGCTCTTTGCTTAGAGAAAAGGTATAATGAAGATGTGGGAGGCCTCTTACATGATATGTTTTCCAGGCCTCACCGTCAATGTGCAAAACATCCATCGCATCATTCAGATAATCAATTTATTCATATCCCTAAATCGCCAAAATTCCTAAAATGCCAAAAAAAGAAAAAGAAAAAAGGAAGTCACCCAGAAGAGAACCGAACATAGTAATGAAGCTTTCAAATCCTAATTTGGTCGAGATTAGATCCAAGAGTCGAATACACAGCTTCCCAACCAGCCTGCGTGGGATGAACGGTGTCCCAGAAGAAGTGTGTACTAGGATCGTTACACACCGTGTACATCTTCGTTCCGTTCGGGGCGACATTCCCGCACAGGTACTCGCTACTCACTCCCATGCAACACGGCTTCATTGGATGCTTAAAAGTGGTCGAATTCACTGCAGAAATAAAGTTAAGAGGGGGAGAAGAGAGAGTTAAATGTCAGACAAATATACCAAAATCAAACCGCTCAGAATTTGGCTATACGTACCGATGATCGACTTGAAAGCACTGTACAAGTCGACGTAGACAAAAGTGAAAGGGCTAGTCTCATTGTTCAGCTTATCAACGGCCTCTTTTAAGTTATTGTTGTGCACTGTAACGAGTATATTGTCGCTGTCGTCACACTTTTGGAAACTTGGGGCGGTGGCTTCAGGAAGGCACCCCAAGGGTTGAAGACCCGCCACCACGATCTTCCTCACGCCCAGTGCGTGCACGCGCTTTAAGTTCGCAGCGAGCTGGCTTACTACCTTGGTCATGAAGCCCAGAATCTCCTGTTATTGTCAATCATAACGCATATCAGAATCGCGTAAATATTCTTCGGCCGGAGTGGATTCGCACTCTCGTCCTCAGTTTGTTCCTTCCCTTCTCACCTCAATTTGTGCCCAAGAGCTTGTCTTAAAATTGACCAGAAATTTGAATTATTAAAATAGCAATAATAAATTTGAATCCATATAGAACAAAATCCGAAACTTATTTCTCTTTTCTTTTCTTAAATCGCATCGAATCTTATTTTTTCCATTTATAATACAGAGTGATCTTATAACAACACAACAGTTTTCTTGTCTTTTGAGATATTACTTCTCAATCTAATAGTAAAAAATGAAAATAAATAAAGTGAAATAAAAAAGATATGGCACAATTGATCAAGATCACTCACCACGTTGATGCCATTCTTGTCCATGTAAGTTTGGTAGTCATTGCCGGAGTTGGTGAATAAGGCAACAGAGGACTGGGTGATGGCGACCTTGAAAACGGCAGCTTTGATCATTTGTTCGAAGCAATCGATCTGGACCGTCATGTTCGGATCAGTGGTCAAGTCGGTGTTGAACACTCCGGTCCCTCCATAAGCGAAATTCGTGCCGAACGTCATATGCGCCCAGTAGTTTAGCGGCCACCATCGAACTGGTAAGGGCGACTTGACTCCGAAAAATTTAGCTGCAAAAGAAAAAAAGAAAAGAAAAGGAATTGGAGCAAAATTTAATGACTCCATTAAAAATGTATTAATTTCCCATAAGTCATTTATATAATGGTAGCTCCAAATGGTTATCCGAGCAACAAAGTATAATAATAAAATTATATTTCTATTTTTTGCTTGACCTAACTATATGGATTTGTGAAAAAAGGTTATGTTTTTTTAAAATGTCTAAACTTGAAAGTTAATCGCCTAGAATATTAATGCCATTTAAGTCAAACCTCATCTTCAATATCTCAGAAAACGACTTTAAAAACTCGAACTTTGTTCAAATGAAAATCTGTTAGGATCGCAAAGAAAGAAAAGAGGGCGAAGTTGATCGATTGAAAGAGCAAGGTGACGTTTAAGACAAGTTCCCTTACCAAGAAAATCAGTGAAGACAAGGCCGTCGGAGAAACGCCCATCGGGAAAACCAGGGAAGGTCATGCCGTAAGGCACTTTCCACGACCTCGCCACCCACCTGTTGTTGTTCCCCGTGTCCGCGTATGAGTCTCCGAACACGAACAGCTTCGTCGGGTTGAAAGCATGCGTCGGTTCCTCCTCGGGATAGCCAGACGTAGACGAGTGGAGGTCATGTTGTTGGCGATCATGATGATGGTGGTGGGGAGATGACGATTGGAGGTCATGTTGGCGATGATGATGGTGGTGGTGAGATGAGCCGTGAACCACCTTGTGCTCTGCAAAATAAAATAAAATAAAATAAAAATTATCAGACACAACAGGAGGAGGACAGGAGGAGGAAATGATGAGCTTGCACGGGAGAATGCACAAGAGAAATGGGGAACCTGCGACAAGAGAGAAGAGGAGGAAGGATAGGAGTAACTTTTGAGTGGCCATAGGAGAGAGAGAGAGGTGTAATCGAGGATGATTTTGACAGTAAGATTGGATACGTGCACTCTTCCTTATATAGGCAGAGGAAGAGCTCCATCAGCCAACAAGAAAATTGGAGAATCATAATAAAATAACTGTTAATTAGATCTCATTTGTTGCAGTTGAAAATTTTGTCAGCTTTATGATCTGCTTAAATCATTTGTCACATAATCCCACATCTATTCAAATTTGGGATAATGGCAAATGTTCAAGATTATAAGTATAGATGTTGATTTTACAGATTATACTGATTTTTTTTTTTGGGTCCAAACAGATTACGATGATTATATGTCGTATAAATGCTCGTTAAAATGAAATGGTGTTCCTCTCTCAAGATTACACGAGATATTGCTTGAATGATAGATTTACTCTTAAGAATCTTAACAGTGTATCAGCCTATTTAATTCAATTTAGCAGAATCCATCAATCTCAAGATTTAAAAGCTCAATCCATACGCGTTTTGAACTTGTTTCAATCTGTAAATGCCTATTTGAATGGTGGCAGGTATTCGGATTGCTTAACAAATGGATTACATTGATTACGATATAAAAGTTCATTAAAGAGAAATTCCCTCTTCCTTTCTCAAGATTGTAGGAGATACTGTCAACATAATAAATTTGGATTATTAAGTTAATCTCACCATTTTTTTTAATAAGCAATGGCCCTATTTAATTCAAGTTTGCATCATCCAACAATCTCAACATTTAAAAACTCCATCCCATTTGCGCCTTAATATTTGTCAATAACTCAATACATTTTCCGCATAAAAACATTTGTCACAATATCCACAACTATTGCTATTGATTTGGATAACTGAATACAGAACTTTCATTGAGAGGAAGTTTAGCGGTTCCTCTCTCGATATTATAGAACATATTGTGAAACAAATGGGCCTTGAATTAAGAAAGTTAGTTCAAATTTTTTGTATTTTAAATTTGTCAAAAAATTAAAGAATTTAAAAACGTGAGCATTTTAACAGCATTGTCGTTTTTTTCTCATTATTTAAAAAAACAACTACTCATTAAATAAACATGATGAAGTAAGCTTTTGACTGAACTCGTAATTTGCTTATATTACTCATACTACTCGTAATTTGAGTTGCATAATACATTGCGATACAAATGTGTTGGAATTGGTAAAGTTACTTACAAGATTCTTGTAAGCATATTAAACTCATTTAATTTGATTTAGTAGCAAAAAAATAAAAAATAAAAAATTATGAGCATCCATCAATCTAAAAAATTTAAAATCGATTACCTGACATCATAAATTTGTCAAAAGATTTCACAGAGATCCTCCTACTTTTTTTTTTTTGGTTAAAAAAATCGTTTTATGAGAGGGGAAGATGATGAACCCAAAGAAGGCCAGAGTGAACATTTGACTTTTCATGAGAAAGTGTCGTTATTTGCAAAAACATTCGGTGAGAAAGACCAATCAGAAGAACGTCTCCAATCACGGTCGGCATCTCGAGATTCGCTGCCTTTGTTTCTTTCGCAGGTTTCCCGAAACTCAGTCTTCCAGTGGCAATCCAAATTCCTCTGCCGCGGGCCCCTTTCGCCCAGAATTGATTGGAAGGGAGAAATAAAGTTCTAAGTGCTGGCCCACGATTTGAAAAAAAAAAAAAAATCAGAATCGGAGATTGATTCACTCACACGAGCAATCACCCCAGCCGCCATAGTAAGTGATAGATGAGAAGGTACTTACTTTAAATGTTGGAACAGCAAATTTAGTACGTAATGTAACTTTATATATTACTTTGCATCAACTCAATTAGGATCAAGATGAGGTCTTGTGATTTATATGTGATAACATGATAGTCCCATAATCATGTATGTCTAATAAAAGCCGGATACGGGTACTATTTTTTTTGGGCGGAAAGAGAACCGATTTTATTTACTAAAAGAGTACTTAAGCATAAGGGCCCGTGGAAGGCGCATATAAAAAAAGAAAATTTCAAAGGTCATGAGGATGGTTGTCAATCCAATTCATGGAAAGAATATTTTGTCTTTGAACTTTAGCCACCCAATTTGCTGCGTGGTTGGCATTTCTATCTGTATGAGCTAGAGTAGCCTTAGAGAGCCGGCCCAATAAGTCACCGGCCTCCAAGATAAATGCATTAACTTCCCATAAGATCTCGTCTGAGTTGTTTATGGCGTTGACCACTTCCAAGCTATCTGACTCAAACTCAAGGGCTTCACTTCCTCTTCCTTGCACGTGCTTCAGTACTTCAAGGAGAGCTAGGGCTTCTAACTGCATAATCGACGAAGCCGGTCCAGTTCTTGCAAATCCTCCACGAAGAACACCCTCACATAAGCACCGTTGGTGTTTATCTTCAGAGCTCTTTGCCTCAATGGCGTCCAGAGGAGCGGTAAATTTTAGTTAGTTGAAATTGTGGAGTATATTAAGGGCCGAATCAACTACAACATCTGGATTCGGAGGTTGATGCTGAAAGATGAAGTTATTTCTAGCCTTCTATATGCACTAGAGAATTACTGCGACTGTATTCAGGGGAGGTAACTGATTTTGTCTTTCAAGGAAGTTTAGTGGCCAAACCTCAATCCGTGAAATGCTTTGATTAGAGATCTGGACTTGGATTGCGGGATTTGTCTAGATCAGTCTCGTCCATGGACAAAGCAAAAAGAGGTGCTTGACTGTCTTAGCTGTTTGGTTACAAAAAGGGCATCCTGAGTCAGGTAGGATCCTTCGCCTGTATAGATTATCTTTTATGGGCAATACGTTTTGGCAGACGCTCCACAAAAAGATTCTCACTTTGGGGGGTGTTTTCATTTTCCAAATTTGATGCCATAATTTGCGGGGTGGTTGGAATGACGATGATGCTTGTGGCGTGGGTTGATTTCCTCTTTGTACGCGAATCCAGTTATAAGCACTCTTTAAATGTGAACTCGCCTTACTTAGTAACAGTCCATATAAGTTTGTCCTGTAAAGTTTGTGTCTTTAAAGGCACTGATAAGATGTCATTTACAGTCTGCTCATCAAATAGTTGGTGAAGAGTCTGCTCATTCAATCTATTTTCCTCAAGTAGAATTAGAGCAGCAATTTTAGTGGGTTCACTAAGACTGGCTGGTCCCCTTATAATCCCTCTCTTGAGCCATCTATCCTCTCGAATATTGATGATTTCTCCGTTCCAACTGACCACTGAACAGAATTAGCTATTGTTTCTCTCCCCACCAGTATACTCTGCCAACCCCATGAAGGGCGAGACCCTTTTTCAACTTGCCAAAATGATCTCCTAGGAAAATACAGTCCTTTAAATATTTGTGACCACATCGAGATTGGGCTACGAGACAGCCTCCAAGCTTGTTTCCCAAGCATAGCTCGATTAAAGGAAATCAAATCCTTGAACCCCATTCCACCTTCATCTTTATGATTTTTTAAAACCTCCCAATTTCTTCAATGAAGTCCGGCGCCTGGTTTGTTGTTCTTCCACCAAAAGTTTGCTACTTTCTTTTCAATTGCTTGACATATTGAAACCGGGATTTTGAAGATAGACATAACATATTGGGGTATGGCCTGGACCACCGACTTGATTAATACTTCTTTGCCAGCTTTAGATAACATATTTTCCTTCCATCCCTCTAGCTTCATATTCACTTTTGCACTTACCCAGGCAAACATTTGTTTTTTTGACTCCCCCCAATCCGAAGGGGTCCCCAAATACTTTCCCATTTTCTCGACTTCAGGAACTCTTAGCGTGCCAGCCATATTGCATCTCGGACTCTGTGGGCACCTTATGCTAAAGTAAATTCCTGATTTGTTCAAATTGATTTATTGCCTAGAAGCTAGACAATATTTTCCCAAAATAGAGGCAAGGTTCTACATTCTATCACCCTTCCATCTAAGAAAAATATGGAGTCATCTGTAAATAGAAGGTGAGAGAGAGTGGGACAATGCCTATTCAGCTTTATCTCCGTTAAGGTATTCTCACTTACTGCATTTTTCATTAGAACAGAAAGAGTGTTGGCCACTAAAATAAACATATAAGGGGATACTGGGTCACCTTGTCTGATACCCCGTGATGTTTGAAAAAATGGTAGCGGCTCTCCATTGAATTTCACATTAAAAGAGATAGTTTTGACACATTTAATCGCCCTATCCACCCATTTATCACAGAAACCCAGTCTTCGCATGCATGCCTCCAGAAAATCCCATTCAATTCTGTTGAAGGCTTTCTTCATATCTAATTTCAGCAATGCTTGAAATTTCCTTGTTCTCTTTCTCACTCGCAACTGATGTAGCACTTCTTTCACAATGAGAATGTTATCTTGGATTTGCCTTCCACCTACAAATGCACTTTGTTCTACTTCTATAAGATCGGGAAGCAAAGGTTTCAATCTATTTGCCAATGCCTTCGAAATAATCTTGTATGTAAAGTTGCACACACTAATAGGGAGAAATTGGTCCAGACTTTCCGAGTTTTTGGATTTGGGAATCAGGGTAATATAGGTTTTATTCAATTCAGGATTGAGATACCCTGATTCGAAAAAAATTCTCACTTCATTAAAGACATCCCATTTGATTACCTCCCAGTAGTTCTGAAAAAATTGGCCATTTAAGCCATCCAATCCTGGAGCTTTCAAGGATCCTAGTTGGAAAACAGTGCTTTGCACTTCCTCCATCGTTATCTTCGCCTCAAGGCTCATATTCATATCTTCGGTTACTCGAGAGGGGAATTGCCGCAGAATAGGTTCGAAATTTTGGGGGCCTACTGAAGTGTATAGGTCTTTGAAGAATTCCACTGTCATTTTCTGCAGCTCTTTTGGATCTCGGCACCAAGTGTCATCCATGTTCTTTAGCATAGATATTCTGTTTCTTTGTCGCCTGTGAATTGTCGTGGCATGAAAAAACTTGGTATTTTTGTCACCCCATTTCAGCCAATTTAATCTTGATCGTAATCCCCAATACATCTCTTCTTGCCTCCATATATCATCCATTTGTCTCTTAATGGTTTGCTCCCTCTCCTTGTTAGTTCGAAGATTCTGAGCATTCATAAGAGTTTGCAATTCTTCTTTCAGCTTGTTGATCATTTTTTTGCTGTTTGGGAATGCTTTCTTACTCCACTTCGCCGATTCTATCGTCACTTTCTTCAATCTGATCACTAGATCCCCTTATTCTAGATTTCTGTAGTTCCAACGCTCATTTACAATTTTTTCATAATCCTCTCTACCCAGCCAAAATGCTTCGAACTTGAAAGCTCCTTTTATTTTCTTTTTTTCCGCATCTAATGATAACATAATGGGGCTGTGGTCTGATCCTATTGCTGGTAGCGCAAAAGCTTCGGCTTCAGGGTACATGATTCTCCACTCAATATTGCATAACGCCCTATCTAGCCTCTTCTTTACATATTCCTCCCCTTCACGATTGTTTGCCCAAGTGAAGGCACTATAAAAGTGAGCTATAGTTTATAGTGCCCAATGAAGTACTCGTGACTAGGAACATATAGTTTTGAAATAGAGAGAAATGAGTATGAAAGGAAGTATATTATTGTTTTACATCTACCGCATATATTCATAGTCGACCAATTAAATAGCCTTTTGTGGCTTTGAACATAATTGTGAATACTTGGTGATTTGAGAATCGTGATGTATAGCCGAGATAAGTATATTCCTAGATTGACATAGCAAAATATGTCTAGGACATTGTTAGACCTTTTTCTTAGGGTAGTAGACAATTTGTTTTCCTTGAGATGCTACATAGTTCGAGCTCCCATATGCAGGTGTATAACCCATTTGCCAGTATGAATAATATACTAATTCTGAATGCCTTACATATTCTTGATAGAACATTATAAGCCCGTCATATTTGAGTGGGAGACGCTATATCTAAGCGGCTTTCGCCCACGATGGGAAGTGGTGGGATCTTTTTTTTTTGTTGGGGGGTGGGGGGGGGGGTGGGGTGGTGTTTTGTACCTTCCGACCATCTCATTCACGTTATACAAAGTTAATAAAACTATCCATGATCTCCTCTGTAGAAAATTCAAAATACAGAACTCATAGTAAGATTGCTTCTATTGTTGCTTTGAGAAGGTAATTGGCATTTGTGTTGTGGACCGACAATATTTTCTTTGTGATGATATTCAGATCATTGTGGCGTTGTAAATTCGTCCATTAAGTGCTGGTGATCCAAACAATATAGGTCCATATATTCTTGTTGAGAAAATGCATTCGAAAACCGAATTGCCAATATATCAGAATTATAAATTTAGCAAAATAGAGCGAAATAAATAAATAAGCAAACAAACTTTCTTTGGGAAAAGTCCAGTTATCAGCGAAAGGAAGGACATCACCGCGAGTCCATTGCACGCTCGATTCACCTCACTGCTTAAGCACGCAGCCTCAAAGGGAAAATCTACGATGTTATCAAATTAGTGTCTCGAGTTTGTACCCATATATGAGACCCGATCCGACTTATTTTTCGGTGCAAAACATCCTAAGTCCAGAAAAGTCCCAGTTCAAGTGGCACGAAGATTTTCGGATATTCATGCGCGAGAGAGCATCGTTGGTTTGGTGAACAGGACACTCACATCGGTTGCGCATAGAGCTTTGAACAAGGTGGGATTTGGTGCTGTGAAGCCTACACCCAATCGAGGCGTTTTCTTTGTGAAGACGCGAGTGTTTAAGCGGTGAGGTAATTCTCGTGATCTATTAGAGAGAAATTACGTTAGGCTAAACACTGTGGATATTGAGTGTAATTTAGGTGCGAAAAACACTCAAGTGCATGAATGATTGTAAATTCGATGATTTCACATTGATTTATTTGCAAGATCCATTAATAACAACTCACATGTGTTTCAATACCTAAAATACCGATTCAATGCTCACGGAAAAGAAAGCTACGTTGCTACGTTACCAAAAAATCAAAGGATTGCCATCGCGGCTGGCCTCAGGGACTAATAGCGGGCGCCGCCTCCAGCACATTTGATCCAAGGGCATTCCTTTGCAGCACTATAGGATAAAGACGGACGCAACGTTCAACGATAAAGAGTAAGCAAATCCTTGCTTAGAGAGAAAACTTGAACATTCAATATTTATAATAATGGTCTCCCATCCAAAAATCCTAAAACAAGTTTATATAGGGCGTTAACTCTAATGACACCAAACACCAGCAAAATTACAAAATTGCCACAAAAAATAAAATTAAATCCAAAAAATACTAAAATAATTCAAAAGACCATTTATATAGGGCGTTAACTCTAATGACACCAAACACCAGCAAAATTACAAAATTGCCACAAAAAATAAAATTAAATCCAAAAAATACTAAAATAATTCAAAAGACCATTTAAACAATCTTGGATCGCTAAAATCCACGTCAGTCAACGCCAAAGACATTGAGTATTGATCAGACGGTCATTTCGCTTCAATCGACCGAACATGAGTCCATTCTTACATTGCTAACTTCGAATTTGAAAATTTTAGATACATCTTCTAGATTTTCGTTGGGACTTCTGCCTATCCAATTGATCCGGAACCACATTACTAATATGCTTAGCATCAAAGACTCACCACTATTTGGATTAATTCATTGAATAAAGTCCAGTTCATCATTTGGAGGGAAGGAAATGTTGGAAAATATAATGGAGTGATAATGTAATCGGACTTTAAGCGTGTAATCACTCTCTTTTATGATTAATTTGCCCCATGAAGTTGTTATAGGTTTCCGGCAAATTCCCTTCACGACACAACAAAGTTACGGCAAGAATACTGAATAGCAATTTCAGTATATCTCCTAAATTTCTTTGCGAAACAATAAAAAGATGTTTGTCTCTTTTTTGAAGGAAAACATAGAATAAAATATGATTCTTAAAACTGAACAAAATTGTCTATTTATGAAAACCAATAAACACACCTCTTGATGTCTAAACTGTCCATGTACGAACACACCTATTCATGTCCGAAATATTACACCAATTCATGTTGAAAAATTACAACTCTGACATGACTGTTTGTGGTGATAATAATTATTCGGACACAACTGAATAGAATTGTATATATATAAAAACTAATAAACACACCTCTTGGTCTAAACTGTCCATGTACAAACGCCCCTATTTATGTCCGAAACATCACGCTAATTCATGTCGAAAAATTACAATTCTGACATGACCATTCATGGTGATAATAATTATTCGGACACAATTGTTCGTAAGTGACAACCGTCGTTTGGACGCAATTTTTCATGTCCGAACAATCACAAAAAATATAATATAATTATAAAATAATTTATTTCGAAATAAATAAAAAATAATTAAGCATTATTTACGTCCGTGGCGCACAGGAGTGCCAAATGCTAAGTGCGTCTAATAATCGCATCAAAATCGCGCAATCACACGTGCACGTGTATAGTGAGGTCTAGTCTACTTGCCCATTTCTTTATTCTGAAAGACTAAAGTAGTATTCTAACTAATAAAGAGACTTGCACCATTCTTTCTATCCTATGTGGGATTTTTTTGGGTCAAAATCTATGTGGGATTAAAAAAGGCAACATTTTTTTTTTGTTTTACAAACAAACTTCATGGCTAAAAGACTTTGTTTCTACACAGTTATGATTATATGACTTCTCTTATGAGTCAGGTATATACCACGTCCGATTGTTCCGCAAGAGAAATCACAAATTCAAGTTCAATTGATTACGAAAGTAAATCTCATACAGAGTAAGACAGTCCGGTCAATTCAAGGGATAAGACTTCTTTGTTTTGATAATAGCCGGTATGTTCTTTGCTTTGAGAATGTTAGAGATATCTATATACTTAGGAGGTTTTGATTTATTTTGATTGATATTTTTTCTAGGTTAGATATTCATCATGTCAAGCCTACAAATTGGCTGAAGTTCTCTTCAACTGTGGCAGCATAGAATATTACATTTTTCTATCACTGTTTTTCTCAACTTGGTATCAGAGCCAAGATTTTGATTTATTGTGTTATTGTGTGATTGATTTTGACCGATTTTGATTGATATTCATCCTTTTATTATGTCTGTTGTACTTTGATTCATGGGTTTTTGACTCTGCCTACTGTAATCATATGACTTCAAATTTCGATTTGTTTCAATCAAAATCATTTACTTCACATGCCCCCATTGTTCACACAGCTGATAATTCACAAATGAGAGGGAGCCATATAGGAAACATTTCAACATCAACATTATCCCTTTCCAGCACATTTGCTATTCCTAAATTATCTTGGAATTTGCTATCAGTAGGACAATTTTGTTTGATGTTCATTTTTCTTCTTATGGCTGCCATGTACAGGATCCACGGACGGGGCAGACTGTTGGAACATGCCGTAGTGTGGGACGGCTATTTGAGCTTGTTTCCTTGAATATTCCCAGCTCTTTCGCTAGTTGTGCTACCACAGTATTATCTGAAACTTGGCATTAGTTTAATTATGAATGGAAAGCAAAAATGGTCAAGCAGAATGTAAACATAAGCATAATTTATATATTACACGTACTCTTTTAGTGTCTACTTCTTGTCCTGAACAGTTTTAGGGAGAGACTTGTCTGACTGCTGTTTACACCATCAACCGTACTCCATCACTTGTATTAGGTAACATTTCTCCTTATGAGTGCCTTTATGGTAGTGTTTCCAATTACAGTCTTCTTCGAGTCTTTGGTAGTGCTTGTTGTGTACATCTTCTTCCACATGAATGAACAAAATTAGATCCTTGAGCTTGTTTATGTTGCTTTCTTGGGTATGGAATTGAGCATAACGTTTATAGATGTTGGGATTCTATATCCAATCGTCTTCGTGTGTCTCATCATGTTACTTTTTGGGAACATAAGATGTTTTCATCTGTTCATCCATTTAAGTCATCACCTAATATTCCTTTCTTCAATAACACTTCAGTGGACTTATTCCCCGATGTTCACACATCTCCATCTACTTATGAATCCTCCTCTCGAGAACCATCTCCTTCTTCTAATCTTGATGCAGGTTCTAGTGGCGATACCAATTTAGTAGCTTCTGACATGTTTGTTCCATCCATGGATCCTCCGCTAACTGATATTCCCTTATCCTCTGTACATCGCTCCACCAGAGTAAGTCAACCTTCTGTTCGACTTCGTAATTACCATTGTTACTCTACCATTGCTTCTCTTTCTGAACCCCACACATATAGGGAAGCCAATACTAATCCTCTTTAGCAGCAAGCACTGACAGATGAGTTGCAAGGCCTTAGACAAATCTCATACATGGGGTTTGGTTGATTTGCCTCATGGTAAGTCTGTTGTGGGCTGTAGATGGATATATAAGATCAAAACAAAGGCAGATCGTACTGCAGATCGTTACAAAGCTCGGATAGTGGCGAAAGACTTTACTCAGGAATATGGAGTAGATTATGAAGAGACTTTTGCTTCTGTTGCACACCTTGCTTCTGTTCGTAGTCTTCTTGCCGTTGCTGCAGTTAAGTGTTGGTTTATATTTTAGATGGATGTTAAAAATGCATTCTCAAACGGTGATCTCTCTGAGAAAATTTATAAGGTGCCTCCTCCGGGATACAATCATTCTTCTAACAAAGTCTGTCGACTACGTATAGCGTTATATGGCCAAAAGTAGGCTCCTTGAGCATGGTATTCTAAATTTAGCGCCACCATGAAATCTCTTGGCTTCAAATCAAATCCTTATGACCATGCTCTTTTTGTTCAACGCACAATTCGCGTAAATATTATGCTACTTTTGTATGTAGATAATATGGTTATTACAGGTGATGATCACATTGACATTTCAAAACTCAAGCAAGATCTCAGTCAACAGTTTGAAATGAAAGATCTTAGGCAATTGAGCTACTTTTTGAGCTTGAAGGTTCATTCAGGTTCTTCTAGCTATTATCTTTCCCAAGCCAAGGATGCCACTAATCTTATCTCTCGAGCTGGACTCACTGACAACAAGGTCGTTACAACTCCTCTTGAGACAAATGCCAAATTTGATGCCAAAGATGGAGCTCCTCTTTCGAATCCCACACTTTACTAACAGCTAGTTGGTAGTCTTATTTATCTATTGTCACTCGACCTGATATTGCTTATGCCGTTCATATTATTAGTCAGTATAAGACTGCACCTTGTACAACTCATTTTGTTGCGGTTCTTCAGATTCTTCGCTACATTAAGGGTACACTATTTCAAGGTCTTCTTCACTTTTCTTCTAAGTCTACTTTGGAGTAGATAGCTTATTCTGATGCTGATTGGGCTAGTGACCCTCAAGATCGTCGCTCCACTACTGGTTATTGTTTCTTTTTGGGCACCTCACTTATTTCCCGATATAGTAAGAAATAGACCACCATCACTCGATCTAGCACAGAAGAAGAATATCGAGCTCTTGTTGATAGAGTTACTATGACTAAGATGGCTACTACAAGAAATGAGAGTACGTCACCATAGCAAAACAATCATTCATTGTGACAACTGAAGTGCTATTCAAATATCACATAATGACGTTTTCCATGAACGAACCAAGCACATTGGAATAGACTATCACTTCATTTGAGATCTTGTTCTTCGTGGTGTCGTTTGGCTTGTTTCCACTTCATCTGCTCAACAGACAGTTGATATCTTACCAAGACACATTCACTGAGACGTTTTCGAGATCTTTTCTCCAAACACAAGTTAACCTCCTTCAAATCACCTTTGAATTTGAGGGGGATGTTAGAGATATCAATATACTTGGAGATTTTGATTTATTGTATAATTGATTCTGATTTATTTTGATTGATATTTTCCTAGATTAGATATTCATCCTGTCAAGCCTACAAATAGGCTCAAGTTCTTTTCAATTGTAAAAGTACAGGATATTATATTTTTATGTTAGTATTTTTCTTAACTGAGAAAAGTGTAGTGAAGAGGTAGGACGATGCCTCCTTCAACATGTTGGGCTTTTTTTTAAAGCCGGTCCAGCCCATGGTTTTATTTTCTCTTTTATAGGGTTATAACACACACTTACACGAGAGAGAGAAAACAAAAATAAAAGAGCAGCAGCCACAGAAAAAAAAATCACAGAAAAACACGGCATTTTTTCTAGGCGTCCAGCTGAGATCAAATCGACGATCGGAGGTCTTCCCGTGGTCCGATTAGGCTGAAATTTTGACAGCAACTTCAAGACTCGTTGTTCTTGATTCTGTGTGGTTGGATTATGATTTGAAGGTATTTATTATAGTTGTTCGTGGTTTTTCGGGACTATAATTTTGGGGGTGATTTTCTTCCGGTTCTCTCGTTTAAGTGATGTTGTTGCTTGATCTCCACCTATTTTGGGATTTTATTGTCGTTGTATTCAGTGAGGTTGTGTACCTAAGTGATTAATATACAGTGGAGATTCGGGTGGACTCCGTGATCGGTCTCGTAGTTTTTATCCTTCACATTGAAGGAGTTTTCCACGTAAAAATTCTGGTGTTATATTTTCTTCGAGTTTTTATATTTTCATTGGTTGTGGTCGATTTGGTTTCTCACAAGTTTAGTCAAAGAGGGAAAGTTATTCTCTATTTTTTTTCAACATAGTGGTATCAGAGCATTGTTTTTTGTCTAAACGATGGAACTGAATATGAGCAGGATGATTAGTTTGAATGAAAAGAATTATCATGTATGGAGATGAAAAATGGAAGATCTTCTATATATGAAGCGCTGGCATTTACTGGTGTTTGCTGATACTAAACCTGATAATATGAGCGATGCCGATTGGAATCTTGAGCACAAAATTGTGTGTGGATTTATTCGACAATTTGTCGATGATAATGTTTTGAATCATATCAACAAAGAATCACATGCTAGGACTTTGTGGAATAAGTTGGAATCAATGTATGCACGGAAGACTGGCAATAACAAAATATGTTTAATTAAACAATTTATGGAGTTGCATTATAGAAATGACCAATCTATATTAGATCACTTGAATGAGTTTCAGGGAGTGATAGATCAACTTTCTGCCATGAATATTAAATTTGATGATGAAGTGCAGGGACTTTGGCTGCTATACACCTTACGGGAATCTTGGGAGATATTTCGTATGTCCTTGATTAATGCTACACCTGATGGTATTGTTACCATGGATTTTGCAAAAAAGTGACGTTCTGAATGAAGAGATGAGGAGAAAAACACATGGTTCTTCCTCTCATTCTAAAGCTCTTGTTGTTGAAAACAAAAGTAGAAGTCAGAGTAGAGGTCCGAAAGATAAATACAAGAGTCGAAGCACGTCAAGATCATGAAAGAAGACTATTGAGTGTCATTACTATGGTAAGATGGGTCATATGAAGAAAAATTATTTTTAGCTGAAAAATGAGAAGAGGAATGAGACGAAAAATGGCAATGAGAATAATGAGAAAATGGATAACAATAGTAATGATCGGGTAGCAACTACTACTAATGAACTTGTTATTGTTTGCTATGATGACAATGCTAATTTTGCCTGCGATGATTCAAACTGGGTTATTGATAGTGGAGCTTCTCTTCATATCACCTCTAGGAAAGAGTTTTTTAAATCCCATATGTTAGGAAATTTTGGTACCTTAAGGATGGGTAATGACTGTTTGGCTGCTGTTGTCGGCATAGGAGACGTGTGCTTGGAGACTAGTACAGGAGCAAAACTAATTTTGAAAGATGTTAGACATATTCCTGATATTCGTCTGAATTTGATTTCAACTGGAAAGCTTGATGATGCTAGATTTTGAGTACTTTTGACAATGAACAGTTGAAACTCACCAGAGGTTCATTAGTTGTGGCTAGAGGTATGAAACAATCTTCCTTGTATTTATTTCAGGCTAAGATTTCCAAGAACATGTGCAATGCTGTGAAAGATGAAAATGCGACTGCATTATGTCACAAGAGACTTAGTCACATAAGTGAGAAAGGAATTGGCTTGTTGGCTAAAAAGGGTTTATTATCTGGAGTAAAGAGTGCAAGACTTGAGAAGTGTGCACATTGTTTAACAGATAAACAACGAAGAGTTTCATTCCAGAGTCATCCGCCTTCGAGGAAATCAGAGTTGCTAGAACTGGTACATTCAGATGTTTATGGTCCAATAAAACCACTACCACTTCGTGGTGTAGCCTACTTTGTAACCTTCATCAATGACCATTCAAGAAAATTATGGGTTTATTTCTTAAAGACGAAGGATCAAGTGTTATATGCATTCAAGCAGTTTCAAGTATCAGTTGAAAGACAAACTGGAAAGAAGTTAAAAATGCATTCGTTCAGATAACGACGGTGAGTATATTAGACCATTTGATGAATAATGCAGGCAACAAGGGATTCGACATCAGAAAACACCTCCTAAAACACCTCAGTTAAATGGTGTAGCAGAAAGAATGAACAGAACATTGATTGATAGAGTCAGATGTTTGATTTCAGATGCAAAATTGCCAAAATCCTTTTTGGGGCGAGACTTTGAATATAGTGGTACATGTTCTCAATATTTCTCCTATTACTGCTTTAGATGGTGATGTTCCAGATAGAGTTCGGTTTGGAAAGGAAATTTCATATAATCATTTAAAGGTGTTTGGCTGCAAAGTTTTTGTTCATATTCCCAAGGATGAGAGGTCCAAGTTAGATGTTAAGACAAAAGAGTGCATCTTTCTTGGTTATGGTTCTAATGAATTTGGCTATAGACTTAATGATCCAGTTGCAAAGAAAGTTGTCAGAAGTCGAAATGTGGTATTCGTTGAGAATGAGACAATTTGAGATATTGAGAAGATAAAGAAGACATATTCCTTCTTACCCAAAAAAAGAAGAAGAAGAAGACATATTCCTGTTATTCTGATATATCAGTTGATACTAGCTCAGTTTCACTTTTTGAGTTGCAGGAATAGTGGCATGATCAAGTTGAAGATGGCGTTCAATGTCAGACTCCAGATTAGCAGGTTCAGGGTTAGACTCAAAATGATCAGCAGGCTCAGGGTGATTAGCGGCAATCAGATGATAATGATTATCGAGAGATTGCATCATTAGCTCTACCCACCACTGCTTTGAGGAGGTCTATCAGAGATCACATCTCATCTACTAGATGTTCTTCTGATGAGTATATTCTATTGACAGATGTAGGTGAACCAGAAACTTTTGAAGAAGCAGTAGAAGACAAGAATAAGAAGGAATCGCTTGATGCAATGCATGATGAGATGAAGTCATTGCATGACAATCATACTTTTGAGTTGGTAACATTACCTAAGGGTAAAAGAGCTTTGAAGAACCGATGGGTGTATAGATTGAAACAAGATGAGACGACTTCGCGTCCTCGATATAAAGCCAGATTGTTTGTTAAAGGCTTCAATTAGAAAAAAGGGAATTGACTATGATGAAATCTTCTCACCAGTTGTAAAAATGTCTTCAATTCGAGTTGTTTTGAGTTTGGCAGCTAGTCTTGATCTCGAGGTTGAGCAGATGGACGTGAAGACCGCTTTTTTTCACGGTGATTTGGAGGAAGGTGTTTACATGGAGTAGCCTGAGGGTTTCTAAGTAAAAGGTAAAGAGAATTATGTGTGTAAATTAAAGAAAAGCTTATATGGTTTAAAACGGACGCCAAGGCAATGGTATGGAGAATTCGAGTCTTTTATGTGAGAGCAATCCTATAAGAAGACTACTTCTGATCATTGTGTATTTGTGCAAAAATTATCTGAATGTGATTTTATTATCTTATTGCTCTATGTTGATGACATGTTGATTGTTGGTCAGAATGTTTCAAGGATTGACAAGTTAAAAAGAGATTTGAGCAAGTCTTTTTCGATGAAAGACTTGGGGTCGGCTAAGCAAATTCTTAGTATGAGGATCGCTCATGACAGACAGGGGAAGAGATTATGGTTGTCTCAAGAGAAATACATAGAGAAAGTAGTTCAAAGGTTCAAGATGGACAAAGCTAAAGAAGTAAGTACACCTCTTGCTACACACTTTAATCTTAGTCATAAACAATGTCCGTCCAATGAGAAAGATCTGAAAGAGATGTAAAAAGTTCATTATGCTTCTGCAGTGGGTAGTTTGATGTATGCAATGGTTTGTACAAAATCAGATATAGCTCATGCAGTTGGAGTAGTTAGCCGTTTTATGTCAAATCCAGGTAGAGAGCACTGGAATGCATTGAAATGGATCTTGAGATATCTCCGAGGCACTTCTCATTTGAGACTTTCATTTGAGAGTGAGAAACCAATTCTTGTCGGATATACTGATTCAGACATAGTAGGAAATACTGACACAATGAAATCAACTTCAGGTTATCTGATTACTTTTTCAGGGGGAGCTGTAGCTTGGCAGTCAAAGTTGCAAAAATGTGTTGCCTTATCGACAACAGAAGCAGAAGTCATCACAGCAACCGAAACATGTAAGGAATTGCTTTGGATGAAAGAGTTCACATAGGAACTTGGTTTCATGCAAGAGAGGTATGTTTTACTTTGTAATAATCAAAGTTCTATACATCTTGCAAAAAATTCCACTTTTCATACTATGTCAAAGCATATTGATGTAAGGTATCACTGAATATGATAAACTTTGGAATCCAAAGGGATAAAACTTGAAAAAGTACACATATAAAATAATACTTTAGATGTGATGACAAAGCCTCTCACTAGAGAGAAATATGAGTTTTGTCGACGTAAGGCTGTCATGGATTTATGATGAATTCTTTTATATCGAGATCTCCCTCAATGGGCTGGAGAGGGAGATTTGTTGGTCTTTTTTTTAAAGCTGGTCCAGCCCATGGTTTTATTTTTTCTTTTTAGGGTTATAACACACACTTACACGAGAGAGAAGACAAAAATAAAAGAGCAGCAGCCACAAAAAAAAAAACGTAGAAAAACACAGCAATTTTTCTAGGCGTCCAGCTGAGATCAAATCGACAATCGGAGGTTTTCGTGTGATCCGATTGGGCTGAAACTTTGACAGCAGCTTCAAGACTCGTTGTTCTTGATTTGTGCGGTTGGATCGTGATTTGAAGTATTTACTGTAGCTGTTTGTGGGTATTTCGGGATTGTAATTTTAGGAGTATTTTCATCTGTTTCTCTCGTTTAAGGTGATGTTGTTGCTTGATCTCCACTTATAGTTTGAGATTTTATTGTCGTTGTATTCAACGAGGTTGTGTACCTATCGGGTGGACTTCGTGATCGGTCTCGTGGTTTTTATCTTTCGCATTGAAGGAGTTTTTCACGTAAAAATTCTCGTGTTATATTTTCTCTGAGTTTCTATATTTCCATTGGTTGTGCTCGATTCGGTTTCTCACAGGTTTAGTCAAAGAGGGAAAGTTATCCGCTGTTTTTCCCAACACAACATTCGTCAAATGATATTTTTTCCAGGCACTCTTTAACATTTTATTAGGTATATTTATAAAACAGATCGAAAAAAGATCGAAAAAAGCTAAACCCTCGTGTGTATAAAATAGCCAATTCATTCATATTCCATAATGTTCCCATAGAGATTACAAGAGAACCGAACACAGTAGGCTTCTCGATAAATGAAGCTTTCAAACCCTAATTTGTTCGAGAGTTGGTCCGGGAGTCGAGTACACAGCTTCCCAACCAGCCTGTGTGGGATGAACCGTGTCCCAGAAGAAGTGTGTTCTAGGATTCTCACACAACGTGTACATCTTCCTCCCATTCGTGTCTACATTCCCACACAGGTACTCGCTGCTCACTTCCATGCAACATGGCTTCATTGGATCCTTGAAGGCCTTCGAATTCGCTGCAGAGATTAAGTTAAAAGAGGAAAAAAAGGAACAGAAAAGGTTAACTGATTCAAGCTTTGAGAATTTGAATATACATACCGATGATCGAGTTGAAAGCACTGTAAAAGTCCATCATGACAAAAGTCGAAGGGCTAGTTTCAATGTTTAGCTTATCACGGCGTTTTGCAACAGCGAGTTGTGGTATTTGACGAGGGAATTGATGTCTTCGTTGCACTTCTGGAACTAGTTTTGGGAGGCGAACTGAGCAAGGCATTCCAAGGGTTGAAGACCTGCGACTGCGATCTTCATCACGCCCACTGAATGCAGGCGCTTCAAATTCGCCGCGAGTTGATTCACTACTTTGGAGATGAAAACCACTATCTCCTGTTATTGCCGTCAAAATATTAAACAGAATCGCATTAGCAATTTAGCATTAGCTCTATGACGTAAATTGTCTTCGGCCGGAGTGAAATCGCACTCAATTTTTTCCTCTCTAGAGCTTGACCCTGGTGGCTAATTTTTCTAAAAAGACAAATATCTTGACCAGAAACTTGAATTATTAAAATAATAATTATAATTTTGAATCCATGTAGAGAAAAATTCGAATTTTTTTAATCTTTTCTTTTGATCTGTTTCTTAATCGCATCGAACTTACTTTGCATTTCATAATAAAGAGTGACCTTATATAACAATAACACAAGTCTTTTTCTCCTCATTTGAGGAATGTAATGAACCTACAACTTAATGAGTAAAAAAATGAAAAATAAATAAAGTTAAATAAAAAGGCATTGCGCGGCTGATCAAATTCGCTCACCGACATCTGGCCACCTCTGGCCAAGTAATAGTCATAGTCATCGCCAGAGTTTGTGACCAAGGCAACAGAGGACTGGGTGAGGGCGACCTCGAAGATGGCGGATCCGATCATGTGTTCAAAGCAATCGATTTGGGCCGTCGTGTTCGGGTCGGAGCTTGATGTGTCGAACACCCCCAGTCCCGCCATAAGCAAAGTTCGTGCCAGATGTGCCCTGTAGGTTAGCGGCCAACATTGAATTGGCAAGGGCGACTTCACTGCGAAAAATTTAGCTGAAAAGAAAAGAGAGAGGAATTAGAGCAAAGTTTAATGACTCCATTAAAAATGTATTTCTCCTAAATCATTTATGTATTGGTAGCTCCGAATGGTTATCTGAGTGATAATTAAAATATAAATTCAAATTTTATAATTTTTTTTGTCTAACCTAACTAGGTGGAGTTGTGGAAAAAGTTCATTTTTTTAATAAAAAAAAATGTCTAAACTTGAAAGTTAATCGCCTACACTCCACACTAGATCGAAAAATGGAACTTTTGGAAAAGAAGTAGTTTGAGTAGATAAGGGTGGCGAAAAAGCAAACCTCGTCTCAAGAATGTTGATGTCATTTAATTAAGTCAAAGCTCATCTTCAGTGTCTCGGAAAATGACTAAACTCGAACTTTATTCAAATGAAAATCTGTACGGATTGAAAGAACAAGGTTACGTTACAGACAAGTTTACTTACCGAGAAAATCAGTGAAGACAAGGCCGTCGGAGAAACGCCGGAGCGGATAACCGGGGAAGGTCATGCCGTAAGGTGCTTTCCACGACCTCCCTACCCACTTGTTGAGGTTCCCTGTGTCCGCATATGAGTCTCCAAACACGAACAGCTTCGTCGGGTTGAAAGCATACGTGGGTTCCTCCTCGGGATAGCCGGACGTAGACGAGTGGAGGTCATGTTGTCGGCGATCATGATGGTGGTGGCAAGATGAGCCATGAACCGCCTTGTGCCCTGCCCAAAAAATAATAATAAAAATAATTATTATCCGACATAAAAGAAGAAGAAGGAAAGGAAGAGATTGCACGGGAGAAATAGGGAACCTGCGAGGAGAGAAGAGAAGGAAGGAGAGGAGTAACTTTTGAGTGGCCACGGGAGAGAGACAGAGGATGATTTTGACAGTGAGATTGGGTGCGTATGTGCACTCTTCTTTATATAGGCGGAGGAAGAGATTTATGAGCCAATAAGAAAAATTGGAAACAAAATAAAGTAATTATTAGATCTCATTGGATGCGGTTGAAATTTGAACTGAACTCAGTTGAGTAGCCGATGAAAGTGGTATGATTCGCAGTTGATGAAATAAAAGCTGTTGGCAATAAGAAGCACCTTTCGCATATGGTTTTAATCAGCCATCCATGGCGTATAAAACACCGAACAATGGGAGGCCTTATGGTCAGAACCAAATCAATGTAGCCATATGGTTATAACCCTAGCTAGTCAGAATCAACCTAACTTAGGACGGAAACCAAACTAAATATTGTAGGGAGTTTTCCACAACCGTCTACTTTCACGCAATTCACATGCTTTTAACAAGCAAAATCTCAACATTTTAAAAACTCTATGCCCATGTACGTCTTATGATTTTCAATAAGAACTTTCATTGAGATATGGAACTTTCATTGGGATGAAGTTTAGCTGTTCCTCTCTCGAGATTATGAAAGATATTGTGAAACAAATGGGTTTGAATTGGGAAAGTTACTTTCAAAATTCTTGTAAGCAAATCAGCCTCATCCATTAATCTCAAGAAGTTCTAAATGTTCAAATTATTTTTGCATTGTCAAAAAAATGAAAGAATTTAAAAACATAAGCAACTTCAACAACATTGTCATTGTCATTTTATTTTCTATTTTCTCTCATTATTTAAAAGACATCCGCTCATTAAATAAAAATGATGAACTATGCTTCTGAAATGAACTCGCAATTTGTTTTTATTACTTATATTACTTGTAATTTAAGTCGCATAACAAATTGGTTCCTCTCTTAAAATCACGGGATTTATTATGATACAAATGTGCTTGAATTGGTAAAGTTACTTTCATGATTCTTGTAAGCATATAAAATTATTTAATGTGCTTTAGCAGCCAAAACAAAATCAAAAAATTGCCAGCATCCATCGATCCCAATTTTTTTTTTAAATTGATTATTTTCTGCTATAAATTTGTCAAAAGAAATTGATCGATAGAACGGGCTCCAAGTATATTATCATCAAGACCTTTTTACAAGTAGCAATACTACGTACAATGAATTGATGTACTGTTCCTTTCGGTCGTATTGCTTGCATCAATATGCACATCGAAAGTGACAATTACTCATCTATTTCATGCAAATTTAAGAATGTTAACATCGCAGCAGTGTTGTCTTTTTCTTTCCTTTTCTTTTCTTTTCCCCACTAATTAAAAAGATGACTGCTTATTTACTATCATTTGTCTTCTGATATTGCCGATGCTGGTCAGGTAGCTCAAACAATTGTGTAATCATAATGAGGCGACAGAGGCTGATATATTGTGAATGAGGAAATTAATCAACCATCACTCGGCACTAGAACGTCACTTGACACTGACATACTGTTGATCATCTCCCAAGTTACTCGATCCTCGGCCAAAGCTCCTCCAATGCTCGTTTGTGGCTTAATTAGACCTCCAGGTGCGCTACGCCGAGCGTGGACCCTTGCTTGACTGCCGTCAACCATCTTGTCGTATCTGGTGATCTTTCCATCAAGCCAAAAAGAATGTCAGATCACCTTTGCAAGCAGTCATTGCTCGTGTCATTGACTCCGTAACGCCAAACTTCCAACTGCAAGATGCCAAGAGCCTCCTCCACTGGGCATGAGGAGTCTCCCCCCGAGGCTAGCTCTATGAAGTCCTCGGTCAACCGTAAGCTTTTGCTTCGCCCACTGACAATCAAGCCCTCGCCACCCTTTTTCACACTTTCAACTTTAGTAGGAGACGGAATCTGGATAGCTCGTCATAAATATCATGATTCTGAACATGTTCTTGATTTTTTAGTAGAGAAGGTTGAGATAAGGAATCATCCCATCTATCTACGAGACTCTATCGGGTAAAAAATATCAAAGAACATGATTTCGTTACTACCAAATGGAAAGCAAACAGATTCTTTTGGAACTTCCTACGGAGGAAAATCTGCATTTGTCGTAGAAATGGAAGAGGCGAGGAAACCAGATGCAAGATCCCAACTTGCCATGTCGTGTTCAGTATTTGACCCGACAGATCTGGTGGATAGAAACAGCAGTTACCTGGCCCATGAGATCCCCGGAGGACTGGCTCGTACTGCTTCTCTGCATCGTAAATTAATGCGAGAACAGAGACGATATCACAAACCAAGAAATAGAGTTTACCCTCCCCTGCCCTATCTTCCCTGTTTCAGATCCTAAGGCAAATGCCAAAATGAGAATCCCGCGGTCGGCCAATTCTCTCCACATGCAAAAGTTTACTCGAGTGATCTATTGAATCGAATTCGGTTCGAATGGGCAAGCAGATGAGCAGGAGCTGGAAACAAGAAATTCCAACGACAACAGGGGACTGGTCCTAAAACGCAATCACGTAACGGGCACGTGCGGAACTCAGCATGCGCTGACCATCCCACGTTGCGTGCCAATCTCTGTCCTTTTAGACCAGCTCAAGAACTGAGGGACAACGAAAGACTTTGACCTCCAGAGATGTCTGATGTGATGTCATTCAGGACATCTTGTTGTCATAAAGCATTGGAGTGCCCTTAGAAAATGCCTCCGGATGGCCGCACCACTCGAAACTATGTTTCCCGACTCCTGCTTGTATGTTTTTTTCCTGATTCTGACTGCATGTTTTGTCGTCACGGTTTTCCCAAAATTCTTATTTAGCCGCGTGGATGGAGATAGGAGATATAGCTGTATGTCTTGCAAATCAACTGAAGGACCTAACAGGTAGAAGTTGCTTCTATTAGTTGGGGTTATTATGATCTATATCAAGTGAAAATGCTTTGTCTCTACAGGGCCGCAAATACAAGCTTGTTGCCACTGTAACCCACCATGGCAGGGAGCCCACAAAGGGTCACTACACTACTGATGCTCTGCACGCTAATGGCCAGTGGTTGCGGTTTGATTATGCATCTGTGATTGTTATTCGGACAAATAAGATGATGCACGACCGGGCATATGTCCTCTTCTAAAAGCAAGTATATGTGTGGAGAATGTCTATGGATGGTCTGTACCTTTTTCAAAGGCAAGACGCCTGCCCATTCGAGTAACTTGTCAGTTGATAACAAAGTTATTACTATGTATCACTGGCAAAAAGCCAGATTTCATGGCGGTGTATCATTGTCTATTTATGTTGGGAAACTTGAGGTAGTTCTTGGCCTCCATTCTTTTATGGTCTTTATGGTGAGGTTGTAAATTTTTTGGGGAGGGGTTTAGTTAATGAATGGATTGTGGTTGAAATTTCTGCTACTTGGAGTAAATTAATTCTCAGTTTGGACATGGTTAAATTTTTGCTTTTCGTTAAGTGGTGTTGAGGATAAATGAGATAGGATGAATTTTTTGTGATTGAAAGGTTGTTAACAGGCTATATTGAGTCCCTGAGATTGGATGTTGCTAATTGAGATTGACTGTTTGATAGTGTCATTTTTAGTCTTTTAGGGCTTACCTATGCGATTCAATGCTAGGGTTGTTGCGACCTGCCTTCAGCCTCCCTTATGGGGTTTGGCGTATTTAGAGGTATTGCCATCGATCAATAGTGTGGACTCTCCCAAGTCCTACCTCGCTTGACATTAGATTTCTTTTTACTGATTAACAAACTAAAATGCTATTAAGAGTCGCCACTAACTTATTGGAATCGACTAGAAACCAATCGAAACACGGGAATGTTATCTCGATTCCTATATATCCCGAGCTTTTGAGTTTGGGGACTTGCTTACGCTAATTAAATAACTATCGACTTTTCGATACCTAATTAGTTAATATCCCCTGAGGTGTCCACACATTCTGTATATTATTTAAACTTATCAGGTATCTAACCAGTACTAATGATCATGCATAATGTTTTTTTATCATTTCGTGCAATTACCTATCTATCCTTAACCTAGGACTTAGGAAAAGCGATTAACAAGTAATTTTTCAAAAGACAGTGTTACAATAAACGAGAATTAAGGGATAAAACGAGATATTAATCTGATGCATCAAGCATTTGGAACATGCGCTCATTCAATGCAGATAGTTTAGTAAGGTTTATTCAATTAAGGGATAAAACGAGAATCTCGAATTAAACTCTAATTACCGTGCTAATTTACCTACTGAGACATGCATAATATGTAGACATTCACATGCGAAGTTGAAACTATGTCATAGGAATTGAACATGACAAATACTCGATAATTAAGCATATAAAAAGCCTAATTATACAGTATGAACTAATAAAGGAATTTCTTATCCATTTCCTATTCTTTGAGATTTTCTGATTTTTTATTTTATTTTATTGGTTAATTTAATAAAAACGAACTGGATCGGTTCGGGTCCTTGAACCCGACCCGAACTGAACCGGACCCAGGCCTCTTCTCCCTGGGTCGTTGCTTGGACTGGGCTCGTGACTGTCCAAAAGGGGGAGGCCTGACTTAGGCCCAATTCCTCCTTCCAGGCCCACCTGCAGAAAAAAGCCCATATCACTCAACAAGCAGCCCAGGAGACCAGACAGGCCCAAAGCTTGTCCGCATGGCCTGACTAGTGACTAGTGACTACCCAAACAAATCGGGCTTGAGAGTAACAAGAATAATAAAATGGGCCCAAAACTCGAACAAAACAAAACCAGCCCATTCTCCTGTTCATCTTCTACCTCACGACGTCCCCGCATTCGCGGCACTGAGGATAAAAATGGACGCCGCCGGTCAGAACGCCGGCACCGACGTCGGCTTCGTCAGCCGTCGCGTTCCCACGTCGGTCCGGCCCGGTCTCCTCTACTCTACCTCGTCTCTTCGCTTGTCGCCATGTCACCCGGATCGCCACGTCGGGCTGCCGCCAGGACATACTGTAAGCCAACCGGTTCAGCTCGGTCGCCGGATCGCGCCCCACCAGACCACTGGATGCCGTCCCGTTCTGACCACCTCGCGCCCACCTGTGCTCTCCGTCTACATCGCGCTCTGTCGTAGGGCCCCACGTCTCGCTTTGCATGAGCCGACGCAAGGATTTGTTTACGCTCGTTTAGCCTCTGTCCGGGCTCGCGTCGCCACTGAACACCGGACGCGGGATGGCCACCATCACAGGCCACCAGACCTATGTTCTCCTCTTCAAAAACGCTTAAACAGACCGCAACCTTACCACGCTCGAGCGGCCATCGGGACGAGAAAGGCGAGGTTATTCATGGGGGTAGAAGCTTCAGTGTGATGTGAGCTCCCATTGGACCAGGAAATGCGTTGCTCGCCACCGGCTTTACTCTCTTTCGTCTTTCTCTCTCTGCCCTCCTGCTCGAGCGACGACCTACTGGACCTCCACTCAGCGCAACGAAGATGAAAGACAGCCGTTGTCGCTCCGCCCAGCAACGGTGACCCACGCCACTTCCCATCCTGCGTACCGTCTACTAGTCGGAGCTTCCTTCTTCACCGTGGACGACCACGAGTGAGGGGCGTCGCTCGAACCCTCGCCACGCCCAGCTCAGTACGCCAGCCTCGCCTCTAAGCCTGGGTTCTGAACCTCTCTTGCTCTTTCCAGAACTCAACTACTCTCGAACCCTGCTCGCCAACCGACCTGCTCTTACCATCTTCTCCACCATTTTCTTTCCTTCTCCTCACCCTCTCCAAAACCCGGTCTTCTTCTTCTGCATCACGTCCTCTCCATGGATGTGTTTTCAATAAACGACCAGAAGACGAGCGACGAGGAAAAGCTCGATCTTTGGGTCAACACCAGGCATCTTTCGACCACTTTTCTTCCACCACCTCAAACTGGCATCGTAAGACCGGCCCCAACTCCAAGCTCAAACACCAACGACCACGGACCTCATGGCTTTGAGTGGGCTTGACACAGACCACAACGAACAACATCGAAGGATAGTTCCAGATAGGATAGTTCGAGATAGATAGCGTTGATGTTGTAGGTACCGCATGGATATTGTGTAATTTCTAATATGGTATCAAAATTAATGTCGTCCCTTTCGCGAACGTGACTTTGCCTAGATTTCAAGTATCGCTCTTTTCTGACTTGCATGTTATAAGTTGCCTTAATTTTGTAAGTCTCGCATGGCTTAATAAGGAATCTTGTGTGATTTTTATATATTTGTGATCTCCATTCGTTTAATAACTTATGTTTTTGAATATATATATATATATATATATATATATATATATCTCCGGCCACGGTTTCGTCGGCGATTCCCCAGGCTAGCTCAAGCATTCCGCCCTTCCTTCGGTCTTTTCTGCGTCTGCTTCTGCCCGATTTCTCCGTACCTCCGTGCCACTGCTAGGTTCGTCATGGTGCTTCTGGTCCGGCTCGTCGCCAAAGCCCACTCGTCGGGATCTACTTGCCACGCTACCGATGGAATCTGTCCGTCAAGGCAACGTCGGATCTGCTCGCCATCAACGCCGTCTCCAAGTCCCGTTTGTCACGCTGCCTCTGGACCGACTGAAAAATCCCCAGGACTAGGACGATAGTTGTCGCCGACGTTGGTTTGTCTCGCGTGTCGCTGGGCGGACACCAGCCTCCTCCTTTTGGTTCTTCTCCTCTCCACGTTTTTTGAGTCCCTTTTTTTTTTTTTTTGGTCTCCTCCTTTGAGCTTCTGCTTCCCCCTTCACACTGGCCACCGAAGAAGAAGAAGCCAGCCTCTCCCTCCAAGTCTTTTTTTTTTCCTTTTTTCATGTGGATGAGCGTAAATTCTGATTGATGGGGACGTGGGATGCTGAGAAACCACTTGAGGTGTACGGTAAAATTAACGAGTGATGTGATGTGTACCCGGCGTTGGTAACGAGAAGGTTAGTCGCTGCTTTGAGATCCTAACCACCCGTTTTTGGACGAACTAATCACATCTTCTATTTTTATGAAATAAAATTTTAAATTATATATATTTATTAATAATAATTTGAATCATTAATTTATAATACGAACAATAACTAACATTTTAAGGAAATGTTAGGCAATTTATTTAGGAGTTAGTGCGGATGTGAATGATTGAAGGAGAGACTGACTTAGTAAAGTGAAAGAGAGTGACGTGAAGTGGGCCGGAGGAATAAAAGGAAAGATGGGCCAAGTTTGGAAAAAGGAGGCCCAGTTGAGCTGGCTTACATGGGCCTGCAGGGATTGAGGTTCCCTTTGTGCGGCCCGCTCTGTACGAGATAGATAGAAAAATGTGGGCCAGGTCTTGCCCACATGGGATGGGACGACCCGGCCCGATCCGATTTTTTAAATAAAAATTAATTAATTGATTGATTGATAATAAACGTCTTCTAATAAAGCAAAATATGGGACCGGCAAAATTAGGTATCAACAGGAGTTTACGATACCCATTTGTTTTACCTGTTACCCGAATATTAAGAAGACCTAGCCCTAAAAGATCCGAATTTCTGGTTGGTTCGGGTTGGTCAGGGCAATTTTAGCACGCCTGCTTCCGGCATTAATTTTCTCATTGAGATTTTCATGGAAGCCCGCTCGTTTAATTTTTGTTACCAGGCATCTATTTCTGTCTTTTTTAACATTGTCAAGTAAAAATATTAACATGCCCTTAAATTGGAGCACAACTAAGCTTGAAGCCATTTCACTCTTGTTGTTATCCTTGCAACTTGCATTGTGATGGCGATACACATTGCACAGCCCATTACGTGAATCAAATTTCTCGTTGAACCAATGCCGGCTGATCTGAGCGGAGGTCAAGTCAGCTCATCACAGCTGAGAAATAAAATTTTCGTTTCCCTTGCTGGGTAGGGTTATTGCTTGAACTTTTTGAATGGCCCTTCCAGATCTTTAGATGATGCAGTAGGCCAGTAGCTGAATTCCTTTCTGATATTACTCAGTGGATCCTTGCTTTTCTATTAGATATTTTCAAAGATGTGTTCTTTCTTGGGAAAAAAAAGGCAAAAGGGTAGCCCAGGTTGGACCACTTCTGTTTACTTTCTCTGGTGAGAAAATCAGAAGCTTCTCATGAACAATTGATTAGAAATTAGAAGTCCTTTGTTAGAGGACGGCTTTTGTTTGGTAGCTCCTTTACTTGCACATGTACCAAAGAATCTTTCTTAAGTACGTTTTCAGAGTACTCTTACGTGAACAACGTAAAGAGAACAGAGGAAGTCGGGACTTTATGTGCTTGGCTTGTTTTCTTTTGCAGGAATCAAAGAACCAGCCTAAACTTTTAGTGCCGCTCCCTTTCTAGCGGACAATATTTTATGGTTTGGTGGTTTGGCTAAAAAGCAAAGTCCAAAGCAGCTAGAAAACCTTGACAGGTGGTTGAACCATGCCAGTTCACTACTTGGGGTTTCCAGCAATCCTGTGATTGCTTGAAGATAAAGGATTTAGGTTCTTAAGCGTTTAAGACTATGGCTGTCCTGATTGCAAGGTAACCATTTCCTGGGTCTGAGGTGGGCAATTCCGTCCATTCATTTTATCGTTCCTCACGGACGAAATCATGACAGTAATGTACTAATTAAGGGGAAGGGGTAAGAGATTTAACTGTAATACCTATTCAGCTTCGACAACTTGTTTAGTGATCTAACCTTGTCCAGTCACTATGAAAAGAGAAATCGCAGAGTCCCTGGGGTTTTCCCTAATTTGAGTTTGTGATTCAATCGAATAAGCTCTCAAGCCAAGTAGAATCAATTTCAGCTTTGAAGAAATTGTCAGGACTGAGTAGGGCTAGCAATCTAGTCTCCTCAAATATGAACGGTGACGAAATAACAGAACCGGCATAACTTCACCTTAAGTTGGTATATCTTCTGAGGAAAATCTGACAAATCATGGGGAAGTCTTGTGAGACCGAGAGTAAGGCGATATTCTTTTGGTCACGACTATAAATTGTGATTACTTGTGGTTTTTTAGGATTGATGTCTTCTTATGTTGGGTCTCATTGTAATGGGTCCAGGTACCTATTTGTTGTGTATTTTGCCCCAACTCCAAAGGAAAAGCCTTGGTTGGAGAAGAATTAGCAGCATAAATAAGGAAAAGCTGCAACTTGATCATGTAACTTAATAAATGATTCTGCTCGATACTTTGAACATATCTTTAAATCTCACTGGTTTCATATACAGAGTATTTTCAGAAATTCGTGAACCCTGAAACGAGAAACAACAAACAATCCTCTCTTCACTGGTATGTTCTAAATTTTGTCCAAACAAAGAGAGAGAACAAAAGAAGGACAGCAACATATCCATTTTCTCGAACCCTATCTACCATAAAATGTTGCACAAGGGGAAGGAAAAAAACCAAAACTCAAGACCTCCAAGGCCCAGACTCTCGACAAAATGAATTGCAGACTCTTGTTCATCCTTCAAAGAACTATGGACATGTCTCGAAACAGATTTGAAACACTGCAGGCAATGAAAACGGGCAGCAGCAGTGCCTCATAACTCTCACCAATCTGAAACTTTTTCTAACACAAAATAAAGCTCTTCTCTGTACTCATTAGTGTTGAAGCTCTGTCCTCTTTCTGGGCAGAGTACTTGGGAACCCACCATACCCTCAAACTTCTGTCAAGACCACCGCTATAGAGCATGAACCCTTCACCAACTCTGAGAGGTGATGCTTGCAGGCACTTCACTGGCCCTCCATGGCCACTTATCAGGCCAACCTTACAAATCTGACCAAAAGCCTCTCTCTTCCATATGGCTATGCTTTTATCAGTAGAACCACTGCACAAGTACTCTCCCATCAAGCACATACACAAAACAGCCATCTGATGTGCCTTTTGCTCACACACCAACTTCCAGCTCACAAGATTGCTACTACCCTCCCACCCCATAACATACCCATCTGACCCACCTCCATAAACCCACTTCCCATCTTCCGAAACAATCACCGAATTTAGAGAAACATCCTTGTGGCCTTCCAAAATGCCCTTCAAGGAGTGTGAGCTCTTTGTTCCCTCCTTGCCCCAAGCTTTGATTTTCCCATCTGCAGAAGCTGAATACACAACCCCTTTGCATGCCACCAACCCATTAATAGCATCATCATGTGCCTTTATGGACTCTAAGCACTTCAGATCCGATATCCTCCACACTTTCAGGGTTTTGTCCCAAGACCCTGAATAGATGAAGTCACGATGCACAGCCAAGCAAGAGATGCTATCCGCATGCTCAATCCACAACCTCTTGTGATGCCTCCTTGTCTGCACATAATTTCTCTGCTTCATGCAGTTTCCCAAGTAGTCCTTCGTGGTGGGCAGCGTATCGACGAGCCTGAAAACATTCTCCGACCTCCTCGAGACCTTCCAAACTCTGATCCTGCTATCTTGATGTGCTGTGAACACCTTGTCCCCCACACTCACAAGGGCTTTCACAGAGCCATCCCCTTGGCCAAACTTTGTGAATAGCCTCAAATCGGGCTGCTGCCACACTATGATGTCCTTGCCTTGTGAGGCACTCAAGATGAACTCCCCACACAAGGCCAGGCAAGAAACTGAACCCACATGGCCGGACAAAACTGCCAATGGCTTGTGCGACTGAACCCCAGTGAAGGGGGTGCAAGGTAGCTGATATTTCACGTCTGGCAGCTCGAACCGGTGTGAATTCGCAGGGCTATCCTCGGTTTCGCTGCCCAGGCTGCTGCTGCTGCTGCTGCAGCTACTGTTTGTTACTGTTGCAGACAACAACGGAATGGAGACTGCGATATCTGAAACATGAAGGAGATCCATCGAAAGCACAAAAATAAAGAACTTGATTGATGGGGGGAAGTTTTGAGAGACGTTGCAGAGAGATTACTGTGATGAACAACGATGGGTGTGTTATAAAGAGGAATTCTCTAAAGTGGAGCGGAGTCGTAAAGGAGGACCACACACGGATTTCTTGAGGGAAAGGGCTTGCATAATTCGTCCCTTTTAAATTATTATTTCGAGGTGTGGGTGCAACGGCTACTTTGAAAACTCGTTACTTTACTCAACGCAAATTAGGTTGTTAAGAGGGACCACCACCCCCGTCTTTACTAATAACCCGACATATCCCAAGCATTGGGGCGTAATGCCCTTAAAAAAAAATCTCTAACTTTAGTATTTGTGTTAATTATATTCAATTTTTTTTATTTCATAAAAAATCTTAATATTTAATTTTATTCCAATTCTACCATTCTAATATTCGAAAAGACCCTCAAATTTAGCATCTGTTACAATTATATTTAAAAATTTCACCTCCTAAAAAACTATCAACTTTTACTTTTATCTCAATTTTACCATTGTCAGACTTTTGTATGTAATCACAATTAGTTAATCCTACTTGACTCAAATTTTCTTACCGAATTTACCAATAAATTTTTGAAATTTAGAAACACTAAATTTCAAGGACAACAAGATTTTAAAAAGTTCGTTAGAATATCTCCATGTCATTCTTTGGACCGTTGAGCGCCGAAGAAAATAAAAAATGCATCGTGAATGACTATATATCTCTCGATAATATATAAGTGAAACAAATAATAAAAGAGAAGTTTGAAATTTTTTCATGTTAGCCTTGTTAATATATAATTCATTAATGACGTGAAAATACCACGTAATATTAACTAATGATGATTATAGACGGAAGTCTAACGGTGGTAAAATTGGAACAAAAGTAAAAGTTGAAGATTTTTTTTGAGACAAAGAAAATTGAATATAATATGAGACATATGCTTGTTGAGGGTATTTTTGGTACTAGGCCAGTAAAATTGAGACAAAAGTAAAAGTTGAAGGTTTTTTATGAGATAATTTTTTTTTAGATATAATTGTCACAAACACTAAAGTCGAAGTTTTTTTTTTTTTTTTTGGTATTGGATCCAAGAATTCGAGGAATTCTTGGACCCTTTTGGTGAACAGTTGTGCAAAGGAAAAGTTTCGGCTTCCGCTCGAAATCTTCATCCACTGATGTGAAGCAAAGAATGCATCTACGCATGCTTAAGAGTGATTGATGGGGACGATGATCGCCGTTGGGGCGAAACGTGTTTACAGTTAACAGTCAAATGTTGTCCTTAAACAAATTCAGAAGAGGGCCTAAATCGGCACTAATGCGACATTGCTGCCCCATTCAAAGTTTTGGGATATCAAGATTCAAAGTTTGTCCTCGTTCAATGACGAAGAAAACTTGATTCCATCTTTATAATTCTTTGATTGACTAATCGGCATCTTCAAAAGAATTGACGGTGGGAAGGTTCAAAGATCCATACCGTGTCCAACACTTTTTCTTGAATGTGGCGTAACTGCAATAAGAAAAGAATTAGACATAGGTCAAGCTCTTTACTGCAATTCTGGTATAAGATAGGAACCCTTGAGCTTGACGCTAGCTCCTACCGGCTCCTCTACGTCCATAAACTATTTATGGTTAGGTTGTTCAAGTTTAAAGTTTCATAATTTGACCAGATGAATGGACATCGGACATGACCCATTTCTTGATTTCATTTAGTTTCATCAAGGGTTGTCTCTTTATGGGTTAGGTCATTCACATGCACATCAAGTGAAAGTTACCCGTGAATTCGCACTTGGCAAACTGATTAACTTTTTCTCTTTTGGTTTAATTACCCAGATTAGACTAAGCTATAATTTAGTGCAAAAGAGAAAGATGTGTGAGGAAATAATCGCAATTAGCTGTGTCTTTTCTTCCCTAAAATCTTCAGAATTTTTTTTAAGGATCGACTCGTCCATCGACTCATAAAAATCCTCTAGATTTTGTGTGGGAATCTTGGCCGGAGACTCGACACACCAAACAAGTTAGTGCACACCAAACAAGTTAGTGAAGAGTGGCCTAACTAATTTATTAATTTTCCACATGGTTCACGCCCTCTAGTTTATAAGGCATTCTCTTTCTGTGAGCTAAGTTAACAACTATGCTATCATTTTATATTTTATATTCCTAACCGTGTGACGTATTTTTCCCTCTAATACTCCCGTTGACTCTTCTCTCCCGTTAATCAGGACATTATTTTTTTTGGGCGGACGTTAATCAGGACTTGATTGGTACTTATAGTGATATAATCGATCTACCCAAAAAATATAAAAATAGAAGAAATGATTGTATAATTGTGGTGACCGACATCTCAATAAATTTTATTCATTTTTTTTTTGTAAATGAGTTATAATTTTACATAATCAATCGACATGGGTTGTGAAAACTATTCAAACTCAGAATTTATTTATTTTCTTCTTCTTTTTTTTTGGAAATTCATGCCCAGAAATTACACGAGACAGTTGTTGACCTCTCTTTTTGGATTTTAGCCCCGAGAGAGTGTTTGACTTTTCAACGTAAGGACACCTGCATAAGTTGTTTTACTGAAGAATTTTCATTAAACAAATGTCTCTCGTTTACCTCGTGCTCCACAATATGCAAAACATTCATCTAGAAACATGGTGCTGGTCGGTTGTCTATTATAATCCCAAAATTGTGTTCAGAGTATTAAAAATTAGGATTAATACCATAAAAAACCCTAAATCGTTACATTTGTGATAATTTTATCACAAACCGGTATATCTGTGATAAATCTACCCTTTATTAGTTTTTTTTTAATAACCAAGGTGTCCGGACCAGCTTGCGTGCACCTCGACTATTCCTCGGGGGAGACTAATTTACCCTCCATTAATTTTCATCAAATATAACCGTTAAAGTTATATGTTTATGACACGTGACAATTGACGAATGTACTAACTTGAGATTTTACCCTATGTTGTTACATGTATATCAATTTGGAATTTTTCTGTATTAACACAATTTAACGGAGGGTAAATTTGTCATGATTATACCAATTTGGGATTTTTCGCCGTCACAAGTGTAAATCTGTTGCAGGTATACCAATGTAAGATATTTTAAGGTCAAAAAAAATAATTTAGGGTAAATTTATCATAAATGTGTCAGTTTAGAGTTTTCGTGATCAAAAAATAATTTGAGGTAAATTTATTATGAATGTACCAGTTTGAGATTTTTATTGTATTAACCCTAAAAATTAATATAAGCTTTAAAATTTGAAGGAGCATGAATGAACTAATTTATAGGGAAAATATCAAAAAAGGGCTCTAACTGCACTTGTTTTCTTAATTAAGGGCCTAAATTGCAAGTTGTGTAAAATAAGGGCCCATAGTGCTTTGTTTGTTTCAAAAAACGGTCAGGCCGAAGGGTAGATATGACATTCTGAAATTCCTGCAATTTTTGAGACTGTTGAATGCTTTGTTTGTTTCAAAAAAGGGTCCGGCCAAAAGGTAGATGTGGCACTTTGAAATTCCTGCCATTTTGAGGCTGTTGAATGTGAATGTACCTTTTGATGTATTTCAGTTTTGTCTCGCTCAAATCTGATCAATCTTGTGTAAACTGACCAAAAGGGAAAGGCTAACGCATAACGAGGTACGTGGACCTAGGAAACTCGAAAAAGGAAATGACGCTTTGACCATAAGGATTGTCGAGGGAACATTTAGAGCCAATAAGGCCGATCAGATAACGATTAAGGAATATAATGCTAGCGTTATACGATTGGATTGCGGATGAAGCCGCTTAATCAATGTATATTTTGCAAATTTTTTTAAATCGAACTATAACGATCGAAGCCGTCGGAGCTAGCAATGAACCCTCGCAATTACATGACAACCAAAACTGTCATAACTTGAGTTATCCTCAATGTGATGAGAATCATTACGTCGATACGCGTAACGTTTGCAAAAACCGCTCGTTAGTTCGAAGCAAACTAGAATTACAATCTACAGACAAATGATCATGAGATGGAAGCTCAAAATTGGTAATTGAAAATAGAGAATTCCAATTCTGGATAGGAATTTGACAATGTCTCGCCAAATGGTAATTTCAAATTGAGAAAGTGAAGTTTGGACTGTAAATGTAAAATTACAATTTTGCCTCTCGACCATTTACCCTTGCCTTAAGAAATCATAAAATACAAAATGGTCATTCCCTCACACCCATATGGCTGCTGAAATTGCTATATAAGGGTCAAAGGATTGAGTCAAAGCTAATGTTGCATTATTGGACAATGCCATTTGTCAAGCAAGGAGACCCTCAAGCATTAATGACCTCACCTAACCATGTCTTATCAAATTAGCCTCAATAATATGTGTGAGACAAGTAGAATGAAGATCTCATCAACTGCGTATACCATATCTCTCACGTTCATTGCCTCTTCCTCTCCATTTTGCCAAAACCGAAACTGCCCCAAAAAAACTGATTCTGTCCCTTCTGTTCGGTGAGCTCGAGCAGGCCTTCTCGGTAGCCGTTTGAGGTGCTTTGACTTCCATAGCTAATATCTATGTGTCATTGACAAGTTTCAATTGGAATTTCTTCATTTGGATAAGTAGTTTTATCGGTATGAGTCCGAGACTAAAACTGGACGAAATCTATGCGAGCTGGGAGAAGGTCACCGTTTACCCTCTTAGAAATTTCGAATGACCTCAAATTGTTTAAGAGAGCTTCATAACATCTAGTATTATGTTCAAATGGTTTATGGTTGCGAGTAGATAGTGTTAACTTTGGTTTTCATGGTTGAATATTAACGGTAAAATCTAGATAGATTCTGACTAAGAGGAGATTGGGCTGTTTCGACGTCTTTGGGTGTCAACTGACTCCAAATTACTTGTTGAGCCTTCTAAACATGTAAATGAAGGTCTTGAAATGTTGTTTGTGCAAAGATTTAGGCTTTAGATTGAAATATGGCTCGATTGAGCGGTTAGAACCCAAAACTGGTTCTGTTTTGAGGGTGTATACATGCTGGCCGGTTCTATTTAAAGGATGGATGAGGAATATTTAGACTTCAATTGACCTATAATGACTTGTATGAGATGACAAGAGGTGTCAATGGGAAGTGTGAGAAGTAGATTGAAGTTTAAAGGTAACTTAAGGGCTAATTGGTGCATGGAACTTTGAGATATATATTCTGCCCTTTTAAATTGTAGCATGAACCAAGTATATGGAGGATTAATTGAGGTGTTGTCGTGTATTCGACGAATGGATAAGGCATCCTGAGTTGCCATTTGTTTGGTGATTGAGAGAATGGTTTAACGAAAGTAAAAGTCGATTGTTTCTAATCCGAAATTGAGTGAATTTTGACTCAAAAATTGATGAATTTCCTTGGACGGCACGTGGTTCTCGTTTGGTTGTGATCTTGTGGATCGAGGAAGCTCGTTTGGTATGGATTTTTGCTGATTAATCACTGTAAGTGGTTTCTAAACCCTTACTTGAACCCTAGGACGCTACTGGATAGTTGTTTTGTGTAGCGTGACTGTGCGATAAAAGCATGATGATTAATAGTATAATATTGAATTGGCTAAAATGCCCTGGTTGTGAATCGGCCGTGGGCCTTGACAATGATTAGTGATTACATCGTGACCATGGGCTCTAGCAATGATTGGTGATGACATCGCAGCCGTGGGCCCTAGCCCTAGCGATGATTGGTGATTACATCGCGGTTGTGGGCCTTTACGATGATTGGTGATGACATCGCGGCTGTGGGCCCTAGCGATGATATGACTTAGAGCTCTATGACATTATATCGCGGCTTAGAGCCCTAGCGATACATTGCAGCCGTGGGCCTTGGCGATGATTAAATGGTCTATCATAGAAAAGGCAGTATGTTTGGTTTAGATTAATGATTTGATATGCCATTTATCCTGTGACAAATGATGCTGACTTGCCATATGCCATCGCTTATTGAATTCTGCCACGTCTCGACTCTCGAACCCGCAACATCCCTTGCCAAATCGCTACCAGGTCATAAAAGATAGCGTCTCAGGCAACTGCTATCGACCTAAGAATATACTGCGCATGCGGAACGTACAATCTTCCATCCAATAAAATCAACCTGGGATAGATAGAAAGAAAAGCCAGATAACACAACACTAAAATAAAACTGCTGAGAATAGATGATCTATAACCTTTCAGAGCCAACGGTTGATAAATACAACCCCATGCTTCGGGGCGGCCCTCTAGAACTCGCAAAAAAATACAGGAGTCAGGTAAGGTTAACTCTCATCTACTCCAAAATAGTATCCCCACAAAAACATCACCAGTTCCTTGACCACAAAAGAAACCTAACCCTCTACTAGGTAAACTCGGCATCCGGATTATCATAACCAATCGGGGGAGCCGGATCATTCGGATCGTCACAGGAACTCTAGCTAGAATGCACAGAGGGGGCTACTGACTGCTCGGGATCGAGCTTAGGCTGCATACCGGGTGCGGAATCCACCACCTCCCCATCAGGAGTATCGATATCCATCGGATCCTAGGCGGGGACATTAGGGACCCCCTGAAGAGGTGGCCCCTCAAATCCTCTGAGCGGACCAAAGAGATCCACCCCATCGCGAAGATATCAAGCCTTAAAGAGGTGTGCTACCAACTGTGGCATCCCCTCATCGACCCATATCATCGTGATGTGGCGTTCCCACATCTGGTCCGTACCTAGCACCGGGTGGAGACTGACATCGTGTGATGAGTGGGTGGGAGTACCAAATAGCACCAGTTTCTCCATTATTTTGGACCTGAAAAGTTGTTCCACGACGGGGTGAGAATTTAATCTCATGAATCAAGCCTAATCTCTTTTCCCTCCCTTGATTTTGCTTTTATTTTTATGATTCTTTGGGGTTCATCGACCGCCGACCCCTGCTAGTTTGGGATAAAGTTGTTGTTGATGTCAATATTGAATTAAGCCTAATCTCGGTTAGGACACTGATTCCCCCAGGATATCCTAAGCACCACAATAAGCCACAAGATATAAACGGATATATATCAATAAAATAAATCTGTTAAATCAACATTCGATCAAGGCACCACCACTTAAGCGTACACAAGGCGTCACACAAGTTTGTTATTAAACAATGACCCACGCGACTGGCGTGATAAAATCATCAATAGTGCGATCCCACACTCATCTGGCAGGACCAGGCTACGTCCACTTTACCCTCTCAGCGACGGCTACTACAAGCGGTGAATCCAGTGCACCCGGCATGGCACTACAAGTAGGCATTCCTTAAAAAGGAGCTTCAGTCCATCACAAGCTGCGATCGGCATCCAATAATCTCTTAAAACCGTACGACTGGCACGGGGCATGGATTATCGTGCTTTTGATAAGTCGTGAATTTTCATACAATAGGTACGGCACGAGAACCAATGGTACAATGCGAACTTACCAGGTAACGTCATTGATCTTTTAAATGACCACACAAATTGCATTTGACAATCAATCCATTGTTTATTTATGATTATTGCCAAAATCCATACGGAAATACAACCAACTCGGCCCCAAGGCCCACAAGACTCTCAATCGAGCATTTCGGCCAGGCAACCAAACTAATCAACCAACTCACGCACTCACGAGCAATCAACTCAATCCGGCAATTTCGAGCTTAATTCATATTATAAATCTTAATTCTCAGTCGGATTATAGCAATCAATCACTCGCTCGTCTCTAACCTGTCACTCGCTCGTGAACAAACACAATCAATCAATTAATTGATAAATTACCACAATTAGCCACAAACAAATAATCGATCGGCCATTTATCCTAACCATCGTTTCTATCTAAACCGGTCCCGATCGATTTTTTTTAAATAAATAAATAAATAAATAATTAATTAAACTAATCCAAAGTGCAATTAGCGCCTTAACCAAGGTTTAGGGTCAACTCACAACGTGAGTTAGCTCGAGAGGCGGCGGCGGCGGCGGCGGAGGCGATCGAATTAGGATTTATTGCGCGGCAGCCAAGCTCAAACTTCGGCGACACCCCGAGGAAGTCCGGCGAGGTCGCCAGAACAGGTGACCGGCGGCGGAGCTCTGGTGAGCGGCGGCCGGCGACCTAAAATAGTGGCGAATAGTGAACTCAATCGGCGAACCATACTGTTTTGGTCGTTTTCCAGCGACACGGGCCGGAACAAGGCTGGCCAAGGGTTGGAACTCACCTAGGGGTTAATGGGGGTCGGCCGGGACAGGTGGACGGCGGCGGGAGGCGGCCGACGGTGGTGAACAGCCGCGATCAGCGGCGGGAGGAGGCCGGCGGCGGTGAACAGCCGCGATCAGCGGCTGCCCAGTTTGGTACTGAAACAGGAACGTCGGTGTGCGGCCGATTCCGGGCGCCACGTGCGGCGGCCGGCGGGGGTGAGTTAGGTGGCGGTAGAGGGGACTCAGGGGAGTCGTCCGGCAGTGGCGATGAGGTGCGGCGGCGGTCGTGGTGGTCGGATCGAAGACCGAGCTGAACCGGGCCCAAAATAGGGGCACCGGAATTTCGGGGCTTGATTCCGGTAGCTCCGGTGGCAGACGGCCGGTGGGGGTGGGTTGGATCGGTCGAGGGGAAGTCGGAGGTCAGCTGGGGGGCGATGGTCGGCGTCGGTGGCGGCCGGAGGAGGCCGAGAAGTTCTCGGGTTCTCTGACCCGAAAACATGGCAGAGTTGGCCGCTGCGTTTCCTTGGCCGATCGACGGTGACGGCGGCTCGGCTCGGGTCAAGGCGGGGGCAAGAAGTAGCTGAGGAAGGTGGCTGTCGGTGGTGAGGCAGTGGTCGCGAAAAACGACGGCGGAAGAGGAGGATTGGATAGGTTCAAGCTTCGGTGTCCTCGGTTGAACAATGAAGATGAAGAAAAAGAACAGAAAAGAAGAAGAAAAAGAAGGCAGACGAAGCAGGAGGATGGGATGTGTATGGGGAAGAGAAAATGGTGGGTTCTACCTTGACTTTCATGCCAAAAATTAAATTTTTTTGTCCTATGTGTATGAATAATTGAGGGGGGTAAAATGGTAATTTGGCGTGCCGCGACTGAAACGAAATTTTTGGTATACTGAATGAAGGGTAATTTCGGTAATTTCATTGGCCAAGCTCGGTCAGGGTTAGAATCGATTGCAAAAATGGCAATTCAAAATCGCCGCGGATCAATTTTGAAATTCAATTCGAAATAATCTAAAGTTCAGAATTCGTCCAAATTTTCATCTCTTTAGTTCTTATAGTCCAAAATATGTGTCGACTATGATTATATACTCATATCATTTAATCGACTTCTAGCGCTTACAAAGGTTGAATTTTCAGGTCGTCACAAATTCCCTGCATTATATGCATTTGGTTTTGTTTGTGGGGACTAGTGGTTTAGCTTTGGTTGGGTATTACTTTTTGAGATGTCGATCTCACCCCTTAGTGGGACAAACTTTTTAGACCCTAAACCCTAGCCATGCTGCTAATTCGCCTGGGCGATCCAAAGGAGATGATTGCCGATTTTAATGAGTTTCCCTATCGGAAGGGTATTACCTATATCAGGAAGTGCACGACAGTCTCAGTAGACGAAGGGAAGCAGGAACTGCAAACCCATCGCTTTGAAGCCTGGCTTTGTCAGGTGGGAGAGATCAGCTTGATGAGATCCCCGCTGCCAAAGGATGTTCCGTGGGAGGCGATTCCAACTTGTTGCTATCCGTCCCGACCTAGTATAAAAGTGGACAACCCATCATCTATGGGAGATTCAAGAAATATACCTGAAGTGCAGGAATCTCCATTGTCCTCTACTGAGTATATGAGCTATGTAGAGATTTTTGTTGACGCTATCGAGGCCACTAACAAAGAAGAGGAGGAAGAAGAAGAAGAAGAAGAAGAAGAAGAAGAAGAAGAAGAAGAAGAAGAAGAAGAAGAAGAAGAGGAAGCCAAGGAAGACACCGAAGAGCCTTTAGAGGATATTCCATTCGAGACTTTTTCGAATTTCGATCCAGATGTTGAGGGGGAAGATGGGAGAGATGATTCAAGCTGTTCTGATAAGAAGTCTGAATGAAGGGGTTCAATAATTAAGAAGTAACAATTTTGGTGTTGGGCTTTAGGAAAGGTTTAGTAGTAGCCTTTGAACCATAAGCTTTAGTTCTTTTTCTACCTGGGGTGTGCGACTTTACATTTTTGTCTTTTCCCTTTCGATATTTGTAATGATGTTTCTGCTATGTATAAATGGTGTGCTTTTGAATTTTTTCAAAACTCCCATTTTCTTTTTATTTTCTTTGTACGAAGATGCTCGCTTTTGTTTGTGCATTTCATATCATGCTAGGCTGCGTGAGGTTCCTGGGTATATGATTAGCCTAAAGGCGGATGTAATGAACTCAAAGGGATGCGGGGCATTACAGTAGATTTGTCTTTTAACTTTTTTTTTTTACAATTTGATCTTTTTTTTTGCTTTTCTTTCCTTTTCATTTATAACTTTCCCTTTTGTTTTTCTAAGTTCCCCTCCACGCGTAGAGGAGGGCGGTTGCTCTCTCCACCATGCTTCGGGCATACTCAAGCCACCGCGTGTCCACCCTCTTCGCCTTCGGAAACAAGGCTTGCACCAACAGCTCGCATGCCCACTGTTTATTTGCAATTCGTACCTTTGTGGACTTGTTCCTTAATAACTCCTCCACCACGTCGAGCACGAGGCGCGGCGGGTTAACCACCTTCGTGATGGACGTCAACATCTTCGCCTGCAGTGACGCCGACTCCTTCCTCTTTGAGACGGGTTAACCCGCGGCGGGTTAACCACCTTCGTGATGGACATCGACATCTTCGCCTGCAGTCGTTGAGGTCATTGGCACGAAGGAGTCCATCCTTCGCGCCAAAGACTTCAGCGACTTGGACAACCCGCTCGAGCGTGACGACGGAGGACTCGCAGTTTGGGAGAGACGGCACCTGGCGAAAGAGGGAATCCAAGGCTTGGTAGGATGGGGAGATGATGGATTGGAGGTCGGATTCGACGGAGTGTGCTAGAGGGAATAGAGGCGGTCAGAGAGGGTGGTGAAGAGGCGAGTGCAGGCTAGGAATCGAGATCGCCGACGAACTTCTGGACCTTGTCCGTGTTGACCATCAGCTCGCCTGCCATGGTCTCTCTGTCTTTGTCCACAAGCTTTTTGCTTTACTCTCCCTGCAACTCTCTCTCTTGTTGCTCTCTCTATGCAGAAGCAGAATGAGAAGATAACGAGAAAAGAAAGGCATAAAAAAGATTAAATTGTAAAAAAAAATTAAAAGACAAATATACCCTTTGACCGGATCCTTTTTTGAAACAAACAAAGCACTATAAGCCCTTCATTGACACAACTTGCAGTTTGGACGCTTAATTGAGAAAACAAGTGCAGTTAGGGACCTTTTTGATATTTTCCCCATTTTACAATTATAAACTTATAATTAGTAACACAACGGGTTTTTTTTTTCAAAAATAATGTTAAAAATATTATATTTAAAAGTCAATTAAAAAATTATATTTATCATTTTAGGTCTCCCTCAGCAATTCAATTGTCGAGGGAGACCTGAGGGCGTACGGGCGAGCCCCTTTCCTCTCGCTCGGCAATTCAATTGCCAAGGGAGAGGGATAGGGCCCACCCGTGGGCCCCGCTCCCTCTATTGCAAAGGGAGAGGGGGGTTGCAGGCCCCCATGTGGGCGCCTCAACCACCTCCCCTCTCTCCCTCGACACCACCTCTTATCCCTCTTTCCTAGTTTTTTTTTCAAAATAATATAAAAAAATTATAACAAAAAATATTTATAATATATTAAATTAAAAAAATAAATTATTTAAAATTTTGGATCTTGCACTTTTAATTTGTTTGCTTTGCTCAGCAGCTCAATGCCAAACAAAGCATTTTAATTTTTTTAATTTATGTAAATATTTTTTTGACGCTGCCTCATCGCTTTGCGGTCCCATCATAAAAAAAATATTTACGTGCCTCGATTTCAAGAAAAACGAGCGAGGCGACAACGTTTGATCGCGTGGTCACGGACCGATCATATTTATGTAAAAGACGACAACGTTAGCTTGCAAGGTCGCGGAGTGATCATATTTATGTAAAAAAATATTTACGTGTCTCAACTCCGAGTAAAGCAAGCGAACGAGAGAGGTGACAGCGTTCGCTCGTGAGGCCATAAAGAGATAGGTAAAAAAAAAATACTTACGCCCCTCAGTCTCCGAAAAAGGCGAGCGAATAGGCGAAGCGACGGCGTTTGCTCGCGAGAACGCGAAGCGATCATATTTACATAAAAAAATATTTATGCGTCGCTTGAGCTAGGCGACGGCGTTGACGTTCACTCCGAGAGTGCGAAGCAATCATACCTCTCTCCGAGAAAAGCAAGGTGTATAAATATTTTTTTTACATAAATATAATCGATCCGCGACCTTGTAAGCAAATGCTGTCACCTCGCTCGTTCGCATATTTTTCTTGGAGTCGAGGTGCGTAAATATTTTTTTTACGACAAGATCGCAAAACGACGAGGCGGCTTTGAAAAAATATTTACGTAAATCAAAAAAATTAAAATACTTTGCTTGACAATCTAACTACCGAGCAAAGCAAATAAATTAAATTGCAAGTCCCAAAATTTTAATAAATTTATTTTTAATCTAATATTATAAATATTATATTATATTATTTAAAAAAAAAACCGTAAGGAAAGGAGGAGGGTTGAGGCCCCATGTGAGGGGCTGCAACCCTCCCCCCCCAAAAGCAATGGAGGGAGAGGGGCCCATGGGTGGGCCCCTTCCCTCTTCCTTGGCAATTTAATTGTCGAGGTAGATTTATAATTGCAAATATAATTTTTTTAAAATTAATTTGGTAAATATTTTATTTTTTAATACTATTTTTGGAAAAAAATCCTAACACAACCACGAATAATAAAAAGCAGTCGAATCTTCTTCCAATAAAGAGTGTGACGTGGATTTGGATTGTCTTTTAAATCGAAAAATACTATTGTACACGTTTAAAAAGACTTTGAACTCATTTTAAGCAAGTATATCACGGGTTCCTTCCTCGTTCGAAGCAACTTCGAGCCACTTTGTTGACAAAATATTCATGGGGATTGATCTATTAAAAGATTTAGATATTCAATTTTATCCCGAATGCGAATCTTAGTGATTTTCCATATTCAAAGATTGGCGTCTAGATGACATTTTGTTTGTAGCTAGTCCCATAGAGTCGATGTTCATGCACTATAACATAAGATTCAATTCATAAAAAGGATCACCTTACAGTCAGCAAAAGTTGAGCAATTAGGGCGGTCTGTTGCGACAGAAACCTTATTTATAACATAATTGTGTCGACTATCAACTATATACAACAATGATTAGCATTTTTCAGTTACCATAAAAACTCATCATAAGCAAAGTGTCATTTCTTTTCTCCCATAACTTTGGGCATCTTCCACTCCCCCAGTGGTCTCTATCACAATTAACATGTACATCTCTCTAAGTTTCGTGATTTGGCACTACTGCCAAGTGCCCTCACACGAGACAAATTAATGGTATCGAGGATAAACAAATCGAACACAATCACGACTTTAGGTTGTGTATATCCGAGTAAAAATCATCACTCTTCAGTCTAGGCCATTTTAGTCAGGATTAATCATTCCAGGATGAACGTTCCCACTCTGAAATTGAAAACCGATTCCTAGATCCACCCGGGAATCGAGTCACCAATTAGGTACGGATATTCAGGTTTTCAAAACATAATTATTTTCAAAAGATTAATATTAAAAAATAAAGTTACACACAAGATATATATACACGCGCGCGCGTGATCTGGATGATCTTTGTGGGAGGTTTCACAACTGAAACCGATAGGTACTCACCAATTTCCATCTATTGGAACCGGGAACCGATCCGATTCCCATGCAAACTGCCTAGAACCGGGCGATTCGGGGGTTCCGATTCCTTTGTGTGCTCGTTCGAGAAGAACAGCCAACGAGATGGAAGGGCTCAACCCTGCCCATTTAAACACAGTTTTTATGCTACTCTCTCTTCTCTACGTTGGGCTTGGGACGACACAAAATTCGATTCTGACCATATCAACAAGTGAAGTAACCAAGACAATTTCAGTAAATACCGTTATTAACACTCAAATATTCTAGAATCAAGCGCTGGGTCATCGGCCAGATTAACCTCACTAATCACTTCTGCTAATAAGAAAACAATTGGAACCGAACATGGATACACCACGCAGCAGAAAGTGAAAATATTCGATTAAAAGATTACCATCGTTTTGAACAGGCAATGAAGTTGGGCGGTAGGCTGCGATGGCGACCTGTCTATGTGTCATGGCTTTGGTTGTCCAAATACCAGCTGCAGAGCTTGAGATGCCAGCAACTTGCAATATCTATGAAGCATTCATCTGAAGCTGCTCTTCCATATGTGACGTCAGAAGCTGACAAGTGAAAGCAAGTCGGAACATATCAACCGAGGCCTTTCCTTCTTGTCCTTCCTCCACCAAATAGAAGCCACAAAAAGGAGAAGCAGTGATCCCAAAGAGCTTCCCGACGTGTCGAGCTCATTTGTGAATATAGCATAATGCATGATTTTGAGATTGCTGGATATGTCACGGGGTTGTCAAGCAAAGCACCATTTCAAAAACTGGAAGCAAAATCAATCGGACAAGGGATTAAAAAACTACTTGGTCTTTCATCGCTAGAAGCTAAGAAAGCAAGTTATAAGTTTGATCAGCAAGGATCTGAATATGTGGACTTACATGACTGGCAAAAAATTTGGCAACATGTGCAGCGAAACAAGCCCCAGTGCATTTTTCCGTGGTTGACTCGGTGATCACTGCTTTACAAGGCAAAGACGCCGATCAAGCAAAATGGAGGGGAAGGGACCAACAGAACAGAACCGAGTACTGAGTTTCATTCATCAGAGTCACGCAAATTTAAACGAGTACACAGTTCATCAGTGCAATTGTCTAATTATCTGATCTTTCAAAGCCATTGCATTGGAGGACAAAACAAATAGGTCAATGACGAAAACCATTGATGATGGAAATTCCCAAATCTGTAGCATCACGAATCCAAAATATCAGAGAATTTAACGGGTCGTGGGGACCCAATACCAGTTATGGGCTTACGAGTTTGTTATTTCACATAATATTTTAATTACGCAAAAATCAATGATAAATAAATAAATAAATGAAACCCTTAAATCTCGTTCAATAACTCAATAGCCACTTACCTCATACAAATGTAAACTCAGCTGCATTATTACGGTCCAATAGTGATGTTTAGATGAAAGATGAGTTTAGGTATGTTGTTGTCGTTTTCCAACGACAAAATACAAATAATAAAGGCAAAGCGCGATGATGATATCGATTTTCAAAGTGAAATTTGGACACTCGAAAGTAGAGATCTGTAGGTGGCAATGAGGTGAAAGGCGAGGTGATATTTTCTCGTGCTCAGCTTTCTCAGTCCACTCGATCCCTTGCTCGTTCCTCTCGGTAGCCGTGGCGCTAAGGAGGAAGAAGGTCGGTTTGGGCTCGTTTGAGCGGAGGTTCGAGCTCCGTTATCTTTGTGCAGCGACCTTAGGCAAGTATACCTCTAATCTTACTTCTAAAAGGTTTGATCCACGTACGATCCTGCGCGCGAGACGACAACTTGAAAATGTGGGTGCACACAAGAAGAGCGATTGGTGTTACCCGAGAGAAAACCCGTGTTTGAATTTTGGATTTTTGTTGGTCAATACACCACACTTTGCATTGTGCGTTATAAGCGTAGAAGGAGATATAAGTATATAAGCACACGGACCCATAAGCATCCTGAGCAGACAAAAATTTGCACTAATAGCATGATTAAGGTTTTAGACATAGAAAAATTTCATTGGCAGCAATTCAAGCCACGCACACCAAGAGAGAAGCAGCGAAAAGAAACGGTGGCGGTCTCAGGTGGTAGTGTGCGTGAGCTGGGGCGGAGGCAGGCGGTGAATGGTTTGTCCTATTTTGTAGATGGGTCTTTGTCTCTGGGTTTGCATGTTTGGCCACGGCATAGTGGGTTCTGATTCGCAGATCTCACCTGCGGAGGGTACTGTGCAGGTGAATGTCTCCATTGGGAAGAGGGCCATCGCAGGGATTTACAACGATTTCGTGTGTGCAATTTTGGATTGGTGGCGTCCTGGGAAGTGTAACTTTTAGTGGTTGGCACCGTGCTTCTCTGCTCAATATGGCAAAACAAGGACCTCGGTTGAAATGTTATGAAGTTCTTAGTCACTATTTCCTTTATCATCTGTTAAGTATGTACTAGTTAGTTTATGTATTTCCTGCTGTGGTGATTAATCGATGCTAAGTTTGCAAATCTGCTGTTTGCTTTATATAACTTGAATTGAACTTGGGTTGTATCGAATGATTCGTGTAGGCATATCGTAGGTGAGCCATTTTTTTGCTTCTTCTTAAGTAAACTGAGCTCTGAATCGCCATTTGATACTCCACTTCTCTAGTGGTGCGGGACCTTGGCAACAAGTTATTACTTAAAGCTGCGAAGAGCAAGATATCGATTCCCGGCATTCGTGCTTCGAAGCTAAGGGAGCATTGTCATTCTTGACTTTTTGCTTAAAGATCACAGTAAACATTGGAGTACTGAAGAAGCGTCTACAGCCATTCCTGCATTTCTTTGACACTTACTGGTTCTATCCATTGGCTCTTGTTCCTAACATGTTGGCGACCAGTCTATCTCTTGCCCATGTCTATTCGGTTCAATGAGTGCACAGTTATTGACTTTTTTTTCCCCAATGATAGAGTTGGCTTCTCTAAATGCAAAGCATGCAAAGAGTGATATAGCACCTCGTGTGATCGAAGCAATGTTCTCCTCATGCAATTGAAACAAAGTGGTTCTTTGATTTGCTTTCTTTCACTATAATCCTGATTACTTGTCTCTTCCATATAAGAAAATTCTAACGGAGCAGACCAACAATGTTGTCAGCAAGCTTGCCAGTAAAAACATCTTCCGATTGGTATGTGGTGATTGATTTTCGTTACCTCTTAAAACTTGACAATATGATGCTGCTCAGCGCATCTACGGTGGTAAAAAAGAGGACATTGTGAATGAAAAAACTGTTTGGATTAACGCTTTGGGCATTAGGATGAGCACATTAATATGATTTTGTTTTTTCAATTTTAATCATGTGCTCTCAAGGGCAGGAGTATGCCTACTTTGTTGGATAGTGACCAATTCAAAAAAACCAATTGAACGTTGGTTGACATGTGGCATAGCTCTTGCACACGGCATGCTGCGGGGTCCATCTATTTCTGGTACATGGGTTTGACTCGTTTTCAAAACCTAGCATTTTAAAGATTTCACTAAGGATTGGTGAGGCGAGAATCTGCCTCTTAGGTCTTCCATGTGTAGGTCAAATGCCAAAAATGATGGCATGGGTTGCTTGTTTGGAGCTAAATATGAGTTCGCAGAGTAGATCCATAGATGCTCTGGAGCGCACAAGCTAGTTTTAAGTTCTAACTGTCACGTCCCGACTCTCGAACCCGCGACATCCCTTACCAAATCGCCATCAGGTCATAATAGATAGCGTCTCAGGCAACTGCTATCGACCTAAGATTATACAGCGCGTGCGGAACGTACAATCTTCCATTCAATAAAACCATATGGGATAGATAGAAAGTAAAGCCAGATTTCATAACACTAAAGGCTGATGAGAATAGATGATTTATAATCTTACAGAGCCATCAACTAATAATTACAACCCCATGCTTCGGGGCGGCCCTCTAGGACTCACAAAAAGATACAGGAGTCAGGTAAGGTTAACTTTCATCTACTCCAAAATAGTATCCCCACAAAAACATCATCAGTTCCCTGACCGCAAAAGGAACATAACCCTCTACTGGGAGAACTCGACATCCGGGTCGTCATAACCAACCGGGGGAGCCGGGTCGTTCGGGTCATCACAAGAACTCTGGCTAGAATGCACAGAGGGGGCTACTGATTACTCAGGCTCGAGCTCGAGCTCCATACCAGGCCCGGGGTCCACCACTTCCCCATCAGGTATATCAATATCCATCGGGTCCCAAGCGGGGATATTAGGGACCCCCTGAAGAGGTGACCCCTCAAATCCTCGAAGCGGACCAAAGAGATCCATCCCATCACGAAGATACCAAGCCTTAAAGAGATGTGCCACCAGATGTGGCATCCCTTCATCGACCCATATCGTCGTGATGTGACGTTCCCACATCTGGTCCGTACCTGGTACCGGATGGAGACTGATATCAAGTGATGAGTCGGTGGGGGTGCCGAACCGCACCGATCTCTCCATTACTTCGGACCTGAAAAATTTGTCCCACGACGGGATGAGAAATGAATCTCAATGAATCAAGCCTAATCTCGGTTAGGACATTGATTCGCCTAGAACATCCTAAGTGCCACAAAAAGATCACAAGATTTCAACAGAGATATATATAGATATCAATCAAAATAAATCTGTCAAATCTACAACCAACAGAAGCACAACCACTCAGGCATACATAAGTTCGTTGTTAATCAATGACCCACGCGACTGGCGTGATAGATACATCAATAGTGTGATCCCGCACTCTTCTGGCAAAACCAGGCTACGTCCACTTTACCCTCTCAGCGACGGCTACTACAAGCGGTGTATCCAGTGCACCCGACGCGGCACTACAAGTAGGCATTCCTTAAAAAGGAGCTTCGGTCCATCACAAGCTGCGACCGGCATCCGATAATCCCTTAAAACCGTACGATTGGCACGGGGCATGGATTATCGTGCTTCTGACAAGTCGCGAATTTCCATACAATATGTACAGCACAAGTACCCACGGTACAATGCGAACTTGCCAGGTAGCGTCATTGATCCTTAAATGACCACACAAATTGCATTCGGCAATCAATTCATTGATTATCTTGGATTAACGTCAAAATCCACAAGAAATACAATCAACTAGGCCCCAAGGCCTACAAGACTCCAAATTGAGCATTTCAGCCAGGCAAACAAACCAATCAAGCAATTCACTCACTCTCGAGTAATCAACTTAGCCCGGCAATTTCAAACTCAATTCATATTAGAAATCTTAATTCTCAGTCAAATTATATCAATCAATCGTTCGTTCGTCTCTAACCTGTCACTTACTTGCGAACAACTCAATCAATCAATTAATTGACAAACTACCACAATTAGCCACAGACAAATAATCGATCGACCACGTATCCTAACCATGGTTTCTATCTATACCAGTCCCGATCGAATATAATTTTTTTTGAAATAAATAAATAAATAAATACTTAAATAAATAAATAAATAACTAAGACTAATCCTAAGCGCAATTAGCGCCCTAACCAAGGTTTAGAGTCAACTCACTATGTGAGTTAGCTCGAGCGGCGGCGGCGGCGGCGGCGATAAAATTAGAGTTTATCGCGCGGCGGTCCGAGCTCAAACTTTGGCGACACCCGTGGGAGTCCGGCGAGGTCGCCGGAACAGGTGGCCGGCTGCGGAGCTCCGGCGAGCGGCGGCCGGCAGCCTATAACAGTGCAAAAATCAGTATATTCATTTGGCGACTTTACTATTTTGGCCGTTTTCCGGCGACACGGGCCGGGACAAGGTCGACCAGGGGTAGGGGGCTCACCCAGGGGTCGGTGGGGGTCGGCCGGGACAGTGGACCGCGGCGGAAGGCAGCCGGCGACGGTGGACAGTCACGATCAGTGGCTGTCCTGTTTTTGCACCGAAACAGGGGTTTCGGTTCTGCGGCCGTTTCCGACGACCACGGGCGGCGACCGGCGGAGGCGAGCTGGGTGGCGGTAGAGGGGACTCAAGGGAGTCGTCTGGCGGCGGCGGTGTGGCACGGCGGCGACTGTGGCGGCTGGATCGAAGACCGGAATGAACCGGGTTCAAAATAGAGCACCGGAACTTCCAGGCCTGATTTCGGCGATTCCGGCGGCTGACGGTCGGCGACGAGGGGTCGGATCGGTCGAGGGAAAGTCGAGGGTTAGCTGGGTAGTGGTGGTCAGCATCGGTGGCGGCCGTGGCGGCCGGAGGAGGCCGCGGAGTCCTCGGGTCTTTTGATCCGAAAATAGGGCACGCCCGGCCGTGACTTTTCTTCGGCG